>CM076579.1:744384429-745584429 GCA_034641835.2 Pinus albicaulis
TTTAAAACGAGATGGCTATAGGAAATCAAGCGGTCTGATGCTAGCCCAAAGTTTCTATAATTAAATGGTTCCCTATTTTGCACATTCTGATTCGAGGTTCTCCATCGGACTTTGGCTACTATATAAGCTTGGTTCCTAATGGATGAAAAATAGTTTGTTCTATTCAAAATAATTGATTTGTGGACAGGCCCCAGGGTTTGGGTAATGCCTTCCTTTGTCATCAAACTTTTCTGTCTAGCCAAAAATTGAAGTGGGTCCTAAGGTTCACTTCTGACCCACAGATCTAATTCATTTTCCTGCCTTTGAAAGGCGTTAGGCTTTTAGCCATTTTAATTGATTTACAGCAAAGGAAATGAATGCCTGAAACTGAATATCTCCAATAAAAGGGCTAGGGTTTGATTCATAGTCATTTTCAAGTATTATATTATGGAAGTAAAATTCACACAAAAGGCGCTGTACTTTGATCCCATAAATTTTGCAGCATGATATAAAGTCATCTATGGTTTTTAGCTCTATGGATTTCCCTGCCCTAACTGCCTTGATCTTTAGTTGTAAATATCTTTCTAGTAAAAACAAAGCATAGTTTTTGGCGGGGCATATACAGGCTAAGACATCAGTATACAAGGAGCAAAGAGTGTCCATTTGATTGTAGGCTAGTTTTAGTTGGTTCATTACCTTATCAGTCTTTACCTCTACTTTCTGATATTTTTCATGAGCTTCAGCTTCAGCTTCATGAATAATTATCATTTGTTGTTGCAATTCCTGATATCTCTTTCTTGGGACAGTATCTTCCTCCAATCTCTGTCTTTCTATTCGGGCCTGTGTCAATTCTTCTTGAAGTATGACCAGTGTTGGATCACTAAAAGTGTGCTGACTGCTAGATTGCATATTTTCACTCAGAACAGGTTCCTCTAGAACAGCTTGTGTTGGAACAGCTGTTTTTTGCTCTGCATCCTCATAATTAGGCTCAGGTATGGTTTCTTCTGTAACGTGGGGGTTCCTATTAGCGGTCACCTTTCTCTTTTTCGAAACTCTTTTGATAGCAATGCTTCTTCTCTTAGGGGCTCACTTAGGCATATGTTTCATTCTCAGAACCCTAATGGTTTGCCTGAGCTGTTCTACTAGTTTATGGAGTTTTATTCGTTCCCTGCGAAGCTTCTCAATCTCAGTAGTTTTCCTCCTCTTTCTTGATGGAACAGTTGCTCCTTTATCTGAACCCGTTTGGTCAACAGAATTTTGGCCTATATTAGTCGTGCCTTCAGTAAAATTCTCTTCTTGTTCTTCTCCTTGGGGTTCTTATTCTACATTCATATGCCCTTGGCTAAATTCTCCAGGAATCATATTCTCAGTTAACTCTACAGTCTCCTAGGGGCTTCCAGCTTCGGTGTTCTCTTTCTCCTGTTCACGCCTCTCAAGAGAAGCAACCCTAGCTTCGCTAGGGTTTTCTGTTTCATTCAACATTTCTCCAACTATTCCTTTTTCGATATCAAAGTACTCTTGTAATTGATTAATATCAATATTTAGGTCCAAGGGGTTATGAGGTCATGCATAATTACTCATATTGGCCAAAATTTGGGCCAATTGGTCTTCCTGTAAAGGGCTAATGATAACATTTTCGGGAGGTTCTGTTTCATCCTTATTGCTGCTATGATTGTCTTCATCCTCCTCACAGGTGTTATAACTTCCTTCCTCCTCATCCAAATACCGAATTTCTCCTTCAACTTCTTCTTCCTCAGAATTTCCTTCGATTTCTTCTTTCTCATTATCTCTTTCCTCTGCACTGGATTGTTTTTCACTACCGGTATGGCGACTTATTTCTTCTTCATCCGAGTAGTGAATTTCTCCTTCCAATTATTCTTCCTCATCAGTATGAGGGCTTACTCCCTCCAATTGTGGAGGTTGTTCCTCCTCTGAGCTGTGCAATTCAAGGGGTTGGCTGTTGCTACCCGGAAGTCCTTCCACCATCCTCCTACTTCATTTCAATCGGAGGGACTGTCTGTGAGTAGAAGGCTCAGCTATTGAGCCGGCCATCCTCTTCTGTTTTGGAGTGGGTAAAGCTAACCCTCCGTCAATGGAAAATATTAACTCTTCCGAGCTGGTCTGTTGTTGGGTGAGGCTACGACTCACTATTAATCATATTAGACAATGGTGGTTGACCATCATATCTGCATGTTGAGCTTTTCTTATACCACGAGCAATATCATGCAACAAATAATTTAAAAATGTAGGCAAATTAATGGTGCATTTCTATTTTAATACAGCCAGTAGCTTAAGGTGGCGAGGTCTTACCACATCCTTTCTTCTGTCGCACGTTATGTAAGCCTGCACAATCTTGGCCAACTCTGTTCATGGTTCTCCTAATGACGCTGGCTGGACTCCTTTACATTTGATAACTAACGTCTGTCCATCATCTTGAAAAATCTTCATGGCTTCTCGAATCCTAATATTTTTCTGAGTCCAAATAGTCCCTTACGTGGGGATGTCAGACACCTCTGCAATTATCTCGTCGGATACAGTTATCTGTCTTCCTCTGACCATGGAGGATCCTTCCTGCAGGTTCAATAAAAATTCGGTGGCCACTGCTTCATGGGGTTGCTGCATCCTCATGAAATATGTAATCCACCCCAGTTTTTCTAAAATTGCTCGTGAAACATCGGAAATGATCAGCACCTGTGGTTCACTGCGAATTGGCCGTCTTCCCATTGTCTCTGTGCTCTGTTATTTTTTCTCAACACACGGTAATCACAATGGAACAACACAACACGGTTCGTTGAAAATTTGTTATTTCCTAAAATGCAGGGATTTAGTTCATATACAGGTAAAGAAATCTTGGGGTTTGATTTTCATGTAGAAATCCGCGCCCCCCGAATGAATGACAGATCGTCCTCGACCGTCAATTGAGAGAAGCAAGTGTGGGACAACATTGGTACAACAGTAAAAAGCAAGCATAATTATGGTACATTCAATCAAATTATAGCAATTACTGAAATCAATGCATGTGATGAATCGGTAATGAATAGAAAATCGTTTTGTAATGATTCAAATATGAGGAGAAGGGACAGCATAAGATAAACATAAGTACAATTGCATTATTTACCATTTCGAACTAATATGATCGATTTGTAATGATTTTCATGTATAATAGGTTCGAAGGTAAAGGTAAAGGATTCATATTTCATTTGACATTTAAATAGAGATATAGGAAAAGGGTTAATATAACTATTGATGTGTATAAATGTGACTCCAATACCATCAGCAGAGCTCTGTTGCCCACAAGTGTCCATAACCTTGACAGAGTTGCTTTCTTACCCATGGAACCATTGTCCTTTATTTATACCGAGGAAGTGCTTTTTGTTGAATATCATGACAGAGGCCATTGTGCTGGCTTGGTGACCAGATAAACCACAATGTCATTCACTGGCAAGAAGTGAAAGGTGGGCAGGCCGGCTTGTGATGAGACCTCCTGTTCCAAGGAATTCTTGATTTTTTTAATTATCTATTGGACCATTTCCCTGGTTTGGTGGCCATAATGGGAATGCCACTTCACTGCCTTCCCTATGATCATGGTAGGATGGCTCTTGATGAGACCCCCTATCCCCCATCTGCAAAATCATAAGATTATTAATAAAATATGTAAATATTTTTCTTTTTCATACAACACTTTTTCCTCATTTATTCATAAGGGATGGCTCAACACTCCTTAAGAGTAGGGATGGTGGAAGAAGTCTGAACTTCTCAATAGAAAAAAACTTATGCCCTTATTCCTATTCCATAGATAAAAATCAAAGAAAGTTATAGCATGTGGGAAAGAACCAATCATGATAAAAATAATCGATCAAATTAATTCAATGGTAATAAAATAGCAAAGTTATGTTTTAATCATGCCCCTTTTTCCTTTTTTTCTTATCATTACTAGATAATTTCCTTAAAAATGATGATTTATTTTGATTTGCTGATTACAGTAAGATTTAATTTGTATGATTGTATATAAATGATATATTTGCCTTTAGAAAAGTGATCAAAAATTCAAAATGCTGGCTTAAAACAACAAACAATCCACTCAAAAAAGTGTTGTTCCTTTAAAAAGAACAGAAAAAACAATCTGTGGAACTGTTGTTCCTTTTGAAAGGAACAATAAAAAAATACTCTACGGAAGTGTTGTTCCTTTGGAAAGGAACATCAAAAGAAATCTGTGGAACTGTTGTTCCTTTCGAAAGGAACAACAGAAGTGATGTTCCTTTGGAAAGGAACAACAAAACAAACGAAATAAACATAATTTTTTTCTCTTTTTTATTTTTAAAAGAAACTGAATTTCATGAAAAAAACGATGAAGAAATAAATAACTAATATTAACATAATGTTTAAAGAAACAAATCCCATAAAACAATAATAAAGAAACGGAAAAATGCTTTATGTACAAAATTAAAAAAAGAAATGATTTATCAAACTGGTGCCGAGGAGGAATTTTCCCCTTCAGCGAGAATTTCCATGGTAGAATCTTCCCGTCACTGTTGGTAAAAGGATTCCTGGGTAAGTGGTTTATGATACAATCGTACTCGATGACCATTTATCTTAAAGGAATGTCCAGATCCGTCAATGGTAACTAATGTAATAATGCCATTATCATGCACTTTTTGTATTTCATAGGGTCCAAGCCATCATGTCTGGAGTTTTCCTGGGAAATCCTGAAACCTAGAATCATATAGGAGTGCCCAGTCTCCTTCGTGGAAGATCTTTTCTTTGATATGGGATTCATGCAATTTGGCTCTCTGTTGCTGAATTAATGATGTGTGTTGAAGAGCAGAGAGCCTAATTTCATCTAACTCCTTAATTTGCTGCAATCTTTTATCCTAGGCTTCATTCAAATTTAGACCCACCTTTTGAGCTGTTCTTAATGTTTGAATTTCAAATTCTATAGGAAATATGGGTTCTTTTCCAAATACCAATTGGTATGGTGAATATCCTATAGTAGGTCTCCACGTTGTTCGATATGCCCACAATGCTTCTGGAAATCTGTAGGCCCAATCTCGTCTGTGTGAGGCAACGGTTTTTGTTAATATAGATTCGATTACTTTGTTCGTGCTCTCTACTTGGCCATTGGCCTGTGGGTGATATGGAGTTGTAATCTTGTGTTGAATGTGGTAGTTTTGCAATGTTTCAACTAATTTGTTACCTACAAACTATGGTCCTCCATCTGTGATTATGTCCCTTGGGAGGCCATAGCGCACAAAGATTTGGAAAAGAAATTGTATTACAAAGTCCTCCGTAGCTTTTGAAAGATCCTCTGCTTCAACCCATTTGGTGACATACTCAGTTTCAACTAGGATGTATGTTTTTTGGTTTGATGGGGGGTTAATAGGACCAACAAAGTCAAGGGCCCAACATTCAAATGGTTCAATCACTAGTTGAGGGTTCAAAGGCATTTCATCAGACTGCCCAGGGCGACCCGCCCTTTGGTAGCTATCACAGGCCTGCATGAATTTTTTAGCATCTTTAAAGATAGTAGGCCAATAATAACCTGTTCGTAAAAATTTATGGGCAGTTCTACGATCTACAAAATCTCCGCCACACTGTCCATCATGGCATGCTTTCAAGATGTCAAATACCTCATCCTCCCTAACGCATCTCCTTATTTTCATATCTGCACCTGTATGAAATAGGTAGCCCCCAATCCAGGAAAAGCGGGTACTACGGTGTATTATTTGCTTATGTTCATTAAGGGATAGATGTTTAGGTAATTTACCTATTGCCAAATAGTTTGCTATATCAGCATACCACGGTGTTCTGATAGTAACAGCGAAGAGATGTTCATCTGGAAAGTGGGCTTCAACTGCTTCTGTATTTTTTGGCTTTGGCATTCTTGACAGAAAGTCAGCTACAGGGTTCTCCTTCCCAGGTCGATCTTTGATTGTGATATCGAATTCCTACAGTAAAATCAACCATCGTGTCACTCTTCCATTTGCAATAGGTTTATTTGCTAAAATTTTAATGGCAGAGTGATCAATATATAGTACTACAGGATACCCAGTTATATAATGTCTAAACTTGTTTATAGCATGAACTACAGCTAAAAATTCTTTCTCAGTCACAGTATAATTTAATTAAGTAGGGGATATATTTTTTCTAATATAATAAATTGCATATGGCTTCTTGTCTTCCTCCTGCCCAAGTATTGCTCTAATTGCTATGTCTGAGGCATCAGATGAAATTTGGAATGGCGAATTCCAATTTGGGCCCCTCAGCACTGGGGCTGTTGAAAGAAGTTTTTTCAGATCATTAAAGGCATTGTCACATTTATCTGTCCAAATGAAATCAACATTTCCATTCAGTGCATATAAAGGTGCAACTATTCAAGAATAATGTTCTATAAATCTTCTATAGTAACCAGAAAATCCAAGAAATCTACGTATCTCTGTTTGTTTGGTGGGTGTGGGAATTAACAAGATTATTTGAATTTTAGCTGGGTCCACTTGAATTCCAGCTGCTGAAATATAATGCCCTAAGATAACTCCTTCAGTCATCATCATAAGACACTTTTCGTGGCTTAAACAAAGCCTAGTGTCAATACATCTTTGCAATACCTTTTCTAGGTTTTCCAATGCATGCTCAAAGTCATCCCCATAAGGTGTGAAATCATCCATATATACTTCGAGGCCTTCATTTATTAAGTATGCAAAGATGTTGATGATTTCCCTTTGGAACGTAGCAGGGGCATTACATAGGCCAAAAGGTAGGACTCAGTAGGAAAATGTCCCCCATGGACAGGTAAAGGTAGTTTTGTCCTAGTCTTCAGGGGCAATCTGTATTTGATTGTACCCACTGAAGCCATCGAGGAAAGAAAAGAATTTCTTCCCTGCTAATGTGTCTAATACCTGGTTAATGAAAGGAAGGGGAAAGTGGTCTTTTTGTGTTGCCTTGTTAAGTTCACGGTAATCTACACATATCCTCCACTTCCCATTCTTTTTTGGTACCACCACTAATGGAGAGACCCACTTGCTATCAGATATTGGGTAGATGAAATTAACATCCAATAGTTTTTGTAATTCATATTTCACAATATCTTTAAGGTGAGGATTTAGTATTTTTTGAGGTTGGCGAATGGGTCTTGCATCTTTTTCAATATAAATGTGGTGAGTACACAATTTAGGATCAATTCATTTCATATCGGGGTAATCCCATGCAAAGGCTGTTTTGTATTTTTGTAATAATTGGACCAATTTCTCTTCTTGTTCAGCAGTGAGATTTTTATTGATGTTTAGATTTTTTCCAGGCTCAATTTCTACAACCTTTCTATTGTACACAGAAGTAGTAGGTATTGCTTGATCAGGAATATCTTTGAAAGGATCTTCTTCTTCTTTATTATCGAATGCTGCCTTGATCATGTGACATTGCAAATGAGATCTGGTTTGTGATTTATTGATAAAAATATTAATGATATCATCCTCTATTTGATCTTTAAAATCAAGAGCATTTTATATAGTTAGAGGTGATCTCATATTTTCCATAAGATATGATGCAGGTGGTTTTCTTTTTTTGATTATTGATATACTTGGCTGGGCTGGGGGATATAGGACTAAATTCTTGACATAATTTCCCCTTGTTATTGTCACGTTGCCTTGTCGGCATCCAATATAAGCGTCAGCAGTTGCCAACCAAGGTCTACCTAAGATTAACGGGTGTCCATCTAGTCGGTTCTTTGGGTTGATAACCAGGAAGTCAGCAGGGTATTCCCAGGAATCCACAGATACCATTACATCTTGTAGTATACCCTCTGGTTTGACTGTTGATCGGTCAGCCAATTCTAACAAGGTTGTTGTTGGTTCTAGTGATGTAATGCCAAGTTTTTGACAAGTGGTGGTTGTTAAAATATTGATTGCTGCTCCCAAATCAACTAAGGCATTTGGAAATGATTGCCCATTGATTTGTACTGTCACTATAGGATTTCCTGGGTCTTCATATTTGATGGGTGTTTCCATTCCTGATAATAAGTCAGATAAGGTACTGACTATTTGGACAATAGGATTGGTTGTTGTTCTCATCTTTGGCTTCTTTATGCATAATTCCTTAATGGTTTTTGCATATATAGGAATGTCTTGAATAGCTTGGAGGAGAGGGATTTTTATACATAAATTTTTTAATTCTCCTAGAAGATCAAAATTAGGTTGTTCTAATGGACGAGGTATAATTAATCGTTCTGGGAATGGTGGAGAGGAAGTTGTTGCTTGTTGTTGACTTCGTTGTTAAACTTCCTTCTCATTTTGTACTATTTGTTCTACAGGTAACGGATCTTCAATATGGACATCATTGTTTTTCTCTGTTTCCACTATGCGCCCAGACCTTAATTGAAGATCATTGCACTCCCTCAGTTCAGTTTCTACTTCTGGGGGTTCCATTATTTGGACAGACTGAACTGGCCTATTGTTTGGGTTTGGGTTGGGTTGGGCTGGGAGTTGTGGTCTTAAATTGGTTTTGGGGTTCGTATAAGGAGCTGGAAGTTTAGGTTGAGAGAGAGGAATTGATCCAGCTGGCTGATTTGTAGGTTTTTTCCAGTTTGACTGCCAAGCCTGACTCTGGGAAGTAGAGGGGGACCATTGTGTAGGCCAGAATGGTGGGTAGAAAGGAAATCTAGGCCAATTATTTTGGTTTGTTTGATTTGGCCAAGATGTGGGAGGAAATGGCTGTTGTGACCAATTGGGGAAAGGTGTTTGATTTTGCCACATCCCACTATATTGTTGAGCGTTATACTGAGGAGGCTGAAAATAAAATGGATCATTTGGCATACCTGATGGTCGTGGCTGCCATTGTCGGTGCTGATTAAGTAGACATACCACTTCTGATTCTTCTTCTGCCTCCTTATACACTGCTTTTAGACCAGGAAGTGAAGGAAATCCCTATGTAGGGTGATATTTCGTGCAAATGGTGCAGAATTTAATCACATCCAATGGGAATTCTTTGTGGCTATGTTTCTTTCTACATCTGGGACAGAATATTGCCAAGTTTTGCTCTGCTTCTTCCTGTTTCTGCTTGGCTTGCATAATATCGAACTACGTTGTTAGAGTCCCAAGTATGTCTATCTTAAAGTCTTCTAGTAGATTTCCAATCTCTGCATGAGTCACACCTTCATTAGAGGTCTTTTTTTCCCTTGTAATTATATCACATTTTGTTGATTTCAACCTTGTATTTCCCCTCGAACTCATGATACACAAATCAATGATGTTAGGATAACTTTTCTGATATATATCACCTTTCCCCATAATATTCAATGTTTCAACCCACTGATCTTTCATTCCCCTAATTAATGTGGTTTTCAAAACATTATCAGGTAAGGGTAAAGATTCATAAGGGGATCTCTGCAGATTGTATTGAAACCGTTTTGCATAATCTTCCAAGGTTTCATTTGGTTTTGCTGTCATTTGGAATATTTCATCTTTTAGTTTCCGAGACCTGCAATAATCTTGATATTTCTTTAAAAATGAAACCTTCATATGATCCCAATCAGTTATGACACCCCCACCTAATCCCATAAACCATCGTAAGGCTACCCCTTTTAATGTAGAAGGGAATAGTTTTAGTTTTTGGGCGTCGGCGGTGTAATCATATCCTCTGCATAGCACATCAAATTCAAACAAAAACGCATCTGGTTCCTCTGATTTTAAGCCATGAAATGTGGGAATATGTTGAAGGGGGATGGCTTTCATAGGTGCATTGATTGCAGTATCTACTATAGGATATTGCAGCGTAGAGGTTTGTTGGGGTGCCTGCTGATTCTAATTTTGGTTCTGGGCCATTTGATCGAAGATGTGCCAATATCCCTCTGGGATTTCCAAGGAATTTCTAGGTTGACAAGCAGGGGCAAGAATGGATTTGACAGCACTCCCTTTGTCTGGAATAATAAGTATTTCATGTTAACCTACTGTTTGAGGTGATTCAGGACCTTGGTTCTGAATAAATTGAACAACACTTCCCTTATCTGGGCTGCTTATTGTTTGGGCAATTTTAATAGGAGATTTTGAGTCTTTGTTTTCTCCCGTTTCCCCTTCTCCTTCTCGAAGATTGCTAGAGTTCCCTTCTTGAAGGAAACTTATGCAAGGATTCTCAATTTCTTGGGAATCTTACTAAATTCCCTCTGTTTGACTGTGTATCTTAGCAAAGGCTTCAGATGGTGACTCTGTAGCTTGAAGGGAACTAGTAGGCTATCTAGAAGTAGTTCTTTTAAATCCCACTGATGGTTGAGATATAGTTCTTTTAAGGATTTCATCAATAAATGTTGTGCACCCAAGGGTTACCGGTCCCTTAGGTTTTTCAGTTTTAGGAGGAAATTTGTTTCACTTAGTTGGTTTATTCATTAAAAGAAACAAACCTTCATTCCTACCTAGACAAAGAAGCTTACCTACTTCTGCTGTGAAGCGGGCTGCGAGCAAGTGTGTTTCTTGCCCAGTGCGTGGGTTCTTACCTTCCGTCTTTAATACCCAATTCTCTGCAAGAAGAAGAAAATCACATGTGCATCACTCCTTTGAAATGGCATACACTCTCCCCGGCAACGGTGCCAAAATGTTGGGTCATAAAAAGGTATATTTTGAACACCTAATTAGCCTACATTAATCATCAATCCGGGAGCGACTTTTTATTTCAAGAGTGTACTCTGTCTGAGGCTGCAATTATCTAAGAGCAATGCTGTGAAGATGTAGTACATAATAACAAATGAAAAAGTAAAAAATTCTTGTAAAGAAACCTAATTACAGTGACATGAATGGAAAGATTAAACTACATCAATCTTGCAAAACATCGATCAGGGATGCAGTAGTAGTAACTCTTTCCCTTAGAAATTGATGCAATATAACCAATCTGGGGACCTGGAAGCAATAACCTCTATCCTCTACAATTGGAGATCTTGAAGCAATCGAAACGAAATAAAATTCAATGAACATAACTTAAAAGAAACGAAATCTGGAAAGGAACAGCAGCATGTAACTATAACTCATCTGTTTGCTAATCGAAGACTATGAATAAACAATGAATAGAAATAGAACAACAACATGAAATGAACATCAATTACAATTCTAACATACTCAAGCAACTAGATTTCCATGCTTTAATTCTGTCGACAGCTACTCACCACGCAACAACCAATTATAGAAAATTATAAACTAATGGAACAACAACTTAAATCAGATACAGAACGACAAAGCTTTATGATAATAACAAGATAATCGAACGTCAGATGTGCTTCTTGTGAAGGATGAAATAACAATGACTCTGTATTTGATCTAACAACAATAAACCAGTTCTGTAATTGAAACAAACATTAACACACTTCACATGACAATAAGCAAGGATTAAAAATACAAACAACGAAGTGATTCCACCAGAGTCGGGCCCTTAGCGCCAGTGAAATACTGTTGGGCTAATTCAGAACTTTAGAAGACGGATGAAACGCATGTCTTATACTAAACAAACATGAAGTATTACAAATAAGGTTCTCTTAAAACCGAGAGTCAATAAAAAATTATATTACAGAGGAAATGTTTAAATGTATAGCCTTTCGACTAACTCACTGATTTCAACAACACCATTTCTTTGTCACTAAAGGACATTTCTTTATATATCAAATCTTGACGGACAAATCAAGGAATAAGATGAGTTTGAATAGCGATCCCTCAGGATCGAAGGATCCTGAGGGATTCGCTCCTCTTCGTTTAGTCATCATCCTGTTTACTCTGACCGAGGCCGAGCTGTCCCCTGCCTTTTCTGGGCTATTCGTTTAGATCTCCTTGCCTTTGGCTGGATATGGTTCAATGCTGATGGAGTAGTAGTTAGATTATGTTCAACCCCGCCTTTGGTACAGCTGTTCACCTCGTCGAATTCCTGTTTGTCAATCAAAAAGTAACCTTTAGTCATATTTTTGTACTAAACATAAACCTTTCCAATTCTATTGTAATTATTATGATAAATTACCTTTCCAAGGCAAACAAGAACATATCTATGGTAAAAGAATGAGTAAATACATAGTAATTTCATACCTCTTTCACTGCCCAACAGTTATCACTTCGTAATTTCAGATCTTTCAGAATTTTAAATGGATTATGAAAAGAAGAAACGTAAGGCTAGGTAAAGACTAAGGATCTATTAATAATTCCTTAATCTGTCCTAGGATGTAAAGTTCAGTAGAAACCGAGGAGAAATTAAGAATTCCTCGATTTAGTGTTAGTAGAAAACATAGATTATTGTAAACACAACCAGTTATGGTGATATAGATAACAAATCCTATTCATAACATTTTTTGTTTTACAATTAGATTGCAGAAACACAGAGAAAGAGAAATAATGGAAAACACATAAAAACAGGAGAAGACTTCACCATTTCAAACACCACATGAATCCTGAACATCTGGTCTTGTATTACTCTTCAAATAGTCACTTCAAATTCAGTGAACAACATTACAGAATGGGATTGTTCCTCATTGCAGACCCCCCCCCCCCCCATAATACTTCGAACAATGAAGTATTTATGCTAATCCTACCAAGAGATTACAATCAATGCAGTAACTAACAGTTACTTTCTTGTTAACTACATAAAAAAGAAGGACTAACATTAGTTGACATGTGTGAAATAAAACAATTGGGGTTTATAAACGACATATGAACCTCTGGAACTGTTTTGATTCCTTTGAAATGCTCAATTGGATCGAATCCCCCATCCTCTTTCTAAAAATAGAAAAATATTTATAAAACTAATGACACATGTATAACTAATTAGAAGTGATTGCAACAGGGGTGACATGTGTAAAAATTATTCCTTATTCTCAATTTGTTGTTACTAACAGGATCTTCTTTGCCATTCGAGAGATGGACAACATATAAGAATAATTATTTTCATTCAGTGGTTGATTTCTGTGCTATCTTGAGGTCGAGTAAGCGCTGGGACAACTGGAAGATGCACTTGTAAAACAACCTTGAATATGCCCTGTCACCTATTGACCTATACTCTGTAGAGATTTTAAATATTGATTATACTTTTAGTCTTATGCAAGTAGTTAAATTTCTAGTAGATTATGTTAGAGCACTCATATGCAAGCATCAATGTCAGAGGTAACATCATCTACATACTCCTTTAGTTTCACAGATGGACTTTAGTGGAGTTTCGTTGGAGGGAGTGGGTAGGTGGACGTGGAGCCGAGGTGGTAGGAGCTGGCAGGCAGAAGTTGGTAGGTGGATGTGACACAGTGGGGTATCGACGAAGGTGGATGATGTGACACAGCGGTGATGAGAGACGCAGAGAAACGGTGGCAGGAGTGGTATCAGAACGGAGGGAAAAAAAGGGGGGGGGTAGTGGAGTGGTAGGCAGTATCAAAGCAGGTGGGCGAATAAGTGGCATGGTCATGCCACATAGCGGAATGGCGGTAAGAGATACTGCCCATTTCGGACCCTCCACCCCACCCCCCCCCCACCCCCCCCATAGTTAACGTTCGAAGGTAGAGGGGGGTGAGAAATGCATGGAGATCGTCAGATGGAGAGTGGAGTTGCGAAGATGCTGGATAAGTCAATGGAGGTTAAATTTTAATGATTTGATGCAATGGTACAAGCGAGCCCTATTGATATCACATTACAACATACAAAGCTTAACTTGCGACAACTTAACAATAAACATAAAAATTTCTGATTGCGATATGCGATGACGATATCGCATTACAAGATAGAAACCCAAAACACATTGCAAATCAGAATTTTTCAAGTTTAAGTCTTCGCCGCTAATTGCTATATCATATCGCATGTGATGTGTGATGGGAGATGGAGAAAAGGTTACGTGGCAAGGAAATGGGTACTACCCATATCGCAAATCGTAGGAATTAAGTTTACGGCACATAGAAACTTTTAAGCTTTATCGCACATCGCAACTTTTAAGGTTTACATCGCACAACAACATTTAAGGCTTATCACACACCACAACAAATAACTTATTTTGGAAAAATGAAGGCTAAAAGAGGGTAAATGAAAGGGATGAGGGTAGAAATTAAGTTTTCCCACAATTACACCTTATCAACAATTCTTTCCTCTTTCCACTGAACTGAAAAGGCCAATTGATACCTTTGAAGTTCTTGACAATCAGGATCTCCCTTCCTTTTCTGGAAATAAATGATAGCCATGGAATATTATCGACAATATGAAATATCTGAAGAAAATAGTCAGTCACCTTGTGATATTATAGATTATAGGATACTAACACATACAAAATACTCATACTATCCTACAAAAACACATGTCAGAGATGAGATTAAAATTAAAATTCAACACTAATCATACATACCTTGTTGTAGTAGACTTACCCTTGACTATTGATGTTTTGTCCTTATTGCAGTGATCCTTGAATGCATATATTTTTCTTGCCTTCTAGAAGCTCAATATTGAATTTGTTGTATCTATGTAATTTCATATCTCCAAGGTCTGAAATTGCATCTTGTGGTATCCCTCTAAGTCCTCTTTCCAACCCAGTAGGTCTGATCAATATTGGATTCTTCAAGAAATAGTTATGCCCAATATCCTACGATGACCTGATTATAAACAGGTTCAGTAGAGCGAACTTATATGAAGTGCCATGTGTCACTGTTTAAACCTTTGGTCCTAAAACCGATATCCAAAAAACTATTGTTCGTCCTCTTTCTATCACATTTTACAAAATTTGAATCCAATGCTCAGAGAGAAAGTTAAGAAGATTTTACAAAGCTCACCTGTCTGACATGAAATTTAGGAGCCTACAAAAACCCTAAATTCCTTAGATCATATCTCTGAAAATATAGTGAACCAATATCTAAAATTCAAAAACACGCTTCATTAGAATTTTGGCTCAAATGGGTTTTTTTCAACATCTGAAGCTTCGTAGAAAAAAATTTATAGCGATAATGCCACGATGACCTATTTTGAGTAGCAAAATCCTTACATGAGAAGGATATGAGGGTCACAATTTATATAAAAATATTAGGTTGAGAGGGTCTTCAACAAGTGAACATTGGAGGGATTTTAGGAGTTTAAAAAATTATTAATTATTTAATATTCAATGACCACAACCAATGATTAGTGTCTTGCTACAACCCCATGGGGTTTTAGCCCATTAACTGGGGTTACTAACTTCAAACATGAATATCTCTCAAACCTTGAAGAACTACGTGGCGTGCCATATATTAACAGAAACATATCGACAAGCAGAAACCATCCAAAATATCCTTGAATCAGAATATATTAACTTTTCAAGTAAAAAATCCCATGCAAGATCAGGGTATCACCTAGTGCTGCCTTTTTAACATCAATGACAACCACTGATCAACAATCTCCCCCTTTGGCATTGATGGAAACACAAGTACTCCCCCTATGATCATGATATCACTTCCTACAGGATTATCTCCCCCTTTTTCAACAATGGCAAAGGGTAACTCACCCTGACAAACAACATCTTTTCAACCTGTACACACCTCAACTTCCCCTTTTTTTCACTTAGTTAGATAAGAGAAAGAGTCTAATGAGAACTTGGAAGAATCCAACTCTTTAGGCGAAGATACTCAAATGCTTCATGAGGTAATGGTTTGGTAATTATGTCAGCAATTTGTTCCTTTGCGCCAACATATTCAAGCTTTATATTCTTTTCGGTGACTTTCTCATTAATGAAATTATATTTGATAGGAATGTGCTTTTTTTTGTAACGCATTATAGGATTCTTGGAGATACTAATGGCACTAGTGTTATCTCAAAAGATGGTAATAGGCTCATCAAACTTGACTTGAAGATCTTGCAAAGTTTTCTTCATCCAGAGAACTTGAGTACAACAAGCTGTTGTCACGATATATTCTGCTTCTGATGTGGATAATTAAATTGAAGATTGTTTTTTACTTAACCATGAAACAAGGCAACCACCTAGATAGAATGTTGCTCCACTGATACTCTTTCGATCATCAACACTTCCTGCTTAATCTGAATCTGTATAAGCTTGGATAACTATATTATTTCCTTTGGGATACCATAAACCATATTCTGTTGTGCCCTTAAGATATCGAATAATTCTTTTGATGGCAATAAAATGAGATTCTTTTGGTGCTGCTTGGAATCTTGCTACTTGTACAACTACCTACATTATGTCTGGATGAGAAGTTGTTACATATAGAAGAATTCCAATCATAAATCTATACAACCTCTGGTCCACATCCTTTGATGAATCATCTAAACTTAACTTGAAACCTATTACCATTGAGGTAAGGACATGCTTGCAATCTTCCATGTTGAATTTCTTGAGCATTTCCTTGATGTACTTGGTTTGATATATAAATATTCCTTTATCTTGTTGAGATATATGAAGCCCTAAAAATTATGTCAGGTCGCCAAGTAGAGACATTTCAAACTCAATTTGCATATTTGTGGCAAATTTTTTACCTAATCTGTCATCATTGCTTCCAAAAATTATATCGTCTACATATACCTCAATAATTGTTAGGTTATCTTGATCCACTTTCACATAGAGATTGTTGTCAGCGCTTCCTTTCTTGAATCCTTTTTTATGTAGATATCCATCAAGATGAGCATACCAAGCTCTAAGATATTTCTTGAGACCAATAGTGCCTTCTTTAATCTGCAGACATAGTCTTCCTTTTCAAAGAGTAGAAAAACTTTGGGTTGTTCAATGTAAAATTATTCTTTCAATTCACCATTTAGAAAGGTTGTCTTGACATCCATTTGGTAGAACTTTATTTTTCTCGAGCATGCATAAGCAAGAAAAATTATGATAACTTCCATTCTAGGAACGAGAACAAATGTTTCTTCAAAATCAATTCCTTCAACTTGTGCATATCCTTTGCAGCCTAATCTTGCTTTATTCTTGGTAACCTATCCATCCTAATTCAATTTGTTTCTAAAGACCCATTTAGTTCAAATAACATTTTTATCCTTTGGTCATGGAACCAATTCCAAAGTATCGTTTTTCTCAATTCGATATAGTTCTTCATTCATAGCTGCTACCTAGTGTTCATCTTGACTAGATTCTTGAAAATTTCTAGGCTCAAAAGTTTCTAAAAAGCAAGGTGGGCTTGTTGTGATGAATGAAGCTGTCGACTTCTTCTGGTTCCAATTCCTTCATTTATGTTTCCTATGATATGATTTGACGGATGATTCTTTTGACATCATTATTTTAAATATTTTGGAGAATTTTCTTGTACATCCTGCTGATCATTTCTTATTTCCTCTTGGTTGATTTTTGTTTACTTATTTGATTGGTCTTGTTTTGGAGATTATTCTTCATCCTTCATAGATTCTCCCTCAAATACCTCATATTTTCTTGAAGGGACAATCTCATTGTCATCCTTTATAACACAATCTTCATCAAAAGTAACATTTATGATTTCCACTATTTGTTTTCACCTTATATTGTAGCATCTATAAGCCTTCCTTTTGCATGAATAACCAACGAAAATACCTTCATCGACACGGGAATCGAACTTGTCCAATTTTTTATCTTCTCTTTTGATGTATCATTTTCTTCCAAATATTTTGAAGTATTTGACGTTAGTTGATCCTCCTTTCCATAATTTGTATGGGGTCATGTTACAATTGTCCCTTAGAAAACATTAGTTTATAATAAATACAACTATATCGATTACTTGAACCAAGAATTTATCATCTAATTTTGATTCATTTAACATTTTTCTGGCCGTTTGATGTACAGTTCTATTTTTCTTTCAGCAATTCCATTTTGTTGCGATGTTTTGGCTACTCAGAATTTCCTTTTTATTCCATTTCCATCACAAAACTGTTGAAATACATTGGAAGTGAATTCTATGACATTATATAATCTCAAACATTTGATCTTCAAATTAGTTTCATTTTCAACCAATTCCTTGTAGATTCTAAAACACTCGAATGCCTCAGTATTTTTCTTTAAGAAGCTGATGACTGTCATTCTGGTGTAATGATCTATCGTTACCATAAAATATAATTCTCCATCGAAACCTTTTGTTCTCATATGAACACATAGATTAGTATGTACTAATTCTAATGGATGTGATTCAAAGTTCTCTTTTGTCTTTAACTCAAATTTTGTCTATTTGTCATGTCAACAAGATTGACATATCGTATTGGTAGGTTTTGAAATTTTAGACATTTCTCTTACTGCTTCCTTCTTGTTGATCCTGGCCGAATTGTCTAATTTTACATGTCCCATTCGTTTGCGACATAACAAACTTTCATCTTCTTTCACCAAAAGGCACCCTTTAGGTGTCTCATCCAAAATATATATGTCATTTGGAGCTCTACTTGTTGTGGCCACAATTTTACTAAACTTTACTTTCTCGATTTCACATTTCTTAGAGTTAAATAACATTGTGTGTCCTTGATCGCACATTTTTCCAAAACTGAGAAGATTTTGATTCATATTTTCAACCAACAACACATCTTTCACTAATGCATTCTTGCTTCCAAGTGTGACTATACCTACTCCTATGACATTTGAATACCCATCATTTCCAAAAGACACTATTCCATCCTTCTTTTCCTTAAAGGATATGAACTTATTCCTATCTCCAATCATATGAGTTGAGAAATCACTATCAATATACCAAATATTTCCGTTTCTTTAAGCATTGAGAGCGATAACACATTTTGTAGTCTTCTTTTTCCATATTTGTTCATTCTGATTTTGCGAGAATTCCTTTGAAGAAATTCCAAGTCTGCAATCTTTAGCCAGGTGTCCAAAATTGTTACATTTGTAACATTCGACATCATCTCTCAAATGATCAAATCTGTTAATATTATGTTGAGTTCTAGAATATCCCTTTTTGAAATATCTCCTGAAATTGTATTTATTCGAAAAATGTGTGTGACATTATGTAGCTCTATGTCCAAACCTTCCACATGAATAACAATGGCCATAGAAGATAGGTTGATACCTGGGAGGAAATCTTCCTCGAGGAATTTCCTTCCATGGTTCTTCCTGTGAGTCTTGATCTCTTGAGTTGGCTGGGAGGTCTACCTGCTTGTTAAATTTTGCATATCCATCTTCTTTTGTTGTCATATAAGGACTTGGCTCCTTTTCAGATTTTTCTTTGTAACCAAGACTGGGGTCATTTCACTATTTGATCGTTGATTTCTTCAAATGCCTTAGAGCTATTAGTGTAGTTTTGAAGATTTTTTCCATTTTTTACTTGCTTTCGCAGAGAAACTATTTCAGCTTCTAATGCTTCTCTTTCCTTGTTGTTTTCCTTTAATTCTTCCTTGAGCGATTCTTCAACTAGTTGGTATTATTCAACCTTTATTTTAAGATTTAGGACCTATTCCATTTCTATATTTAATTTTTCTTCAAGAGTGTTGACACGATTCTTCTTAACCTTGAGCTCTTTAATAACCCTAATCACTTCATTTTGAAACTCAACCTCAACCATCTCTTCTTCTTCATCAAATGGTTATTGCTTATTATGCTTGGCCATAAGTAATACTCTTCCATTGATTTCTTCTTTGTTATCATTGTCTTCATCAGATGAGGAGCTATCTTCTTTGGAGAAGAAACTCTTCTTAAAATATTTATCCTTGCCTTGCTTGTTGAACTTCCTTATAAATTTCTTTCCTTTCGTAACAACGTCATTTTTATGAGGACACTTAGCTGCGAAATTCCCAACCTCGTCACAATCAAAACATATCAATGGAAGCTTACCTTTGAATTTCCCTATACGTGTTCTCATTTTTCACGTAAAGTAGGCAAAATATTTATCTAAAAATTTTTCTTCATCTTCTTCCTTTTATTCTTCCTTACAACTACAATTTTTCTCTTTCGGAGTATGCTTGTCCTTACTAATTTTCTTGGATGCTTTGAATGTTGTTTCTAAGTGAGATGTTTTGTCCTCTTCTTCAATCCTCATTTCATATGTTGTAAGAAATCCATGCAATTCATGTTTTCTGAGATTGGCTAGATTCGAACTATATTCCAAGATAGATACCTTTGGTTTGAATCTTGCCGAAAAGGTTCTAAGGGTCTTTCGGACAACAATTTTCGTGTCGACGGGCTCTCCCAAACCTTCCAATGCATTTGTTATTTCATTAATATGTTGTAAGTGTTAGCACTGGTATTTGCATCCCACCCATCCCACCTTATTTTACTCTTATTTCACCTCATCTCCTTCATTATCATTGACCTCGCTTCATTTTTTTAAAAAATTTCACAAGAGTCCCATAGTCATCATGGTCATCATTCAACCCATTCTTCCATGTTGTCACATCATTAGGTCATAGGGTCAAAATCATAAAATTGGTCATTTCACCAGCAAATTCATCTTTTGAAGGAGTAGTAATAGTCAAAGGTATTCAACAATTTCAGGTTCTAAAACTATCATTTCCAAATAAGTGGCTTTTTGTTTACCATATTTATCTCTCAGTTGTGCTTGGAAAGCTCATTTCCCTCTCCTAGTGTTTTGAGGGCATTTTTCTTGATTTCATGAATTCCATGGTTAAATAATCAACAAGACTTGTATCCTGATGCTATTACACCTTCCCGTGTCCTTAATATATCTTCCTAAACACTTCCAATCACTCCTATCCCTCAAAATAATCATTTTTCCATGAGCCCTAGCCTATTACTACAATTTGACACTTTTCAAGACTTGGCCTGTGTATTTCCCTTTTGGACCCCTTCCCCTCACTCAATCCTTGAAATCACACTTTCCCCTACTCTTTAACATATATCCCTATCCCCATAAATTTCCCCAAGACTTTATATAGCCCCTAACCCCTTGATTCCCCTCCCTCTACAAGGCAATCCTAAATCCCCTGTTTTGCCTACACCAAATCCTAATTTCCTCTCCCACTGAGCTAGGGTTTTCTATGGAATCAGAGACATATGAGAAGAGGAGGCATAATGGAGGTAATTTCAGCAAGTATGAGGTCATTTCAGTACCTAAACATCATTCCTCCATCATTTTCCAAGAAGTTTTTCCAAGAGTCAAGTCATTTGCCACTCATAGGGCCAATTTTACTTAAAACTATGTTTCTGACCAAACAGAGATAAATTTAACAAACGTGAGAGAGGATTTTTTCCACCATATACCAAGGAAGAAAAAAATCCTTCAGTTTTTACACAGGTGTCATGGTTTTGGGGAAATTTCAAAAACACAGGTGCTTCAAGAGGTTTTCTAGACTTTTGAAGTGACCTTGGGAAAACCAAGTTTTCTCCTAGCTGTCGTGTCCAAATGACTTTCTTGATGAGTCAAATGATAACTATATAGAAATATATTTACAATGATATATATTGAGCTCAATTTGGAGTTGGGGAAGCCTTCCCAAAGTTTCCTGCAACAGCACTCTGCATTTCTCCACCCTCATTCTGCACTTTTTGACCAGTATTGGGAGTAGTGATTTTTATCAGGGAAAATTAGCTTCATTTTGCAAAATGAAGGTAGTTCTAGAAATTAGGCTTGAAGGTATTTCAAAAAATATATCTTCGATCCATTTGGGACACCTGAAACCCAGTCAAAAACAGCCTGCAAGATGGGGTAAAATGGCATCGCTTGTTTCACAATTAACTGATTTTTTCTGAGTTTTTCTACAAATTTGAATTTTACCTTGGGGAATCATGTTTTTACCTCATGTAGTTGATGATGTTAATGTAATTATGATTTTTTTTACTATTACCTAGGGTAAATACATTAGTTTAAAACTCATGATGAGGTGTAATGAATCAGTTCACAAAAGTTATGGATGAGTCACTTTGACCACCCTACACTCTAGGTTTCAGTTTAGATTTTAGGGGATCAGCTCTTCCTCTCATGGATTCGACCCTTGAGGTTGGGAGAGGTTGTTTGAGGCATATATCATGTCATTTTTTACTCATTTTAAAGAGTGGGAATGGTTGCAATCAGTTTGATTTTTCTTAGTTGATCAAGGAGACTTTATACTCAGTTTTGGTCATTAATAAAAGAGGAGTTGCAGCTACATTTATGGGATACCTATGGTATTGAATGTCTTTCATTATTTCTTCTTCAGTCACATATGTTTGAATGTATTGTTCATCTTCATTTTAATTTCTATGTTATGACCTTTTATAAGTTATAAATTCAGAATACATGCTAGACATGCTTTGTTTTGGGTAACTGATCATATTTTGTTTCAAATCTTCTGTCTGAGAGAAATACATCTCTTATGCTCCCCTCAACCTCCTTAAATTTTCTAAACCATTCCATAAACCTCATCTTCAAGAGATTGGAATTATACCTACCTTGCCCCATTTATCCCTGCAACCCTAACTCTATATCCCTGACCTAGTTTTCCTTGACCTAATTTAATTATCCGTTCATTTACCCAACCAAAACCAAATCAAAACAACCCCTTGCACTCATTATCTAGCCTAAAACCTAAATTTATCTAGACCTCATAGCTCTGACACTTTGGAGAGATCCCTCTCTGGCTTGATAGGGCTAGCTATCAAGTTAAAAGCTTGGTTTGTGGTTACCTCTTTTGGGATTCCTTCCTCAGCCTTGGGAATCTGGTGGAGTGATAATAGTAAGTATGCATCAATATTTTTATATTCCTTCATTTTGAGTTTCTCAAATTTTACTCTGTAAATTTGAAGCTTTTCTTCTTTCACGTTTGAGTCACCTGCATATATATTCTCAAACTTGCCCCATACTTCTTTAGTAGTTTTTCAACTCAGTACCTTAATATAGACAGATTCGATAAGCCCACTGATAATGATATCTTTAGCATTTTCATCATATACCATTTTTTTCTTACCTTGTTCATCCTGGGTTGTTGTAAATCCTTTTTCAACGATTTCCCATACTTTGTATCCTTGCGCCAACAAATTAACCTGCATTCTTCCACTCCAAAGTGTGTAGTTATTTCCATTTAACAAAGGAACTCTATTCTTAGTATACTTCATGATCTCCTTCCAGTTGTTAGTCCAATATTGAAGGAACCAAGATCTGATACCAATTTTTGGAAATACTGAGGGGGGGGGATCAGTATTTATTATCAATTAGCACTTTTAAATATTTTTAGAGCATTATTTAATCTTCAAGTATTATTGAGGTTTATCCAGTAAAAACAGTAAACAATAGAACATAATAGGCAAATGAATTTTAGGTGGAAAACCCCCTCTGGGTCAAAAACCACCAAATGATTTTCTATAAATTCTTTAATCTTCAGCCCCAACTGAAATGAAATGTACAACTTCCTAGAATTATAGAAAATAATTATTCTCCAACTCCCACTAGAAGGATGCCCCAATGCCCTGTTTTCTTCAGTAGTCAATTGAATGGATGCCCCAACATCCTAGATCAATCTACCACCCTAAAGTGTTCACAGGCTCCAACCTGTAGGTGACTTCATGCACCAAACTAGCACCTCCCTTCCACCCTATAATGATCATAAATAATACAAGAGTCTACTAGGGACAATGATCCACGATACAATATGATTCACAAAGATTTTCTTGAACTAGACCAATCACCCAATCACACTATGACCTTCAACCCAACCATAACATTATCCAACAATGACACTTATACCTCCCAACAATGCCTTTCAAACTCTAGGCATATTGACTCTTTTACAATCATGATTCTTTTACAATTTCACAATGATGATTTTTACAATATTGACTTTTGACATGACCTAATACTTGACTTGACACTACTTCTTTGAACGCTAGCAACTGTTGAGGTATTGTTGTGCTTGCTTCAAGTAATGGTACTTTGGCATTGCATTGTCCTTCTAGTATGTGTCTGAGTTTTCCTATTGTGTCCTCCTTCCTACAAATGCATTAATTAACAAGACCCAAACCAATATAAAAACAAAATAATTACACTGTCTTTCAAACCATATGTCACAGAATTATTCAAAATTCCAATGTAAATACGTTCAAAATTTATGAACAAAACCCAATCAAACATACATACAAAATACTTACATTGTCCTGCAAAAACACATGTTAGATATGATACTCAAATTAAAATTCAAACACTAATCATAAATACTTTGTTGTAGCAGACTTACCCTTGACTGTTGATGTGTTGTCCATAATGCAGTGATCCTTGAATACATATTGTTTTCTTTCCTTCTAGAAGCTCGATATTGAATCTATTGTATCTATGTAATTTCAGATCTCCAAGGTTTGAAATTTCATCCTGTGTTAGCCCTATGAGTCCTCTTTCCAATCCCGTAAGTCTGATAAATATTGGATTCTTCAAGAAATAGTTATGCCCAATATCCTACGATGACATGATTATAGACTTGTTAAGTAGAGAAAACTTGTATGAAGTGCCACATGTCACTGTTTCAACATTTAGTCTTGAAAATGATATCCAAAAAACTAAAATCCATCCTATTTCTCTCACATATTACGAAATTTAAATCCAATGCTCAGAGATAAAATTATGACGATTTTCCCAAGGTCACCTATTTTACATGAAATTTGGGAGCCTACAAAAACCCTAACTTCCTCAGATCATATCTCTGAAAATATAGCGAACCAATATCTGAAATTCGGACACACGCTTCATCTGAATTTCACCTCAAACGGGTTTTTTTCAGCATCTGAAGCTTTGTCTAAAAAAATTTATAGCGATAATGCCACGATGACCTGTTTCGAGTAGCAAAATCCTTACATGAGGAGGATATGAGAGTCATAATTTATATAAACTCTTAGGTTGAGAGGGTCTTCAACAAGTGAAAGTTGGAGGGATTTTAGGAGTTTAAAAATTTATTGATTATTGAATATTCAATGACCACAACTAATGATTAGAGTCATGGTACAACCCCATGGGGTTTTATCCCACTAACTGGGGTTACTAACTTCAAACACGAATATCTCTCAACGGAAACATATCAACAAGTAGAAACCATATAAAATATCCTTGAATCAGAAGAGAGTAAGTTGTCAAGTCAAAATTCCCATGCAATATCAGGGTAGCCCCTAGTGCTGCTTAGGTTGACATCAATGATAACCACTGATCAACAGTCTTTGTTGTCAATCGTTTCTGACATTACATCCTTCTATGTTATACTACCGTCATTTCCCTCGAGAATCCCGTTAGACATATTTTGTCTCATCAAGGCATTGGAAGAAACTATTCTAAGTGGATCATCATCCTCCAACAATTTAATTTGGTCTTCACCACTACCAAGGAGAAAAAATACTTACTTTTCACATAATTATTTTTGGACCTTCCCATATTTGATTTGGATGAATTATCCCATGACCCTATGCCTAATGAATATGTTTATCTGGTTGACTCTACTGATCCATGGTCCAAAGACATTCTGGTCTATCTCCAAACCCAACATTTCTACTCAAATCTATTGTTAGATTATCGTCGTCACATCTGCCACCATGCTAAGAAATACTTAGTGTTGAAAAATCATTTTTATCGTCATGGAGTTGACTAAGTTCTTCGACGTTGTCTTACCCTTGCAAGTTCTTAATGACTTCCATGCTGGGGTATGTGGCAGCCACCTTTCATGAATGGCTAATTCCCATAAAATATTGTGCCATTAGAGGAAATTTCATCCTAAAAGTGCCCATGAAATTTTCACTTAATTTCCATGTCATAATATGTAAACTAATCAAAATTATATAAATTTAAAAATAGGTACATGTAAATATTTTGGAGGGAAAAGAAGAAAAACTACTTTTTTTAATTGTATTTTTGTCTTATCTCCTTATGCATTTACTCAAATTTCAAGTGTAGACACTCGTTGGATGATAAATTGAATTCGACATCCAATGAGTACCCATCATTCATACTTTTTATAAGACCCACATTGATAAAAATTGAAGATACATTAAAAAGCGTGTTGAACACACCTTTTTAATGTATTTCAAATTTTTATCAATGTGGGTCTTCTCAAAAGTATGCATAATGGGTACTCGTTGGATTTGGAATTTACGTTTGCATCCAACGAGTGTCTACACTTGAAATTTGAGTAAGCATATAAGGAGATAACTCAAAAATACATTTTAAAAAATAGTTTTCTTCCTTTCCCTCGAAAATTGATAACTAGTATTTTATTATTTTTCCTTAGGAGGCCACTTTTAGTCTAAAATTTCATCTAATGCGCAGGATATAACTCGCCAAATTTATTCAATGACTCTATTACTACAATCTAACAGTGTCATCCTTGTCAACTCTATACAAATAAAATGCATGTGCCTCCTTCCCATCTACACTTGGTTGTTTGTGTTGGCCCCTTTTCTAAATGTATAATATACTTCATCACTTGCAACCCCACTTTTGCATAAAATTTTTATATTATGAATTTTGGGCATACCAAATGTCAATAAAATTTGCTACAGGCTTCACACCCTTTAAGCTTGCTTACGCCCTGGAAGCAGTTCTACCTATCGAGTGTAAGATTCCATCCCTTAAACATGCCATTGAAATCCTACCCGCTACCACTACTGAAGAAGAGCACTTTCTCTCACTTAATAATTTTGATGAGACTTGTCGAGATGTTGCACTAACTCTCAAAATACCTAATCCCCGAGTCAAAGCTCAATATGAAAAACATTTCAAGCCTCGTTCTTACCAAGAGGGTGGGCTTTTCCTACTTTATGATAAAAAAAATGATCTCTTGGGGGAAGGAACACTTTAACCACCTATGGGTCGGTCCATATGTTGTCACTAAGGTTCTTTCCAAAGGAGCATATGAACTTCAAGATTGTGATGGTATCCCACTCGCAAAGCCTCTTAATAGGCTCTATCTCAAAAAGTATTTTTCCTACTATTTTACCAAGCATGTGCTTTGTGATTTTATGTATATTAGTTTTGTTTCTTTTTTGGTGTGTCTGGATATTTTTGGCTTTCGTTGGTTATTTGTCTTATGTACGTGTCTTATTTTACACATATATCCACTTCACTATCGCCATAGGTTGGATATGCGGATGGTGTCATTCGTTACACACAGAACATCGCATCATCTACTTGGGTTCTTTAGGCACCTAAGTCAGAACTACTTAGTTTAGGAAGGGTCTTCCTTAGTTATGCCATGAACAATATTGTTGAGTATATGTTGATAATTGAACTCCTTACTGAAGCTATATATGTTGACATATTCAATTTAGTGGCTAGGTTAGACTATCAACTGGTAGTTATGAATTTTACCAATCATTATCACATTTGTAATCCGATATTATTGCATCACTTTTTAAGAGTAAGGATTTCATAATGTCAATTTGAATCTCTTACTTATGAACACATTCCAAGAGAATCTAATGAATTGTCTGGTCCATTGGAAAAATATGTATTAGATTGGAATCCATCACGTTCTTTTTACTTGCATGCATGAATGTTCAATTTTAATTATAAAATTTACATAAAAAAATATCAAATACACCACAAAATCACCAAAAATATATTTATATATAGATTTTTTCCACTCTTTTCCATAAAAAAATCCCCAAAACTTGGGTTTTTATACAAAATGGATTCACTAAGCCTTGATATGACACCCTATGGCCATCCTATAATCCTACTGAGCCTATTGCTCATGATAACATATCACTGCTCTAGCTAACCTCCTCAGAGGCACCAAAAACTACTCTGGCACACCCACTATGTGCTACTACAAATGAATTGGTATCTCTCTCATGGGAAGAGGAAACAAACCCATGCTCAACCCTTCGAGGTTCCTAACAACCTCATGCAAACTTTTTGTGTCATCTCCCTCTTCGGCGGCTACCGCAGCCTCTGCTGCTGCTACAGGCCCAGGTAGTTGATCACCCCACCTCGCATGGCAGAGTATACTCGTAGGATGAACCAATGCCACATTTTTGTTAAGCCAAACCTCATGTCATATTGATTTCACCCTTAACCAAAAAAATTGCATAAATTTCAAAAGATTAAAAATACATTTATCACTGATTCATCCTCTAACCTAGTGGCCCTAACTATGTGTCAGGGGAAAGAATCACCTCCAGATCCCCTTTATAGTTCATCCTATCATATGTAAATTCCTCAATCATGGGAATCTAGCCTCGCAGCCACTCCAAGAAGTCATCATCAAAATAGTGCCTGATCAGTCTTCCTCCTTTTCGAGGTACTATGGATGCCCACCGATCCTGTGTGGGTTCCCTTGAACCGGATATGGCCAGACTCACGTTAGGCCTCATAATGGGAACTCTCTATAGTATGAAGGATACAATCAGTGTGCCATAACCAAACTCTCTTTGGGCTTGATTCTTGCAGGTTGTCAACTATGATTTCACCTAACGGAGGACTCCCTCACACCAACTGAACACTTACAATTGCAAGCAATCCAACGAAAATAAAAATTGGGATTTTGTAGCCACATTTTGACTCTTATCCCCTTCCAATCGCACTATCATCCATAAAATAAAATTCATTGGTATTAATTCCACCCTCCCTACTAGAATTCTATTACTGACCAGTCGTATTCTTGTTATGCAATGTGTTCAGATCAAATCCACAGTGGTCCTCAGATCTGCTTTCCCTCCTGTTAAGTTTACCCATGCACCCCTACATGATAAACCAATGAGGAAATAGATTTCATCTCATTCAATCTAGATATCATGATCCCCAATCCTAAACAATCCCCATTTTTCATCCCACAATTGGATTATCCAACTCTAAGGGATCATCCTGACTTTTCTTCAAGTCAATTATAACATAATTTAGTAGCTCGCGTCGTCTCAGGGTAGCTAAACATGCTATATCACTTAGCATTTTTATTTCCTCATGGTCATGAGCTCTTTCTCTCCAAAGAATCATCTTGATAAGTTGATTCCTTCATCAAAGAAAACTTAGCATTTTTCTAGCAAAATACCCCTATAAACTAAGAAATTCTCCTTTTCTTACCACTTGGCCAGCTAGTGTGGCCTTCTTCACCCCATATAGCATGCTAACACACTCTTCCTTTGTGGGAAGAGA
The DNA here is from genome assembly GCA_034641835.2 of Pinus albicaulis. Lineage (NCBI taxonomy): Eukaryota > Viridiplantae > Streptophyta > Pinopsida > Pinales > Pinaceae > Pinus > Pinus albicaulis. Next base: position 744,413,333 of record CM076579.1, read on the forward strand.
GTGTTAACACGCCCCATAGTGTCGTTGATCACGTTACCTGAACAAGCCATCTAGGGCAAGCCTAAAAATGTAAAATTAATGGTAAAAAACAAAAATTAAGGAATTAAATGCAAGCTTAGGATCAATAATCTTACCTAGAATTGGCGGGAAGTAGAATGGATGCCCAATGTGCTCATAATTGCTCAGGTAAGCTTGCTCCTTTTTTTATCTCTAGCGCACTCTCACCAACTTCAACTGGTGCAAATGAGAGGGCATATTTTCCTTCTTATAACCACTCTGGAGGTATGAATAAACTCAGCTAGACTGTCTATTAATGTACATTAATATACATCATTGTACATTAATTTATATTAATGTATATTAATAAACAATCAATATTAAAATTAGTTTTGAAATTCATATTGAAAAAAATATAACAATAACCAAAATAAAATTTGAAAAACCACTATATAAAAAAACAATTGAAAAATACAATTCTACAACTAACAATATTATAATACTATAATTATATAAATTGTATTATATTAAAAAAAAGTATACTTGTATTATATTTAAAAAAGGAAGAAGTACTTTTAATATTCAAACCAAAGGGAACAATATTAAACCCAAGGAAACAATATTAAGGCCTTGCAATATGAACCCTTAATTATATTTATTATATTATAAATGATAAAGTATATTATATGCACCCTTAGATTAATAAATCCAATGAATTGATATAATAAACCCAAGGGAGGAGCAAACCCAAGGGGTCAATACTAAAACCCAAAGGGATTACGAAACCAAGGGAATAATAAACTAAAGGGAATAATATTATACCCTGGAAATATGAACCCTTCCATAAATAAACCCAGGGGACTAATATTATTAACACAAAGGAATTTCAAAGCAAATAGAACAATATTTAACCCTGTGAATATAAACCCTTACATTAATAAACCCAAGGAATTTCTATTATAAACCTAAGGAAATGAGAAAACCAATGGAATAACATGAACCATTCCATTAATAAACCTAAGGAATTGAAATTATAAACCCAAGGAAATAATAACCCGAATGCATTAAAACTAAAACCCGTGGCATTATGAATCAAAGAGAACAATATTAAGCCCAAGGGGTAAATATTATAAACCTTAAGTATATAAACCCTAAAATAAATAGTATAAACCCTACAACAAACATGATTTTCCATTATAGACCATGGTACATTTTCTTATTGATACAATCTTTGTCACAATGCGGCGCCCAACAGTGGTTAGCAATGTTTGGTCGTTATTCATTTCTGTATCGAGATAGTATTTTTTTAGAATGAAACGTAGGAACATGGTTGACTACGGTTTATTTTCATATTCAGACAATATTTTTCAGAGAGTGATGTTAGATCATGGTTGAACATGAATGAATATCGTTGAATAAAGCCAACGGATTGATACGATAAACCCGAGCGAATAATAAACCCAAGGGAAGAGAAATATGAAGGGACCATTACTAAAACCTAAAGGAATTATGAACCAAACAAAACAATAAATCAAAGAGAATAATATTACACCTTAGAAATATGAACCCTTCCATAAATTAACCCAAGGGAAATATATTATCAACATAAAGGAATAATAAAGAGAACAGAACAACATTCAACCTTGCGAATATTAACTCATACAATAATAAACCCATGGAATTAATACTATAAACCCAAGGGAACTATATGAACCCTTCTATCAAGAAACCCAAGGGATTGTAACTATAAACCCAAGGGAATAATAAACCTAAAGCATTGATATTAAACCCCAAGGCATTATGAACCAAAGGTGACAATATCAAGGAAAAGGGAGAAATATTATAAACCCAAAGTATATAAACCACAATAAAAATATTATAATCCCTAAAACAAACAATATTAGCTAGTATAGACCATGGTACATTTTCTTGTTGAGTCAATATTTCTTGCAATGCAGTGTGCAAGAATATTTGGCAATGTTTGATCGCCATCCATTTCTGTATCAAGAAAATATTTCCGAGAATGCAATGTAGGGCCATGTTTGATGGAGGTTTATTTTCATATTCAGACATATTTTGTCACAAAGAGACATTATAGCATGGTTGAACATGAATGACCACTATTTACCATGATCACATTTAAACATCATGGATGACTACAACCGACCATGCCTATCCATAAGTCACCATGATAGACCATGGTCTACCATCATTTTTCCTAGTCCATAGTTGTCCGTGATTGATATTATAAAATAAAGGTGATAATAAACCCAATGGATTAATAGTAAAAACCCAAGGGAATAATAAACCCAACAAATTAATACTCAGAACCCAATGCATTAATAACCCAAGTGGATAATATTATATGCAAGGGATTATGAACCGAAGGGATTATTAATAAACCCAAGGGATGAATATTATAAACCCAATGTATATAAAAGCAAAGACAAAATATTAAAAACACTTAAATAAACATGGTTGGCCATGCTAGATTTTAATATTGACACAACCATTGTCAGAGTGTGACGTTGGCCCATGCTTAACCATGATTAGCCATGGTTGAGCACAAGTGTTTGATTGCATTCATTGGCCATTGTGAGAATGCAATGTTGGACATTGGCCAACCATGATTCATCCATGACACAAACAAATCGAAGGAATTCATATCATTATCAAAAGGGAACAAAACAAGTAGAGGACAAATATTAAAACACTAAGGAATTATAAACCCAAGTTAACAATAATAAATCGAAGGGAGAAATATTATAAACCTAATGTATATAAACCAAAAAATAAATATCACAAAACCCTATACAAACATGATTCACAATCATTTTCAGCATGGCCAAATTTGAGAATAAGGAAATCATTATCAAAAACCTGACATTTCACTAAAAATTTCCATATTGTTGGGTGTGGAGCCTGATTTTCTTCCTGATTTAGAGATCCTTGTTTTAGCTGGATGTATACCCCAGGAAAATTGTACACCCTTGCACGCGGGGGAGTGTGGGGGGGACTTGTCCCCCCCGCGGGGTCCGGGGGGGCTGACCACCCCGGCTGGGGGGTCTGGGGGGCAGCGGTCCCCCGGCGGGGGTTTTGGGGGTAGCGCTCCCGAAGCCAAAAATAGATGTAAAATTGCCTTGTAAAAGTATAGTAATTTCTAGTCAATATGGGTCATTCATTAGGCGGATGATCTGATGGTAGAAGTTATGTTTAGTTTAGGGTTTTTTGCCCTAGAAGGCAACCCCTCACTTTTATGAGGGTATTGTATTGCGGCTGCGTATAGTATGTGTATTATCTGAGCGGGAAACAGATAGGGAGACTGTGAGAGAGAACAGAGGATATTACAGTGGATCTGCTGTAGGTTTTGTCTCTTCATTTTTCTGGATAATAGAAAGGAAGGACTGGCTGTTTGGGGTGGACGTAGCCCAAACTGGGTGAACCACGTATATCTGTGTCTCTCTGGTTTTATGTGTTTTCTATGCTTTTATTTTCCGCATATTTTATGTGTTGCATTTCTCTGTAATATTTAATTTTCTAACACATATAGGAACCAAAAAAGCCTCACTAAACCATTCATGACCATGACTTACCATCACTAACTAAGGTTGAGTATGAACATATATGACCATGATAAAAAACAATTCACCATGGTGATTTATTTAACTATAGTCACAAACCGATGTCACTAACATTTTTTAATTCAAAGCATATAAAGTGAAAGATAATCAATGTAAACTGCTAAAAAACATAAAGCTCTAACATTAACACCATAAACTCTAAAATATTTTCTATAAACCACAAGCAACAATAAACAATAGGGATTGACACTAAAAACCTAATCAATTACAAACAAAACATAATAAAATTAAACCAAAGCATTATTATTAAAGCATAGGAACATAAATGGAATAAGCAAACAATTTGGATTTCCAGAGTATAGAACATGGGAAGATGAAAGGAAAAAAACACATGAAATACAAGCATTGGAATGTAACAAAAACAAAACCATGAAAATTTTGAAGACCATTCATATACAAAATTTTAGATAATGACATAACGGTAAACAACCAATTTTTCCAAAGTTGAAACTAAAGAAGAGAATTTAAATCAAGCAATAATTATTTTGTCGTCACCTCAAAAAAAGTCCACTAGGAATATGAACTTTAAAAACTCCATCACAAAGCATTTATTGAATAGTTGGCTCTTCCAAAACACAGCCATATCAATGAAAAAAGCAACACCATTTCAAATCAACAGTGTAATGATCGCAACCTTTAACACTTTCCAAACAGTCCCTTCTTGTTTTTCTTCCTGATTCTCATTGGTGGACATGCAACAAGTATTTCACATTTGATTTTATTCTTTCCAACATGCAGACATGTTCATCATCAAAACCAAGATGAAACCCAAGATTTTTATCGAACTGTTAGTGAATATATGAAACAAAATTTATTGCTTTGACAATAGAATGAACCGTTATGGCATAATACTAGAAATCATTATTTTCCATTTCTGCATTTCAACAAGAAAACGAAAAAATAAAACTAGAACAAACACATACATAGACACAAATGTATAAACCTATCAATATAAGTGGAAGAAAATTATGAATCAAAAATTAACAAAAAAAAATAAAGACATGTAAATTTAACATGGTTAAAAACAAGGACAACCAAACAAAACAATTGTCACAATTTAACTAGCTAAATAGGAACAACACCACAACAAATCATTCACTCTTGTAATTATTTCTAATTATTTAATATGCTAACTTTAATAAAAAAAGGGAATCTTTCGAAATGATTCAAAAGAAAAATGAATAAATTATTGATGACCATACTATTGAATGCAAGTAAAAACAAAAAAAAACTTTCATATTAGTTTCAAGCCTTTCTCAAAGCACTAAATTATGTTGAAGATAAAACCTCAAAATGATATAGGCTTCAATCATTCCTTCTCTTTCTTCCTAAACTTAACATAAGCACTATTTTTTATTTTTTCACAACGCTGATAAGAAAAAGGTGGTGAAATTTGTAAAACATCAATGGATTTCACCCTTGATATAGTTGTAAATGTCAAACCTTGCCTCTTTTTATCTCCTATATCTATAGTGTCTTGTTGCAAAGTCATTGTGATCAGAAGATCAAGTCTCTTGTAGAAAAATGCTCAAAAATGAAGTTGCTTAGAATTGCTCCGAAACAGATCGACTGGAAAGAGCTCGACGATACGATCCCAACGCTGTGAATGGCACTCAAATCCGTTACCGTATGGAGGAGATATTGCATTTTGAAATTCGCCAATTTCAATTAAAAAATGCCAAAAGGGACTTTATAAAAAATATATTTATTTAAAAAATAATATTCCACAGAATGTTCTGGGAATATTCCGTGGAATATTTCGCAGAATATTCTGGAGAATATTCCGGTGGCATCCAATAGCAGAGTGCCACGTGGCCAGCCCGGAGGCCGCCACGTGGCCCCAAGGCAGAATGGAATGGCATATTAAAAATTTGTTATGGACGGTGCGGTTCGAACGTGGGTCGGACCGTTGGAAACAGAGTGACCTGACCGTTAGGCCAGCACGGTGGTTCTTATAAACCATTGGCACACGCTTATATTTGATCTGTGCAGTTTGTTGGGCGGGGCCCGAAAGGGGGCCAGCCCCCTCCGCATATAACCCTCCACATATAACCACAACACTTCAGTCGACGCGCAAACAACTCCGACCGTTATGTTATATATTAACCATTTGACATGTGAATGGCATTTCCGGCGGTTTTTTTGCCACGGTTTTTTAAAACCATTTGATTTAACATTTTTCGGCGGGTTGGATGGTGGTGCATGTGACCACGTCCACCCAACATTTATTATAACCGCCCAACAGAATTGGAGCGTGCCCGAAAAATTTGGGGTAGTTGCCATTTTTAACTGGAGTTAACTCCAGTTCTCCACATTTAGTGGAGTTTCTCTAGGCCAAACTGGCAGTTGGAGTAAAAGAGCCATAACTTTGGCTAGGAGAGGCCTTTTGATACGAAATGTTTTTTTATTCTGGGGAAATTGATCATTCTGGAGCTGTTGGGAGTGTTTGTAGAGCCATCAGGGCTAACAGAGAATTTACCAGCGTTTTTGGTCGTAGCCACCAGGGCCTAAGGAAAGAAGAGCTGTTTTGGACTATCTTCATCCAATGGAGGTGTTTGTTTAGTCATTTTATACTAATTTCAGCCTTCTGAATCTCAATTTGTAGTGTATTTTTCCATTTGAGGCTTCTATACAGTTGTATTCACATTTTGAGCATTTAATCAAAGAGGAAAAATCCTAATTAGAGGCTTTTGGACCCAGCGGAGGTAGCCCAAGAGAGGGGTGAACCGCTTAAACAATTATTTGCTGTCATACTGTATAATTTTGCTGCATATTTTCAGATTCTTCTCCTTTAAACAGTAAATTTTTATAAGCAAACTTTTCCCAAGCAGGTTTAAACAGTGAACAAAACTTATTAGTTCATCTTCAAACCATTATACTTCATTTGCAGAATATGTATACTTGTCTATTCACACATTAAAGTTGGATCAATGAATACTTTGCATATAAAACAAATACTTTCATTGATCGGATCTCAGTGATTACATTTTATTTCTTTAGGCAGAGTCTGTAGAAGGGCCAGATAGCCTCCGGATTCATCCTTTCTTTGAAAGGTGAAATACCCGGTAAATGCCCCTACAGTCAATCTCTGTATGAGAAATACTTTGTTCTCACAAATTCAGATCAGGTTGGTATCGGAGCTCAAGGTTTTTCTTAAGAGTTTGTGAAATTTGTGCAAGTAAATTGTATTATTCTGCAAAATTTGATGCTTACTAGGCTGAAATTACAAAGAGGGGAAGGTCAATTGGTTAGAGAACAAGTTAATCCTCAACCAAGGAGGGCTAGAGTGCCATTACATCCACCTTCCATTTCATCCTCAATAGCCTTAGAATCAGCCACAAACATGTCATCCAGAGAAGGAGAAGTACATGAGGAAATGGATCCCAAGGAAGAAGAAAGAGTATTTAGAAAAGCTTTCTTGGACTTGACTGAGATGGTTAGGATCCTATACCAGGAGAGAAATGATAGGATTGCTGGAGAAGGGTCTAGAAACCAAAGAGAAGAAGGAGATTCTTTAGGAGGAAAGAAAGACAAAGATGAGTCTAAGAAAGGGAATGGAGGAAATGGTGATCCACCATCTCCATCATCATCCTCATCCTCCACATCATCCTCTTCTACTTCTGTTAATCAGTCACACAAAACAAAAAAATCTCTTAAAAATCCTTTGTTAAAGCTTGATGTGAAGTTTGAGTTGCCGATGTTTAATGGTGATGTGAATGCAAAGAAATTGGATAACTGGATTAGACAGCTGGAAGTCTATCTAAGAATTCATAATTTGCATGATGATGACACAAAAATCCAATTAGCCTCTTTGAGAATGGATGGAGCAGCTTTGGTTTGGTGGGAAGCCAAGAATAGAGAGGAGATTAAAAAGCATGGTAAGATAACTCTAACTTGGAATGAGTTTATTACAGCCATTAAGAAACAGTTTTATCCTATTGCTCATATTTAGAAAGCAATCATGAATTGGCAAAATTTTAGGCAACTTAAGGGTCAAAATGTGCAAGATTATACCCAAGAGTTTAGAAGGAGTGCACTTCTACTTGGAGTAGACTTACAAAGTCAAGACACCCTGTTGAAATACATAGGAGGTTTTCACAGTTACCTTAAACATACTATCCTAATGTTCAATCCTACCAGCTTAGATGAAGTCTATGTGCAAGCTACACATTTAGAAGCTAGAGGAAAGAATACTTTTGATGAGGGTAGAAACAAGTCTTTCAAAGGAAAGAACAAAGAGAAAAACAAAGGAAAAGGCAAGAAAAATGCATCTATCAAACAAGAGGGTGAAAAGGTCATTTGTAAACATTGTTCAAAGAGTGGCCATGAAGAGAAAAATTGTTGGAAACTTCATCCTAAAAAAAGAAACCAGTTTAACAAAAACAAGGGAAAGAAGAAAAATGCAGCTACTACAACTACACCACAAGATTTAGGTGATGATTCAGGTGACGAAACAAAAATTACAGCCATGGGTTTGAAAAGTTTGAAAGGGAAGGAAATTGAAACTCAAGCAAGTGCTAGCTCTTCAAACTGTCATACACAAGCTCCTAATGAGGAAGAAAGAATTGAACTGTTCCATGTGAGGGTAGTGTCAAAACATACCAAAATTGACACACTATTTGACAATGGGTCACAAGCTAACCTCATATCTGAAGACTTGGTCAAGCAGCTTAAACTTGAGACCATTCCACATCCGAAGCCTTATCCACTTGGATGGATATGCAAGGATTCCAACTTGCAAGTCTCAAGGAAGTGCATATTGCGTTTTGCAATAACTGCACACTTTATTGACACAGTTGAACTTGGTGTGGTGCCACTTGATATATCTGGTATTGTTTTGGGAAGTCCTTACTTGTTTGACAGGAAAGCGATCTTCTATCGCCATGAAAACAAATATCATCTTTTCAAATATGGCAAGGAGTTTATTGTCAAAGCTCATCGCAAGAAGACAAATGTTGCAATGGTAAATGCAGGACAGGTAAAAAGGCTAGTCAATTCAAGCAAGAGTTTTGTACTTCTTATGGTCAAGCCAAAGGTTGATGTGAATCATGAGTCATTTGAAAATTGTGATTCAAAGCTTAAATCTGATTTATATGAGGTATTTGATGCACATCATGAGATGTTTCAGGAGCCAACAGGTTTGCCTCCTAAAATGGAGATTCAGCATGAAATCCATTTACATCTAGATTGTCCTCTTCCTAACATAGGCATGTATCGCATGTCTGTTATGGAGAATGATGAAATAAAGAAGCAGATTAAAGAGTTGTTGGACAAGGGTTTCATAAGGCCAAGCACTTCGCCATGTGGGTCACCAATAGTGTTGATTCCGAAGAAAGATGGAACTTGGCGTATATGTGTTGACTTCAGAGCTTTGAACAAGATAACGGTAAATAATCGTTACCCACTTCCAAGAATAGATGATTTGTTAGATCAGCTGAAAGATGCAAGATATTTCACTAAGTTAGACTTAAGAAGTGGTTATCATCAAGTAAGAATTGAAGAAAGAGACATTTGGAAGACAACTTTTAAAACCAAACAAGGACTCTTTGAGTGGCTTGTGATGCCATTTGGTTTATGCAATGCACCTACAACTTTCATGCGGGTAATGGATGATGTATTATGTCCTTTTCTTGATGATTTTTTTATTGTCTTCTTAGATGACATTTTTATTTTCAGCAAGACAAGAGAAGATCATGTCATGCATGTCAGTAAAGTACTTGATGTTTTGAAGAAAAATTAGTTATTTCTTAAGATGTCAAAATGTGAATTTGGAAAGACTTCTTTGGTTTATTTGGGACACATAGTAGGTGGAGGCGCTTTGAGAATTGATCCTTCCAAAGTAGAAGCTATTGTGAATTGGCCTACTCCCAAGTCCATTACAAAGGTAAGAAGTTTTTTGGGTGCAGCTCAGTATTGGAGAAAGTTTATTGCTAACTTTTCTACCATAGCAGCTCCTATGCATGCAGTGACAAGTGTGAAGCGTGCTTTACAATGGGGAATTAAGCAACAAAAAGCTTTCAAATCTTTGAAAGAAAATATCAGTTCAGCTTCGGTTCTTGCATTACCTGATTTGAGACAGCCATTCGAGATTCAAACAGATGCTAGTGATTATGCCATGGGTGCAGTTCTCTTACAGCATGGTAAGCCTATCGCTTTTCATTCTGAGACATTTAATGGTGCTGTTGTGAATTATCCTACATATGATAAGGAGTTGCATGCGTTGGTACAAAGTGTCAAAAAGTGGAAGCACTATTTGATGGGAAAAGAAACAATTGTGCATACCGACCATCAGCCTTTACAGTATTTGTAGTCGCAAAGTAAATTGCAGCAGTCATGACATTTCAGATGGATGGGTTTCCTACAAAAATTTCACTTGGTAATAAGGTACAAGAAAGGTATTCACAATAAAGTTGCTGATATGCTTTCAAGGCCTATTATTAGTGCTAGTATTTTGCTTAAGAATGATTCTATTGTGCATTAAAGCTACATAGAACAGTATGCATCAGATGAAGATTTTAAAGAGGTGTATGCTAACTTGAGTAAAGGGAATCATGTGGAGGAGAATGACTATCATTTTCATAACAATTTGTTGTTTCATTTATGAAAGTTATGTATACCACAGGGAGAGAGATTAAGCATGATGAGAGAAGCTCATTCTTCTCTTATTGCTGGTCATTTCGGTGTAAGCAAAATGGTGGCACATCTACAGAGGTATTGTTATTGGCCTCGCATGGTAGATAGTGTTACACGTTTCATTAGAGGTTTTTAATTATGTGCTACAAGCAAGCCTAGCAATAGGAAGCTTGGATTGTATACGCCATTGCCAGTACCTTCTAGACCATGGGAAAGTGTTTCTATGGATTTTGTTGGGGGATTAACATTATCTAGAAAGCAGCATGATTATCTTTTTGTAGTAGTTGATCGTTTTAGCAAGATGTGTATTCTTATGCCATGTAAGAAAACTATAACTGTTGAACAAACTGCTGATTTATATTTTCAACATGTATGGGTTCATTATGGCTTGCCTACTTCTATTTTTAGTGACAGGGATTCCAGATTTGTTGGGAATTTTTGGTCCAATATATGGAAGATGATGGACACCAAGTTGAAGAAGAGTACTGCTTTCCATCCGCAAACAGATGGCCAAACAGAGGTTGTGAATAGAAATATTGTGCATCTTTTGAGAGGGTATTGCAGCAAGCATCCCAAGATTTGGGATGAGAATTTTCATTACATTCAGCATGCTTACAATCGGGCCAAGAACTCTTCTACAAATACTTCGCCATTTGAAGCTTGTTTTGGATATTTGCCTAAGTCACCATTAGACTTCATTCTTGAGAAGGATATTGCCATTGATGGGCATAGTGACATTGACAAAGCTCGCATGTTCATTGAAATAATTCAGCTCATTCATCAGAAAGTTCAAGAACATCTTGAAAAGAGTCGAGGCAAGTACAAAGAAAGACATGACAAACATAGAATTGATCACAAGTTTCAGGAAGGAGATGAGGTATGGTTGCATATAAGTAAGGATAGAATGCAAGGAGAAGGTAAAAAGCTGAAGCCTATTCGTTATGGTCCATTCAAAATCCTTAAACAAGTTGGAAATAATGATTTTCAACTAGAATTGCCTTCATACATGCAAATGTATTCCGTTGTTAATGTGGAAAATTTACGTTTGTATGAACCTCCTCTTATTGATGATTTTGTAAATCATGTTCAGCTACCATCCATAGAATATTTCTCACCATAATTTTTGGGTGAGTTGAAATAAGATGCAATCCTTGACAGAAGGACACGCACTTCAAGGAGGGGAGATGTTGATTATCTAAGAGTTGGTTTAAAAGGCAATAAACCAAGCAAAGAAAAGTGGATGGAGTTGGAATAGGTGAGGAGGCTCTATCCTCACCTTCTTAACAGATAATTGAAAGCTTTTGAGGGTCCAAAAGCTTCCCATTTAGGAGGTGTGATCAGGAGATCAAGTCTCTTGTAGAAAAATGCTCAAAAATGAAGTTGCTCAAAATTTCTCCGAAATAGATGGACTGGAAAGAGCTTGGAAATACGATCCCAACGCCGTGAACGGCACTCAAATTCGTTACCGTATGGAGGAGATATTGCATTTTGAAATTCGCCAATTTCAATTAAAAAATGCCAAAATGGACTTTATAAAAAATATATTTATTTAAAAAAGAATATTCCAAAGAATATTCTGGGAATATTCCATGGAATATTCCACAGAATATTTTGGAGAATATTCTAGTGGCATCCAATAGCAGAGTGCCATGTGGCCAGCCCGGAGGCTGCCACGTGGCCCCAAGGCGGAATGGAATGGCATATTAAAAATTTGTTATGGACGGTGCGGTTCGAACACGGGTCAGACCGTTGGAAACGGAGTGACCTGACCGTTAGGCCAGCGCAGTGGTTCTTATAAACCATTGGCACGCGCTTATATTTGATCTGTGCAGTTTGTTGGGCGGGGCCCGAAAGGGGGCCAACCCCTAAGGGTCAGCCCCCTCCGCATATAACCCTCTGCATATAACCACAGCACTTCAGTCGACGCGCAAACAACTCCGACCGTTATGTTATATATTAACCATTTGACATGTGAACGGCATTTCTGGCGGTTTCTTTGCCACGGTTTTTTAAAACCGTTTGATTTAACATTTTTCGGCGGGTTGGATGGTGGTGCATGTGACCACGTCCACCCAACATTTATTATAACCACCCGACAGAATTGGAGCGCGCCCGAAAAATTTGGGGTAGTTGCCATTTTTAACTGGAGTTAACTCCAATTCTCCACATTTAGTGGAGTTTCTCTAGGCCAAACTGGCAGTTGGAGTAAAAGAGCCATAACTTTGGCTAGGAGAGGCCTTTTGATACGAAATGTTTTTTGATTCTAGGGAAATTGATCATTCTGGAGCTGTTGGGAGTGTTTGAAGAGCCATCAAGGCACTCTAACAGAGAATTTACCATCGTTTTTGGTCGTGGAGCCATCAGGGCACTCTAACAGAGAATTTACCATCGTTTTTGGTCGTGGAGCCACCAGGGCCTAAGGAAAGAAGAGTTGTTTTGGACTATCTTCATCCAATGGAGGTGTTTGTTTAGTCATTTTATACTGATTTGAGCCTTCTGAATCTTAATTTGCAGTGTATTTTTCCATTTGAGGCTTCTATACAGTTGTATTCACATTTTGAGCATTTAATCAAAAAGGGAAAAGCCTAATTAGAGGCTTTTGGACCCAGCGGAGGTAGCCCAAGAGAGGGGTGAACCGCTTAAAAAATTATTTGCTGTCGCTGCTGCTGTCTTGTCGCATATTTTCGTGCATTCTCGTCTTAAAAATGTGTAGGGAAATTTTTATACAAACTTTCTCAAGTAGGTTTAAACATTGAACAAAACCTATTAGTTCATCTTCAATCTAAAATAATAAATGATCAATGAAGACTGCATTACAAAACAAATATTTCTCATTGATCAGATCTTGCGATTACATTTTATTTCTTTTTAGGCGCATCAGAGAAGGCCGATAGCCTCCGGATTCATCCTTTCTTTTGAAAGGTGAAACACCAGAAAATGCCCCTATAAATAAATTCTCTGTATATAGGCACATTATCACCATTTCGCATCCAATCATACACTGATTTTTTGGTCATCTAACTCATTATCATTAGATGAACCCAAGTACACCATGTAAGACCAATTTTTCCCTAAGTAAAATTTCTTTCACCATATAAAATAACATTTATCTATATTTCCTGGTCATATTTAACCCAAAACAAAGAAATTAATTAAATAAATCATTATTTATTTAAGTATTTCCTAGGAATAAGTTATTCAAATCATTATTTAAATAATATTCCTAGTTAAATTTGACTAAATCATTTTTAAATAATTAAATAAATCATTATTTATTTAATTATATCCCCATCATGTCCCTAAAATAATAAATAAATCATTTATTTATTTATTGTTTATAAATAAAGGAATTGACCCAAGTCAAAATACCTTTTCCCTCCAACAAATATAATAAAATATCCCTAAAGGGTGATTCTAGAATTTGATTAATAATATTTTATTCATGCACCGAGTTCTAGAACACCCCAATATTTTGTTATAAATAGAAGGGTTTTCCCCATTCATTAGTCACCTTCATTGCATTAGATCACTCTGGATCTACTCTTGGTCACCATTTTTCCATTTTGCTTTATGAACTCCCATTGAGTTCCATGTTTGTTTTTCTACACCAATAAGAGAGAGGAATTTTATGTAGAAATTAGCTGAATAAATCACTTATTCACTGAAGATTAACCTGGTCATATATCAATTTCGAATTGCATACATAACACATAACCTTCTTCCACAATTAATTTTCACATGCGGAAATAACATCACCTTACAAAGAAGGATGAATATTCCGAAGGCTACCTGGCCCGCATGCAGACTCTGTCCGAGGAAATAAGTTTGCAATCACCGTAATAGATCTCGACAATTAATCTCGCTCCGATACCATGTAGAAATTTGCTGAATAAATCACTTATTCACTGAAGATTAACCTGATCATACATCAATTTCGAATTGCATGCATAACACATAACCTTCTTCTACAATTAATTGTCATATGCGGAAATAACAGAAGCAATCTCACATCAAATCAATCACACATTAACTCAGTATGTATGGGGAAAGCCTATAGCTGAAAACCCCGCAGCTATTGTGTATATTATAATGGAGAAATCATGTAACCAACAAAGTACAATACAGCTCACAAGTACTCAGTACTTTCTCATAAAGTCACACACAATCTAACTCAGTTTTGAACAAGTCTCGGGTTCAAAACTCACTGCTGACTGCCTTGCCTCTATTGCGCAATCATGGCCTGTATATGAAGAGATCCAAGGTTCGAATCCCCTTGGCTTGACTGCGCAATTGTCATGGACAATTCCTCCAAGTGTAATGCAAATATCATGCAAAACCAATCTACCAACTGATAGCTTTACTCACCCTTTCATCTACCTCTTCCACTGGTCTCCACTGAACTGATCATGCACTGTAGTGAACTGAAGTTTTCTTGAGTTGACTAATGAGTTAATATTTAGTAAATTAAATATTATTTAATTTACTCCACTCATATCTAGTTGATTAGTTAGTTAACTAATCCCAACTAGTTCAACCAAAACAAACAGAACACAACTCCACTACTTGTCCCGTTAACTCCTCCAAAACTCCTGCCACTGAAGTCTAACTGAAGCCAACCATGCAAGATGCCATCAAACCCTAGGAACCACGTGATTCCTTGTGTCAGTTGCATGAGCCACCTCCATGACTCAAACCGAAGTGCGCCAAGAGAGTAAACTGTTGTTTATAGTCAAAATATTATTAAGGGTAAATAATATTTGACTTCCATATTTTTAGGAGATCAGTCTAAAAATAGCCCGGGTCCTAAAAATAAGGGTCTCATCTATTTTTACCGACATGTCGCACACTTCAAGAATCTCCAAGTAGAATTCCCAAATTATGCTCCGTATGTCTAAAAATAGACATAGTCTAAAAATAGACTTTGCGCCAGAATTTGCCTGCGGGCCCACTTAGTGAAGGCGACTTCATTTCACTAAGCTCCATCATCTTGCTGCATTCTCAACATTTTTATGTAAATTTTCAACATTTTTTAAAAATGGAGTAAAAGACAATAATTTTTTTTATTTTTTTTTTTGCAAAAAACACCCTGAAAACAAAAAGTGTTGATGTTAGAATAAGTTTTTTTTTTAGGGTAAATTTTCAACATTTTTTAATAATGATGTTAGAGAAAAAATATCATGACTCCGAAAAACCTTGAAATTCCAACAATTTTCAAGCATAGCATTGAAGAAAAAATATTTGATTTTTTAAAAGACTTAAAATTCCAACGATTTTCAAGCATGACATTAAAGATAAAATATCACGCCTCTGAAAAACCTTAAAAATTTGACAATTTTTCAACCATGGAATTAAAACCAAAGATTATGACTACAAAAAACCTTAAGTTTTTAACATATTTCAAGCATAGTATAACTACAAAAAGCCTCAAGTTTTCAACATATTTCAAGCATGGTATTATGGAAAAAATTTATGACTATAAAAACTTTAAAATTGAACACCCGAATGAAAAATTCATTATACCAAGAGTAATTTATTTTTTAAGTGCTAAAAGTACAGTTATTTTAAAATCTTAGTTTAAGACAACTTGACATATTGCAACAAAAAATTAAAAATCAACCATCAAATTAACACGCAATGTAGACGAACTTCATCCATTGTAATGAAACATAAAGGCCAACTATGAAATTCGCAGATTGTGGGGGTGGGCTCGATCCATTATAACAAAAACTTTAAAATCAACTATCATATTGACACATAATGGGATCAAGTTGCTAATCAAGCATCAACGTAAACCCTACAGAAAAGAAAAGAAAAAAACAATATATATATATATATATATATATATATATATATGAAAATTACAAAACAAAAACAAAAATTCAAACATTGAAAAAAAATAAAAACACAAAATTAGCCCAAAAAAAACCTTTAAAAACATTACCAAAAAAATCAAATATATAAAATAAAAATGACAAAAAAACCAAACATAAAATATATAAAAACAATAACAAAAATATCTTATAAAAAATAAAAATTTAAATAATAATAATAATTGATTCGATAATTAAAAAACATTAAAATAAATAATAATACATTAAAATAAAATTTAACATCATGAAAAAACATTAAAATAAATTTGTTTTAAAAAAAACAAATTAAAAAAAGACACACATTAAAAATAATTTAAAAAAAAAAAAAAACATTAAAAAAATTGACCCTCATGAGACTCGGGGAACCAAGGTCGATTCCCTTGGTCGCTCAGGTCCCGCAAGCTCTTTGTTTTTTGTTTTTTTTCTTCTTTTATTTATTTTTTTAATTTTTTTTTGATGCAGGAGCATTAGATTCGAAAAATACTTTGTATTTTATTAAACCCAGGGGGGTCTTATGTTTGTGAGGAAATATTAATTTTATGTAAATATTAATGGGATTTTTGAGAGATTTTAATTAAATATTGTGAGGATTTGTTAATGTTCCCAAATGATTTGGAGAACATGAGAGAAATTAGATTTGAGATATCTAAGAATTAATTATGAAGCCTAAGATAGATTTGGTTTCAAGATTTTAGGGATAAAATCTAGATTGTAGGGGTGTTGAGATATTTGAGGACTTTGTTTAGTTATTGAAGGGATTTGAACCTAAATTGGTTCATCCAAAATTGTATAAATTAATAAGCCTTAAAGGTAGAACAGGGAGAAGAAAAAGAGAGAGGTAGGAGACAGGAGTTGAGGAGGACAAACAGAGTTTTGTTTGTCAAGCCTCCGGGCATTTGTAAGAGGGCCAATGATTGAAAATCAGGCCAGGAAGAAATATTTCTGTAAGTAAGTTCATTTGCTATATGAAAGTATTGGTTTTGAATTATGCGCCTAATTGATCGATTTATGTATGGTTCAAATCCTATGTTAAGGATTGAAATGGTGAATCCATGTAAAAACTTGTTGGTTTCGATTTGTATGAATCGATAACAATTTTTGTATTGAAGCCCAAAAATAGAGAACCGATGAGGTTTTGATCCTGTTGGTGAAGGATCAATGACACAGAAGTAAAGGTGTTTTTGATTCAATCCGACATTGAATACAGTAATACATCCGATTGAATAATGAATGGGACTAGCGCCAAGACTAAGACTGATGGTATCGACATTTAAAGGCATAACAGAAAAAAAAATGTTATGTTTGTTGATACTGTATTTGTGTGAAGGATCTGGTTTTGAAGTCCATATAGGACTTTTATTATAATGGAATCGATGGAATTGAAACACAGGAAATGAAGAATTTCCATGCGCCAGAGCTGGTCTAAATATCATGAAGATAGAAGGATGGTGTTGTGAAATTAATCCAAGTGGGTGTAGAAATTTGAATAATTTGTTGAATTATTCACCGAGATTATCCTGATTACACACTATTTAAGCTTCATGCATAATACATAACCTCTTCTACAATTGATCATCAATATGCGGAAATAGAAACAGTCGCATGCGCACATAAAACAATAATCAAGCACACATATCAACACAATATGTAATGGGGAAAGCAATAGCTGAAAACCCCCAACTATCTGTATAATATAATGATAGAGAACATGTAACAATACATAGCACAAAGCTCTCACAGCTCTCAGCACTATCTCACATGCTACACACAAAACTAGTATAGAAAGTGAACAAGTCACGAGTTCAAATCTTCTCCACAAGTCTGCCTGCCTCTACTGCACAATCCAAGTTGATTAATGATGAGATCCAAGTTCGAATCCCACTAGCTCCAACTGCGCAATCCTCATTCGCAATCTCCATCAATGTGTGTGCAAATCTCATGCACAGCCAATAGTCACAACTGATAGCAAACTCACCCTTTCACCCACCTCTAACACTGGTCTCCACTGAACTGTCCATGCATTGTAGTTAACTGATGTGTTCTTTAGTTGATTTATGAGTTAATAATTAGTGAATTAATTAATAATTAATTCACACCACTCATCACTAGTGTATTTTTTAGTTAGACTAAATACAACTAGTTCAACTAAGTTAAACCGAACACAACTCCACCAACTGTCTCATCAACTCCACCAAACTCTGCCACATGAGTTCTAACCGAAGTCAACCATGCAATAGCTCAACTAACCCTTAGGAAAAGCGTATTTCCTTCTGTTAGCTGCATGTTCCACATCCAAGCATCAAACTGAAGTGCTCCAAGAGGATAAGATAATGTTTATAGTCTAAATATTATTAAGGGTTAATAATATTTGACTGTTCTATTTTTAACCCGGCAGTCTAAAAATAGATTCCGCCCAATGTCTAAAAACAGAGGTCCATCTATTTTTACCAACTCGACCAATCATCCATAAATAGCATCCTGCAACTCATAGACCATGATCCATATGTCTAAAAATAGACATAGTCTAAAAATAGACTTTGCGCCAAAAATAGCCTGCGGGCCCACTTAGTGAAGGTGACTTCATTTCACTAAGCTCCATCATCTTGTTGCATTTTCAACACTCCCTCTCAAAAAATATGGATTATCTGCAACCCCTATCCTCGCTTCCGATAACGGCCGAATTCGTTCGGTGAGCGCTTCGCCAAGACAAGCGCATTCCATCTCCGTGGGAATATATGAAAGCATCATGATTCTCCGCTGAACACAATCTCTGATATGATGGTACCTGATGTCGATGTGTTTGAACCTATCATGAAATACTGGATTAGCCGAGATTTTAATTCAACTCTGGTTATCACAGTAGATCACTGTAGGTTCTAAATGCAACCTGAACAATCCTGCGAGGATCTTCCTCATCCAAATAGCCTCGCATGGAGCCAAGCTAGCTGCCATGTACTCGGCCTCTGCTGAACTGAGTGCCACGGACCCTCGTCTTCCTGGCTCAGAAACCATCGTTTATAGGACATCGAAGATCCCTCCGCATGTGCTCCCGTCCGCGTTCTCTCCGCCTAACCGCATCCGTGAAGCCACACAGCTTCACCATCCTCCGTTCGTACTTCGCGCACCATATCCCATTGTGCCTCTAAGACAACGCAATACATGCTTGCTCGCTCCAAAAGAGCTTGGTAGGCCGAACCATGCCAAAGCTGGTTAACAACATAGCATATGTCGGGTCGTGTATTGACCAGATACATAAGCGACCCCACCAACTGTTGATAAACAGTGGCATCCACTGCCTCCGCTGAAGTAACATCCTCCTTCTTCCAACCACCATGAAGAGGAGTATCAACAGGCTTGCAGTCATGCATGTTGAACTTCTCCAATATCTCCCTGGCATACTTGCCTTGAGAAACAAACAGTCCATCACTGAGCTGCCAAATTTCCAATCCCAGGAAATAATGAAGGAAGCCCAAGTCCTTCATCTCAAACTCCTTTGCAAGATCAACCTTGCATGAGTGTATCAACAGTTCATCACCTGTCAAAATCAAATCATCTACATAAAGTACAATGATCAGCAACTTACCCTCCACCACAATCCGGTATAGGTTAGGATCCGCCTCACTCTTGGAGAATCCAAGTCCAGTGAAATAACTGTCTATCCGTGTGTACCAAGCACGAGGTGCTTGTTTCAACCCATACGCGTTTCTTGAGTCCGCACACACACACCACTCACGAAGATCTCGAAACCTTCGGGCCGCTTATGTACACCCTCTCCTCAATGACTCCGTTGAGGAACGCAGCCTTTCACATCCATCCGATGGATGTGCCACCCCACCGCGCCGAGAGCAGACCGTACAAGATTACCTGCGTGCTGTGCAAAGGTTCCCCATAACCCATCCCCATCCGTGAGAACACAGCAACAAATCTTGCCTTGTACTTTCACACCCGCTGCACTCGCTCGTTCACTTTTGTAGATCCATCGCGAACCCGTCACTGATTTCCCTCCGGGCCTTGGGACAATCTCATGCACCGTTTCCCCGACAATCGAATCATACTTTCCACCCAAGAATCTTAGCTAAGCAAGTGAAGATGCTGCCCTCTCAAAAGATGATGGTTTTACCAACTTCACACATTTGCTCACAGGTTCCATGTATCCAATGTACCGATCCGGTGACTATCTATGTCTGCATTGTGATTTAGGTGGTCCTACAATATTCTCTGCATCTTGAGCCAGTCGCTCAGCTTCTGTAGTGCGCTTGCGCCCTCTGATGGTTGGCGCTGCATGAGTGGTCTCTTCCACTCCATGAACTTCCTCTTGTGGCTAATCCACATCCTGAAGCTCATCCTTAGGAACTAATAGCTCCTCATCTGCATGCAAGTGTGGCTCCCTCTCAAGCGAACACTGCATGGCTTTCTCCTCTTGAAATTTGATATCCCGTCGCACAACAGTCTTGCGACTGTCTGGCAAATACACCCGATAGTTGTGAGGTGTATCAGTGTACCCCACAAATATTCCAACCTCTGCGGTCGGATCCAGCTTCTTCCTGGCATCCTTCGTCACATGCAAGTAGACAGGTGAACCAAAAATCCTCAAATGGGAAATATCAGGTCTCTTACCAGAAAACGCCTCCTCTCGTGTACTCATGCCAAGTATCTTGTGAGGACAACGGTTCTGCACATATACTACAGTATTTCATGCCTCTGCCCACAAGTGAAGGGGTAGGCCCTGATCATGCAACATCGCCCGTGCAGCACCCACGATCATTCTGTTCTTCCGCTCAGCAATTTGGTTCTCTCTTTTTGTGGGTTGTAGGAGGCGATATGAGCTCTCTACGAATTCATACACTTTTCTAAAAGTCCTTGAATTCAACAGAGATGAATTCACCACCATTGTCGCTCCTAAGAGCCTTCACATGCTTCCCCGATTCCTTCTCAACCAGCACCTTGAACTCACAGAACTTTGAGTATGTCTCACTCTTCTTCTGCATGAAGAATATCCAGCACTTCTGAGAAAAATCATCAACAAGATCACATAGTACTTGTGCTTTGTTGTCGAAGCTACTGAGAAAGGTCCACACACGTCTGTGTGGATTCTCTCAAGGATCGTCGTGGCGCGACTATCCTTCTCGTGAAAGGTGGCTTTCACAAATTTTCCCAAGGTACACCCCTTGCACTGATCTGACTGCGCAAGAGTGCCCTTAGGAAGCCCAGTAGAAATCTGCTGGAGTATCTTCAAAGCTCCATGGTGAAGGTGGCCCAATCTCCGGTGCCACAGCTCGCCATCATCTGACTCACCACTCCTTCGCCTTGCATGCCATTAACTGACCATCTACTTACTGGCCCAGTAAAGGTTCTTGACTCGAACCTATCTTAGGGTTTCTCGGATTGTCCTAAGCTATGTGAGGAAAGCCTTTCATCGCTGAAGACCATACTTTTATCTTTGTCGCCACAGAGATCGGATTCTTCATCAATCCTGGAACATGCAATACTTCCTTCAATACGAAGGGTTTACCAGACTCCCTCTCAAAGGAAATGGTACCGATACCGGTCGCACTGTATCTACCATCATCGCCCATCTCGATGTGCACTCCAAGATCTTTCTCCTCCAGATCTGAAAACAAATCTCGATCTCCGGTCATGTGAAATGATGCACCACTGTCCAAGAACCATACTGATCCCATCACACTTGAAACCAAGCATGCGATCAGCGAAAAATCCAGTTCAAACTGGGAGGCCAAAGCCTCTCCCGCTGCAGATCCAGCAGCATGCTTATTTTTCTTCTTCTGCGGACAATTTGTGGCATAATGTATGTGCTGGTGACAGTGAAAGCACTTCACCTTGGACATGTCTTGCTTCTTGCCTTTCGCACCAGACTGAGAAGCTTTTTTTCTCTTCCCCTTCTTTTCTTTGGCAGCCAAAGCGCAATTTTCTTCATCAGATGCCTTTGATGAAGATCCGTCCCTGGTAGTCCGCCTTATCTCCTCCTGCATGAGATCCGCCCAAAGTCGCTCCCATCCCAGCAACTTCTCCCGACCATTGATAGAGTCCTGATAGGAATGCCAACTCTTCGGAAGACCAAGGAGAGCCAGGTCCACCAAGTCCTCTTCATCGACAGTCACCCCCACACTTCCCAGCTCATCTCTGCATTGAGTGAACTTCGCGAGGTACTTGGCGATACTGTCGCCTTTCTCCATCTTAATGTTTTTGAGTTTATCCTTGAGCGCCATCCTCCGTCGTCTTGCTCGGGAATGCATCCGCCGCTTCAACACTAAGTATGGAGAAGCTTTTCCATGCAGGCTGGATACAATGTGATCCTTCACGCCCTCCAACAAAATCCTTCGAAATTTCGCCATCTTCTTTTTCCAAGCCTCAACTTGAGCAGCATCAGTAGGCTTTGGGATCTCAGCATCTATGAACTCCTTCAGCCCGTTGTCATCTAATACCGCCTCCATTCTGTCCTTCCAAGCAACATAATTCGAACTACCCTCAAGGGCATATTCCAGTCGCAATCCGTTGAAAGACATTTCAACTCTAGCACCAAGAAAACAAATTGCTGCAAAATTCGAATTCCAAGCTCAAAACTCAGCTGCTTCTGGATATGTGAGAGCAAATTATTTCTAGCACAGAGATTGACTGTAAGGTAATTTACTAGATATATCACCTTTCAAGGAAAGGATGGATCCAAAGGCTACCTGGCCCGTTACAGACTCTGTCTACCGAAATAATTGCAATCACTGTAATAGATCCCGATGATCAATTCTTCGCTCCAATACCATGTATAAATTTGAATAATTTGCTGAATTATTCACCTAGATTATCCTGATTACACACTATTTAAGCTTCATGCATAATACATAACCTCTTCTACAATTGCTCATCAATATGTGGAAATAGAAAGCAGTCGCATGCGCTCATTAAAACATAATCAAGCACACATATCAACACAATATGTAATGGGGAAAGAAATAGCTGAAAACCCCCAACTATCTGTATATTATAATGATAGAGAACAAGTAACAATACACAGCACAAATCTCTCACAGCTCTCAGCACTATATCAATGCTACACACAAAACTAGTTATGAAAATGAACAAGTCACAGGCTCAAATCTCCTCCACAAGTCTACATGCCTCTACTGCGCAATCCAAGTGAGTAATGAATGAGATCCAAGTTCGAATCCCACTAGCTCCAACTGCGCAATCCTCATTTGCAATCTCCATCAATGTGTGCAAATCTCATGCACAAACCACAACATAAATTGATAGCAAACTCACCCTTTCACCCACCTCTAACACTGGTCTCCACTGAACTGTCCATGCATTGCAGTTAACTGATGTGTTCTTTAGTTGATTTATGAGTTAATAATTAGTGAATTAATTAATAATTAATTCACACTGTTTGGCCAATTAATGACAAAATTAATTCCTAAAATAAAATGAAAATGTGCCACTATACTAGTCAAACAAACAGTGAACTATTGATCATGAAACCCATTACCCTTGCTGCTGTCTAAATACAAAAGAAACTGTGCTCAAAGAAATCCAAGAATTGCAAGCAAAGTAAAGTTAAAATCAAATTACATCAACTCATATTCTGACCCCTCACCATTAGTCTCGCTATGGCTTTCGGAGGTAATCATAAACAACTTGAGCAATCCGATATCTAATTTGCAGAAAAATAAACTAATATCAAATTACACACTCATACTTCAATCCCTCACCATTAGTCTCGCTATGGCTTTCGGAGGTAACTGATAATGAAATGAGAAATTTAATATCTAACTTGCAGAAAAATAAACTAATATCAAACTACACACTCATACTTCAATCCCTCACCATTAGTCTCGCTATGGCTTTCGGAGGTAACTGAAAATGACATGAGTAATTTAATATCTAATCTAACTAGTAAAGCAAATGTACAAAACTGAAATAAATAAAACAGTGCTGGAATTAAAAGCTAAGAAAAATAAATCAGCAGAAGGACAAGACTGATTCCATGTCATTAGTCATTGTAAAACTATGTGCAAATGCCCGGCCTGCCTATTGTAATCTGGAACAAAGACATTGATCAGTTAACAACAGTATAAAGCATGAAGAATTATGAACAGAAATAAAACGTTAATACCATAAGAGATGTAATATATACACGTAAATGACTATGGCATAATGAACGTAAGGAAATAAAGCATGAAACTATACAGCAATAAACAAAACCTCGGCGTGTGCAGGGGCCCTCTGCACAATCCTCGGGGAATAGCTATCAAACACGAATTATGCTTATGAACAGAGTCTTCTCATGTATTCAAAACGCAGTCATAACAAGGAAATAATGTCACGGCACAGTGGGCTTTCTTGACAGCAAAATTACATTACACCAGCTAACTACTATGCGTATGAGAACGCATTATTTATAATAGAGGAAGACATAACTAATTTCCTACAAACTGCGCTGATAAAAGACACGTGAACAACCACGTCCAGAAATCTAGCATTATGGCTGCCATGAAGATTAAATCTATGGAGAGTGGTCGTTGGATTCGGCTTATGGAGCCGTTCACAGGTGTTGATATGTCCCCCGTGATTTAGAAACGGCCACGCAAGTCTTCACGTGGTGAAAAACGGAGTTCTGCCATCGTAGGACTCTTAGGTTGACCACCACTTGACTATCTTTGACCACGGCCTTCTTTGGTGAATTCGACTGAGCCAATAGGACTCGGTCCATATCCATGTCATTTCTAACTTGCCCATGTGGCTCGATTTTCCTGAAGACACCTGCAATATAGAATTTAACAAAATGGCTGCGGAAATTTGAAGCAGCTGCGGAAAGTGACAAGAAGCGGCTGCAGAAAGTGACAAGATTCCGCAGCTCAAATGAGCAAAAATATAATTCAAAGAACAGACATAAAACATAGTTAAAAAACACTTTAAATGCTCATTTTCATTAATATGCAATGATGTTGATGACTTAAGAGGTCCAGGTAAAGGGAAAAAGTCTGGAGAGGTGTATAGAAAAGATGCAAGTTTGGGACTCGACATACCACTGTCCACTAGTGTATTTGTTAGTTAGACTAAATACAACTAGTTCGAACTAATAAACGAGAACACAACTCCACCAAGCTTGTCTCATCAACTCCACCAAACTGCATACATGAGTTCATAGCGTAGTCAACCATGCAACTACTCAACTAACCCCTAGGAATAGCGTAATTCCTGCAATGTTACATGTGCCACATCCAAGCCTCAAGGCGAAGTGCTCGAGAGGATAAGATAATGTTTATAGTCTAAATATTATTAAGGGTTAATAATATTCGACTGTTCTATTTTTAGCTTGGCAGTCTAAAAATAGAAACCGCCCCAATGTCTAAAAATAAAGGTCCATCTATTTTTACCAACTTGACCAATCCTCCAAGAATATCATACTGCAACTCCAGGTCCATGATCCACATGTCTAAAAATAGACATAGTCTAAAAATAGACTTTGCGCCAAAAATAGCCTGCGGGCCCACTTAGTGAAGGCGACTTCATTTCACTAAGCTCCATCATCTTGTTGCATTTTCAATAGTGGGAACCGACCTGTCTGAAATCACGAGTTAATGCGGAACTTGGTTGTACAGTTGGAACCAGAGGAACAGAACCGAGAGGTAAAATTGAAGAGTGGTTTCTGGAACCCACAAATGGATTTCGCCTACTTCTGAAATGGTAAGTAGTCAATTTTGAATTGAAGCACAGTAGAAACATATAATTGATTGTTAACGCGCAAAGGTGTAAGTTCGTAGGAACCTAGCCTTTGGAAAGCAAACAATGTGGTAGATTGGATTGAAGGCGCAGTGTAATGGAAACACATAACCTTGAGTGAAGGCGTAGACAAGCATGGCGGAATCGTGAAATTAGCACAGTAAAGGCAGATTCGAAAACCCACAGACGGTTTTCGCGTGAGCTTCAAATGGTAAGTGGTTTTGTTGAATTGAATGCAATATCATTCATTGGAGGACGCGTGGCAACAATGGTATCTTAAAACCATTTTTGTCGCATGAATTTGGAAGATCAACGAGTGTGCATCTTTGTAATGCGAATGTCGTTGGATTATTGAACTAGAGTGCGATGGTGCGTCCATCGTCCGATTTGGTTAATGATAAACGTTGAAATAGAAGTGGGCCACATATGATATATAAATAAACCTTAGTGAATGTGCAGGGATTGATAGGCGGAATTGGTGAGTAAAGGTACCTTTGACGAAAGTTATGAGAGTTAATGAAAATTCCGTAAACCTTTGAAATGTTGTGGCATAGTAATAAAAAGTTGAGATATATGTGGCCGGTATGTTTTTGGTTGTTGGTGATCTTGGTAATCAGATCATTAACATTCAGATTTCAAGCGTGAGATGTAAGTATTGGCCGAGAGAGAATTAACATTTATTTAATGTTGAAATGTCTTATGCCAGACATAATTAATCATTCAAATGAGGCTAATGTCGTAAAGCTCAAAGTATGGTAAGCATTCATTCATAATTGTTTATTATTGAATGCGTGGGACCCAAACATGGTTATTTGTTTGGTTGGTTGATATGCATTTTAAAATGCATTA
Source organism: Pinus albicaulis (assembly GCA_034641835.2). Lineage (NCBI taxonomy): Eukaryota > Viridiplantae > Streptophyta > Pinopsida > Pinales > Pinaceae > Pinus > Pinus albicaulis. The sequence goes on from CM076579.1 coordinate 744,440,058, forward strand.
AAAGAGTCGAAGTTTTGAATTGGGATGTTTGCATGGTTCAAACATTATGAAAAGCCTTTCATGGATGGAAGTTTAAAAGTTGAATTTACTTTCAAAAGTTGTGAAAGTAAATAATTTCATAGGTGGGTGTAATATGGTTTCAAACCATAGGTTCGAAGATGAGAAGTAAAGCTTCCATATATAAAATGAATTGGTGTGTTTGGGTTTCAAAGCTTCCGCATGTAAATTGAGAATTTGCCAGACTTAGAGTTGATTTGGGGCATTTATTTGAGATGAATTTTTATATGCATAGCATTGGTGAGAATGTGGGTTTGGCAGGGTTTTCCTGCATCAAGTGGTATCAGAGTTGGAATAGCTATGTTTGAAGATTCAAGTTTTTAAATTGAATTAATTGCATGTGATGAATAAATATCAGATTTTGAAACTGATGAAGATTGTAGCACAGAGATGCAGTGCAGTTGAAGAAGTGAGGCAAGATCAACAGGATCTTGAAGGTGAGTTGACAAATGATATTTAACTCTGGTTTGAAGGTTATGCTTAAAGAATTTGTTTTGTAGGCATAGTGAAGAAATCTCTGCAGAAAGAAGCAGATCACAGCTTTGAGAGCAGTGATGAAGGAGTCCAACAGAGGATTCTAAGTGAATGTGGCAGAACCTGAAGATTCAATAGAGGTTGAATTTATAGGAAAATTGTGTTCTAAAAAGTTGCAGATGAGAGAAGCCTGAAGGAGCAATGAAAAATGCTCAAAAGGTTTCAGCAGAAGGAGAACCAGTATTTACCAAAAGACCAGATCTGGAAGAAAGGATTGGTGAGGTAAGTGGCAACAGGAGAGCTTGCTGTTGCAGAGGCTTGATGCAGCTTATGAGTGAGGAACTCATGGAGAAGAAGATGACTACTGAAGGTCATAAAGGAGAGAGCAGAGGGTCAGAGAGAGGCCACAGTAGAAAGAAGGAGAAAGCAGATGCCAAGGCAAATGGCATAAGGCTACAGATGACTGATGCAGAATATGACAAAGAGTTAGCTAAGATCAGGGAACAGTTTAATGAACTGAAGATGAGGATAGAGGAAAGCCAGAGAGTTGGTTGGCTCATGAAGAAGAGAGTAAAGTGGCAGAGGCTACAACAGAAGAGAGAGCAGCAGATGAACATGCAGTTTGCAGAGAAGCTGAGAAAGCTTGAACAGAGGATGGATGTACAGTTGGTATGTGCAGAACTCAGAGCAGCTAAGTTGAAAGTGGAAGTTTCCATTGATGAAACTGAAGAGGAGATCATTGATGATTTCCTGAACTATTGGGCAAATCCAGATCAGCTGGATAATGTAAAATCTTGTATTTTTGTAGTTGACAATTGTGATGTGATTACAATTTTTACTGAGGAGGATGCGCAATCTTGTGAAGCTGTCACAAGTATGGAAAAGAATCTTTCAGGAGATAAATACTCTAAAGAAGAAAGCAGTAATGCTTTTGTACTTGAAGCTGTTACAGTACAAGAGGAAGTTCTTGTGAATGAAGAAGAGGATCAGTTTGAAGAACTGGTATATGAAACAACAGTTGATACTGTTGAACATTTTGATTTACAAACTGAATATTTGTGTATGAATGCAGGGACAATAAATGATTGTGAAATACTTCAGCAATGCCACAGAGAAATTGCATTGCTGGAATATTTGTTGGAGAATTCAGAGTATGAAAGAGAGATTGCAGCAGTAGGCAGAGTTCACTACAGTGAACAAGAGCAGGAAAACATCATGGAGGCAGATGGTGTAAAAGGAAGACTAGTTGATAGTCTTGAGAATTCTTCAAAGAATTCTTTGGAAAGTTTGGATCAGCATACTGATGTGCTGATTGAGATGGAAAATTCAGGGCAACATACTGAAGTGTTGGCAGAGGAAAGTAAGGCACTGAGGCCTTATGATTTTTGTTTTAACAATTTTTTTGTGAATGCAAATGTTGTTGATGCTGGAGAACATTTGACTCAGTTGAGCAGTCAAATGAATAAGAAAGAAGAAAATTCTGTGGAAATTTCTAATCCATGGGATGAAGACATTAAGTAGCTGGAAATAATGCTGAATGATCAGAATTCAGTGCAGGAAAATTCTAAATTTCAGAATTTGGAATTGCAGATGCAGAGAGATGAAGACAGCAGAAAGGAGTACACAATGTACCAGTCCAGTAAATTGCTAATAGGAGAAGACAGAAAACAAGAGGGTATGGATGATTGGGTGGTAGCAAGAAATCAGCAATATGAAGAATTATTGGACAAGGAAATTGAACTAATCAGAAGAATCATGATGAAAGTATCTCAGAGGAAGATAACAACAAGGAAGAGAAGCAGCAGCAGTAGCAAAAGAAAGACAAAAAGAGACTGTGAAAGTGCAGCCAGTGGAGCAAGGCAGCATAAAATATGGAGACCTGGAGAAAAGCAGCAACCAGCAGAAATTAATGATAACTTGCAGAACAAAGTGTGGGATCCAGGCGGACAAAGACTTAAAACGCATGATCAGGAGATCATGAGAATTTTCAACCTTGGGAGTCTAATGCAGGAGCATTAGATTCGAAAAATACTTTGTATTTTATTAAACCTAGGGGGGTCTTATGTTTGTGAGGAAATATTAATTTTATGTAAATATTAATGGGATTTTTGAGAGATTTTAATTAAATATTGTGAGGATTTGTTAATGTTCCCAAATGATTTGGAGAACATGAGAGAAATTATATTTGAGATATCTAAGAATTAATTATGAAGCCTAAGATAGATTTGGTTTCAAGATTTTAGGGATAAAATCTAGATTGTGGGGGTGTTGAGATATTTGAGGACTTTGTTGAGTTACTAAAGGGATTTGAACCTAAATTGTTTCATCCAAAATTGTATAAATTAATAAGCCTTAAAGGCAGAACAGGGAGAAGAAAAAGAGAGAGGTAGGAGACAGGAGTTGAGGAGGACAAACAGAGTTTTGTTTATCAAGCATCCGGGCATTTGTAAGAGGGCCAATGATTGAAAATCAGGCCAGGAAGAAATATTTCTGTAAGTAAGTTCATTTGTTATATGAAAGTATTGGTTTTGAATTATGCGCCTAATTGATCGATTTATGTATGGTTCAAATCCTATGTTAAGGATTGAAATGGTGAATCCGTGTAAAAACTTGTTGGTTTCAATTTGTATGAATCGATAACGATTTTTGTATTGAAGCCCAAAAACAGAGAACCGATGAGGTTTTGATCCTGTTGGTGAAGGATCGATGACACAGAAGCAAAGGTGTTTTTGATTCAATCCGGCATTGAATACAGTAATACATCCGATTGAATAATGAATGGGACTAGTGCCAAGACTAAGACTGATGGTATCGACATTTAAAGGCATAACAGAAAAAGAATGTTCTGTTTGTTGATACTGTATTTGTGTGAAGGATCTGGTTTTGAAGTCCATATAGGACTTTTATTATAATGGAATCGATGGAATTGAAATACAGGAAATGAAGAATTTCCATGCGCCAGAGCTGGTCTAAATATCGTGAAGATAGAAGGATGGTGTTGTGAAATTAATCTAAGTGGGAACCGACCTGTCTGAAATCACAAGTTAATGCAGAAGTTGGTTGTACAGTTGGAACCAGAGGAACAGAACCAAGAGGTAAAATTGAAGAGCGGTTTCTGGAACCCACAAATGGGTTTCGCCTGCTTCTGAAATGGTAAGCAGTCAATTTTGAATTAAAGTGCAGTAGAAATATATAATTGATTGTTAACGCGCGAAGGTCTAAGTTCGTAGGAACCTAGCCTTTGGAAAGAAAACAATGTGGTAGATTGGATTGAAGGCACAGTGTAATGGAAACACGGAACCTTGAGTGAAGGCGTAGACAAGCATGGCGGAATCGTGAAATTAGCACAGTAAAGGCGGATTCGAAAACCCACAGACGGTTTTTGTGTGAGCTTCAAATGGTAAGTGGTTTTGCTGAATTGAACGCGATATCATTCATTGGAGGACGCGTGGCAACAATGGTATCTTAAAACCATTTTTGTCATGTGAATTTGGAAGACCAACGAGTGTGCATCTTTGTAATGCGAATGTCGTTGGATTATTGAACTGGAGTGCGATGGTGCGTCCATCATCCGATTTGGTTAATGATAAACGTTGAAATAGAAGTGGGCCACATATGATATATAAATAAACCTCAGTGAATGTGCAGGGATTGATAGGCGGAATTGGTGAGTAAAGGTACCTTTGACGAAAGTTATGAGAGTTAATGAAATTCCGTAAACCTTTGAAATGTTGTGGCATAGTATTAAAAAGTTGAGATATATGTGGCAGGTATGTTTTTGGTTGCTGGTGATCTTGGTAATCAGATCATTAACATTCAGATTTCGAGCGTGAGATGTAAGTATTGGCTGAGAGAGAATTAACATTTATTTAATGTTGAAATGTCTTATGCCAGATTTAATTAATCATTCAAATGAGGCTAATGTCGTAAAGCTCAAAGTATGGTAAGCATTCATTCATAATTTTTTATTATTGAATGCGTGTGACCCAAACATGGTTATTTGTCTGGTTGGTTGACATGCATTTTAAAATGCATTAAAAGAGTCGAAGTTTTGAATTGGGGTGTTTGCATAGTTCAAACATTATGAAAAGACTTTCATGGATGGAAGTTTAAAAGTTGAATTTACTTTCAAAAGTTGTGAAAGTAAATAATTTCATAGGTGGATGTAATATGGTTTCAAACCATAGGTTCGAAGATGACAAGTAAAACTTCCATATATAAAATGAATTGGTGTGTTTGGGTTTCAAAGCTTCCGCATGTAAATTGAGAATTTGCCAGAATTAGAGTTGATTTGGGGCATGTATTTGAGATGCATTTTTATATGCACAGCATTGGTGAGAATGTGGGTTTGGCAGGGTTTTCCTGCATCATTTTTAATGTTTTTATTTTTTATTTTAGTGTTTTTCTCAATTTTTTCTAATATTTTTATTTTTAATTTTTATTTTTGGAAAAAAAAAAAATTATGTTTTAATATTTTTTATTTCAATGTTTTTTTATTAATTTAATTGTATTTTTTATATTTTTTATGTTATTAATTTTTATTTTTAAGGATTTTGTTTTTTATTTTTTATATTTTTTTAATTATATGTTTTTTTTACAATTTTTTTTTGTTATTTTTACTTAAATTTTTGTTTGAATCATTCTTTTTTGGGAAAAAAATAATGTCTTCGTCTTTCGATACAAAATTCATAAAAAAAAATCATAAAATTTGTTATTTTTCCAATTTTTTTTATTCATTTTTTTCATAAAAATATTATATTTAACATGTCAGTTTCATCAAAAAAAAATCTTCAAATATATATTTTTTTTAATTATATCTATATGCAAAATGTGGATTTTTTAATTATATCTATATGCAAAATGTGGATATTTTTATCTAGTGTTTAAAATTATTATTTTTTGTGACAATTATTTTATGTATTGAAGTATTAATTAATGATATATAAATATATAAAAGATCATTACCTCGAAATATTAATGCTATTATTTTTTTTTAACTTTGCAAGAAAAAATAAATTTTTCATTATAAAAAAATTGCAAAGAAAAACAAAAAACGCATGTTTAGAAAACGCTTAAAAACAAACATCCTAGGACAAAAAAGAAGAAGAGGAATAAGACAACTTGAAAAATGGTTAAATAATCAACATTTAAAAACTATGCCTTAAAAAAATGTTGAAGTTTTTCAAAATCGGCATGAAAATCACCAACATTTAAAAAAAACTTATCCACACTTAATACATTAGAAAATTTAAAGTGTCAAAAATAATTCCTCTAAAAAAAGGGGGTTGATGTTGCACCAACATTTTAAAAAAAATATTCATACTTGATACATAAGAAAATAAGTGCAAAAAATAAACCCTAAAAAAAGGGGTTGATACTGCATCAACATGAAAATCACTAACATTAAAAAAAAAATATCCATACTTGATACATAAGAAAATTTTAAGTATCAAAAATATGCTCCAAAAAAAAGGTTTATTCTGAATCAACATTTTTCAAAATCGGATGATGTTTTTGCTACCTCAAAAGAAAAATGACTAATCGGTGACTATGTTAACAATGTAAGGTGTTGATATTTAATAAAGAAATAGAAAACAAAGGTAAAAAGGTTGAAGGGAAAATACACGAAATTACTCTTGGCAAAAGAGAATAAATGGAGGCTCAAAAACCAAATTATATGGCTTCAAGAAAGAGATAATGATACCAAATATTTTCATAGATATGCAAACCACTAGAAAAATATTAATCTAGAAAAGAGAAAGTGAAGTTGGTACAAGTAGAAAAAGAAGGGGTAGATTAACTTTCATCTATTTACAAAAAAGATGCTCGAGCCACCATAATAGAGGTAATAAGGCTATCAAAATCCTTCCCAAGTTTTTTCAATGCTCAAAACACTCTGTGAAAATTCGGCTTAACCCTAAATTCTATTGCAACAACTCGAAAAAATTCTCCTAGTTGTTAAATTAATTATTAACAATTTTATTTACTGTTTGCTACAGTGAATACTGAATCAATCACACTGCAACCTACACAAATAAAATGTGGAAGAAAATAAACGCTGAGATAAATATATGCACACACACAAAATAACATCGTTATTTTTGGATGAAAGTCCCGAGAAAAACCCAACTCGGGAAAACTAGTGCAACAACTGAGGGTTTTAATATTATGCAGCAGTTAAATATCTTAATACAACTGGATGTCCAATCTGGCAATCCTACAAAGAAAAACTGGCAAGAAAATCTAGTGAGGAAATTCCTCACTCCACAGGGGAATCCGAGCATTGGCCTCAGCTTGAAATGGAGTCGTCCAAACTACCTTTGCGCAGTCACTGTGTCACCCCTGACACAGTCTCTGCATCACCCAGCATGGAACTGCGTCAGCTCAAGTTGTCTCGTCAACTGTTGTCTGAGAAATTGACTCTCTTGACCATTGGAAACTTTGCCCAGCTTCTGACATTGAATCACTGCTCTCCCCAAAAAATACAAATTTTCCCACTGAAGCTATTGCGTTGCCACTGCGTCAGCCTCACTGTGGCTTATCTACCTCTTTGCAAATGCACTCCCCGGATCTGGAATGCCTCCTTCGACTTCACTATCTCTACCCCTCTCTCACTACTTTGATCTCACTAAATCTCTCTCTAGCAACAAACAACTTCTACTCTATAAATTGATATCTCAGTAAAATCGAACTGCTCAAGTGTATCTTCTCCAAGCCCCATCGACTTCTTCTTATAATACTCTATTGAGACTTCAATGATCAAGATTAGCTCTTAATCAATGGCTAAGATTAACTTGAAATCGATCCATGTGAGTCTCTAGAACATTCACACCATGACTTAATTAATTATGATTAATTAATCATATTCCCTAAGTTTATACTTAGGAAATATTTAAAAACTGACTAATAATCTAATTAAGTTGTCTATAGGTGGAATTTCCATAAACGATTTTTGGGTTTTGGAGAACTTGTGTATTCTAGACTCTCCACAAAATTTCAAGGCTAGAACACATCTGATGCTACAAAAACAAACACTCCCACTTAGTGAGGAATGTGTTCTAGTATTGTTGCACCTCTGGTAGAAATACCCTATTTTTGCACCATCTCTTGTCACGTTGTTGATGTCTGGCTATTGTTTCCCACCAACCACTGCACAACTCTGATATGCATTGCATCTGTGTTGTTGTTGACCCTGCTGAACTACTGTCAACACTGCATCTGCACTGCAACTCTCTCTCATATGTTGTTGTTGCGACTACAACATCCACAACTGAGAAGCATCTGAAATACTGAACCAAATGTGCTCAGTATGATGCATATGTCACCCGAGTCCTGACTGCTACTAGTATCTATGTTGTCACTGAAGGCTCCACGTTGTTGTTGACTCTACACTGTGCCAATTGCACTATTGCCAACTTTGCACTACGCTCCCCAGTGTCTGACTGCAACTAGTCTCTGCAACTGTCACTCTGGCATCCAACTGCACCAATTGTCAATGGTCCATCTTGCTACTGAATATTTTTGGCTCTCGTAGCAAGGTACTGATTCAAGAGGTGGACCTCCTCAAGAATCCTACCCAACTGTAGCGCTATGGGGCTACAAAACCAAGTCGCTCCCCTCACTCCTAGAGGTACGTTTGCAAACATGGCAAAGTCTTCCTCCAACCTGGAGGAAAGCTTATCAATCTCGGCATAAGTTGTCTGTCGGTCCTACTTCTCCTCCTCGTCCTTCATCCTAAGAGGACATTGGGAAATATAGTGGCCTAGCTCACCACACCTAAAGCACTTGACCTTCGACATGTCCTTCTTCCACATTGCTCCCCTTGTCCCTCCCTAAGTGGGACCTTTCGATGCGAGGGCCACATTATCCTCTCCCTTTACCAACCCTGATCCACTTTTGTTGCTGCCACTAATGGTGCTCTTCATCATATCTCGCCTCAACTCCTCTTGCTAGAATTTTGCCCACATCCTGTCCCATCTTTGTAAGGTTTCTCTGTCCAAAATACTTTGGACAAATACCTGCCACTCTTTTAAGACATTGTTGAGAGCTACTCACACTAGCTCTGTGGCTTGAGGCACTGACCCGACAACTGCAAGCTCATCTCGGATCTCATGAATCATGGTAAAGAAAGGGTCTATGTGCTCCCCTTTTTGCATCCTTGTGCATCTCAGCTTCTCCTCCAAGTACATCTTACGTTGCTTGGAAGATCCCTGGTATAGCGTGGAAAGAGTATCCCACATATTTTTGGTCGTTCCTTGGGCCGCTACGTGTGATACCACATGATTCTGAACTCCATCAAGGATCAATCTCTTTGCCTTCGCCATCTCCTTCTTGTACTACTTCAGCTGATCTAGAATCTGTGTGGATAGCTACCACGTTATCGATATATGCTTTGAGATCATATTCATCCAGAAGGAAGGAGATCCTTGTCTTCCAGATAACATAGTTAGAAGCTCCTTCAAACCTATCCTGATCTCGAAGCCCAGTTATGGCCATCTCAACAAAAAATGTTGAAAATCTCTTCTTCCCTTCTACTCAGTTGCTGCTCAGATCTACGCACTCCCTTCTGGAGTGAGAAACTCTGCTCACAATGACCATTGATCTGCAAGGTAAATCGAACTTCTTAAGACTAGAAGTTCCCTGAGGAAAAATTTCCCTTAATGTGCTCTTCTTCCACCCCATGTTAGTTCTGATCTAGCAAATTGCTGCAAAACTACTAAGTCCAACTAGAGATCTGCTCTGCAAGAAAAAAATGGTTGCTCCCTCTGCCTCTAGAATTCCTCGATCCGGAGAAATCAAGTTTTTCTATCGCTCTCTCAGAAAAATTGTTTTTCCTCTGAGAAATACGGCCTCTTGGCCAAGGTGACTGTGCTTCCTTTATGGTTTCAAACTATTTCTCATGCTAAGCATCGAAACTCCTCCTTTCTCTGCTACTAAGTTCTCCAGTTGATCATCTGCTCTCTAATACCATGTGAAAATTCGGCTTAACCCTGAATCCTATTGCAGCAACTGGAAATAATTATCCTAATTGTTAAATTAATTATTAACAATTTTATTTATTGTTTTCTACATCAAATACTAAATCAATCACTCTGCAACCTACACAAATAAACTGCGGAAGAAAATAAACGTTGGAAGAAATATATGTACACACACAAAATAACATTGTTATTTTTGGACGCAAGTCCCTGAAAAAACCTAACTCGGGAAAATAGGTGCAACAACTGAGGGTTTTAATATTATGCAACAATGAAATATCTAAGTACAACTGGATGCCCAAACTGGAAATCCTACAGAGAAAAAATGGCAAGAAAATCTGGGGAGGAAATTCCTCATTCCACAGGGGAATCCGAGCACTGATCTCAGCTCAAAATGGAGTCGCCCAAATTACCGCTACGCAGTCATTGCATCACCCTCACACAGTATTTGCGTCACCCAGGAACTGTCACCTCAAGCTGTCTTGTCAGCTATTGTCTGATAAACTGACTCTCCTGGCCACTGGAAACCATGCCCGACTTTTGACATTGAATCACTACTTCTCCCCAGTGAATTCAAATTTTCCCACTGAAGTTACTATGCTGCCACTATTATAGCCTCACTATGGCTTCTCTGCCTCTCTGCAAATACACTCACTGGGTCGGGAATGCCTCCTTCGGATTCAATGTCTCTGCCCCTGTCTCACTGCTTTGATCTCACTGAATCTCTCTCTGGAAACAAACAACTGCTACTCTGGAAATCGATTTCCCAGTAAAATCAAACTGCTCAAATGTATCTTCTCAAAGCCCCATCAACTTCTTTTTATAACCTCTGTTGAGACTTCAACTGCCAAGATTAGATCTTAATCAATGGTTAGGATTAACTTGAAATCGATCTGTGTGAGTCTCTAGAACATTCACACCATGAATTAATTAATTTTGATTAATTAATCATATTTCTTAAGTTTATACTTAGGAAATATTTAAAAAATAACTAATAATCTAATTAAGTCGTCTCTAGGTGGAATTTCCATAAACGATTTCTGAGTTTTGGAAAACTCATGTATTCTAGCCTCTCCACAAAATTTCAAGGCTAGAACACATCTAATGCTACAAAAACTAACACAATCAAGATTTAATAAAGAAATTTGGGAGAGAAGAAATACTTATGACTCTTCAATTTTCCAAAATGACAAAAGCCTAGTGTAAGATGGCTTGCCCATGGAATTTTTTATTGGGTGCTTTGCATTTATAAGAGAAGACTTAAGAAAGGTGGTTGAGTCATTTACAAAAACATCAAAGATTCTTGGAGCTTTCAATACTATTTTTCTTACACTAATTCCAAAAGATGATCATCCTTCATCCTTTGACAAATTCAGGCCAATTTCCTTTTTGCAAATGTATTTATAAAATCATATCCCAAGGTAACAACCAAGAGACTAAAGAATTTTGGTCTAGGAAAAATTCCAATGAACAATTTAGGTTTTTAGAAGGAAGACAAATAAATAAGGCTATAGGGATTTCCTAAGAAGGATTCCACTAAATCAAAATCAGGAATAAAAATTCAAATGTGGTCAAAGTGGACCTCTCTATGGTAAGCTAACTTTATCTTAGGTTTATTCTCATTCATTTCGGTTTCAATTGTCAGTTTGTATATGGGTATTGAATTGCATAATATTTGCAACCTTTGTTGTTAGGATAAAAGGGGAAACATCTCCCTTCCTCATGTCAAAAATAGGCTTAAGACAAAGATGCCCCATCCCCTCTCCTTTTCCTTTTATTTGTTGAAGGGATTAAGCAAGTTTTTAAACAAGACCTTGAAAAATGGTAGTTTTAAAGGAGTAATAATTAGACAAGCCTATAATATAATTCATCCACTATTTGTTGATGACATCCTAATTTTCTATAATGACTCCAAAAAGGTTGTTGTAAAGTTTAAGGAAATTATGGATTTATTATGTAAGACAATAGGCATGAAAATAAATCTAGTGAAATTGACCCTCTCATTCTAGGGTATTCCAACACATGAAATGAATTATATTTCACAAACTCTTCCTTTCAAAAGCATATACTTGGAAATGGGACCAAAGTACTTGGGTTTCCATTTGAAGCCAAACATATATTAAAAAAGAGAGATATATTGGTAATGGTTAATAGCAAAAGTGGAAAGAGGATAAACACATGGTGTAATAAATGGATCTCCCAAGGACGACAACTAGTACTGGTTAAAGTTACACTAAAAGCAATACCTATATTATACATTTCAATGGCATCAACCCCAAAAGAAGTTCTGGAAACCATTAGGAAGCTATATTATAGATATATTTGGCTTGGAGATAATGAGAAAAGATGATTTTCTATGGCCTCGTGGAAGAAACTATCTCTTCCAAATGTGATTAGAGAATGAAGTTTAAGGAAACCTTTCCTCTTTTCAAACGCACTAGTAGTAAAGAAGTGTGGAGGTTAAATCAAGTAATTGGCAGACAGGTTCAACTAATTAAATCCATATATATTGCATTGGATACTATGGAGGAATGGGTCGAGAAACCCCCTCTATCTGGTTCAAAATGTTTCAATATTGTGGAAGCAATAATCTCTACTTTCAATTTGGTGAGAAATTGGTTGATATGGAAAGTAAGCAAAGGCGACATAATCTAGATATGACTTGATCATGCATGAGAAATAAAGGAAGACATAAATTATCCTTACAACTGACCTTAAAGTAAAGAAACATAGGTTACTAGATGTTGAGTCAAGTTGCAAACTAGCATAGAACAAACAATTGGACACAAGAATGCTTAACCTAGAGGGAGTTAGGTATTGAGGAAGGGTGTGTTATTGAAAGGAAACAATACATAGGCATGGTGAAAGATAGGATTGTTAGGATTAAATAGGAGAATGATAAATTAATATGGTCCCTAAACCATCAGGGGACTATGTGCCAAAATTAGGTTATAAAGCACTTGCTAAGGAAGGAAGAGAGAATTAGAATGTGTGGTGTGTTTATTTTTGTAGAATTAGAATTAGATACTTCTAGCCTTTTGTCAACTAGAAGGACCTTGTTTTGCCTCTTTAGGAGCTTGTGAAATTCAAGGCATGCATGTTGATTGCATGTGACACGTGGAGTGTGCATGTTGATCGCATGCGACATGCAAAATGTGCAAGTGAGTTTCATGCATGTGGATTAGTTCCATGTGACATGCATGAGATACGCATGTAATGCAAGCTAAATTTATGACTAGTACTTCAATTAAAGTAAAAAAAATCTAAAGGTAAGAAATTTAAATAAAGTTAAGTCACTTATCTTCAATGAACTTGACGAGCTAATTTTATCTTGATCTTAGCTTAGAAAAGTTATAAATTGAGCCTAAGGGTTGAGATAAAGACACAACAACAACATGAGGTTGAGATTGGCATCTCAGTGAGCGTGTGCTAGGTCCGAGAGAGTGTAGAGAGGCTAGAGATCTAAATCTGCAAGAGAGAGGAGATCTGGTGGATAAGATCCAAAGTATTGTAATCTGTATTTTCTTAATTGGCTCATTATCCCAAGATGAGAGCCCAAGTAAGTTCAAAGTTTTATTAATGATGAACTAATTTGTTGGGCAGAAATTTGTTTGTGGTTCATGTGATTTAGATCGTAATTTGTGTCCGCTTAATATTTTTCTTAGGAACTTAGTTGTGTATTTGTTATGTAATTGTTACTTGGAACTAAATATGAAGTGCTAGGTTCATGTAAAATCGAACATGTTGGTGGAAAAATTTATGGAAACTAAAATGTTGAACCAAATCTAAAAAAAATCACGTATTTTCTCTTTAAGAGAAGAGGATGATCAGTTAATATGGTCCCTAAAATCATTAGGGGACTAAGGAAGGAAGAGGGGAACAATAATGTATGGTGGTGGAAAATTTTATCGAAACTAAATTGTCAAAACAAATTAAATGTGCGTGTGCACACATACGCGCTCTTCTACAAAAAATAGCATTTTTTGTCCTAGATGGTCTAGCTTATTTCAGAAAGCAAAAGAAACAAATTCACATATCATTATGGCTTACCCCATTACAAAGGATATTTAGAAGTGGAGGGGATAATAGGGTGCCAAAGGGTTTGAGTGTGAGGATGTTGAAGTAGTTCAAGTCATCGTGTGTCAACAAGGATACAAAAAAGATGAAAGTTGCTCCCAACATTTCATGGGGAGTTTTATTGGCCAAGAACTTGAAAGCATTTTAAGGCAAAGAAACTCTATCATTAAAATGTGTCATTCGAGCTTTAAGCATATTGAATGTGCTCCCATACCTCAAGAGGAAAAATCTTCACATGGTCATTTGGAATAGATAATAAATGCAAAATTCCCATAGACGTACTTTGATAACGCCTTTCAAGGGACTCCTCCTAGGGGTGGAGTAAGAACACTTCTTTATCTATCACAAGGCCATAGCTTAAAATTCAAAGCTGGAATTGGGCCAGAACCAAACAACTTCCATAATTTCATGGACCTTAAACGATCCGTAAACTATCGTGGATATTCCATTGGATAGTTCGTCACAACATATCTAATAATATTATAGTAAAAATCTAAGATTTTACACTATTATATTTTTATTAAACTTTAAGCTTTGTAGATTTAACTGTAATTAGTGCATGCATGCGAATGGAAATTGTGCAGAAAAATAGAGAACGACAAAAATAATTCACACACACACATAAGACACAAAATATGCTCTAGGAAACCCTTTCGAGAGAAAATCCAGTTGGAAAGTGAGGCCGCTTCGCTCTCTTTCTTTTTTCGGAAATATAGTTGCGTGTACAACGAAGTAAGGCCTGTGGCTCGTGAGATGCTACAGTGCACAAATCCTCTCTGTGTGCTCTACCTCCTATCCCTCTTGGTTATCTTTGCTCAACTATAGAACAAATGCTCTCGAAAGAATGGAATGCCTCATCCTCCTAGTGGTCTGGTTATAACACAACCTGAATGCCTACTCGTGGTTAAGTTTGACTACATCAACTCTTAACTAGAGTTAAAATGTAGACTCTTCTAGAGAAGTTTACATTAGAATCACGTAGTTAGCCCCTTTTTCCAAGAATATGTTGGAAATACTGAGAGGGGGGTGAATCAGTATTTCTTTCAAATTGTTATTTTTACCAGTTAGATCACTTATATTTAGAACACAATATGAAAAATAAGAATAAATGATTTTACTAATTTCTTCTTTACAATAAATTAAGTACAATATATGTAGGGCTCCAACCCTAGGTGAAGACACCAATCTTCAATTTCCCAGGCTCCAACCTGTATTTTCCAAGCACCGAATTGGGCTTCCAAAGGCTCCAACCTTGTCAATTCTGAGGCACCAACCTCAAGGGCTCCAACCCTATATTTGATACAGGCTCCAACCTAGTCTCTTGAGGACTCCTATCCTCCAAGACTCCAACCCTATCTTCCAAGGCACCAACCTCAAGCTTCATTTCGTCAAGATATATTTGGTTATACTTACGGCTCCTAATGTCTTCTTCAACGAGCCCTATTAATATTCACGTAGTCTTCATTGTAGTCTCCACATTACGTCATCAATGACAACCTTTTCTTCTTAGAAGGTGTCACCACTTCTCTTCATTGTACCCAAACAATTTCTCCAAGTTACCTCATGATGACATCATCAATGCATATGAGGTCTTCACTAATGTCTCTAAGATCAGCTTCCACTACAAGTCTGCTTCAAAGCGTGTTCCAGAGATACTGCTTTAATTGTCCCCTTAAAAGTCTGCTTTTGGCTTGCTCCTTCAGTAGTCAAGAATGTCAGCTACTCCAACAATCTTACAATGTCTTCGAGATTGCTGTAAACATTTTCGACAAGCAGCTCAACAATGTCAAGACAGCCATCTAGTTTTGCAATCTAGGCTTCTTACTGTACCTCCAAGCTGCTATATTCATATACCACAGAGCTTCCACAATGATGCCTTTTGGTTGATCCAATCCGAGCTGCAATGCCTCATGTCTCTCTGCCACAGTGGTATTTCTGAGATGCTACATCTGTCATACTACCTCTGAAGTGCGAGTTGTTGTGTAGGGTCTAAACTATATATAGGGTGGCTTTCTTCACACAGTATTGAGCTTGTAAATAGGAGTTCTAAACCACAGATGACTGTTCGTGCTCACAAACCATCCTTTAATTACTCCCTGCTGCCACCTGTTCAAAGAGGTTAGGCGTGCGGCCTACAACAGTTCACAAAACAACCTATCAAATAGTCTGACCTGCTCCCTCTTATGCTGCCACTGTAATGTGCTCCGAACTATGCCTTATATACCCCCACGTTGTCACTGTAATGTGCTCCAAACTGTGCCTTCTTACAGTAAGTTGTGCCCTCGTGCTTGAGTTGTAATTCGAGCTACTTTCAATAGGATTGCACCCTTAAATTGTTACACCAACGTCACTTGCAATAGGACTGCACCAACGCCACTTTTAATAGGATTGCACCAATGTCACTATAATTATATCCACATAATTACCCAAACAGATATTTCATTGTCCTTATCTTCAAGAATATTCCTTGTTGTCCTCTTCTTCGTTGTCCTCCTTACTATTTTCCTCTGAATTATAAACTTCAGACCGAAATTTTTTTTAGACTAAAATGGATGAGCGCAACTATATATATATAGTTGTTTATCCGTATGAAGAGACACGTCACTCTGGAGATAGGCCGACATGAATGGGCTAGCACAGGTCGGCTCAAGGACAAATTTATTTCCTTAACTTGAAAAATTAATATCTCCAAAACCACTTGGTGTTTCGAGCCAAGTAAGGGCTCATTAGAAAGAGGGAAAAATATTCTTTCAGATGGTCTAGGTCCCATCTTGAAAGGTTGTCTCTAAGGTTGTGAAAAACATTTTTCTTTGACTGCCCTTGAATTATTTAGTGCAGAAAATGATTAGTACAGTATGGTTTCTTTGTTTGGCTTATTGTTTGTCTTCTCCATTATTTGGCTTCTTCATCATCATAGGAACATGTAGGACATTCGCATCATCGTGATAGTGTCCAACAATGAGCATATCATCCATGTCATCACATAATGGTGCAGTGATATGTTATAGTGCAGCATTATTAAGATAAATCCAAAATAGTCTTCCAACCCTCAAATTATCTCCAACCATGATCATCATGAAGTATCAAAGTGTATGGCATCATCATGACATCAAGGGTTAAGGTCTAGATCATCGAGTGCATGCAACTTTAGATCAAGGAATTCTTAAGGCTTCTGTCATTAAGGAATTCTTAAGGCTTCTGTCATTACTGGTTTGACTTCTTTATAATTTGACATCTTTATTGATGGCATGACATCATCTTCTTGAACCAGGCATCTCAAGAATATTGACATCTACGTTAATTCCATATTGACATCAATGACAACCTTAATTAACAATCTCCTCCTTTGTCATTGATGGAAATATTCTTGCCCTTCCAATATTCTCTCCCCCTTTGACATCAATGGCAAACGAGATGCCCAAGAACTCCCCCTATCATCCTGCTTCATGCTGCTCCCTTCATCATGGTGTTCTTCCTGGCAATGTGGTTCATGATAGATGTGTTTACATTTCTTCATGTGATGAACCATCTCCCCCTGTCTGCGCAAATTCCTTTAGCTCATGAAGGATTGCTCGCCTTGTGTGATCAAGTAGAAGGCATCATCATAATATCAAGTTTTTCTTCAATGGAGTTACTTCCAGGAGATGATTTATCAAGATTGTCCATGTATAAATCATCAAGGATTTCATAAGGCCCACTCACGGATCACTTTCTGCAAGAATACTCAAGAAACACAAAGCTCCCCCTAATTGTATGCATGGTCTCCTTTCAGGCAGAGTCTCGTCATCAAATACCTAGAATATCAAGGATGACTTATCAAGTCAACAACATGTGTTGTTGGCTTGAGTGTCTAAGAGACTTTCGGATCCAATTTGCTTCCTTATCCATACTTGTGTAACCTTCTTCTTTGGCATAGTTCTAGCTTGTGCAGGGGCCCATTTCAAGTTATAATCATGTGCCATATGTCCAATGTTATGGCAATTGAAGCACTATATCTTGTTCATGAATAAGAAATCATGACTTCTTCTTGCAAAATTGCCTCTAGGAGATTGAGGGGGACCATTATATTTGTCCTTGTGGTATGCCCTACAATCCTTTGCCGTGTGTTCGAAATTTGGATAAGAATAACAATAACCAAGAAATATACTTTGGTACCTGGAGGACGGAGATTGCCTTGATGCACTGCCAAAGTCATTTTGTCTTGGGATTCTTTGATCAAATTTATTGCCTCTTGCATTCTTGACACCATATACATATCTTCTTGGAGTGGGTTTTCTTCCAATGTCACTTTGAATCTTCTCCTTTTCTTTGTTGGAACTGGGGGCATCAACATTTCTTCCAGGCTTCTCCACATCCTTGTTGTTTGAAGAATTAGGGTTTGCATTATTTGAAGGTTCACCTACATAGCTAAGAGTTGATTTATCAAGGGGATTCCTCTGCTGACTTAGGATGTCATATAGGGTTTGAGAGCTTTTCAAGTTTTTATTCAGCAATTCAACTTCTTTTTCAAGAAAGACAATTTCTCCTTTCAACTTTTCACAATCTTCATCTTTCATAAGTAGTTGCTTCTTCATTTCTTCCATCATCCTTGTTGCTTCATGTGCTTCGATTTTAAGGGAGATGATATTTGATTTCATTATGAAGACTTCTTCATTCTCCTTTGCTAGACTACTCTCCAATTCTTCTTTTATTCTTGTAGCTTCACATGTTTCGGCCTTGAGAAGATTGATGTCTGATTTTAGTTTCAAGATTTCTTCATCCTTTTCGTCTAGTTGGCATATCATGGTGTTTCTATCCTTTTCTACTTCATTAACTTGTCCTTCTATGAATGCCAAAGTTTCCATCACCTTCTTAGCTCCTTGCGCTTGTTTCCTTGCTTCTTCTAGTTGAGATCTAAGAGAGAAGACCTATTCCTTGTATTGACTAATCTCTGCTTCAAGATTGTTCAAGCTCTTAATTCTTTGTTCAAGGTGGCTTGACAAAGTTTCTTCCCTTTTCTTTGCCTTATCCAATTGATTTGTTATAGATATGACTTCTTCATGATGCTTTCTTTTATTTTGATGAAATTCCTCTTTAATTTTGGTGAGCTCCTCATCTCTTTCTTGTACTTGAAGCTTGACAAAGTCAACTTCCTTCCTTGGCTTGTCTTGGTTACCATCTTGCGCTTTCTTCTTAAGTTCCTCATTTTCATTTTTCAAACTGTTAATCTCTTCCATGGAAGCCATAAGTTTATTCAAGAGATCTTCTTCAAAGTCTTCTTTGTTCTCTTCATCTTCTAGGTCTTCTTTAGCCTTGTTGTCATCTCTCTTATCTTCAGATTCCTTGACAGATTCTGGACTTCTTTCTTGTTTTCCATCATCTTCTTGAATAAAGATCATTGTCAATGCTCCTTTTGAGTGAAGATCATGAAGTTTGTCCCATATGACTTTTGCTAACGAACATTTTTCGAAATTGGCCTTCACAGAATTTGGTAACCCATTCAAAATTGCCTTCATTGCTCTTGTATTGTACTCCTTAGATTCTTCGTCCATCGTGTCATTAGTAATCACTGATTTCCAAACTTCAATTCCTTGAGTCTTCAAGAAATTCCTCATTCTTGCACCCATATATAAAAATTTCCATTGAACAATGGAGCCTTCGCAAATTGATTTACTTCAATTTCAATGGTTGAGGAAGACACATCTTTAGGAGGATTGGAGAATTTCTTCCTTGGCTTTGCCATTTGTGTTCTAATGATCAACCTTCAAGCTGTTAGGCTTTGAGTGAAGGTACTGGCTCTGATACCAATTGTTGGAAATACTGAGAGGGGGGTGAATCAATATTTCTTTCCAATTGTTATTTTTACCAGTTAGATCACTTATATTTAGAACACAATATGAACATTAAGAATAAATGCTTTTATTAATTTCTTCTTTACAATAAATCAAGTACAATATATGTAGGGCTCCAACCATAGATGAAGACACAAATCTTCAATTTCCCAGGCTCCAACCTGTATTTTCCAAGCACCGACTTGGACTTCCAAAGGCTCCAACCTTGTCAATTTTGAGGCACCAACCTCAAGGGCTCCAACCCTATATCTGATACAGGCTCCAACCTGGTCTCTTGAGGACTGCTATCCTCTAGGGCTCCAACCCTATCTTCCAAGGCACCAACCTTGTCAATTCTGAGGCACCACCCTCAAGCTTCATTTTGTCAAGATATATTTGGTTATACTTATGGCTCCCAATGTCTTCTTCAACGAGCCTTGTCAATATTCACTTAGTCTTCATTGTAGTCTCCACATTACATCATCAATGACAACCTTTTCTTCTTAGAAGGTGTCACCACTGCTCTTCATCGTACCCAAACAATTTCTCCAAGTTACCTCATGATGACATCATCAATGCATATTAGATCTTCACTAATGTCTCTAATATCAGCTTCCATTACAAGTCTGCTTCAAAGTGTGTTCCAGAGATACTGCTTTAATTTTCCCCTCAAAAGTCTCCTTTTGGCCTACTCCTTCAGTAGGCAAGAATGTCAGCTACTCCAACAATCCTACAATGTCTTTGAGATTGCTGTAAGCATTTTCGACAAGCAACTCAACAATGTCAAGAAAACCTTCTAGTTCTGCAAGCCAGGCTTCTTACTGTACCTCCAAGCTGCTATATTCATATACCACAGAGCTGCCACAATGATGCTCCTTTTTGCTGATCCAATCTGAGCTGCAATGCCTCATGTATCTCTGCCACAGTGGTATTTCCGAGATGCTACATCTGTCATACTACCTCTGAAGTGCGAGTTGCTGTGTAGGGTCTGAACTATATATAGGGTGGCTTCCTTCACACAGTATCGAGCTTGTAAATAGGAGTTCTAAACCACAAATGACTCTCCGTGCTCACAAACGAGCCCTTAATTACTCCCTGCTACCACCTGTTCAAGGAGGTTAGGCCTGCGGCCTACAACAGTTCACAAAACAACCTATCAAATACTCTGAGTTGCTCCCTCTTACGTTGCCACTGTAAGGTGCTCTGAACTATGCCTTCTATACCCCCACGTTGTCACTGTAATCCAAACTGTGCCTTCTTATAGTAAGTTGTGCCCTCATGCTTGAGATGTAATTCGAGCTACTTTCAATAGGACTGCACCCTTAAATTTTTGCACCAACGTCACTTGCAATAGGACTGCACCAACGCCACTTTTAATAGGACTGCACCAACGTCACTGTAATTATATCCATAGAATTACCCAAATAGATATTTTGTTGTCCTTATCTTCAAGAATATTCCTTGTTGTCCTCTTCTTCGTTGTCCTCCTTACTGTCTGCCTCTGAATTATAAACTTCAGACCGAAATTTTTTTATGACTGAAATGGATGAGTGCAACTATATATATATATAGTTGTTTATCCCTATGAAGCGACACATCACTCTGGAGATAGGCCGACATGAATGGGCTAGCACAGGTCGGCTCAAGGACAGATTTATTTCCTTAACTTGAAAAAATAATATCTCCCAAACCACTTGGAGTTTCGGGCCAAGTAAGGGCTCGTTAGAAAGAGGGAAAAATATTCTTTCAGATGGTCTAGGTCCCATCTTGAAAGGTTGTCTCTAAGGTGGTGAAAAACATTTTTCTTTGACTGCCCTTGAATTATTTAGTGCAGAAAATGATTAGTACAGTATGGTTTCTTTGTTTGGCTTATTGTTTGTCTTCTCCATTATTTGGCTTCTTCATCATCATAGGAACATGTAGGACATCCGCATCATCGTGATAGTGTCCAACAATGAGTATATCATCCATGTCATCACATAATGGTGCAGTGATATGTTATAGTGCATCATTATTAAGATAACTCCAAAATAGTCTTCCAACCCTCAAATGATCTCCAACCAATATCATCACGAAGTATCAAAGTGTATGGCATCATCATGACATCAAGGATTAAGGTCTAGATCATCGAGTGCATGCAACTTTAGATCAAGGAATTCTTAAGGCTTATGTCATTAAGGAATTCTTAAGGCTTATGTCATTACTGGTTTGACTTCTTTATAATTTGACATCTTTATTGATGGCATGACATCATCATCTTGAACCAAGCATCTCAAGGATATTGACATCTCCGTTAATGCCATATTGACATCAATGACAACCTTGATTAACAGAATAATGGGGGTTGACGCGACATCCTCCCGAATTATAGGTGTGAAAATAGAAAGGTCAAATTTTGAGTGGCATAAATTTTGCATACAGACTCTGATTGGCGCGCTACTTGCACCGTTGGAAAGATCTTTGTGTGTAGAATAGCATGTAAAGGTGCAGCTCTAAAGCAACAAAGTCTTAACCCCAAAAAACGTCATTTTATGCCTCAAAACGATCCTGGAAGGTTTCAGAACTTGTTTCGGCAAACTGGGTCATGTCGGTAAAAATAGTCTCATGAGTTGATTCCTCCACTTGTTTTCACTCTGAATGCATCAAGATGGATGAAAAACAATACAATGATCCAATCCAGATCACACCTCCCCATTTTAGGAGGCTTTTGGTCCCAAAAGTTTCTACTAAATGAGGTGAGGGTTTTTCGTCCACCTTCTCTCTGGTGTACCATTTAGCTTTGCCTGGAAGTTGTCCCTTGAACCCAATATGCCAAAGGTCATATTGCCCTTGTCTTGTACTTTTGGACCTCTTCTGCAAAACTATATCTTCTGCCAATTATGCCTGAGAAACTGGTGCCAAAACCTCCACAAAAGGTAGGAGATGTTCCTCTTCCTCATCTAGTATGGAAGGATCATAGAGTTTCAAATGCTCCACATTCATTGAATAAATGTGCATATATGGTGGTAAACTAAGTCGATAGGAATTATCACCCACCTTTTCTAGTATCTCAAAGGGACCATACCTCAGAGGGTTGATTTTCTTACTAGGCCCCTGCAGCCTCTCATTGTTCAACTGTAACCATACTCTATCTCCAGTCTTGAATGATTTCTTCGTTCTGTGTTGATCATGCCTGGCCTTATACTTCTCCTACAATTTCTGAGTGTTTCTTGTACCTGTAGATGGATCTTCCTGATCTTCTCTATACATTTTTCAACCCACAAATCATCTCATGTAAGATCTTCCCTCACTCCTGCTTGCTGCCCATATGCAATGTCCAATGGTGAAAGTGGAAAATATCCAAAACAAGTTTCAAATGGGGACTTTCCTGTAGAAGTATGGATTGATTTGTTGTAAGAATGTTGGATATATACTATTGAATGGTGTTGTCATTGATGTTAATCCATGGAGTTGACTGGGTTTGACTTTGACCAAAAACGCCAGTCATTGATGTTGAATGGATAATGAACACTTCTCAGTACTTGTCAGATTACATCAAGATAACAACTATATTGTTGGATGATTGAAAAACCCAAGTCCTGTGGTTTGGGTTCCCTAGACTGAGGATGAACCCTGACCTTGTCGAGGGTTTTTGGTAGGTCAAATCATTGAGTTTGGGTCGGATATCTATGTCATTAGATTCTCCTCGTGAAAATTTTTCCGTTGATATATGGTACACCTCGTGGTTCCTTCTAGTTTGAGAGAAAATTGAGTTTAAAGTTGAAGACCCGGTTTTGTGGGCTAAAACCCCAGGGGATAGAGACATGACACCTTATTAACCAACGGTTTTCAATATATAACAGGGATTCTTGCAGTAATCTCACCACATATAAGTTGAATAATTTCAAGAATAAAAGACAATAAATCAATCATTGACTTACTGCACCCATCTGTCACCTGCAAGCACATCAAAAAGGGGTTAGTACATTAATTCCTTAAAGATTAAACAAACAACTTGAAAAAAAACTAATAAAATAAACATTTTTTTAAATCTCCATAAAACTATAAAAAGAAGCCTCATGCCTTCCTCATTCTAATTAAGGCCTAATTCCTTTACCACAAAGACACCGACTTCCTAGCTGAAGGCTTAATTCGTCATTTAATAATGATTATTGAAATCTTAGTTTCTCCAACGTTTACATAATGAAGCCTTCTCCAAAACACTATTAAAACTAACCTAATACCTTGCTTAGGAATAAAGGCAATTATTTAAAGTAACAAAATAACATTAAAAAAGATGTAAAGAAAAAGTGTGATCCTAACGTCTATCTCCTAACTAGCGTAATCTAATTCTATAAAAAAGACTCCTAACCTCCAAGAATAACATCTCAATGAATCTTTCTATGCTTGAGCTCTGAAATTACTCGACCTTTCTAATGTAGATTAGCGAAATTTTCTGAGGAAGAGAAGTGCGGATTCTCGAGGCGAGAGGCAGCAGAAGGTAAGGGTTTTTGTCTCTATTTTAACTTGGGAGTGTTTGTGGTTCGTTGGGCTTCTTTGGATTCATGATATAACCTTTTCTTGCACTGGAGATCTCTCCTCCATGCCGCCCTAAATCAACTGCGGTATAGGCTTTTATTAGGGAACTTTAAAGACCATTTTCAAACTAACAAAGACCACTAAAACAACAGGCCTGAAAGGTACACTACAATGATGAAACCTTTGTGTGATTTGGGGTTCACCTGATATCGTTCTGAGCATGAAAATTCTGTTGAAAGAGGGAATTACAGTAACTTTTTTGACCTACTTAGTAGGATTTGATCTCTCCAGGTATATCTAAAAGTCATCTCCAACTGCAGTCCTGAGAAATATCTTGTGTAAGCATTATTAGTTAACATACCTCCTGTGCAAAGGCAACGTCATAATATTAGCAGGTCTTTCTTTTGGCATCTTGATTAATATCACAGAACAACAAAGAAATCTGAGGTCCCCTTGTCAATATATGACATTGAATTTCACCATAAGACAGTGGCAGTAATCTTTTGATATATCAGTGAGTAACTTCAAGGAATAAATGCACTCAGCCAATCATTAACTTTTGTTTTGGTTTGGTTATATATATACTTGATAGTGACTTGACTTGACATAGAAACTTAACAATGACATATCTAGTAGTAAGAGACTACAGTAATACCTCAATGATGCTGCAATGAAATAATTGTGAGCAGGGCTTTATATCGTTATTGTAAAAGAAAACAAACCTATAGCATACCTATGGTGTCACTCCATTAATATAACAACAAACCTTGATGACACATGTTGAATAATTTAATGAAAGCTGCTGTGAAATTATGATTCTGCAACAATACTTCTGATAGTATTTATATGGCAAAACATAGACTTAATGATAATGTCAGTTTGACCACACAACAAGCCTTGTAGATGTCTAGAAACAGTTAGGGATTCAATGTGCTAGATCTTCCTGGCTTAAGTCTAATCATAAGGAAGTAAAAGTTTGTTATACAAGTACCGTAATTTGAATTGGTGAAAGTTGAATACACTATAAAAGCTTCCTTGTTGGTAGAACTATTATATTGATACACTGATATAGTTTGTTAACTTGATCGACAATGATTTGACATTTGACATATACACTTGACATACAAACTTAGATCTAACCTATGCTTAGACTACGTTGATCTTGACCATTAGCCTTGACCTTGACTATAGCAAAACTAGCAGTATTTGTGGGTGTCTGGTCAAGCATGTTGTAGCATGCCTAGCTGATGTGATGCATTGATGTAACAAAGGCGCTTGGTTTATGACAAAATTTCATTGGACAAAGGATATCGTGACTACGTTGGGTGATGATGGCTCCAGCATTGGACTATCTAAGAAGCAAGAGCCAACATATGTCTGCAGCTCTCTCAGGGGCGTAGTTTGGGAGATTGCACAGGCCATAGATGACCTGAGGCACCTTTGATTGTGTCATTATTTGATAGCAGTTCCCGACAGTTGTAGCATCGAGTGCATCCAGATACAGAGCATCAGAAGATCTTGACCAGCTTTGTTGCAATGAGATTCGCCTGCGATCCTGAGTCAAACAGAGCATCAATATTTGTCTTCTTGACCTGTAGGCTTTATATGGAAGAGTTTTGTCATTTCTTTCTCCTGCTGCTGCTGGAGGCTACTCAGATTCACCTCCCTCTGCACTGATGTACAGACGATCTTCTCATCCACATCTGAGTTGCTTGCAACTTGATTGCTCGAATCTATGGCCATGAGATTCTACTTCTTATTATCTTTCTTCTTGTTCTTCGGGTTTATCTCTCGATGCAATTTCCAGCACTGCTCCTCTGTTTGGCCATCGATGTTGCAGTGGTTGTTGTGATCTTTGCACTGGTGCATTGTGGTTGTCGTATTTTTATATTTTCCCCCTTTTTGCTTCTTCTTTCCCTCCTTAGAAGCGTCTTGTTGCTCCTACTACTTCGATCCACTTCGTTGCACTCTCTTCAGGTCTATGTTCTCCAGGTAATGTTCTTGTACACAAGCCTCTTCCACCGGATTTGGCTTGAATAGCATCACTTGATCACGCAGATGGCGGCGCAAACCCCCAAAATACTTGAGGAGTACATTTGGGGTCTTTGGACAGATACCTAGCATTATAGCCATCTTTCTGAATTTCGTGGTGTACTCCTGCATGCTTTGGCCTGACTTTTGTCAGGAGTAATGCCACCAAATCCACTAGTCCTCCACGTAACCAATGGGATAAAATTGTGACTTAATGAGGGTTTTGCAATCCTCTCACTTAGTCACTGGAGGTTCTCCCTCCATGATCCAGGTGGATATTGGTGGCCACCTGCCTATTCCACCAATATCCACCTGGATCACTCCAACCTCAAGGTTTCTGTGTGACTCTCCCACCAAGTCAATGCACGACCTTCCAATTTCAGTCACGCGAATGAGATCTTTTGCCCTTCCTCGATCGGATGGACGCTGAAATAAACGTCTAGTTTCTACACCCAATGGTTCAGCTTCATAGAGTCGATATCGTCATGGTATGGCTTGATATCGACTTTTGTTTCAATTTTAAACAGGGGATTGATTGACGGCACTCGAACTAGGTTAATATTTTTTGGGTTCTTTATTCGAATGGTTCTTTGTGTCTTCCCAATCTCCCGATCCCCCTTCTGATTTATCCTCTACATTCAAATCCCCATCTTCTCCAAATATCCCAAGCTTATTACTCAGGGCCGCCATGATGAGGTTTACATTGTGATTTATGTCTGGGACTTGTTATTCCAGCGACGAAAACTGTACCTCTACATGATCTCGACGGTCATTTACAGATTCGTCGGCCATGATTATGGTTTTAAGATTTTCAACCCCGCCGACCTAGATCCCTTTCAAACTTCACAAAATACCCAAAGAAACCTACTCTGGTACCAATATGATTTGTAAAATGTCGTGGATATTCCACTGGACAATTCGTCACAACAGCCCTGATAATATTATATTAAAAATCTGAGATTTTACACTATCATAGTTTTATTAAACTTTAAGATTTGTATATTTAATTGTAATTAGTGCATGCATGCGAATGGAAATTATGCAAAAATAGAGAATGACAAAATAAACTCACACACACACACATAAGACACAAAATATGCTCTAAGAAACCCTTTCGGGAGAGAACCAAGCTGGAAGGCAAGATCGCTTAACTCTCTTTCTCTTTCTAGAAATATGGTTGCAGGTACAAAGAAGTAAGACTTGTGACTCGTGGGCTGCTACAGTGCACAAATCCTTCCTATGTGATCTACCTCTTATCCCTCTTGGCTATCTTTGCTCAGTTATGGAACAAATGCTCTCGAAAGAATGGAATGCCTCTTCCTCCTAGTGGCCCGAATATAACACAACCTGATAGCCTACTAGTGTTTAAGTTTGACTGCATCAACTCTTAACTAGAGTTAAAATATAGACTCTTCTAGACTCTTTTACATTAGAATCATGTGGCTAGCCCTTTTTAACATGAATAATGGGGGACGACGTGGCATCCTCTCGAATTATAGGTGTGAAAACAAGAAATTCAACATCTGAGTGGCATAACTTTTGCATATGGACTCTGATTGACTCGCTTCTTGCATCGTTGCAAAGATCCTTGTGTGTAGAGCAACATGAAAAGGTGTGCTACTAGAGCAGCAAATTTTTACCTCCAAAAAAATCGTTTGATGCCTCAAAACTGGGTCATGTTGGTAAAAACAATCTCGTGAGTTGATTCCTCCACTTTTTTCACTCTGAATGCATCAAGATGGATGACAAACAATACAATTATCCAATCCGGATCACACCTCCCCATTTTAGGAGGCTTTTAGTCCCCAAAAGCTTCTACAAAATTAGGTGAGGAAATTTTTCCTCCACCTTCTCTCGGATGTACCATTTAGCTTTGCCTGGAAGTTGTCCCTTCAACCCAATCTACCAAAGGTCATACTGCCCTTGTCTTGTACTTTTGGACCTCTTCTGCAAAACTGTATCTTCTGTCAACTATGCCTAAGCATCTAGTGCCAAATCCTCCACAGCAGGTAGGACATGTTCCTCTTCCTCATCTAGAATTGAAAGATAATAGAGTTTCAAATGGTCCACATTCACAACTGAGTAAATGTGCATATATGGTGGTAAACTAAGTCGATAGGAATTATCACCCACCTTTTACAGTATCTCAAAGGGACCATACCTCAGAGCCTTAATTTTCTTACTAGGCCCCTGCAGCCTCTCCTTGTTCAATTGTAACCATACTCTGTCTCCCACTTTGAATGATTTCTTTGTTGTGTGTTGATCATGTCTGGCCTTATTCTTCTCCTATGACTTCTACAGTGTTTCTTGTACCTGTAGATGGATCTGCCTAATATTCTCTATAAAATTTGACGCCCTCAAAGCATCTCCTGTAAGATCTTCCCTCACTCCTCCTTGTTGCCCATATGCAATGTCCAATGGTGAAGGCAACAAATATCCAAAACAAGTTTCAAATGGGGACTAATTCTTGTAGAAGCATAGACTGCTTTGTTGTAAGAATGTTGTATATATACCAGATTTGCATCCCAGGTCTTTGGATGCTTCTGGTTGTGTCTCCTTAGAATTTGCTCCAAAGTCTTGTTGACTACTCTTGTCTGCCCATATGTCTGTGGATGGAATGTTGTAGATCTCTTCAACTTCGTGTCCATGTTCTCCCACAATCTAGTCTAGAATGCACTGAGAAATCTTGTATCACTGTCTGAAATGATGCTGCTTGGTATCCCAAAGTGCACCCAAACCTGTCCAATGAACAAGTTTGCTACTTTTTTCCCACTGATGGTCTTTTTGCAGGCATTAGAACACACATCTTGCCGAACCTGTCAACTACCACGAACAGGTAGTCATGTCCCTTCCTAGTTTTTGGTAAACCTCTGACAAAGTCCATAAAAATGATTTCCCAAGGACGAGAAGGTACAAATAAGGGATGATATAGACTATGTTCCCTATTACTAGGCTTGCTGGTACAACAAAGCATGCATCCTCTTATGAACCTAGCTACCTGTTCTTGCATCTTGGGCTAATAGACATACCTCTGCAAGTTAGCCATGGTCTTCCCTACACCAAAGTGCTTTGCAACCTTGGAGGTGTGAGCCTCTATAATCAGTTGCAGTCGCTCACCTTTAGGAACACAAAGTTTATCCAGCCTGTAGAGTAACCCATCTTGGAGATGGTAGTCAACAATGTTATTGCCATCATGCACATGGCTCTGACTCTGCAACTGTTGATACACCTCCTTGAATTCCTCGTCCTCTGAGTATTTTTCTCTGTATGCATCATGGGTGAATGGCTCCATTTGCATAAGAGTGCCCAAAGCTGTAATCTTTGATGTGGGTGGCCTTGAAATCATGTCAGCCAACTTGTTTTTGTTTCCCTTCCTATACCTGATCACCAAAGAAACTGTTGTAAAAACCACATCCACTTGTAATGTCCAATCAGTTGCAGCTTACTGTGGGCCTGCAAGTACTGTAACGAATGGTGATCTGTATGGATTACTGTCTCCTTTCCCATCAAATAGTGTTTCCACTTATTTACAGCTTGCACCATGGCATAGAGCTCCTTATCATATGTATGGTAGTTAAGGACTGCCCTATGAAATACTTCAGAATGGTAGCATACAGGCCTTCCCCCCTGCATCGAGACAACTCCCATAGCATACTCACTCGCATCTGTCTCCACTTCAAAGGGCCACTGCAAGTTTGGTAATGCCAAAATTGGTGCTTGACTGATCTTCTTCTTTAACTCCTCGAAAGCCCTCTGCTAACCTTTTTCCCACTGGAAACTCTTGCCACTTGCTATTATGGCATGGAGCCATGTTACTACCGTTGAAAACGAGGCAATGAATTTCTTTAGGTATTGTGATGCCCCAATAAAACTCCTGACCTCAGAAACATTACTAGGCACCAGCCATTTCATGATGGCCTCCATCTTGGAAAGATTTATCTTCAGTTCTCCTCCACCGAGCACATACCCCAGATATACCAAAGACTGCTATGCAAACTCGCACTTCTTGAGATTTGCTAGCAGCTAGTGCTTCTTCAATGTTTCTAGCACCAGCGTCAAATGTGAAATATGTTCCTCCCAGGTAGCACTATATACTAGTATATCATCTAAATAGATAATAACAAATGAATCTATAAAAGGGCGCAATACATCATTCATTAATCTCATAAATGACTAACCACTCGTACAAACCTTACCTAGTTTTAAAGGCAGTCTTCCATGTATATTCTTATTTGACTCGAACCTGGTGATATCTAGACTTCAAATCCAGCTTGATGAAGTATTTTGCTTGCTACAACTGATCCAGCATATCATCTATCTTGGGCAGGAAGTATTTGTTCTTGAGCGTGATTTTGTTCAATGCCCTGTAATCTATACACATCCGCTAAGTCTCATCCTTCTTTAGCACAATGATCATGGGTGACCCACATGGTGATGTACTTGGTCGAATGACACCTAGTTCCAGCAGTTGTTGCAATTGTTTCTTCACCTAACTTGCTTTTATAACAGACTACCTGTACAACCCAACATTTGGTAATGGGGAGTCCAGCAATATTTGGATCTCGTGCTCCACTTCTCTCCTAGGTAGTAATCCTTTAGGTTCTCAGAACACATCCATGTATGTCTATAACAACTCCTCCAACTGATGCTTATGTTTCTTGGTACACCCCTCCAGGGAAGCCTTCCCTCTTATTGACTCCTCTACAGACTGACTTTCTCTTAAAAACAATAACACATACTTCTTGTTGGAACTGGTCAATTTCTTGGCCTGGTTGGCACTTACCAATGAAATTTTTGACTTGCCTTGTGCGCGTTGATGATGATTTTTTTCCATCCTTGAAGAGTTGGTACTAGTTAGCTCTCTTCATGAATATTGCATCACGCATGTACATGTATGGAATCCCAAACACAACTCCACATACATCAAGGGTAACCACATCTAGATCTACTTCATCAATAAAATCAACACTCAAAGAAAATCTAATTTTGCATTGTTCTATTACCTTCAACTCTGCATCCTTATTTACCCATCCCAG
The DNA here is from genome assembly GCA_034641835.2 of Pinus albicaulis. Lineage (NCBI taxonomy): Eukaryota > Viridiplantae > Streptophyta > Pinopsida > Pinales > Pinaceae > Pinus > Pinus albicaulis. The sequence goes on from CM076579.1 coordinate 744,471,039, forward strand.
TGGATATGGGTTGGGATGATCACGAACTTCCAACCCCATCTTCTTGACCAGCTCTGCTGCAATGAGATTCACCTACGGTCCTGAGTTAAACAGATCATCAATCTTTGTCTTCTTGACCTGTATCTTTATATGGAAGAGTTTGGTCATTTTTTTCTCTTCCTCTTGTTGAAAGCTACTCAGATTCACCTCCTTCTGCACTGATGTACAAACAATCTTCTCATCCACGTCCGAGTTGCTTTCAACTTGGTTGCTCGAATTCGTGGCCATGAGATTCTTCTTCTTATTATCTTTCTTCTTGTTCTTCGGGTTTAGCTCTGGATGCAATTTCCAGCGCTTCTCCTCTATATGGCCATCAATGTTGCAGTGGTTGCTAGGATCTTTGCATTGGTGTGTTTTGGTTTTGGTTTTTTTATCTTTTCCCCCTTTTTTCTTCTTCTTTCCTTCCTCAGAAGCATCATGTTGCTCGTTCTACTTTAATCTATGTGATTGGACTCTCTTCAGGCCTATGTTCTTTAGGTACTATGCCTGTACACAAGCCTCATCCACCAATTTGGGCTTGATTAGCATCACTTGCTTACGCAGATGGCAGTGCAAACCCCCCAAATACTTGAGTACATTTGGGTTCTTTGGAGAGATACTCAGCATTATAACCATCTTTCTAAATTTTGTGTACTCCTGCATGCTTTCGCCTGGCTTTTGCCGAAAGTAATGCCACTAGATCCATTGGTCCTCGACGTACCCAATGGGATAAAAATGTGACTTAATGAGGGTTTTGAAATCCTCCCACTTAGTCACTAGAGGTTCTCCCTCCAACCTCAAGGTTTCCATGTGGCTCTCCCACCAAGTCCGTGCATGGCCTTCCAATTTCAGCCGCGTGAATGAGATCTTTTTCCCTTCCTCGATTTGATGGACGTTGAAATAAACTTCCAGTTACTGCAACTAGTGGTTCAGCTTCGGAGCGTCGATCCCGTTGTGGTACTTCTTAATATCGACTTTTGTTTCCATTTTAAACAGGGGATGATTCACGACACTCGAACTGGGTTAATCTTTTCTGGGTTCTTTCTTCGATTGGTTCTCTGTGTGTTCCTGATCTCCCAATCCCCCTTCTGATTTGTCCTCTGCATTCGAACCCCCATCTTACCCCAATATCCCAAGCTTATAGCTTAGGGTGGCCATGATGAAGTTTACATTGCAATTTATGTCTGTGATTTGTTGTTCCAACTGCGAAAACTGCACCTCTATAGGATCACGAGGGTCATTTACAGATTTGCCAGCCATGATTAGGGTTTTACGATTTTTAACCCCGTCGACCTAGATCCCCTGCAAACTCCACAAAATACCCAAAGAAACCTATTCTGATACCAATATGACCCATAAAATGTCGTGAATATTCCATTGGACAGTTCATGCCAACAAATCTGATAATATTATATTAAAAATTTAAGATTCTACACTATTACAATTTTATTCAACTTTAAGATTTGTAGATTTAACTGTAATTAGTGCATGCATGTGAATGGAAATTATATAGAAGAATAGAAAACGAAAAAATAAGCTCACACACACACATAAAACACAAATATGCTCTGTGAAACCCTTTCGGGAGAAAACCCAGCTGGAAGGTGAGGTCGCTTCGCTCTCTTTCTCTTTCAGGAAATATGGCTGTAGGTACAAATAAGTAAGGTCTGTGGCCCATGGCCTGCTACAGTGCAAAAATCCTCCCTGTGTGCTCTACCTGCTATCCCTCTTGGATATATTTTTTCAGCTATGGAACAAATGCTCTCAAAATAATGGAATGTCTCTTCCTCCTAGTGGCCCGGTTATAACACATCCCGATATCCTAATAGTGGTTAAGTTTGACTACATCAACTCTTAATTAGAGTTAAAATATAGACTTTTCTAGAGTCTTTTACATTAGAATCACGTTGATAGCCCCTTTTTCCATGAATAATGGGGGTTGACGTGACATCCTCCTGAATTATAGGTGTGAAAATAGGAAGGTCAACTTCTGAGCGGCATAACTTTTGCATACAGACTCTGATTAATGTGCTTCTTGCGTCGTTGGAAAGATATCTATATGTAGAACATCATGAAAAAGTGTTGCACTAAAGTGGAAAAGTTATACCCAAAAAAATGTCATTTGATGCCTCAAAATGCTCAAGGAAGATTTCAAACTCTGTTTCACCAAATTGGGACCTGCCGGTAAAAATTGTCTCGTGAGATGATTCCTCTACTTTTTTCACTCTAAATGCATCGAGATGGATGACAAACAATAGAATGATCTAATTTGGATCATTAAACTAGTTTTAAAATTGGATAAAAAATCATTAATTTCACATATTCAAAAATATAGTGATTCGCTTATTGTTATATAGTGGATGTGCAAGGAAATAACATTGAGAAACTTTACTTTACATCCCCTATTTAATAAAGTACAACCACTATCACCAAATTTCTCACAAATATCTTTTTCATGCATCTACAAAGACAAGAATGGGATAGCAAATGAACTTTCCAAAGATGGAATAGAGAAGGATCAGGGAACCTTGATAGTTTCAATTCAATGAGAAGGAACACTTTTTATTATGCACAAGTCCTAAATATAACTCTATTTTTTCTTACGTTTTTTTCTTTCATAAGTAAATGTTGAAAGATATCGTTTTAAGATTAGGACCAAATTCTTTGTAAAAAAATTATTTTCAAACATTGTATACAGAGTAAGATGAAAAACCCATACTTAAAGTTGAAAATGTTATTTGGAATATATATAGCATGTAGTACATTATAATTTTGTTTTTATTAATTCTTACACACACACACACACATGGAGTTTTGACTTTATGGTCAATGAATGTATTGTTAAGATGATGCGCGTAATAGATCATCGAGGCTTTGAATTGAGGGTGAATGAGTGCATTATTAAAGCACTCCTTGCAACTCACCAGTCCAAATCCTCGTAGGTTAGCTAACAATATATATATATATATATATATATATATATATATATATATATATATATATATATATATATATATATATATATATATATATATATTGTTAGCTAACCTACGAGGATTTGGATATATATATATAAAGTTACACTCATTGTTTTGATTATAGGCTTTTATGTTAGAAATATTAGAGTAAAAAAATAATAAATAACCAATAAATTTAAATATTTCTTATAAATTTATAACTTTTAATAATATTCGGTAATATTTTATAGTACAAATTTCCAAACAAACACTTATAAATAATTTAATAATTTTTTTTTTATAATTAAATTTATCGATTAAATTATAACATATTTTACATAAATAAAAAATACAAAATTTTCAATTAAAAATATATTTTAAAATTAACATTTTTATCATCTTCTTCACATGGAGGTTAAGATTGTTTACTCAAACCATGAAAAAACCGTCGCTTTTTACATCGTGAATGTCTCCCACATTCTCTTAAAGCCACATGACGTACAAAGTGTATCTACAAAAGAAAATATCCATTAAAACTTATTGTCACTAATTAAATATTCTTTTTCAAAATAATCAAATAGAATAAAAACTAACATAAAAATACACAAATCTAAATCAAATTTTAATTTCACCAACAAATCAAAAGAAAACGATATAACAGAAGATACATGGTCAGCGTTAAATCCAAGTTTACAAACATTTTATGAATATTTAAAACTAGCATTTGCACCAAAAAAGTGCAAAGACATGTAGAAGTGTAGATGAATGTAGAGTGGCACAGAGGTAGCACTGCATGAAACAAGGATGTGGACCTGGAAGGCATGAGGAATCAGGAGGCTAAAGTATTGGTAAAGTAGAGCTTTCCAAGTGGGTAAAAGTGCATTATAGAATATGCAATATATTAGATTTATACTGTTGAACTCATAACTATACTAGAAGCAATCTTCGAGGAGACATCATTGTGATATTCCACCATCTTCTCTGAATAACATCTTGGATATTATTATGAGAAGTTGTTTGGATGGGGGAGAAAAAAAAGCAATTGAGAAACACACATTTCATGGGGTGCAAAAAAGCCTAAACGAATTGAAATGGTGTCCTGTTAAAATTGGACAACTAGGTCCAAACTCCATGTTGTGTTGCTCAAATGAAGATACCAATATTTGTATTGGGTTCCTCTTTCGGAGAGGTGTAAGATTGATCTAAAATTGATCTTAATCTGATGAGCAGAACATTTATTTTGAATTTATTTTTAATAATTTCAAATATGTGCAGGTAGGCCTTAAGGTTTTACACCCCCAGCAGATGTGTCACACACCTCAGTGATTGATATAAATAGAGTCAACATTGGAGGACTTTTTCACTCATCTCATCCTTACACATCATCTCCTCCTATGATTTAGTACGAGCTCCTTGGAAGCAGTTTTGGTTCACACGTGGGAAGAAGGACGAATTTACTGCAGCTAGGGTTTGGACGAATTTACTACAGCTAGGGTTTCCACACAAGTTTGACCAGCGTTGACTTTGGTCAATGCATGGTCCAAATAGGCTGAAAATTGGTGGAGACTTCGATTTTGGAAGGCCGTACATATTGGCACAAGAACCAAGGTCAAAAGGTTGACCAAAGACCGAGCTGCGTTGACTTTCTTGCTGTTGTTTTGTGTTGACTTTTTTTGGAAAATGTTGACTTTTCTAGGGTTGACTTTGAGTTGACCGTGTGGCTATTTTGAGGGCTGTTGTGACACATGCTGGTTTGGCTGACCAAGGAGACTTTGCTGGTTGAAGCATCCTGTTGACCGCCGTAACGCACCACCACATTTTTCTGTTTCTGGTTTGTCTTCTGTAGATCCACTGGTATGTTCTATTAGCATTTTACTTGATTGTTTATGTGATTGTTGTAGTAAAAAGTAAAGTTGCATCAAGCATAGAACAACTACATAAATTTACATGTCCTCTACTGCAATTTAAGGAATCCCTGAGTAATTTTATCATGTTGTGATTTTGAATGGGCAACAAGTGGATTACGTGCTCCCATTCTTGTTTCAATGTTTAGAAAATGAAGCTTAGAGGACTAGACAGGTTGAAAAGGACAACAATTTGTTTTGAAACAAAACATGGAATTTTTGAAAACTTGATGCTCATTGGAATTTGGGAGCATGTACCAAATTATTAGATTGAAGGAATTAGCTTCTGGTCAGTGAAAAGTGGCAGTCCATAATTTTCATTACAACACCCAAATTTAAGAATATTGTAAGGCACATGCGTGGCAAAAGCGCTTTTCTCTTTTTCATATTGTAAACAAAATGATGTGTTTGTTGAACGCAATATTATAATACATCTTGCAATATGTTCAAATGGGTGTTCTCTACTTTTCAAGTCACTTAATCATAAAGTGTGCTTATATTTGTCAATGCAATGACGTCGCTTCCAAAAAATCTAAGGGAATGTTTTAGATCATTGGAGTTGTTATTAATCGTTGTAAAGCTAAGAATTTTTTTACAAAATTGTTTTTGTTTAATTTCATATATTATAAATGAATGTTAAATTTTAATAACATATTATTTTTTAAATTATTTGAAACTTTTTAAAATATAGCGTATTGTAACTTAATTGCTACATGTTTTATTGAATATTGAATTTTAATGTATCTCTTTAAATTAAATCAAGAACAATTTATACAAATATGATAATTTGGGATCAAAGGAAGGTTGATAACAAGGTTACTTGGGAACGGGAGCGACATTTTTAGAAGAGCAAATTTTTATACAATATATATTTTTTTATATTTTGATGCATATATGTCAACAAAATCATGTAGAATGAAGAATTAGATATAAAAAAACATAAAAACATAGATTGAACCATATGACATCAATCATCTAGAAGTTATAATCTTCATCAACCATGTCCACAAGTTACTAACATACAACATATTGAGTCTCATGATTCATCAATCTTAAGGTTTCAAGCTCTCAAAATTCAATATATAACATTTATCATCATTGATCACCAAAGTTGTACTTGTAAGCTAAGTGTAACCATTACAACAAAGAATATCTAACATGAAATGAAATGTTATAAAATGAAATGAAATGAAACAACTTTCAGCTTTCACGAAGCATCGTTTTCATAATTCATTACCAATGAGTTACAATTGTCAACTTCAAACTTCAAACTTAAATTGTCATATATTGTTTACAAAAAATATCATAATAAATATGAAAGAGTCAACAGTCATAAAAACTATGAGAAACTAGAAAAGACAAGTAAATTATTATCTATAGCTAATTCTTGGGCCTCTTGCTGCCACGAGAAATGTCTAATTTTTTAGTCTTGTTGGAAAATCATGATCTTTGTCATTAATATCACCCTCTAAGCATTAGCTCTGGTAGCAGGTTCGAGGGAGCACGCTCCGGGAGTGGGTTCGAGGGGGGGAGCTGCTCCCACACAACCTTGGTTGATAACATAATTTAACCATACTCCATTCTATTATATTTCCAGTATTGTAATTATGCAGCATAGTGGTCAGATAATATTGAAGCTACCTATATGAGATAAAATGATATTTTAACGTCCACGAGGCTAAAAATAATCTATGGGACCATATAAAACACATTGGATATGTACAAATATTTAGATTCTACATAGTAGCAGTATGTCCTTTGTCTGTTTGTGAATCAATTTTCTTCAGCGAAAAGAAAAGGAAAATCAAGTTGTAGGCTATGAACTCTCCACACTAGGGAGAAATTGGTCTTGTTAGCACTAGAAAGCTACAAATCAAATCCTTTGAAAGAAATCCATGATTTAAAGATGCAAACCTTGCAATCGTGAAATGTGAAATACATATAAACCAGACTTACCTTTACAAGTCTAATCTCCAAGAATTGTTTCTAAATGAAAGGAATCTTAAGCTTTTAATCATCCTTCTGATTTTCTAGCTTGCAATAATCTCAAATGAGAATTCAAAACCATTTTCTGCCTCAAATCAGGAATCCTTGGCATATGTTGAGTCTTTTTGTACTGACCGAAAGTCCCACACATGGATACATCAGGGATTTTCAGTTTCCAATAAACTTAAATGTTGTTAAAGTAATGTAATCTCAAGCATAAATACATTCCTAGACCTTAGCTTCTAGTACGCCACCATTTTCTTCTATTGTGTGCTAGCCTCAAGCAAGAATATGTTGAGAATTTGGAGGGCTGGAGCATTGGAGGTTAATACAAATTCTCTTCTTGATAATTACTTGTGACCTTACTTGTGATATTTATGTCTTCTTCTTGTTTTAGTTTAGTAAATCTTTTATCAAGTCAATTATCAAAATGCATAAGACACAAAAGTTAGGCTCCTAGAGCCAGGGAAAAACCTCTCCCTCTTAGAGAGGAAAATCCCCAAAGAATTCTTCTTATAGATCTTCAAATGACAAGTACCCTGACCCAGACTTTAGACCCTTGACCTAGGTATGCTTCCAAGACCTTGATTCAGCTGATTCAACCTTGAATCTTCTCTTCACCAAATTGCTTAGTTCTGCATCAGCACTGGAGACCTTGATCTTCACCTTGCATAAGCTGGTAGTTGAATTGCTTGAACAGTAGGAAGGTAAATCATAGATTTACCTTCCTCACAATCGCTGCCTCTTCACCTTATGATTATTGTCTCTAATTCTATCTTCAAATCAACAACCCTTCACAATAATATATCAGCAACTTATTCTTTCACTTCTTAAGTCTGCTCCTTAAAACTCAGAGATATCTGAACTATACTCTTCCTGCATTAATCCGAAATCATGTTGTATCTATCCGCAGCAATTCTGTACCTTGTTATCCTCAATACTGTACTTGATCATCCGCAAACTGTTCTTGACTATCCGCAATCTTGTAGTTGACTATCTACAAACTGTTCTTGACTATCCTTCCTATATTTCACCGTAATATTCTTCTTGCACTTATGATTCTGATCCGCACTTTTTACTACCCTATATCCGCACTAAATGCTGTCTTTATTCGCACTGTGATCTCAGAGATAGAGGTAGATTTGCAATTATTCCTGAGGTAGATCCACAATTCTTCCTGAGGTAGATCCGCAATTATGTTCCTTTTCTGCACAGATCAACTGGGTATTTATAGTTGTTGCAGTCAGTTAATTAGCCGACCTACCAGCCGACTTGTCCATGGTGAATTAGACCGACTAGATAAGGTTTATTCCAGCGTTGGAGAGTTGATTCTTCATAGCATTTAAGGCTTGTCTTTCATTGTTGCATAGAGGGTTGTTGTGAGCTTCTTCCACAAGGTCTTGGAACATAAATAGCTAGAATAGATCCTTCATGAATATGACACTTAATTATATTTATTCCTAGAAGACGTAGACCTAATAGACATCAAGAAGAAGTCTATCTACATAATAAAATATTTCTCCTGAAACCCATGAAGCAAGTATACCAAAAATACATTTTATTATCTTTGACATCTTCTTTACATAAATACATAATTACATAGTCAACATGAAGACCGACTTAGTTACACTTTTCAACACTCTCTCTTAACTAGGGAGGTATTCATACAAGTACATGGTTACTTTCAAACTGAAGAATATCATAAGAAGATACGGATTGGTAATCGCATCTGTATAGCATCATATCAACCAACATTGTCCTTGTGCAAGGCCTTGACTAACAACCCCATCTCTCAATGAGACAATGGGCTACAATGCTGGTGAGACACATGACTAATAGACACCATAGTCATTTTCTCTCCAATGTACATACCCAACCTAGGTGTTCCCAGAGTATGACCTTCTTGGACTATTCTTCTCTTGGGTAGCCAACCCTCAAAGAATATCGGTCCACGAATACTCTTATCTTGAATGCCCTATCTCATTCTCAAAGAGTATCAAATGCCAGATGATTACCCAATCCTCCATTCTATCGTCCAGGTGAAGACCAGAATGATGTGTCTGTCCATTCTCTTCACATGGCCTTCACTAAGACTTACGACTATTAGTCCTGGTCTAGTGCATGACACATGTAATAGAGAATTACATACATACTTCAAGTTTCTTCCAAGTAAGAAACTTACCACCAGGCTCCCTCTCAACCAGGGTCCTGTAGCAGCAACTCAGCTGCTCATGAAGAATTCCTTCCCTCGATGTCATGGATTATTGAGGAATCTTCAACTTTTGGCTTCACAGGGCACAGATCATCCATCACTTTCAGTCACGAGTCATGTCCACTATCAGAAAGTGGTTCATTAGTCTTTCTCATCTGGTCCACCGTTATGCCATGCTGCTTTCCTTCGAATCATCTCCAAGGATCATACATCCTTTCTCATGATTAGCAGCCCTGCACAAATTCATCGAGATAAACATATACATCTGAACTTTTAGAACAAAAGTTACCTTAGTGATGATCTTTCACCATGACATCTTCCTGTAGGCATCAGCATCCTTCATACAGATTGACACATCTCCTAATGATATGTTTTGCCAAGGGTCTTCTTCTTTACCAGACTTTTGTTAGAGTCTACATATCTTCCCAAGAGATCTCCTAGTCACATCTTCTTGGCCTCTGGATGATAACTGCCTCTTGACATGGTTGCATTTCATGATCTCTTCCTAGCCGCACATTCTTCATTCCCAGGAATTTACAACTTTTCTATTTTCTCGTTCATATACAACGACCTCGTATTCCATAAGGACATATTATGTTTATTTCATCTGTTCGTGCACCGAGAGATATTCCTCCATAGATCATATTTCTAAATATTACCTGCAACCATATGACATGACTTCACAGCATCCAATGTCAGCATATAAATATATACATACCTCATACATTTTTCCCTTGAGTCATCCTATATAAATTTCTTAAGAATGAAGAGCTTCATTCCCTTGCCCTGCTCCATCAATATGTCATCACATCTCAGAAGTCTGTTTCCATGATGACCCTTGTTCTTGATGACTACCTTCCATCAGAATAGTTATCAGAGAGGTTTTCCCCAGAGCTGCTACACCAGGAGCTCCTATCTTGATTTTATCAAGATGCTGTTATATACATTGCTTCCTATCATACTATTTTACAACCAACAGAAATCACTTAAAGGAGAAAAAGATTCTAATCATAGTTGAGATCTCTTGCTTCTTCTTTCTTAGCTTTCTTTTCATTAGGTTCTTCTCTTATATGGGCTTCTTCCTTTTTCCTCTTGTCCTTTCTCAATCTAGGACAATCTTGTTTATAATTCCCAAGATCATTACACCCGAAGCATTGTGCTTTGTCCACATTTCTCTTCTTATTTTGAGGACCAAATTTACCGAATCTTCTTTTCTTCCTGGACATGGTGGCAAAGGCTTGATTCTCTTCTCTTGATCCTTCTTTCATCTTGATTCTTCTATCTTACATAGACTTTGGAATGGCATGGCTTCTTCTCTCCCATCTATGCTGGAAGAGTAATCTCTCCATTCTTTCGGTAAGACATTTTGTACCAAAGTGAGTGTTTCTCTATCAGACATTACTTCTCCCAACTTCAGTATTTGTTCTCGTATTGCGAAAATCTCCATCAGATATGGAATTATTCCTTCCTTTGACATTCTCAATTTGTATAGTTTTTGTTTTAGGGATATTATTTCCTTTGTAGAACCTTTCGAGAAGAGTTCCACCAACTTATCATATATTTCTTTTGAGGATTCTAGCTTTAATACATAGGGAATGAGTGAGTCTTTTATGGATTCTATAAGAATCCTTCGGGCTTTTATGTCTCCCTGCATGTATTTGATATATGCTAGAATGTCTTCTTTTGGAGGTTGAATTGTAGATCCTTATATGAAGCCCATAACTTCATTTTCAATTAGCTTCAGATCTGTCCTTTTCTTCCATGCATTGAAGTTTGATAACCCAACAATTTTTCTATTTTCTAAACAATAATTCATTTGAACAGATTCAGATTAAGTCATAGATACTTACTTGAGAGAGTGACTTTCTCCTTCAGCAGTTTTCTTGATGATAACGAAGAGGTTAGGAACTTCTTCCAAGATAGAATTCTTCAATCTAGGTGATCTTGGATCCTTGATGTTTGAAGTAGCTAGATAGTCTTCTTTGCAAACTGATTTTACTTTCCAACCCAAACTTTGATCTACGCTTCCTTGAGTGTGCTAGTTGACAAGCAGCCCTTGTGTTCAACACCTTAGCTCTAATACCATGTTGAGAATTTGGAGGGCTGGAGGTTAATACAAATTCTCTTCTTGATAATTACTTGTGACCTTACTTCTGATACTTATGTCTTCTTTTTCTTTTAGTTTAGTTAATCTTTCATCAAGTCAATTATCAAAATGCACAAGACACAAAAGTTAGGCTCCTAGAGCCAGGGAAAAACCTCTCCCTCTTGGAGAGGAAAACCCGGAAAGAATTCTTCTTATAGATCTTCAAATGAAAAGTACCATGACCCAGACTTAGACCCTTGTAGATATGCTTCCAAGACCTTGATTCAGATTCTTCAACCTTGAATCTTCTCTTCACCAAATTGCTTGGTTCTGCATCAGCACTGGAGACCTTGACCTTCACCTTGCATATGCTGGTAGTTGAATTGCTTGAACAGTAGGAAGGTAACTCACAATGACTGCCACTTCACCTTATTATTATCGTCTCTAATTCTATCTTCAAATCAACAACCCCTCACAATAATATATCAGCAACTTATTCTTGCACTAAACTTCTTAAGTCTGCTCCTTAAAACTCAGAGATATCTGAACTATGCTCTTCCTGCATTAATCCGAAATCATGTTGTGTCTATCCGCAGCAATTCTGTACCTTGTTATCCTCAATCCTATACTTGATCATCCGCAAACTGTTGTTGACTATCCGCAATCCTGTAGTTGACTATTCACAAACTGTTCTTGACTATCCTTCCTGTATTTCACCGTAACCTTCTTCCTGCACTTATGATTATGATCTGCACTTTTTACTGCCCTATATCTGCATTGAATGCTATCTTTATCCGCACAGTGATCTCAGAGATATATCCGCATACTTCTTGAGATTTATCTGCAATTCTTCCTGAGGTAGATCCGCAATTCTGTTCCTTTTTCTGCGCAGATCAACTGGGTATTTATAGTTGTTGTAGTCATTTAATTAGCTGACCTGCCAGCTGACTTGTCCATGGTGAATTAGGCCGACTAGATAAGGTTTATTCCAGCGTTGGAGTGTTGATTCTTCACATCATTTAAGGCTTGTCTTTCATTGTTGCATAGAGGACTGTTGTGAGCTTCTTCCACAAGGTCTTGGAGCATAAATACCTAGACTAGATCCTTCAAGAATATGACACTTAATTGTATTTATTCCTAGAAGACATAGACCTAATAGACATCAAGAAGAAGTCTATCTATATAATAAAATATTGCTCATGAAACCCATGAAGCAAGTACACCAAAAATACATTTTATTATCTTTGACATCTTCTTTACATAAATACATAATTACATAGTCAACATGAAGACCGACCTAGTTACACTTTTCAACAAAACAGTTGTAGAAGCTCCTAGAGGTGTTGTCTTCATTCATTTCAGTGGTAAAGTAGTGACGACCATGTTATAGATGGACAAATCCTCTTTTAATATGCAAAAATCTGGCATAAGATTTGACAAAGAGTATCAAATGCCAGATGGTTCCTGTGGTTATTGTTTAGTGAAGAGTTTTCTTGAATTTCTGCTGGAGCTACAAGGGGATTTGCTGCGTTTTTTGGAATGTGTGAGAGATCAACTTCAAGAGAATATTCTGGGTGAACAAAGATGAATTCTGCAATACTGAGAGAGTTTATTGTTAAGCAAAAAACAAGGAACAATAACCTCTTTCACTTTTCTCACAGGTGGTACCAGTTTGGATATTCGAAGATGTCTTTGTGACCTATTTTCAGAATTCAAAATATTCTTGTTTTATACATGTTATTCTAATGCAGATTCTAGATAGCTGGAGATGGTTTTCAAAAAATAAAGAGAGGTTTTTCTTCAGAAATAACTGATCTACAAAAACCTCCTCCAGTTTTGCAATAGCTATCAAGGATCTGGAGATATGAGATCATTTTTGAGTCCTAGTTTTTCAGAAAAACAGAATCATTTTCATTGGTAGATGAACTTGCTAAAGGTGAAATGTTGTTTCTTGAGGAGGATAAGAGGTAGTTTGTACCTAATTTGCCTTAACATACTTCATCATATCATCTTGTAGACCTACAGGTGAAATTTTGAAGAAAAAGGAAGAATTTTGAATTTTCTACAAAGTCAGGCAGTTTCGTAGCAAGGTCCAGGCTTGAAGCCCAGAATCATATGGCAAAAAGCATGGACAAAATAAAATTCAAGGCCTAGAAAACATTTGTTTTAACTCTTTTAACCCAACAAACATGTCTACATCAGCAAAGAGAGCTAAAATTTGACTTAGATGGTTGAAATGAAATTGCTACCAAACTACGCTACAAAACTGCCTATTGCACTTTGTTTTTTGCAGCAAGATGTTTTTAGTGGTATTTTGAGTTTTGGAAAGTGTAAGGTTCCAAACACAAAAATTTAGTTTGAAAAATATTAATCTAAGTATATATTTCAGCAGTAATGCATTTTAATGAAAATCAACAATAAAATTTAATTGAGAAACTATTCTATACATAAAAGAAATACCTGGAATACAACAGCTAATTTAATGGTGGCACTTCTCAGGCACTCCTCCTGTGATGCTGTTGATAGATTGAACATTTCACCGAAACAATAGAGTCCTCCCAGCCGATCTAGGAACAATCCTAGATCTAGAAGATCACTCTTCTGCCCCCGTGCCCAGAATCCCAAGGACGATGAGACTCCCTTCCAAACACTTCGTATCCTTCAATCCTTTATGTGGACAGAATGAAAAATTTTTCCTCCCAAAAGACCGTCCCCTTTCTCCTTCACATCCTTTTCACTTATATTCAATTCTCCACCGCTTTCAACTCCCGTAGATATTATCTCATTTATGAGGGTGGGTATGCATTTAAGGAGATATTATGTTCATTTAATGAGATATTTAACTTAGAGATAAGGTTTTGGGGTTAAGTGCATGAAATATCCAATTTGAATCCTTATCTTGATACGTAGAAGCGATGGCTTTATGTAAGGTCTTAATTTGAATTTAATTTGTATTATGTTTGTTTTTATCTTAATTAATTTTCCTTAATTAATTATATTATTACTTTATTAGTTCACCCATATATAATTTTTTTAACTAAATTATAATCTGGTTTTCTTAAATAACACTCTCCAATGCCTGTTGAGATTTCGTTATATCATGGCGAGATAAAATATATAGTAATATTAAATTCGTTTTTCTCACTTAGGTAACCTTAATACTAGTGCGGGGTATGCGATATAGGCATATGTAGCTATCACATGCGTATGTCGTATACTCGCTAATGTTATTTTACTTATAAATTAGGAATGGGTTGTTACATATTTCTTTTCTTCGGAAGAACTTCGTCCCGAAGAAAATCATATACTCATATCGATAATCATGTTTCTAGAGATTAGGGCACAAGTGAGAAGGTTTGTATTTTAAGATGGAATTTCATTTGAATATGCATGTTTCTTTTTCTTTGTAATTTATTTGTTACTTCAGATCTCAACCACCTCTGCAGACTGTTCTAAAATCATCCTATCCTTCCTAATCTCTTCCACTCCCATCCTATCCGTCCTCTACAGGAATATGGCATGGCATCAGTTTTACTGATCCATTCATAGACCTTAAGGATATCGGCGTCGATTACATCGACCTGATATGCTTGTAGGCATCTGACAGTCATCATCACACGTCTAGGGGAGCATGACTCGCACAGTCCTCCCATGACTCCAGGTATTGGAGGATAAACGGTGGGCAACACCTCCACCCCTCCTAGTAGAACCAGGGTCAACACCCGATTATGGAATCACGTGGAGTCTCAACGTTCTGGGGATTCTGTCATCACGTCTATTGTTTCGGTAACTTGTGTTCTACGAAGTAATCACTGGTACACAATCTGCAATGTAAACACTCGTACACATATTACAGCATATGCATCTATATTGTTCATAACCAATTGTTACCCATATAACAACCTCTACATATTCAAAATACTTTGATATTTATGATATCAATCCTAGAACTTATATATATAAAAGAAAATTTGTTCACTTAGGTATCAATATGTCTAATAAAATTTCTCATTTCAGATACTGCTTCCGTTTAGTTCATACATGTTCCACCTATGATGCATTTGTTTTTAACTATTTTCAATCTATATACTAATATGTATTTTCATATTTAAAATGTAGTTACTTTTCTATGTATTTTCCTTCAATCATATTTGAAATGAAATGAAATAAATTGATATATTGTTTCATCTATAATGTTTAATCTATGATTTCATATTCTTGCAATGTTAATTTAAACGACATATTGCATATTGGTGTCCATGCACCAGTAAATTCTAAACAACAGCATATATCTTGTATTAGTAAAGTGAAGTAGCGTTCTATCTTTATGGGTATCCATGTACCAGTAAAGTAAAAACTCATCTTTACATAGTATTTCAAAATTTCAAGTGTCAAAATAGAGCAGTCATATACATAAAAGTTTTCAGTTCTCAAAATTTAGCATAAGCTGGGATAATTCTGGCAGAAAGTCTCAGCATCCTCCCAAGTCGCTGATCCAGGACTATACTTGTCCCACTGGACTTTCACTTGGCCTATCCGGTAGTTCCTGAGCTGTCGAACCCTACGTTCCAGAATACGTAATGGTTCGACCGATAGGGTTCCCTCGTCTGATACTTGCAGTTCCTTCCATTGAAGGTCATGAGATTTATCAGCAACATAGTGTCGTAAGGCAGATACATGAAATACATTATGAATTTTGTGCAGGTGGGGTGGCAGTGCAAGACGATAAGCGACAGGTCCAACTTTTGCAGGACTTCAAACGGTCCTATAAACCGGGGGGATAATTTTGTCCCCCTCTCAAACCGAATGGTGCTCTTATTTGGTCTGATGCGGATGAAAACTTGATCTCCTACTGCATAGCTTCTATCTGTCCTGTGAGTGTCCGCATAAATTTTCTGTCTATCCCGAGCCTCTTTTAACCGTTGTCTAATTATTTTTACCTGATCCTCCATCTCTTGGATCAAGTCTGGTCCGACGATTATTCGATCTTCTAACCTGTCCCAACTCAACGACGTTCTGCAAGGTCTTCCGTATAAAGCTTCAAATGGCGGCATCCCGATTGAACTGTGATAGCTATTGTTGTAAGCAAATTCTACCAAGGGTAAGTACTTTTCCTAGCGTGACTGTTGGTCCATAACATACGTCCTTAGCATATCCTCGAGTACTTGATTTACCCTTTCTGTCTGTCCATCGGTCTCAGGATGATATGCGGTACTCAAATTTAACTGAGTTCCCAAGGCCGACTGCATACAATTCCAAAACCTTGATGTGAACCGAGGATCTTTGTCGAATATGATTTTCTTAGGTACTCCATGAAATCTGATAATTTCATTTATGAATACCCGTGCTACATCAGCTACTTCATAAGTATCTCTTACTGGGATGAAATGGGCGCTTTTTGTTAATCTATCCACCACAACCAGAATGGCATTATGCTTGTGTTGTGTAACAGGCAACCCAACGATAAAATCCATAGAAATTATCTCCCATTTGGTCATAGGGATGTCGTGAGGTTGTAAGAGACCTGCTGGGTGACGATGATAAGCTTTTACCTGTTGACATTCAAGACACCTAGCGACAAATTGGACAATGTCGTTTTTCATGCCTGAACAGAAGAAGAGTCTCTTAGTGTCAGCATACATTTTCTTTATCCCAGGATGTGCACAATATACTGCCCGGTGTGCTTCCTTCAAGATGGTGTTTCGGAGATCTCCACTGTCTGGTATATACATCCTCCCGTGAAATCGTAGAATTCCGTCCTCTTCCAAATCATACCCTTCGAATTTAGGTTCCTTCGAATGGTTGCTTTCGAGCCCGATCTTATTTTTAAGTACCAACTATCTCTTACAAGATGTTCAAGCACTTGATTTCTCAAGTTCACCTTGATAGGTACGAGGGAGAAGATTCGAGGTCTTCTACTTAATGCATCTGATACAACATTCTCCTTCCCCTTGATATATGAAATCGCAAAATCATATTATCTTAGGAGTTCTCTCCATCGTCTTTGTCTTGCATTCAAGTCTCTCTGGGTGAATAAATACTGCAAACTTTGGTGGTCACTTTTAAGCACAAAGTTTCTCCCCACCAAGTAATGTCTCCACATCTTTAAAGCTAAGACCACCACGGCTAACTCCAAATCATGTGTAGCATAAAGTTCTTCATGGGTTTTTAATTTTCTTGAAGCGTATGCTATTACGCCTATTTCCTGCATTAATACGGCGCCTAACCCTTGCTTAGATGCGTTGGTACATACAGTAAAGTCTTTATCCATATCTGGTACTCGCAAAATCGGTGCACTAGTCAATAATCGTTTGAGTTCAGAAAAAGCTTTATCACACTCCTCAGTCCACTCATATTTAACACCTTTGCGCTGGAGGTTTGTGATTGGCTTTGCAATTTTGGAAAATCCCTCCACAAATATTCGGTAGTAACCTGCTAAACCCATAAAACTACACACTTCATGTGCATTTTTAGGTATCAGCCACTCTCTGATTGTATTTACCTTTTTAGGATCTACGGAGATTCCTTCGCCTGATATGATATGACCTAAGTAATGGATTTCCTTCTGAAAGAAAGCGCATTTGGATAATCTTCCATATAACTTGTGCTCTCTGAGACAAGCTAACACTATCCGAAGATGCTCTTCATGCTCCTTCTCATCCTTAGAGTAAATGAGAATATCGTCTAGGAAAACTTGTATAAATTTGTCGAGATATTTGCGGAGAACGCTATTCATAAGGTTCATGAAGACTGCAGGTGCATTGGTCAACCCAAATGGCACCACAATGAATTCATAATGCCCGAAACGAGTTCGGAATGCAGTCTTAGAAACATCACTTTCGCTAATCCTGAGTTGATGATAACCCAATCGTAGATCGATCTTTGAAAATAATGTAGCTCCTTTCATTTGATCAAAAAGGTCGTCAATGCGAGGCATTGGATACCTATTCTTTACCATGGCCCGGTTCAAATCTCGATAGTCCACACACAGTCATAATGAACCATCTTTCTTCTTCACAAAGATTACAGGAGCACCTCATGATGAAACACTGGGTCGAATGTGCCCTACATCTAACAGTTCTTTTAGCTGTACTTGCAATTCTTGAAGTTCCGGGGCAGTCATTCGGTAAGGAGTTTTGGATATAGGTTACGTACTAGGTTTCAATTCAATGGTGAGGTATAGCTCTCTCCGAGGAGGCAGTCCAGGTAATTCTTTTGGAAAAACATCCTGAAATTCTGATAGAATCGGATACTGATCTAAAGAAGGTCCTTTTTCTTTGCTTACCTTTTGAACTCCATACACCTGACAACCCTTCCTTAAGCACCGTTTCATTTGCATAGTTGAGATGAAACGCAAGGATATTTTTCTCTTAATACCTTGAATTTGGATTGTCTCTCCCACATCATTTAAGCAAAGTATTGTTTTCCCGGAACAATCTACCCATGCTCGATGAGTCTCTAACCAATCCATTCCTGTCACCAGGTCGTAAGTACCTAGGGCCGTGACATATACTTTTAGTTTGGTCAAACAGACTCCTAGATCAAATTTGCAATCCTCCACACTTAATTCTACCGATTGAAGGTCTCCTGAAGCCATTTCTACCTGTCTAAAATCGTCCTGTTTGCAGGCTGCCAACCCACATTTATTCAATGCATAAGATGAAATAAAACTATCAGTAGCTCCAATGTCAAATAAGATTTTGAGTTTTATTCCATTGATTGTACCTGAAGATTCCACTACCATGGATTGATGCGTTGCTTGGTTGTTGTTGATGACAGCATGGATTCTGTGATTGCTTTGGGCATCTGATGATGGTTCTTTTCCTGTTCGCCGAGAGTTCTCCAGAAAATCACGTCGAAGATGAGGTCCTCCACATCCCCAACAGTCCACTCGGGTTGGCCCTTTTTCGTTTGCCTGAGAAATCCCCGACCAAGAATTCTGTCCCCTGGTGCTGCTTCCTCTCCCATTCCTTCCCCGATTACCAGTCTCTCGAGACCTCCAAGTATTGATGTTTGAGGACCTGGAAGCTATTGCATTTATGGTCCTGGGAGCTCCTGCCCCCGCTCCTCTTGGGGTAAATCTGTTACCATAAGGAGGTGGTCTCGAGTTATTTCTTCGGAAGAAATTTCGGGGAGTCTTTCCTATAAATGCCTACGGTATTGTTACAGCTGGCCTGAAATCCCTTTTTATCCCTAGATGTTCTTCTACATAACGAGCACATTCAACCGCCTCTGCCACCGTCGGTGGCTTCCACATTCTTACCATG
Source organism: Pinus albicaulis (assembly GCA_034641835.2). Classification (NCBI taxonomy): domain Eukaryota; kingdom Viridiplantae; phylum Streptophyta; class Pinopsida; order Pinales; family Pinaceae; genus Pinus; species Pinus albicaulis. The sequence goes on from CM076579.1 coordinate 744,490,469, forward strand.
GCTCTGATCCGAGGATTTAATCCAAATACGAAACGCTCTGCCTGGCGTTCATCCGTGTCTAGAAGAGGAACATATTTCACAAGTTCCATGAATTTTATTTCATTTTCTTCCACGGTTTTACCACATTGGGTTAGAGTATGGAAGGCTCCGGCTTGCTGCTCTTGAAAGAAAGGCGGTAAATATTTCGCACGGAATCGGTCTACAAACAACTCCCAAGGAACGGTATCTGAAGTGAGATGCAGCTGTTTTTCCATGTTTCCCCACCAAATTAGAGCATTCCCTCTGAGTTGGAATACAACGATCTTTGTTTTAGAAGTTGAAGAATATTTTCTTAATGCGAAGCATCTGATCATCCCTTCCAACCATGCTTCGGCATGTTCTCCAGCTCGTCCTCCCGAGAATTCTGGGAGTTTAATATTTTGCAGTTCCCGTGAAATATCTTCTCTGTGAGGTTTGTCATCAAAATCCTTTGGCCTTTCTGAATGTCTTTCCTCTGAATGACGTCGCTCCTCCTTGTTCCTGGTCGACTGCGACCCTTTCAAGGTTTCCATAATGGCTTCTAAAGAGCTCATCACAGTGGTGAGATCGGGCGGAGCAACCAGTGTTGACGGCGATCTTGATGGTGGTGAAGGCGATGGTGAAGGTGGAGGTGGCGGCGATGCATTTCGCTGGCGCTGCCGCCTTTGGTACGTGTTAAACATGATAATTTTTCTTGAAATATGTAATAATAAATTCATGAGGAGTGGATAAATTTTCAGATTGACAAAATATAATTTTCGTAAGATTTGAGCTAGCATATGGGTATAGTTCTTTTGCTATTTTACCTGCAGGCAGGTCTTACTGGTACCGAGGTCAAGGAGGGTGGCAACGCGACCTCCTTGTCCTATGCAGGGTATTTTATGCATACTAACTCTAGAGTGAAATGCAGAGGTTTTCATAGATCAAAGTGTTGGTTCGAAAAATTGTCTAGAATGTTTTATTCCCTGATGCAGTGATAGAAGGAATTTAATGATTTCAGCTACTTATGACTAAAACTAATACTAGAATATTAATTTTCTTCACCCTTGACTCTATATATATATATATATTTTAAATCCTAGAATAAATCATTCAAATGAAAGTTGTAACTATCCACGTAGGAAGGTGTCATGTCAACACTCTTAACTTATTGTAATGATAAAATACTACTAATATAGTATTTGAGTAACACTAAGCGTTCTAATGAATGTTAATCGATAAGATAAAGTAGCACATTCACCTTAGTATTATTAAATAATACTAAATGTGTTTAGTATTTCGTATAGAATTAAATAAATGTATTCAATGTGTCCCAAAAAGAAACATTTAGTTGGATGATAGACCTATCACTTAGGTACATAGACCATGAATTTTATTGCTGGGAAAACATTTATTTAGCATTAGCAGTATATAATTTTTTATTTATTTTTTAAACAATATATTTATAATTGGCATAAACTCGACTTTACAACTTATTCATAACTGGCACATGATAACTCGGCGTTGGCCATCGAACCATGGTCGGATATGAATAACATGAACTCACGAGGGCTCACACGGAAATTACACTATCATTATCACGAGGGCCCACATGGTAATTACATACACAGTCATTTCATTTGACTTACCAGTATATGATCACTCTTAATATTATTATAATTGCCATGTTTAATCGTTATCATCGACATTGTTTATACAAACATCAATAACAAAAACATGCTCGTTATTAAATTTGAATTCGCATATGATGTTAATTTTTAAATAAAATAAAAATATTGCGTGGAACGCCCGCTGGTGGAACCCCGACCGGACTTCCAATCTCGTCCAATCCAAAGGGGAATGTACAAGAAAAGCGTATTGGTCGATGAGTGCAGTGATGAGTGAGGTGTCCTGGGGTCAAACCCTGCCCTCTGCTCTCTGCGTACAATTTATTTTGTATAGCACACGAATAATGGCTAAAATTTAAACCATGATACATAATATATCATATGCTCCGGCGTTTATTTAAACCATACTATACAGAATATATCATATGCTCCGGCGTTTATAAACGGTGGCATATATTATGTGCAGTTTATAAGGCAAGGTCCAGGCGATGATATTTAAAACAACGGTTTTTATTTATTTATTTATATACATGACAATGCAACAACAACGTATATCCCATTCGGTAGCTGGCTTTACCTCTGCTGCCCACGATTTTTGAATTGACAGCGAATCCCTTGAAACTTAGGTGGCCAAGCGATGTCCAGGTGTTTCCCAATGCTACAAAACTGATCCTATGCTATACTAAAGGACTTTAGAAAAATAAAACGCTGGCTTCTTGTACATACGAAGGTACTGACCGACTCATGTTTTCAGTGTGAAGACTGATCCAAGCAATAAATCCTGTGAGTAATTCAAGTTCTCTTTGAAATTCGTTGCTGCTCCTGATTAAATACGTGCACCGAATGTCATACGAAATGACAATGCAGATTTATTACTTGACTTTGGTTTCACACTTCCGTGTAATCCACATGACCAGATAGAGATTTGGATGGGTTTTATTAAGAAGAGATTCATTGCGCAAGTCTAAGCTAGAATTTCTACAATTATCCAGTATGCCAATTTTGTCGGATGCTAATGGTTATGATACTGCTGGAAATTATTTTATCATCAAGGAAGTGAAATCTTTTACTGGACGATATGGCTTCTGAAGCAGTATGTTACGATGCTACAAGGGAAACTTACACAACTCGTGTAATTTTGACATGCAAACCTTGCTCGGTGAGGGGGCAATTTCATGTCTTAGCCTGATGATGGATGTCTGGTCATAATTTTAAGTTTTCTAGCGCAATATAAAACGTATTTTACGAATGAAAGAAGGAAATGTTGTTGGTCTTAGACTTGATCATTGCTAAAGGGCAAAATTTTACCAAATTATCACGGCTTTCCCCGTTCAATACAGGGAGATGCAAGCTAAATCAATGCTCGTCTGCTTCTATAATCTATTGAAGAATGCTTCTGTTTGTAAGAATGGAATGCCTTTGTTTGGAAAAAGGGGAATAATTCCTCTTTGTAATAAAAGGCTCAATCTCGTATATGTCTTTTCTTGCAATCTGTCAATATTAAAATGTAAGCTTAGATTTTGGAGTGAGTCGAAGGTTTCTTTTCTTAGGTTATTACTTATGATGAGCATTACGATGTGCTCTTACCTAGCTCGAAAAATTTTCTATGGATCTCTGCTACAACAAGAAAGAGATTTTCAATGGGTCCATTTTTGGATAACCTTCATATAGGAATGTGACAATGTTAAGTTTCAGCTATGCATTATGATTCTTAGTAATAGATGTTATTTGATAAAATGAATCATCCAAAATTATTTAGAAACTAACCTGGATTTCCTTTTCTATTTTGTATTTGATGGGTTTCCATGCTATTATTAGAGTTTAATGAGGCTTCCTTTTTTTTTTTCTTTAAAAGCCAACTGAAATTTTTTGGAAACTGTTGATGGTTTTATTGCTTTACTGTTACACTCTAAAAAATTTCTTCCCCTTCCTTTGTATGGGGTTTTTAATGGAGCATTTATCAGTTGAAAAGAAAATATTAATGCTTTTTATTTGAGGTATTCGTTTTCATCCAACCCACTGGTTTTCATGGAACCAACGTGTTTTGTTCGTAATATTTCATGCCTTTGATTGTGCTATGCTGGTATGCAGCTCGCAAGCTTTGTTAAAAACAATAGCATAGAGATACAAGCTATGGCATTGCTGCTAGCATGAATTGAAATGATGATACAGCAGCATGTAGCTTTCTATTTTGGCACTGTAGTTTATGGAGCTAAGGACCGGCTCCAGATTAGAAATATGAGTTTGAAAAAGAAACAAATCCCGATACCAGAGATCAGAATCCGTGGAGCTAAGATCAGGGCCGAGGTCTTAACTCAAAATTCAAGACTGACCTTAGGAAGCCGGATTCTACGTCAACTAGAGAGTCTGCAATTATGGAGTTCTATCCATATTAAAGATGCTATCAATATGTATTATGAAAGCATCGGAGATTTGCCTATTTTTTTTCAAGGGTCTTCCAATCAAAATCTAAATTGAATTTTGAAGAAGGGCAGAGTCTTGGGCCCTTAAAAATGTTCATAAAGAGTTGAAGATAATCCTTCCAACAAGGAAAGAGTTAAACCCAGTCATACTGTCAGCTACAGTAAAGGCTATAGATGACCATCAAAAGAGCGCTGAGTAGCATTTGATAGCTAGCTATTTAGACTACAAGTTTAAGGATAAGGGCTGGTATAAATAATCTAGACTAATATGTAAAGGATTTCTCAAAAGTTTCTGTAATGGTTCCCAGTCTATGTTAATTTGAAATTTGAAAAACTGTCTCTTCTTTTAATAAGGTTTTTAGAGATTTAAAACACTGAAAATTTTACCAACTATGGGCCAGCTTCAAAGCAACTTCTGAGAGCTTTTGAAATAGAATGATAGAACAATATTTAACCGGAAAAAGTAATAATAACCCCACTTATTTATTCGTTAATTTTCATGCTATAGACTGGAATTTTGCAGAAATTTCAGAGCCTACTAGGTCGAAAGGGTTTGAAGCTCCCTCTGATACCATATGTAAGGTTCCAAACACAGAAATTTAGTTTGAAAAATATTAATCTAAGTATATATTTCAGTAGTAATGCATTTTAATGAAAATCAACAGTAAAATTTAATTAAGAAACTATTCTATACATAAAAGAAATACCTGGAATACAGCAGCTGATTTAATGGTGGCACTTCTCAGGCACTCCTCCTGTGATGCTGTTGACAGATTGAACAGTTCACCGAAACAATAGAGTCCTCCCAGCCGATCTAGGAAGAAGATCACTCTTCTGCCCCCGTGCCCAGAATCCCAAGGACGATAAGACTCCCTTCGAAACACTTCGTATCCTTCAATCCTTTCTGTGGACAGAATGCAGAATTTTTCCTCCCAAAAGACCGTCCCCTTTCTCCTTCACATCCTTTTCACTTATATTCAATTCTCCACCGCCCTCAACTCCCGTAGATATTATCTCATTTATGAGGGTGGGTATGCATTTAAGCAGATATTATGTTCATTTAATGAGATATTTAACTTAGAGATAAGGTTTTGGGGTTAAGTGCATGAAATGTCCAATTTGAATCCTTATCTTGATACGTAGAAGCGATGGCTTTATGTAAGGTCTTAATTTGAATTTAATTTGTATTAGGTTTGTTTTTATCTTAATTAATTTGCCTTAATTAATTATATTATTACTTTATTAGTTCACCCATATATAATTTTTTTAACTAAATTATAATCTGGTTTTCTTAAACAACACTCTCCCATGCTTGTTGAGATTTCGTTATATCATGGCGAGATAAAATATATAGTAATATTAAATTCGTTTTTCTCACTTAGGTAGCCTTAATACTAGTGCGGGGTATGCGATATAGGCATATGTAGCTATCACATGCGTATGTCGTATACTCGCTAATGTTATTTTACTTGTAAATTAGGAATGGGTTGTTACAGAAAGTGTGATGAGGGACAAGAAACCACGTGGAGTTTTTCAAAGGTGGTAGTGGGACAATCCAGCAGTGCTTCACTCTTCGACAAAGATGTGTCACCTATCCAGCTCAGCAGGAGGACAGTGATCAAGAAGTTATGTTTATCTCCTCTTTAAAAGTAGGGGTGTTAGTTCCTAAATATAATGGGTATATTTATGTATAGATTATGGTAAGTGCCACTCGAGCACTTGGTCATCATCATGTAATTATCCCATTCTGCAGATAAGTGAGTGTAATAAATGAAAGGTAGAGTCCTATTAGGTTTGTAAGTCTTAAGTAATTAGGTGTCTTTTTCAGTTCCAAGAATGTAGTTTATGGTTAAGATAGGTGTCAAAGTTGATGGTTCAATGGTCTAGCCAGCTGGGCAGATCCTATGTAATGGACAAAAGCCTATTAATAGGCAGAACTACGAAGGAAAGGGGGGTTGGGAGATTATTACTTGACACTACCACTGTTGTAATTTTTTAAGATCAGTAATATACAGTTGCAACAACCTAATTCAGACTTGAGATTCTTCTCTGTATTCTTATGTATGTTTGTTTTATCAGTCTTTTACTTTGTCTCCAATATTCTAGTTGTATAATCACTTGGAATTCATGATTACATGCTCCAACTTCCTGTATACACCTAGTTTGTTGTAAATGTCATGTTTTATTAGTTTGCTTATGTATACTCACTTGGAATTCATGGTGACATGCTCCAACTTCTTGTATACATATAGCTTGATGTTTTGTCCTTCATGTGTGGTTTGATAAGAATACGATTGCCTCAGCTTCCATGAGATAAGTTGACTTGTGATTGAGTTTTCATATTGACTCCATAAGCCCAATTGTAGTTATTTGTTTACATCTTTCACCTACACAAAAACACATTCAATCCAATTCATAGTTAGCCATCTGCTTTCAGTTTATTCATTGAATATCCTTTATCCTTTTGAGAGAGCCCTCTTAGACTGGAAAGGCTAATTTCCAGTTGCAAGTGGTTTGAAATAGTTACTCCAATTTGACCATTGAAGCAGCCCATCAGGACTCAATTTAGAGATAACGTTTTGGCGCCATTGCTGGGGAACGAAGGTGTAAATTTTCTCCGAGAAGAACGACAAAGTTCAGATTTGACTTCTGATGTTGAATAGAAGACAAACACAGGAAGGTTGTACCATTCACCTGGCGACTCCATTGTTCAAGATCTCGAGCTTCAAAGTTCAGAGCGACTTCACTGCCAAAGAATCTAGATTTCAGAACATTGATGGTGATCCAAGATGACAGGGCATGTGGAAAACCCTTTATATGATGAAATGTTACAAAGTGTAAGGGACGAGTTAGCAGAATTTCAGATAGATGAACATTTCTCAACAATAGTATTTTGTTGTTTGAAATTCAGTCGACTCACACTTGAAAATAAAATTTTTTTTTTTGGTTTAGTCGCTGAAAGATTAGAAAATGAAATTGAACTATTGGATGTTCAAATTGAATCATATGATTTCCAAGATCCTAAGCAGTTCTTGGAAAGTCTTCCTCCAAAAAAAGAGGAAATTGTTATTCCATTTGACTTGCAAATAGAGGAAGAATATGGTTATGAGCTTGATATTGTAGAGTTGGAATCAAGGTTCAGCCTTGATGAAGAAAATGAAAAGGATCTCCAGGATCAATTTGTCATTGAGAGCTTAAAAGGGATATCAATAAATTATGTCTTCTATGATCCCATAGTTGATTACATGGAACAGTTCTATAGTCCAACTTTTCAATTATTTTTTCACTATGAAAAACAGACCCATTTTATGTTACCTTTATCATTTCATAATACAGTTTTATTTTGGTTTAATCACAATCAAGGAGTTCAGGTATCAGATCAACTCATTGACTGGCTTTATTAGAGGTTTCATGTCGCATGAATCAAACATAAAGATTGCAGTTGTTAGGGTAAGTAGGAGTGTGTGTGAATAAGCTCAAGTAATATGAGCATCTTTTTAGCATGTACAAATTTAGTCTTTAGCTTGGAATGCAATTTTCAACCAGCTTGAGCCCGAGGAGAAGGCCATAAGAGCTAGGCGAAGTCTTCATCAATTTCAGAAAAATTTCAATTTTTCAAGAGAGGCACTGGAACTAAAAGTTATTTGTTGTACCACAGGGCACACCATCCCCAGTGGAGCCACTGTTATCACACTCAAAATTTTCAAATTTGTTTTGATAAGGTCACCATAGGTTTCATGCCGTGTCATGTTGGGTCATGCATTTGATGAAGAATCTATAAAATCATGTTTATCCTATGTCAAAAAACCATTATGAGTCATGTCATGTCAGTCAAATCCATTTTATATCATTTAGTTTTCACACCTATGCCTTAAAATCAGGAAATGAGCCACTTGTCTAGTTTTTCATAGTTTTGTAGCAAATACAATCGCAGAACAGCGGATTTCACTACAAAACTACCTAAAATTTTCGTAGCAAATCCGCCAAAAGAAAATCGATGACGTGTCATTTGCTATTGGTTTTGGGGAAAGGTGAGATCACCTAGTAGGTTATGACAGTTATCCAACATGTGAAATCATAAGTGCTTGTCATCATTCCACTTTCATCCCTCCATTTGTCATTTTCCCTCTCGTATTCGAATTTCATCTTTTTAAACAAATCACCCATGCTCCTCTCTGTCATTAACCCTTCAGCCTTTGCATGTATCAGTCATTTTTCACCTTAGAAGTGTTTAGCTTTGTGGCAAGCAACTTGATGTCCAATTTGTTTCTTTACAGGTGTCACATTTTTAGGAAGGCAACTTGGTTATAAAGGGAGATGGCCATGAAGAAGAAAGCATACAAAGGAGGCTTTGTGCTTAGATAGGAGCCCATGGACCTTAAGCTATTCATGGAGGGCCCTATCTTTGCTAAAGCATTCACCAATTCAGGGTTGCTTGAATTTCTGCTAGAGCTACAAGGGGATTTGCTGCGTTTTTTGGAATGTGTGAGCGATCAACTTCAAGAGAAGATTCTGGGTGAATAAAGATGAATTTTGCAATACCGAGAGACGTTAATGTCAAGAAAAAAACAAGGAACAATAACCTCATTCACTTTTCTCACAGGTGGTACCAATTTTGATATTTGAAGATGTCTTTGGGACCTATTTTCAGAATTCAAAATATTCTTGTTTTATACATGTTTTTCTAATGAAGATTCTGGACAGCTAGAGATGGTTTTCAAAAAACCAAGAGAGGTTTTTCTTCAGCAAGAACTGATCTACAAAAACCTCCTCCGGTTTTGCAACATCTATCAAGGATCTGGAGATATGATATCATTTCTGAGCGCTAGATTTTCAGAAAAACAGAGTCATTTTCATTGGTAGATGAACTTGCTGAAGGTGAAATGTTGTTTCTTGAGGAGGATAAGAGGTATTTTGTACCTAATTTGCCTTAAAATACTTCATCATATCATCTTACAGACCTACAGGCGAAATTTTGAAGAAAAAGGAATAATTTTGAATTTTCTGCAAAGCTAGGCAGTTTCATAGCGAGGTCCAGGCTTGAAGCCCAGAATCATATGGCAAAAAGCATGGATAAAATCAAAGTCAAGGCCTGGAAAAAAACTGTTTTAGCTCTTTTAACCCAACAAACATGTCTACATCAGCAAAGAGAGCTAAAATTTGACTTAGATGGCTGAAATGAAATTGCTACCAAACTACGCTACGACGCTGCCTATTGCACTCTGTTTTTTGCAGCGAGATGTTTTTAGTGGTATTTTGAGTTTTGGAAAGTGTGATGAGGGACAACCAACCACGTGGAGTTTTTCAAAGGTGGTAGTGTGACAATCTAGAAGTGATTCACTCTTCGACAAAGATGTGTCACCTATCCAGCTCAGCAGGAGGACAGTGATCAAGAAGTTATGTTTATCTCCTCCTTAAAAGTAGGGGTGTTAGTTCCTAAATATAATGGGTATATTTATGTCTATATTATGGTAAGTGCCACTCGAGCACTTGGTCATCATCATGTAATTATACCATTCTACAGATAAGTGAGTGTAATAAATGAAAGGTAGAGTCCTATTAGGTTTGTAAGTCTTAAGTAATTAGGTGCCTTTTTCAGTTCCAATAATGTAGTTTATGGTTAAGATAGGTGTCAAAGTTGATGGTTCGATGGTCTAGCCAGCTGGGCAGATCCTATGTAATGGACAAAAGCCTATTAATAGGAAGAACTATGAAGGAAAGGTGTTAAAATTTGGGTACCAGAGGACAAGTGGTTCCTTAAGGCTTTGATCTTTGGCCTAGGGACAAGTGTCTAAATGTATTTAAATTTTTCTCCTAAAGTGACTTTATAAGTGGTAAAGTCAAATCTAATTTAGAAGTGACTTTATAAGTGATAAAGTTACTAAGTCTAATTTTAAAGTAACTTTATTAAAGTCAATGTGAAATTAGAAAGTGAAAAAGTGACTATAGGAATAAAAGGCTAAGTGGGTCTTTATTTAAGTGGGGTGAATTGAAAAATAGAAAGTGATAATTAAATGCACATTTAATCTCAGCCTTAGATCTAAAGTTATCTCAACCATTGGATTTAGGGATTCCCCAAAAGTCACTTAGGGTTAGGTTAAAGGAGGAAAATAAGAGAAAAGGTCATTCAGTATTTCATGAGCAAGTTGAGAGAGAAGGAGAAGAAAGCAAGGGGATTTTCTTAGCAGTGAGAAGTTAGAGGACAACAGCAAGGATTCTTCAGCAAATCCGTACAACACCTTATTGGCACAAATCTCAAGGCAGAATCTGTACAACAAGAGAGGCAATGTTTCCAAGAAAGGGAGGCACGAAAATCGAGGAAGAGGACAGCAACATTAAGCACAGAGTTAGAGGCGGAAATTTGGGCACGAAAATAGAGAAGTACTGCTGATATTTTGGCACAAAAATCGAGAAAAAGGACAGTAGCTTTAGCACAGATTTCGAGGCAATTTCTGGGCACAGATTTCGAGGAGGGTTGTTGTACAAATCCGTACAGTTTCGTACAGCTATTCCGACATGTTTTCCAAGGTGGTCGTACAACATTTATTGCTGTCATTAATGTTGTAAAATTTTTTGTTTTGTAAGTTGCTGATTTGGCACAATTTCCAAGGCGGTGTGCAAGCACGGAAATCGAGATAAGTCTGTAATTTTGGTTGCTGGAATTTTTACTGTGTTTTTCTTTCACTGTAAAAGCAAAATATTCAGAAATAAAGAAGAGCTTTCGAACTGGTTTTCCCCAAGAGTTGTAGGGGGTTTTTCCAAGGTCATTTTGACAAAAAATAAGCATGTTAATTTTCTGTGTGTGACTGAAATATTTTCTATGTTTTATTTCTGCATTTTCCAACACTGTGAAATTTCCAGAATTTGTGTTTTCAGAAATATTTATTATTTCCAGCTTGTTGAATGTATGTTTATGGGAATGGGCATTTAACTACATGGGAGTGATAAGGAGAAACTGATAACCGGGGTTGGGTTTCAAAATTTCTACATGGTATCAGAGCTTGGGTGGCTGAAAAGTGCAGTTTGGGATAACAAGTGAAAAATTACAGCAAGTTATTTTCACACAGAAAACTGTACCTTTACCACAGATTTGAAAACTTCAGTGTGTTAGGACAGCAAGCATGTCTTTGGGCTTGATTGTGGAGGATAGGTTGGATGGGCAGAGCAACTACTGTGCATGGAGGGAGAGAATCTAGAACATCTTTGAGGATGACAATGTAGCATTGTTAGTAAGGGGCAAGAAGGGCAAGGGAAAGAAGCAAGCTTCCACAAGTGCAGGTGGGGGCAAAGGCAAAGGTAAAGGTAAGCAGCGGGTGAACAAGGAGAAGGACTTTTCCAAAGTCAAGTGTGGGCATTGTCAGAAGTTAGGACATTATATAGTTGTGTGTCCGGAGAAGAAGACGAAGGGAAAGGACAACACCATGGCAGCATCAACAGAGATAGAGGACTTCTCGGAGAGATTTGACCGGGAGTTTGGGTTCATTGCTTTTGAGTCCACTAGTGCAGGATCATTACCACACAGGTTGAGAGGGAGTGTGCACTTCCCTCCACTAGTGGAGCATCTTCAGGTATATGGTATGTTGACAGTGGGGCTTCCCGTCATATGACAGGAGTCCGTGAGTACTTCTCAGAGCTTTCAGAGAGTGGCACTGATATAGAGGTAGTACTCGGAGATGACAGCATTGTTAGAGAAGTCGGTGTGGGGACATTTTTATTTGATAGGGAACCCAAACCTCCCTTGAACGTGTCTGATGTTCTATATGTGCCAGGGATGAAAAAGAGCCTTATATCCGTTTCAGCATTGGAGGACAGAGGGTATGAGGTATTGTTCAAGAGAGGACATGTGCTTATATATCCCAGGGGCACTCCAACTTCTTCAACTAGAGTGATTGGTGTACGCCATGCCAAGGTGTACAAGTTTTCATTTCAGCCCCTTATGGCATTAGGTAGTAGTACCGGCAGCAGAGCTAGCAGTTCAGAGCTGTGTGAGATTTGGCAGCGCAGGATGGGGCACATGTATCATGGGGCCTTGAGGACATTGCGGGAGATCACTACAGGTGTGCCATATCTTAGTTCTGATCACATTGATACATGCAGAGGATGTGTTATGGGAAATTTTGCCAAATCCCCTTTTCCCAGTAGTGACAGCAGATCGACTAGGATTCTTGATTTGATTCATATCGATGTGAGCAGTCGGATGTCTCATCTTTCATTGAGTGGATATGATATTGATGATCACTCCAGGAAGACCTGGATTTATTTATTCAAGACCAAAAGTGAGGTCTTCAAGCGGTTTCAGGAGTTCAGAGCTCTTGTGGAGACTCAGACAGGTCGAAAGATCAAGTCCCTCAGGTCGGACAATGGAGGGGAGTACACCCTTGTTGAGTTTTTTGATTATTGTGCGGAGGGAGGCGTCAAGAGGGAGTTCACATTTCCTTACAACCCTCAGGAGAACGGGGTTGCAGAGAGGAAGAACAGATCCATCGTTGGGGCTGCTAAAGCCATGCTACATGATCAGGGGTTATCGTTGTTTTTGTGGGCAGAGGCTTGCAACACTGCTGTGTATTTGCAGAACAGGAGTCCACATCGTGCCTTGGGGCATGTGACTCCGGAGGAGGGTTTTTCTGGGAAGAATCGTGATGTTGGTCATTTTCGTATCTTTGGGTGTATTGCATACTCCTATGTACCCAAGAAGAAGAGGACCAAGCTAGAGCCCACTATAGAGAAGGGCATCTTTGTGGGCTACAGTGAGACCTTGAAAGCCTTTCGGATTTATATTCTTGCACATAGGAGAGTTGTTGTCAGGCGAGATGTGAAGTTCGAGGAGGACAGGGCTTTCAGGAGGTCATGAGAGTTAAAGTATCTGGATTCACCAGACCCTCAGGAGCAGCTGAGTCAGTCACAGGGATCCAGTGGACAGGGATCAGAAGGTACATCGATTATGGTGTCAGGTCCATCAATGAGCAGTGACTCGCAGAGTCAGAGGGGTGGTGCTTCGGGCAGCATGCAGAGAAGCCCGCAGAGCAGTTCACTAGGTAGTCCACTGATGGAAAGTTCACACGGTACATCAGCATCTACAGGCATAGGTTTAGGCAAGAGGTCAGCAGACAGAGATTCAGGAGTTCAAGCTTCTGAGGAGGATGAGAATTCTTTCTCTTCGGTGGGAGAAGTGTGCTCAGGGAAGAGGAAGCCCAAGTGGCTTCAGGACACCTTGAGAGAGGCCACATTTGTTGCTGGGCCAAAGAGACAGGTTAGAGAGAGCAGACCACCTGAGCGGTTCTGTAGCTATATGGCATTTGTTGCGAGCATCGTTGACTCCGAGCCTTCTAGCTATGAGGAGGCAGCTAGCCAGCAGGTCTGGAGAGAGGCCATGCAGGAGGAGTATTCTTCTATAATGAAGAATGATGTTTGGTAGGTGGTGCCAAGGCCTGAGGGGAAATCCGTGGTTACTTCTAGATGGCTTTACAAGATAAAACATGTTGCAGATGGCAGCATCGAGAAGTTCAAGGCTAGATTTGTGGCTAGAGGGTTCTCCCAGGTAGAGGGAGTAGACTATGAGGAGACCTTCGCTCCCGTGGCTCGATATACTTCCATTCGCTCCATTATATTGATAGCAACAGAGATGAGTTGGAAGATCCACCAGATGGATGTGAAGACCGCATTTCTCAATGGCTTCATATAGGAGGAGGTGTACATTGAGTAGTCGTAGGGCTTTGAGGTGCATGGGAAGGAGTCCCATGTATGCAGACTGAAGAAGGCACTTTATGGCCTGAAGCAAGCTCTTAGAGCTTGGTACTCCAGGATTGATACGTACCTGCAAGAGTTGAGTTTCACAAAGAGTGATGCAGATCCAAACCTATACTTTATTGTGGCAAGTGGGGAGCCTTTCATTTTGGTGTTGTGTGTTGATGACTTGGTCATTACGGGTGCAGAGAGACTCATGCAAGAGAGATCTTGCTTCGGTTTCGAGATGAAGGACATTGGCTTGATGCATTACTTTTTGCGATTGGAGGCGTGGCAGGAGGAGGGGCATTTCTTCCTGGGACAGGGGAAGTATATTGTGGACATTCTTAGCAGATTTCACATGGAGGATTGAAAACTCATGTCGACACCTATGATCACTAACTGGAAGAAGCTTCACGCTTCAAATTCCGAGTTGGTGGATCCCACTTTCTATAGACAGTTGATTGGTTCCTTGATGTATTTGGTCAACACTAGACCATATATAAGTTTTGCAGTCAACACGATGAGTAAATTCATGTGTGAGCCTAGGAGAGTGCACTGGGTTGCTGCAAAACACATTTTGTGCTACTTGCAGGGGACAGTGGATTATGGTCTAGATTATAGACAAGGAGATGGAGTGATATTGGCAGGGTACACTGATTCTGATTGGGCAGGTTGTGCTTTTGATAGGAAGAGCACTTTAGGGTGTTGTTTTGTGTTGGGTTTGGCAGTTGTGTCGTGGTTCAACCAGAAGCAACAGTCAGCAGCATTGAGTTCAGCAGAAGCAGAGTACATGGCAGCCAGTTTGGCTAGTTGTGAGGCCATATGGCTTCGCAAGTTGTTGTTTGGCTTATTTGGTCAACCGTTGAGACCTTCAGTGATTTACTATGATTTACTCACGGAGAATCCAGTATTTCAAGACAGGTCAAAGCATATCGGGATCAAATATCATTTCATCAGAGACTATGTTCAAAAGGGAGCTGTGAAGCTTGAGTATATTCCCACATATGAGCAGGTAGCTGACATATTCACCAAAGCCTTACCACAGGGCAAGCATGTCTATTTCAGAGACAAGATGGGTATGGTGACAATCACTTTCCTCGGTAAGAGGGAGTGTTAAAATTTGGGTTCCAGAGGACAAGTGGTTCCCTAAGGCTTTGATCTTTGGCCTAGGGAAAAGTGTCCAAATGTATTTAACTTTTTCTCTTAAAGTGACTTTAAGTGGTAAAGTCAAATCTAATTTAAAAGTGACTTTATAAGTGATACAGTTACTAAGTCTAATTTTAAAGTGACTGTATTAAAGTCAATGTAAAATTAGAAAGTGAAAAAGTTATTATAGGAATAAAAGGCTAAGTGGGTCTTTATTTAAGTGGGGTGAATTGAAAAATAGACAGTGAGAGTTAAATGCACATTTAATCTCAGCCCTAGATCTAAAGCTATCTCAGCCAATGTTTTGAAAATCGCGATCGGGATTAAATGGGCGAGGGGAAAAAATAAAAAAAATTGTAAAAATCAGGGAAAATCGGTAAAAATCGGGAAAAAATCGACACATACAAAAATATTCATTTTTTTTTCAATTTTTTTAATATCTAAAGCACCCACAACATAAAATAAATGCATTGACACATAAATATGAAAAAAAACTAATATATAAGACGTGTAATATCATGTCTAGTGCTACATCACACATAATAGTGAATCATGTCCTGAATACTAAGTCCTGAGTCTCAACTCAACCTCAAAATATCAACAAAAAATATAATAATGTATCTCATATCATGAGTCATAATGTTATATACAAAGGAACGCACCAAATAACCTATACTACTGATTTCCTCTACCCCTCTTGCGAAAAAATGTAACAACTTTCCATCTAGACGAAGAAGCTGGCGGGGCTGGCAATGGACTCTGTTGTGCTCTAGAACCTGAAGCACCAAAACCTAAAGCACCAAGAGCTAAAGGAGGCAAACCACGTCCTCTATCGGTAGCAGGGGTAGGTGGTGTCACCTCCTCCTCTTGCTATTGCTCATCCTCCTCCACTACCTCCTGCTCTATCCAATCAGGGGCTGACTCCATGATAGGCCTCTCTGTTGGGTGTGGAGCCTGATTATCTTGTTTATTTTGTATCACAACGTTGGACCCCCGTACCTTAATGGGGCGGAAATGCCGCCTGTAATTAAACGCTGCCTGGGGGGTCTAGGGGGGGTGGCTGCGACTTTATGGAGCCCCCCCCTGGCGGGGGGTTTCGAGGGCAGCGCCCCCGAAGCTAAAAACAGATGTAAATTTGCCTTGTAAAAGTATAGTAATTTCTAGTCAATCTGGGCCGTTCATTAGTTAGATTGTGTCCTCTCAAGATGACTTCTCCTTCTCCTTAGCTCTCTTTCTTGCCCTCTGTCTGTAAAAATGACCAAAAAAAAAATCGATTTTTGAACTTATTGGGTTGCTGTTTGATGGGCCCACGATTTTGACCGAAAAAATCGCGATTTTTTGGAAAAAATCGCAGATTAAATCGGCCTTCCGAAAAAATTGCGATTTAATCGCAATTTTCAGAACACTGATCTCATCCATTGGATTTAGGGATTCCCCAAATGTCACTTAGGGTTAAGTTAAAGGAGGAAAAGAAGAGAAAAAGTCATTCAGTCTTTCATGAGCAGATTGAAAGAGAAGGAGAAGAAAGCAAGGAGATTTTCTGAGCAGTGAGAAGTTGGAGGACAGCAGCAAGGATTCTTCAGCAAATCTGTACAACACCTTATTGGCACAAATCCCAAGGTATAAATCCGTATAGCAAGAGAGAGGCACTGTTTCCAAGAAACGGAGGCACGAAAATCAAGGAAGAGGACAATAGCATTAAGCACATAGTTCGAGGCAGAAATATGGGCACGAAAATCGAGGACAAGTACTGCTAATATTTTGGCACAAAAATCGAGAAAAAGGACATAAGCTTCAGTGTAGATTTCGAGGAAGTTTCTGGGCACAAATTTTGAGGAGGGTTGTTGTACAAATCTGTACAGTTCTGTACAGTTGTTTTGGCACGTTTTCTGAGTTGGTCGTACAGCATTTATTGATGTCATTAATGCTGTAAAATTTTATGTTTTGTGAGTTGCTGATTTGGCACAATTTCCGAGGCAGTGTGCAAGTACGAAAATCGAGATAAGTCTGTAATTCTGGTTGCTGAAATTTTTACTGTGTTTTTCTCTTTCACTATAAAAGCAAAATATTCAGAAATAAAGAAGAGCTTTCGAACTAGTTTTCCCCAAGTGTTGTAAGGGGTTTTTCCAGGGTCATATTGACCAAAAATCAACGTGTTAATTTTCTGTGTGTGGCTGAAATATTTTCTGAGTTTTATTTCTGCATTTTCCAGCACTGTGAAATTTCTAGAATTTGTGTTTTCAGAAATATTTATTATTTCCATCTTGTTGAATATATGTTTATGGGAATGGGCATTTAACTACATGGGAGTGATAAGGAGAAACTGATAACCGGGGTTGGGCTCAAAATTTCTACAAAAGGGGGGTTGGGAGACTATTACTTGACACTACCACTGTTGTAATTTTTTAAGATCGGTTATATACAGTTGCAGCAGCCTATTTCAGACCTGAGATTCTTCTCTGTATTCTTATGTATGTTTGTTTTATCAATCTTTTACTTTGTCTCCAGTAAGTTGTATAATCACTTGGAATTCATGATTACATGCTCCAACTTCCTATATACACCTAGTCTGCTGTAAATGTCATGTTTTATTAGTTTGCTTATGTATAATTACTTGGAATTCATGGTGACATGCTTCAACTTCCTGTATACATATAGCTTGTTGTTTTTTCCTTCGTGTGTGGTTTGATAAGAATACGATTGCCTCAGCTTCCATGAGATAAGTTGACTTGTGACTAAGTTTTCATATTGACTCCATAAGCCCAATGTTAGTTATTTGTTTACATCTTTCTCCTACACAAAAACACATTCAATCCAATTCAGAGTTAGCCATCTGCTTTCAATTTATTCATTGAATATCCTTAATCCTTTTGAGAGAGCCCTCTCAGATTGGAAAGGCTAATTTACAGTTGTAAGTGGTTTGAAATAGTTACTCCAAGTTGACCATTGAAGCAGCCCATCAAGACTCAATTTAGAGATAACAAGAACGATGAAGGTGACAGATATTATTTGAATCAGGAGACGAGGCTGTCAACCCAGCGTGTGCCAAGGTTGTGGTCAACCCTGAAATCATTCTCACAAGTCTATGTTGCTCCCCTCGGTTGAAAATACGATCAGGAGAATGTAGCTGGGCAATACATTGCTCTGTATATTTCGATGTGGCCCTGATATTTTTTTCAACGGCATTATGGCCTTTCTCTACTTTTTGGACGATGCTGACATCCCACCTTGTTGCTTTTAGTGCAATTCCTGACCATGGAAAATGAAGTAAACCACAGTTCTCACTATAGATGCCTTGCTCAACCCTTGAACCAGCTGGTTTGGTTGTCCTCTTATAAATACCTACCCATTTGAATTACATGTAATGAAACTTTCTCCAAGGCAGAATGCACATCCCTCCCTCCTTCAATGATCTTCTTTCTGCATTGCACATGACCTTTAGGATCCCATATAATTTCTCTGTCGTCCCCACAAACAAAGTAGGAAGTTTCTGAAGCAAGGCATTGTATTCCTAAATAGGTCGAGCGATCTCGAATTGTTCCCTGAAATCAATGTCCACAAATAAACGTTGTGAGATTGAAGAGCAGAGTAGAGGGATGAGGTTTAAGTAACGTTGGTTGTGGAAGTGAGGACGCAGTTACACAGAAGGAGGTGACGGCAATGGAGAGAGGGGTGCCATGTTGGCAGGCATTAGAGAATTAATATTCACCACGTAGGTCCAGGCTATTGCCTCGTGCAAATACTGGCTAACAGGGGTGATACTGTTGATATTCTTTTGAGGACAACAAATCTCAATAGTGTCACCAACAAGAACTTCGTAATATAATTCCTATCGGCATAATTAGCATAACATTATTGATGCACTAAGCCATCAAACTCACTAAATTAAAAGATAAATATGTCCTAATATGTCCTAATATGTTCCAATAACAAAAGAATCATAAGATAAAATTCCTAGATAAATAACCCAAAAATATATCATAAGATGAAGTTCAGTGAGTTCACATATAAATAGATAATTATTTCCCTTGCCCCTTATGTTTTTTGCTTTTTGAGCGATTGATTGTTGACTTGTTATTGATTTTATTTTGACCATAATTGAAGACAATTTTCTCGTTATAACTTCTTTTTAAATCCCAATGGAGGATCACTTGAAAGCCTTATTACAGGTTTCTCTTCTCGACATACTTTTTGCATTGAAAAACTTACATTAACGTAAGTTTTTCAATGTATTTATGAATTGGAAAACCTAAGTCACACAAACTTTAATATTTTGTTGAATCTCAATCTCATATTCGTGTGGCTATCAAGTAGTAAAGGTTTATTATCACTTCATCGCATCGCCCCACTTCTTCTTCTCCTTCTACCACTTGCGTTGCGGGAGTTGTGTCACTATAATAGCAATTCCCTAGTACATAGAATTGAGACAAAATGACGAAGAGGAGTTGTGTTTGAAGGGTTGTGTTTAAGCTTGACACAACAATTGCGTTAAGTAAATTATACTATCTCTCACACATTCAATAAGATAGATTCAATAGTAAAAGTAAAGAAAGTGGCATGGAGAATCAAAATCAAAAGATCAACAAAGAAGATAGTATGGAAATCAGGGATAAGTAGCAATATAAGGTCAAGAAATCATTAAGTAGATAATCAAACCATGAAATTATATTCAATCATGAATTTCCCTACCTGAATTACTTAGCTCTTAACATTTCCCTGTCTTTTCAATACCATTCCCATTAGTGTGTGATCATCATCCCTTCCACAAAAGATGGTCAGCTCCACTTGCATTGTATACTTGTAGCTGCTCTTTCTAAAAGAAGAAAATTAGAGGGATGTGTGACCAAGGAGACTCTAGAAGGGCTTAGAATGGCCCCCGTGTTGACGGTAATTTTCTAGCTGCCAAACAGACATAGGGAAAAACCCTTATTTTTTTAGGGTGTTATATACATCTTAATTACACAGTGTTTTAATTGGGTTTGTTGTGTCTACGACTCTGCCCTATTTGAAATTGTTGGACCATTCCTCGAGGTTCTACACATACCTGGTTCTTTTGAAGAGTGTCCTCTTCTCAGGGAGTGTATTTCATACAAAATATATGGTAAACCCTTTGAAGATTATTCATCCTCTTGCTTGGGTTCTTTACCAATCGCAATAACCTCTGATGAAAGTACTTTGGAAAACTCTATATTACAAACCCTGCTCTCTCTATGCAGATTATTCTTGCCAGAAAATATCATGTTTGAATAGATATTTGGAAACCCTAGGGTACAAAGATAACAGAGTAGGATGTTCAAGTAGCCGACGTGGCAAGAATGTTATGGAAAACCTGTATTTCGATTGGTTTTGGGTCTTCATTGTCACTTTTCCACATTCAATCCTTACTATTCTCTTGCAATTTGAGGTGCAGGGCTTCCTAAGATGCGAGCACTATTCTTAGTGCATACCAATTGCAACTCTATTAGGAATTAAGACACTTCTAGATCGAAGTTGAGTGATGAAGGGAGGAGTGAGTGGATTTAGCCGAATGGCCAAGCAATAGAAAAACCCTACGCGCTTTGATCAGGGAATTCCACCATGATTAAGGAGGGTAATAGCTCTGCCCTTTTAGGGAAAATAAAGAATCAAGGAAGACAAATAGAGATTGATCACGATATGGAGGGTGTTACCACAGTGTTTCATCATATGGTGTTGCATTCATAAATTATGCATCCACCATGAGTAGTACTTTCATCCATCAAATGAGAACCATCCAACTTTCACATAGTGTCAAGACACAGGCCCATAGGTTCAAACCAGTTTTCATTAATATTTAATGTAATATCCCTAAGGAGAATTTACAGTAAATAACAGGCAAACATAGACATAAAAACGCACAGAAATAAACACACAAATCAGAACACCATTTAACCATCAAAAACTATGTTGTTGAGCCATTTTATTAACATGAAAGGATGTACAATATAGGTGTTGGAAGGAATGCACCTGGGCTTGCTCAAGGCAAGCAAGAAAAGCCCAAAAATATAATGTCGAACACTGTTGGACACCTAATCCTCTATGGGTAGATGTGGAAGCTGAACGAACAAAAGGAGCCCAAGTGACCTTAGAATGTAGAATCCAAGAGTCACGCCATTGTATTATAAATGTACATCCATGGTGAATAATAATATAACTCACACTTATCCCTCAATTCTGTCTTGTGTGTTTACTCTCCTTCTTGTGTTTACCATGCGTGTGTTTAACATGGTATCAAAGCCACCCAATTCTGGCCCTGGTCAAATCTGAACCACTAGGTTTGTGGTCTTTTATGCATTTCAGCCCTGCCAACAATCCTGCACTTCTAAGCTAAATTCCAGCTAAATTATCTGCCTCTAGTTTTCAGTCCTTAGAACTGTTCTCTGCCACACTTGCCACACTGTAAACCTTTGTATCACTTCATTCTTTGCGTTAAACACTCTCCATGGTTCTGTCGATTTAACGACCTTGCGTTGGTGCATTGAGCTGAAGGCCGAGCAGTGAATGCCACTGTATATACACCAGTTGAGCCCCCCCCCCCCCTGTGTTGTTCTGATATCAGAGCATAGAATTTGTGCAAAACAAGGTGGGTAACGAGCTCGATATCTCCGATCTTGAGCCCAGCGAAGGAAATAAAGTTGAAGAGGTGAATCCCGACAGCTTCAGAGACGAAATTGTTGAGAAACAACGCCATGGGAGCGTGGGTGAGGAGCACCATGCCATAGAGCAGGCTGCCGCCCTCCATGGAATAGTTAGAAAACCTGCATTTGTTTCATATCCAGGGGAGAGAGGCCATCATTCATCTGCTTCCAATTCTTCAAGTACATTTGCAAATTGGAGAGGAAAATGGCTAGCTTTGTCTGGGCTTGCTTCCACCAATCTACATGGTGAGAGCATAGGGTCGTTGTTAGCAATAAATCATCGTTGTTGCGGACATGCAAACTGTCGATGAATCTGAAAAGGCTATCAAAGTGGGCGATTTGGTAGAATGCAGATATGGAGCGGTGGGGAGGAATTACACCGTGGAGTCAACCAATGGACAATGTCGGCACGGTGGGCATCACTGTGAGTTGTACAGATGGGCGAAGGGTACAGCGCCGAGGGCCAACGGTGTAAGGAGTTCGACGCATAGGAAACGAGGTGAGTTGTTGAATTCCTTTGAATAATTTAGATAGAGCTGCAAACTACAAGCTCCTCCATCTCGACAGAGCAAATCCATTTCGGTAGAATATAAGAGGTGAAGCATACATGATAGAAGACCCACATCAATTCTGTCATTTATAATTTTGTAATGTGCAGAAAACGAGACCAGAAGAATGTGTGTGAAGGTTGTTTCTGTGTCTAGTTTGAATATATATCCAATGTGCGGCAAACGAAATGCCACAAGAAGTTGAATGTGTGTTAAAGTGAAGCATATATGTTTGGAGTTCCACGTTTATGTTTCTATTTAAACAAAAAAAAAAGAGATAAAATTGATCCTAAATCTATTGAGAAGTTGTTAAAACTGCGTTGAAGGTTATGCAGTCTTTGCCTTGAGGCTTGTTCCATTTTGAACCATTGCGGATCATTCTAAATACGATGGCTCCACGTCAAGAGGAAATCGGGCTGCCAAGGAAGATAAGTGGTCTTCCATGAAAGAAAATAAGTTATTGATACATTTGCGTTAAATTTCCTTCTATCGCATCTCATTTTGCGATCTGTTTTTATCTCCTCGGTGTCAAAAGGGACCTCTGGTTAATCCTTGGCCAGTTCCTGTGGATTGTGTAGAGCGAGTGGCCAATATTGCTTTGGCCTACGTCGATTCGGATTCCGCGAAGAGGCTAGACACGAGGTATGTTGCAGGGGAGCTGTCTAAAGCTTTTATCAAATCCGAGCAGTGGTCCGAGCGAATGGAGGCCAACAAGGGGTATGCCAGTGTCATATTTGAGGCTAGATAAAACCCTAATCCGAGATCTTTCTCTGCCCGGGTCATCTCTTGTAGCAATCTGCCCACATTTCGGTCCCATTTTAGCTCCGACGCAATTCAAAATCAATCCTATAACATTTGTTGAAGGTTTTGTTTTAGAAGGTTTTGGGGCCTATCAATTCCCTTATCTTCATTGGTAGGATTTTTCCGTTCCAAAGTTTTGTGTGGACCCTTCCCATACAACCCTTCCCCAAATAATACCTCTGCTATATATTAGCACCATAAGTGCACTTTTTTTTTACAGAATATTGCCAATAGGATGCATTTTTTTTACACAACACATAGTGTTGAAGACACATTTGATTGGATTGGTTTGCTGCTTTCTATACAAGTATCATCAAGATATAGTTTATGCTACAGAGGGAGTAAAGTTTTGATTTCAGTGCAGATTGGAAAATATTTGTAATCATTTCAAAATGGCTCTAATTGGTGATTTATTAGAGTTTTTAAATATTCTCACTCATTCAACTGTTGATGAGATGGTGAAAATCAGTAAAGACACTCTCTTTGACATTCAGACTTGCCTGCATCATGCACAAGACAAGATAGAGTTTTTGCAGCTTGAATCTCAATTCCAGCAAGAAGAATTACAGCAGGGGAGTCATCATTCTTAACCTATTTCTATTCAGAACATTGAACAGACTCCCATAAGCAGCAAGTGAATAATGTTGCAGTCAATTCACATTCAGTGCCTAGTTCAAAAGCAAATTTGTATGCAGATGTAGATGTTCACACTTCACCTCCCAAGCCCATCATCAGACCTTGGGAAGAGCTTGTCCATAACAAGCACAAAACAGGCCTTGGATATGAAAAGGAGTTATCCTTTCATATTCCAGACTACTCCAAGCCCATAAAATTTCAAAGTGTCGGATTTCTTTATGACAGTTCACCTTCAGTTGTTCCAGATCCTACTCCTCTTCCAAAGCAGCAACAACAAATTGTGAAATGCCAACACTGTGATCGAGTTGGCCATATGAAAGATCATTGTTTCAATCTTCACCCATGCAAGCACTGTGGTCGGCACACCCATCCTTCACATAGATGCTTCAGAAACAAGCCTCCTGCAAGAACAAAGATTCATCTTGGATGGATCACTTCTTGGCAATGGGCATCAACAGTCAAGAAGATGTTTAAGTCACCTGTCAGAACTTGTTTTAAAATATTGAACAAACTTGCAGTTGAGTTTTCGCCATCATCTCACCTTGTACCTGACAGGGGGGAAATGGTGGTCATCTACAAGCTTCAAAGCCACATCAAGCGAGCCTGAGCCATAATCTTTCATTCCAAATTCAGATTTTTAGCCAGAGACACAACATTTCAAGTGAGCTTGAGCCACAACTTGTCATTCCAGATTCAGAGTTGTAGCCAGAGACATGGATGCCCATGAGCAGACCTTTGGTTGGTGGACAGCCTTAAACCATCTATGCGAGGTTGATATTCTTCCTCTTCAAAGAATTTAGGACACTTCCTCTAGCAGAAAACTTCAGCTTCTTGCCAGTTTTGGTAGAGTTCCAGGAAATGCATCAAGCATTCTAGAGTTGGTGGTCATACTTAAACCATCGCAGGTTGTAGACCTCCCTACTTCTAGGTTGAAGGTCCCCCTCTTCAAAATATGAGGGACACTTCCTCTAGTAGAAGCCCTCGGCTTCTAGCTAGATTTGGAAGAGTTCTGGGAACTGCACTAAGCATTCTAGTGTTGGTGGTCATCCTTAAACCACCTCTTTATGCCAACATTTCAGAGAGCTGATTTGGCCTAAGTGCTACCATGCATACTTTGCAGATTTGTATTACAACTCTCTTCTTGGACTCACACATACCCCTTCGGATTTTCGGGGGGAATTTTGGACACCTAATCCTCTATGGGTAGGTGTGGAAGCCGAATGGACAGAAGGAGTCCAAGTGACCTTGGAATCTGGAATCCAAGAGTCACACCACTGTATTATAAATGTACATCTATGGTGAATAATAAGATAACTCACGCTTATCCTTCAATTCTGTCTTGTGTGTTTACTATCCTTGTGTTTACCATGCATGTGTTTAACAAGCACCCTCTATCTTTTTTCTCCGCGTGGCTGTAACTCTGCACTAGAAATGCCCAGAAATGGTGTTGATGCCTAAAATGAATTGTTGTTAGGGCATGCTAGACTACTCAGAAAATTTCGGGAAATTAATCCCGAGCTCTCCTCAATAAACCCAAAATAACCCACAAGGGGTTTGGCCAAATCTTGACCCCATAAATGGCCCTCTTAGGATTGGATGGCTCTATTGTTGGGCAAATCGATCATCCTTAAGAAAATGTTGTTGAATGCCACCAAGATTCCTGCAATCCTTGTTAAAAGGCTCCCCTAGCCTTCCCTCCAAGTCTGATCCACAAACTCCCTTCACTCCTCAACCTCCCGAAGTGACTCCCTCAAGGACTGCGCAACCTCTGCGCTGATGTAGCTTCCTCTACATTGTGGTATGGCCTCCCTACTGCTGAATTGAATCGGAACTAGGTGGAACTCCCTCCTTGGGCTGGCACACGAAGTCCACCGAAGCAAGGGCTGGGATCTCCGCTTAGAAACACCCATGTGTTGAACAACACATGCAGACTTGGCTCGTTGCTCAAGCGTGTTATGTCAAGAAACAAATTCCGAAATGATAAGTGAACGCCCAAAATGAGCCTCCCATGCTTCTTTTGTCCAAAATCTCTCCAACGTTCATGTGGGCCCAACTTGTGCCTCCTACCTCATTCCACTTCAATGATTGTGTGGTCTCTATGTGGGTCATTGTTTCCTCCAAGCTGGTCCCATCCTCCACTAGAGCCGCAATTTTGGACCCCAGGATAATGTTTTGGGGTGTGTAGATGCCTAAATATAATGTGGGGCCTCCATACCCACTCCTCCTAACTCAAAAATTGTAATAGTGGCAGAATGGAAAACTTTAATATTTCTTCTTAACAAAATTTCTAAACGGGAATATTACAGTCCTCCATGCCAAGATGTTTCTTTTCCTCAAGCAACTGTAATGAGGGATGTTGAAGTATTTTCCCCCCCTTCCCAAGTGGCATCCTCATCCGGTAGGTTCCTCCATCTGATCAAGAATTCCTTGATCACCCTACTCCTCAAGTGTCTCTCTGTGGAATCCAATATGGCCACGGGTTGTAGCACCAAGTGCCCCTCATCATCCATAGGGAGTAACTCAGTGGTTGTTGTAGCCTGTTGTCCCAACACCGTTTTCAGGCATGCCATATGAAAAATGTTGTGCACCTGGCTCCCCAGGGGTAGCTCCAACTCGTAGGCCACCTCCCCAACCTTCTTAGTGACTTGGTATGGCCCATAAAAGCGGGGCTTGAGCTTCTCGGCCCCCTTTTGCTTCAGCGTAGATTGCCTGTATGGTTGAAGTCTTAGGAAAAAAAGGTCCCCGAATTCAAACTTGCTTTCAACTCGGCCTTGGTTTGCGTACATTTTCTATTGGTTTTGGGCCATCCTCATGTTGTCTCTAAGAGCCCTCAAAATGTCTTGGCTCTCTTGTATCTAGTCCTTGACCATTGGCGCCTTGTTGTCTTCAAACATTACGTCAGCAAAAGATAAAGAATCATACCCATACAATGCTCGAAAAGGGTACATACCTATGGACATGTGGTACGTGGTGTTGTAGTAATACTCTCTCATGTGCAACCACCTTATCCATGCTCGTTATTTCCCGGTCCCATAGTTACGCAAGAAGCCCTCCAGCCATTTTTTACCTATCGCGGTTTGCCCGTCTGTCTTCGAGTGATATCTCATGCTAGGGGTGAGCTTCGTGCCCCCCAGTCGAAATAGCTCCTGCCATAATCCCCCCATGAAACGGTTTTCCTAGTCACTAACAATGGTCGTAGGAAGACCATGTAGTCGGAAAATCTCCCTGAAGAACAATTCGGCCACTTGTGAGGCCGTTTACCGGGCTGCCGAAGAAGTGTGAAAACTTCGTCAAACGATCCACCACCACGTAGATGCAGTCCTTGCCCTGTACTGTGGGCAACCCAGTAATAAAGTCCATCGAGATTCTCTCCCACTTCCCATCAGGAATAGGAAGAGGCTACAATAAGCCCGCTGGTTGTGACTACTCACCCTTGTTCCACTGGCATGTCTCACACTCCCTGATATGTCGTAGAACATCGTCCTTGAGGCCCTTCCACGCAAACCGCTCCTAGATGGCCTTGTATATCTTGGTGTATCCCTAATGACCTACTATAGGTGATTCATGGGCAACCTGCAGAATATTCTCCCACATTTGGGAGTTGGCCACCAAGTAAATTCGGTCCATGTAATATATCACCTTAGTCATCGCCCGGTACCTATCATTTGTCACCACCCCATCAAGGACCTCGCATGCAAACCGGTCCTTGGAATAGTCTACCAGCAGCTAGGCCCTCCAATCCAGAGCAATGCCCATCAAAGAAAGGGAAGTTGGCCTCCTAGACAACGCATCCGCCACCACGTTGTGCTTCCCTTTGACATACTCTTATGTCAAAATCATACACCTGGAGCTTGCTCACCCACTTATGTTGCCTCTCCTGTAACTGCTTCTACTCCAAGAAGAACCTGAGGCTGTTGTGATTAATCCTCACACGAAACATGTTCCCCACCAAGTATTGCCTGAACTTAGCTAGTGCATGCATAATGGCTATCATCTCCTTGTCATAAATGTGAAATTTTCTGAATATTAGTTATGCAGAAAACTTACTGTTAAATCTGGTTATACCTCTCCTACTTAATCAAGTTATTAAACTGAAATTTCAACATTAACATCAAAGTAAACACATTAACAATCTACACAGATACAGATCTAAATTGAATACATGCACAATGACAAAGTGACACAGGATTTTCTGGACAACTGTCCCTGGAAAAACCCAATGCGGGAAAATCGGTCTTCTGTCTACTGGAGGGTTTATATTATTAAGTAGATTCTAAGAATAGCAAATCTGGGCACCTTACTGGTTAACCCGACAGAGAAATACAAAATCTGCAGCAATAACTCTGTTCCGGAGACAGAAAATTGACTGATTCACATCCTCAAACGGGATTTACAGAACTCAGCCTTTTTCAGTCTTCAAAAACCCCATTGCTGCTCTGAAGCTCTCTGCGTTAGCTTTGCTAAGTTATTGCTGCCCTTGCGCTGCTCAGGAAGGGACTGCGTCACCCCAAACTAGGTTACGCTGCCCCTGGGCTGCCCTGGTTGTGCCCGCGTCAGCCCTGCTAGACTCCTGCTGCATCTGCATTTCCCTTTCTAGGCCTGCGTAGCACCTGAATCCCTATGCGTTGCACAATTGTTGCTCCCTCCGCGCTGCTCTAATTGTTGCTTCTCTGCCTCTTGTTGACTCTTGGCTTGGGATCAGATCATCCCTCTCGCCAATACTACCCCTCACTGCAGCTGAAACACTTCTGGAAATTCTTAGCAAACCACGCCCTAGAATTACAGCTTAGTCTCAGTGCTCTGCCACTGTGTGTGTTCTGCAACTGACCCCAAGCCTTTTGTAATATTCCCAATTAGCAGCAACTAATTGGAAATATTAATTTTGTCTAATTTTTGCCTTTATAAAGTTAAAATATAAATAAAGTGGGTGAAAGAAGAATATGACTCACTTAGGATAAAGCACACACCCTAAAGTCACTTTGGAGATATAACGTTGTGGTCAAGGTGGGCCAAGGGGGCCAAGTGACAACGTAGAGGGGTGACACACTTAGACAGCGTGGGCCCAGCCAGCACAGTTGAGTTGGCAGCGTGGGCCAAAGAGAGGCAATGTAAGCATGGTGGGGCCAAGGAGAGAGGGAGGCTCACCCAAGATAAAAAGAGGAGAGGCTACCTCATTTCTCTCATGATTGATGATTATGCATTTTAGAGATTGTCTCTAGACATTGAGCACGCTTGCTGTTTAGCTAGTCTGCATGTATTGTTCAGTACACCGGGTGTCTCTGTGCGGAGATCCCACCCTCAGCCCCGAGAGACTTCGAGTGCTTGCTCAGGTGAGGTATTCTACCATCATTTTTGCAGGAGGATTTGTGGTTGCCTTCGTTGTGGAGCAGAGCATCTAGGGACTGCGCAGTCTTGAGAGGGAGGACGCAGTTCATTTTGGGAGAGCTCCGGATTGGTGCCATCTTGGAGGATTCGGGCCGGAGAAGTGAGCAAGGGGCCAGCCCTTGCCTATTGGAGATATTTGGGAGAGATCAGAGCTTCAGTCATTAAAAAGCATTCCTTGGAGGGACAGCGCAGTCTTGCAGAGGGAGGACGCAGTTCTAGTTGGGGGGAGTTTCGGATTGAGGTGATTTGGGTGGATTCAAACCAGAAGATTAGGGAAGGGATTAGCCCTTACCTATTGGAGACATTTTGTAGAGGGAGAGGCCATATTTTGCAGTATTGCCTTCAAGGTCAGCGTTTTCCCTTGAGGGATAGCCTAGTGCCTCAAAGGAGGTATTTTCCGGGGTCAGCCATTCTCGAAAAGCTCTATGGGCTTTTCTAGGTATTGGGAGAGGAGGCCATGCCCATAGTTTCAGCTCATTTCGAGTTGGGGAGCAGCCCCAAAGACTCATTTTATTCCAGCAGTTGCAGCAGCACGGCAGCATTTTCCAGCAGCTTGGAGATTACGCAGTTGATAGAGGGAGCAACCATTCCACACATTGTTGTAAGAGTATTTCTACACTTGCCTTGAGCAAGTCGAGGTGCCATCATTCTGATCACGTTTGTACTTTTCTTATTTCTCAGTATTAATAAAATGGCTCAGCGTTCTCTATATTGTGTATTTTGTCTCGTGGTTTGTCTTTAGTTGTTGTGTACCTTGTTTGTGTGCTTTATATTACTGTTTATTTCCCTTCGGGATATTACAGTGGTATCAAAGCTCATAGACCTGGCTCAGCCTGTGGAGCAAGTTGTCTATGACACTGGAAGAGAAGCCGTGGGGATATTTTTCTATGAACAAAGAGGGTAGGCAGAATCTTACCCACCAAAGGCAATAGAGGTGGCAAATATGGGGGTCTCACAACAGTGTGACCAGCATTTACCAACCTTTAGTAGGCCAACAAGGATCACGATGCCTACATTCTTACCTCCAGCACCGAGTGATCAAGGTAGGCAGCATGATCATATACCCTTTGGAGATTATTTCTGTGAATGGCAGTCCATGGGGGGAAACTTCAGAGTCGCTTTGCCCTTCAGAGATTACTGTCAGCTCAGGCAGGATGAAGGAGGAAGGAACAGTGGGGGGTCTAGCACGCAGAGTTCAGAGTTGCAGCGTACCACTAGGAGGTCACCTTTTCCCACATATGATGGATCCACTGATTGCACGGTTTGGGATCAGGTGGAAAAGTTGGATACCTCTTTCCAGTTTGACCGAATAACGGAGCGGGAAGCCATCAAAATGGCTACCTCGCACTTGGAGGATGAGGGCACACAGGATCATGGGGAGCATGTGGATACACTCAGTATGGCGCAGGGGTCACCTGTGTTGGAGACTTCTTTGACCATATCGGTTGACATCGTAGTAGAGGGAGTAGAGCTTACCCCAGTAGTACCATCCATTGAGGTGATGACCGGGGTAGTGTCCGAGTCTTCGGGTGGTAGCAGCACACGACAGATGGGTGAGGTCCCAGGAGATGTATCCACCTTTGACGAGACACTAGGAGATACAGAGGTATTAGACGATGGTCACACACAACGGTGTCATCAGATTCGAGCCAACCTTCTGGTTTTGAAAGGGAAGGCCACATCAGTACAAGAGGCTATTTTGTTACAGAACGAGGAGCTAGAGGGCATGAGAGTGGTTTGTGCCGAGTCAGCGGCCAAGTTGACCCACATTAAGGAACGACTGGATTCCCTAATGGTACAGCTAGAGGGCACATTGGAGTGTCAGAGCAGCCCCCTTCAGGCATGCAGAGACGGGGCTAGCAGCATTATTGGGTCACCTCTTTCCATTGGAGAGAGAGAGGCGGAGCCACCTAGTCAGATCTCATGCGTTGACTTGGATAGCGGTATGAGACGATCAAAGTTGCACAAGGTGCAACATCCACATGTTGAGGTTGGATGGCGAGAGATTTTGAGTTGGTACCCGGTGGAGTGGGTTATGGAGATAGTGGTGGACCCGGGTGTAGTTCAGCAGGAGTTTCTAGGTGCTGGGAATACAGGAACCCCAAACTGGCATTGGGATCTAGGCGGGATCACCTATCATTTCCCAGGCAGGTCGGTTGACTATGGCTTGGAGGGTATAGTTGGCCTAGCAGTTGAGCGTGCACATTTGCTAGGGGAGTTCCAGTCAGCTCCAGTGGCCAACCAGTTTATGGGCAGACTCCCTAGGTTGTGTTGGTATGACATTTGTACACGGGGTCACATGGTGATCAACATACCTTGGTAGGAGCTTGTCGGAGGAGGTGGCATTGGCAGGCCACCAGATGGTGCCTTGTATGGGGCCAAGGATTTTTCACCTTTGTGTGGGGCACAGAGGTCACAGCGGAGCCGAGCAGTGGTGGTATCACTACTGACACATAGGGAGATTCACTTCTCGGACCCCTCGGGGAGGGTTTGGAGTGATGATCCATTCGTCGGCAGGTATAGCGATGCGACAGTGGAGGTGATGATACCGATTGGGGGTGGTCCGACATGTAGAGACACAAATCTAGGCCATCACATCCAAGGATGTGTGGGAGCATCTAGCATTAAGCAGTGGATTACCGGGGGACATGGAGTTGCATGGTGGTGTACCGTAGTGTGTGGGACTGCATTGAGGAGTAGGAGTGTCCTACATCACACTGAGAACACGCGAGGAGTGACTGATGCCTTGACACAGACAAGGCACAAGACGGTACAGGGTGGTACAACAGTAGTAGGGGGTATCTAGCAGTGTACAGGGGTATGCCTCAGTATGCAGTGGCATGTCGAGGAGTACATGGATGATTGGTGGTATGTGACGGCATACGGTGCTGCACAACAGGGTCTTAGAGTATTGCCTCCAGGGAGACTCATGGACAGGGACACCGGGCTTACCTTTGGGGGTATTTCACTCAGGATCGATGGGGAGACAGATGAGCGATGCTTGACGGTATCTGTGGGGACTCATGCACCTGACCCTCTTCTACATCACTCATGGGCACAGTCGATTTTGTTGTTGTCCTCTGGCACTTTGGGCATGAGCAGCGAGGTACGCGAGGCTCACCCAAGATATTTGGATGACACTCAGCACACTAGGGGAGAGACTTCTCAGCAGTAGCACTGGGACAGTGCGCTAGTTGATAGCCACAGGTTAGGGGATGAGATGATCCTCTTCAGGGGTGGCACATCAGTCATCGTTGAGCCTACGATTGGGGAGCAGGTCACGAGGGAGACATGCGTCACTCTTTTCTCAGGGCATGTCGAGACCATGCATGAGCAGAGGATATTGGGTACAGCAGAGGTAGCATCCCAGTATGTGTCTGGGCTCCAGACAATGTATCAACACATTATTGAGAGGGTGGATGGCATATTCAGTGGAGATGGTTGGCAGGGACAGGAGGGATCCACATACCTTGAGTCAATTGGGAGTATCAGATATCTATCTATTGATTGCATTCAGGGGGTGGCTATTTGGCGAGCATCGGTACTACACAGTGGCCGACATAGGGCAGGTTAGCATGTATCATATTTTCCCATGATATATGGACCCTATATATTGGTCACGAGGAGGGACTAGAGATGAGGCACGGAGGGATTCCCGCAGTTGTCAGAGCTATGGCGCAACAGGTCCGACTATGGGATGCAGAGATTCAGTTGATTGATAGCCCATTCTGTTTCATGATGGTCGGAGTCAGGACAGAGAGTGGTCTAGTTCACTGTTGGGTTGGCACATGGGGGTACAAAGAGGCCTCCATCGGATGGCAAGGCAGGCTTTCTCTGTTGCTGCATAGATTCAAATCTGCATTCGGAAGGGTAGGTATTGGCATCATGGCGATCCCTGGGTCGGATGAGATTTTTTCTCATAGATCTTCTGCCACTAGGTCTCAGGAGAGGGGGATACAGTCTGCGCATGACGGAGAGTATCTCATGATCAGAGTAGCGCAGCACCAGCATGGTGGTACCTCTTCGAGATTAGCAGGGGACTTGAGCATTACAGCTCTACACAGCTCGATAACCTCTATGGGTGAGTTGTATACTACATGGGGAGATCATGTATATCTTCCACCGGGCTTTAGCGAGTCATTGATGAAGTGGTGGACCTCATTAGCATGGCAGGATGGTGAGTGGAGTAGGTGGAGCTTCATGTTGGACAGGATAGCTTGGGATCCCGGCATTGAGAGATCCCTCCATATCAGGGTGATACAGAGGACAGGGAAGATTTAGTGGTGCATTTGGGACCCAGGCACATTTTACAGTGATGGCGGGGAGCATCAGCTAGAGAGGATGTTGTTCAGGCATTGCTTGAGGACAAGCAATTTCTGGTGGGGAGGACTGTAATATTCCCAATTAGCAGCAGCTAATTGGAAATATTAATTTTGTCTAATTTTTGCCTTTATAAAGTTAAAATATAAATAAAGTGGGTGAAAGGAGAATATGACTCACTTAGGATAAAGCGCACTCCCTAAAGTCACTTAGGAGATATAACGTTGTGGTCAAGGTGGGCCAAGGGGGCCAAGTGACAACGTAGAGGGGTGACACACTTAGACAGCGTGGGACCAGCTAGCGCAGTTGAGTTGGCAGCGTGGGCCAAAGAGAGGCAACGTAAGCATGGTGGGGCCAAGGAGAGAGGGAGGCTCACCCAAGATAAAAAGAGGAGAGGCTACCTCATTTCTCTCATGATTGATGATTATGCATTTTGGAGATTGTCTCTAGACATTGAGCACGCTTGCTGTTTAGCTAGTCTGCACGTACTGTTCAGTACACCGGGTGTCTCTGTGCGGAGATCCCACGCTCAGCCTCGAAAGACTTTCAGTGCTTTCTCGGGTGAGGTATTCTACCATCATTTTTGCAGGAGGATTTGTGGTTGCCTTCGTTGTGGAGCAGAGCATCTAGGGACTGCGCAGTCTTGAGAGGGAGGACGCAATTCATTTTGGGAGAGCTCCGGATTGGTGCCATCTTGGAGGATTCGGGCCGGAGAAGTGAGCAAGGGGCTAGCCCTTGCCTATTGGAGATATTTGGGAGAGATCAAAGCTTCAGTCATTGAGGAGCATTCCTTGGAGGGACAGCGCAGTCTTGCAGAGGGAGGATGCAGTTCTAGTTGGGGGGAGTTCCGGATTGAGGTGATTTGGGTGGATTCAGACCGGAAGATTAGGAAAGGGATCAACGCTTACCTTTTGGAGACATTTTGCAGAGGAAGAGGCCATATTTTGAAGTATTGCCTTCAGGGTCAGCGTTTTCCCTCGAGGGATAGCGTGGTGCCTCAAAGGAGGTATTTTCCGGGGTCAGCCATTCTCGAAAATCTCTCTGGGCTTTTCTGGGTATTGGGAGAGGAGGCCATTCCCAGAGTTTCAGCTCATTTCGAGTTGGGGAGCAGCCCCAAAGACTCATTTCATTCCAACAGTTGCAGCAGCACGACAGCATTTTCCAGCAGCTTGGAGATTACGCAGTTGATAGAGGGAGCAACCATTCCACACATTGTTGTAAGAGTATTTCTACACTTGTCTTGAGCAAGTCGAGGTGCCATCATTCTGATCACGTTTGTACTTTTCTTATTTCTCAGTATTAATAAAATGGCTCAGCGTTCTCCATATTGTGTATTTTGCCTCGTGTTTTGTCTCTAGTTGCTGTGTACCTTGTTTGTGTGCTTTATATTACTATTTATTTCCCTTCGGGATATTACAGTGGCATCAAAGCTCATAGACCTGGCTCAGCCTGTGGAGCAAGTTGTCTATGACACCGGAAGAGAAGCCGTGGGAATATTTTTCTATGAACAAAGAGGGTAGGCAGAATCTTACCCACCAAAGGCAGTAGAGGTGGCAAATATGGGGGTCTCGCAACAGTGTGACCAGCATTTACCAGCCTTTAGTAGGCCAACCAGGATCACGATGCCTACATTCTTACCTCCAGCACCGAGTGATCGAGGTAGGCAGCATGATCATATACCCTTTGGAGATTATTTCAGTGAATGGCAGTCCATGGGGGAAAAATTCAGAGTGGCTTTGCCCTTCAGAGATTACTGTCAGCTCAGGCAGGATGAAGGAGGAAGGAACAGTGAGGGGTCTAGCACGCAGAGATTGCACGGTTTGGGATCGGGTGGAAAAGCTGGACACCTCTTTCCAGTTTGACCGAATAATGGAGGGGGAAGCCATCAAAATGGCTACCTCACACTTGGAGGATGAGGGCACACAGGATCATGGGGAGCATGTGGATACACTCAGTATGGCGCAGGGATCACTTGTGTTGGAGACTTCTTTGACCATATCGGTTGACATCGTAGTAGAGGGAGTAGAGCTTACCCCAGTGGTACCATCCATTGAGGTGATGACCGAGGTAGTGTCCGAGTCTTCGGGTGGTAGCAGCACACGACAAATGGGTGAGGTCCCAGGAGATGTATCCACCTTTGACGAGACACTAGGAGATACAGAGGTATTGGACGATGGTCGCACACAATCGTGTCATCAGCTTCGAGCTGACCTTCTAGTTTGGAAAGGGAAGGCCACATTAGTATGAGAGGCTATTTTGTTATAGAACGAGGAGCTAGAGGGCATGAGAGTGGTTTGTGCCGAGTCAGCGGCCAAGTTGGCCCACATTGGGGAACGACTGGATTCCCTAATGGTACAGCTAGAGGGCACATTGGAGTGTAAGAGTAGCCCCCTTCAGGCATGCAGAGACGGGGCTAGTAGCATTGTTGGGTCACCTCTTTCCATTGGAGAGAGAGAGGCGGAGCCACCTAGTCAGATCTCATGCGTTGACTTGGATAGCGGTATGAGACGATCAGAGTTGCACAAGGTGCAACATCCACATGTTGAGGTTGGATGGCGAGAGATTTTGAGTTGGTACCCGGTGGAGTGGGTTATGGAGATAGTGGTGGACCCGGGTGTAGTTCAGCAGAAGTTTCTAGGTGCTGGGAATACAGGAACCCCAAACTGGCATTGGGATCTAGGCGGGATCACCTATCATTTCCCAGGCAGGTCGATTGACTATGT
This sequence comes from Pinus albicaulis, assembly GCA_034641835.2. Lineage (NCBI taxonomy): Eukaryota > Viridiplantae > Streptophyta > Pinopsida > Pinales > Pinaceae > Pinus > Pinus albicaulis. The sequence continues at coordinate 744,526,458 of CM076579.1, forward strand.
CTTGGAGGGTATAGTTGGCCTAGCAGTTGAGCGTGCACATTTGCTAGGGGAGTTCCGGTCAGCTCCAGTGGCCAACCAGTTTATGGGCAGACTCCCTAGGTTGTGTTGGTATGACATTTGTACACGGAGTCACAGGGTGATCAACATACCTTGGCAGAAGCTTGTCAGAGGAGGTGGCATTGGCAGGCCACCAGATGGTGCCTTGTATGGGGCCAAGGATTCTTCACCTTTGTGTGGGGCACAGAGGTCACAGCGGAGCTGAGCAGTGGTGGTATCACTACTGACACATAGGGAGATTCACTTCTCAGACCCCTCGGGGAGGGTTTGGAGTGATGATCCATTCGTCGGCGGGTATAGCGATGCGACAGTGGAGGTGATGATACCGATTGGGGGTGGTCCGACATGTAGAGACACAAATCTAGGCCATCACATCCAAGGATGTGTGGGAGCATCTAGCATTAAGCAGTGGATTACCGGGGGACATGGAGTTGCATGGTGGTGTACCGTAGCGTGTGGGACTGCATTGAGGAGTAGGAGTGTCCTACATCACATTGAGAACACGCGAGGAGTGACCGATGCCTTGACACAGACAAGGCACAAAACGGTACAGGGTGGTACAGCAGTAGTAGGGGGTATCTAGCAGTGTACAGTGGTATGCCTCAGTATGCAGTGGCATGTCGAGGAGTACATGGATGATTGGTGGTATGCGAGGGCATACGGTGCTGCACAGCAGGGTCTTAGAGTATTGCCTCCAGGGAGACTCATGGAGAGGGACACCAGGCTTACCTTTGGGGGTATTTCACCCAGGATCGATGGGGAGACAGATGAGCAATGCTTGACGGTATCTATGGGGACTCACGCACCTGACCCTCTTCTACATCACTCACGGGCACATTCGATTTTGTTGTTGTCCTCTAGCACTTTGGGCATGAGCACCGAGGTACGCGAGGCTCACCCAAGATATTTGGATGACACTCAGCACACTAGGGGAGAGACTTCTCAGCAGTGGCACTGGGATGGTGCGCTAGTTGACAGCCACAGGTTAGGGGATGAGATGATCCTTTGCAGGGGTGGCACATCAGTCATTGCTGAGCCTACGATTGGGGAGCAGGTCATGAGGGAGACATGCGTCACTCTTTTCTCAGGGCATGTCGAGACCATGCATGAGCAGAGGATACTGGGTACAGCAGAGGTAGCATCCTAGTATGTGTCTAGGCTCCAGACAATGTATCAACACATTATCGAGAGGGTGGATGGCATATTCAGTGGAGATGGTTGGCAGAGATAGGAGGGATCGACATACCTTGAGTCAATTGGGAGTATCAGATATCTATCTATTGATTGCATTCAGGGGGTGGCTATTTGGCGAGCATCGGTACTACACAGTGGCCGACACAGGGCAGGTTAGCATGTATCATATTTTTCCATGATATATGGACCCTATATATTGGTCACGAGCAGGGACTAGAGATGAGGCACAGAGGGATTCCCGTAGTTGTCAGAGCTATGGTGCAGCAGGTTTGACTATGGGATGCAGAGATTCAGTTGATTGATAGCCCATTCTGTCTCATGATGGTTGGAGTCAGGACAGTGAGTGGTCTAGTTCACTGTTGGGTTGGCACATGGGGGTACACAGAGGCCTCCATCGGATGGCAAGGCAGACTTTCTCTGTTGCTGCATAGATTCAGAGCTGCATTCGGAGGGGTAGGTATTAGCATCATGGCGATGCCTGGGTCGGATGAGATTTTTTCTCATAGATCTCCTGCCACTAGGTCTCAGGAGAGGGGGATACAGTCTGCGCATGACGGAGAGTATCTCATGATCAGAGTAGCGCAGCACCAACATGGTGGTACCTCTTCGATATTAGCAGGGGACTTGAGCATTACAGCTCTACACAACTCGATAACCTCTATGGGTGAGCTGTATACTACATGGGGAGATCATGCATATCTTCCATCGGGCTTTAGCGAGTCATTGATGAAGTGGTGGACTTCATTAGCATGGCAGGATGGTGAGTGGAGCAGGTGGAGCTTCATGTTGGACAGGATAGCTTGGGATCCCGGCATTGAGAGATCCCTCCATATCAGGGTGATACAGAGGACAGGGAAGATTCAGTGGTGCATCTGGGACCCAGACACATTTTACAGTGATGGTGGGGAGCATCAGCTAGAGAGGATGTTGTTCAGGCATTGCTTGAGGACAAGCAATTTTTGGCGGGGAGGACTATAATATTCCCAATTAGCAGCAACTAATTGGAAATATTAATTTTGTCTAATTTTTGCCTTTATAAAGTTAAAATATAAATAAAGTGGGTGAAAGGAGAATATGACTCACTTAGGATAAAGCGCACTCCCTAAAGTCACTTAGGAGATATAACATTGTGGTCAAGGTGGGCCAAGGGGGCCAAGTGACAACGTAGAGGGGTGACACACTTAGACAGCGTGGGCCCAGACAACGCAGTTGAGTTGGCAGCGTGGGCCAAAGAAAGGCAACGTAAGCATGGTGGGGCCAAGGAGAGAGGGAGGCTCACCCAAGATAAAAGGAGGAGAGGGTACCTCATTTCTCTCATGATTGATGATTATGCATTTTGGAGATTGTCTCTAGACATTGAGCACGCTTGCTGTTTAGCTAGTCTGCACGTACTGTTCAGTACACCGGGTGTCTCCGTGCGGAAATCGCACCCTCAGCCCCGGGAGACTTCGAGTGCTTGCTCGGGTGAGGTATTTTACCATCATTTTTGCAGGAGGATTTGTGGTTGCCTTCGTTGTGGAGCAGAGCATCTAGGGACTGCGCAGTCTTGAGAGGGAGGACGCAGTTCATTTTGGGAGAGCTCCGGATTGGTGCCATCTTGGAGGATTCGGGCCGGAGAAGTGAGCAAGGGGCCAGCCCTTTCCTATTGGAGATATTTGGGAGAGATCCGAGCTTCAGTCATTGAGGAGAATTCCTTGGAGGGACAACATAGTCTTGCAGAGGGAGGACGCAATTCTAGTTGGAGGGAGTTCCGGATTGAGGTGATTTGGGTGGATTCAGACCGGAAGATTAGGGAAGGGATCAACCCTACCTATTGGAGACATTTTGGAGAGGGAGAGGCCATATTTTGCAGTATTGCCTTCAGGGTCAGCGTTTTCCCTTGAGGGATAACGTAGTGCCTCAAAGGAGGTATTTTCCAGGGTCAACCATTCTCGAAAATCTCTCTAGGCTTTTGTGGGTATTGGGAGAGGAGGCCATTCCAAGAGTTTCAGCTCATTTCGAGTTGGGAGCAGCCCCAAAGACTGATTTCATTCCAGCAGTTGTAGCAGCGCGGCAGCATTTTCCAGCAGCTTGGAGATTACGCAGTTGATAGAGGGAGCAACCATTCCACACATTGTTCTGAGATTATTTCTACACTTGCCTTGAGCAAGTCGAGGTGCCATCATTCTGATCACCTTTGTACTTTTCTTATTTCTCAGTATTAATAAAATGGCTCAGCGTTCTCCATATTGTGTATTTTGTTTCATGGTTTGTCTCTAGTTGCTGTGTACCTTGTTTGTGTGCTTTATATTATTGTTTATTTCCCTTTGGGATATTACACATTTCCTTTATACTTTTCTCGTTGGGAAACCAACGGTTGTGATCTAATCTTGAATCGACGCTAAGATTAAAAGAAAGCTTGATCTGTGTGACTTAAGTCATTTCCATCACATGTTTAAATTAATTGCCTTAAATATTTTAATTTTCCTAAGTTAGACTTAGGGTCCTTAATTAAAAATATTAATTAATTAATTTTCTCTTAAACCAGATGGAATTTCTCAAATCTCTTTTTGGGTCTTGGAGATCTCATTTACTCTAGTCCCTCCACACATTTTGGGAGCTAGAGCACATTCGATGCTACCCCAACACTCAAAAATCTCAACAACAAATGGGGTACAACCTCTCGTGAGGCAGTAGCTTTCGACTCTCGAAAGCTATGGAGTGCCCTCCCTGCATCAACATGGCCCCCACTCCCTCTCCAGATGCATCACACTCCAATATGAAGGGTTGAGTGAAATCGGGAAGTGCTAGCACGGGTTAACTGCTCATAACTTGTTTGAGGCACTCAAAAGCCTCTTGCATTGTAGTCGTCCATGCAAATGCCCTTTTCTTCATCAGATCTGTAAGGGGTACTGCCAGCTGTGAGAAACCCTTCACGAACTTCTTGTAATAAGTACAAATGTCCACGAACCCCCTCAGCTCGGCCACATTCTTGGGCTCTGGCCAATCTTGGATGGCCCTGATCTTCTCCTCATGTACACGCACTCCATCAACCCCGATGATGTGCCCTAAATAGAGCATCTCAGTCAGCCCAAACTTGCACTTAGACAGCTTGGAATAGAATTGTTGCTCCTCCAAGATACGCAGCACTACCTCCACATGTTGTAAGTGCTCCACCCAAGTTCGGCTATAGATCAAAATGTCATCGAAAAATACTAACACGAACTTCCTAACCTGCCCAAGAAATACATGGCTCATGCATGACTGAAATGTGGTTGCTGCATTGGTTAGCCCGAAGGGCATAACCAAGAACTCAAAGTGCCCATAGTGGCACCAAAAATCTGTCTTGGGGACATCCTTGTCCATCACCAGAATCTAATGGTACCCTGACTGTAGATCAGTCTTCGAGAAAAACTTGGCCCCCTCAACTCATCCATCAGCTCATCAATGCAAGATGTGAAAATTCCATAAATATGGAATCCTATTGCAACAACTGGAAGATATTCACCTAATTGTTAATTTTATCTTAACAATTTATTTGCAGTTTCCTATGGCAAACACTGAATACATCATTGCAACCTTCACAAATAAACAACGGAAAAAAATACAAGTACGAAAACAAAACTGAATAAGAATAGATCACACACACATCTGACTGTTATTTTTGGACCAATGTCCCCGGAAAACCCAATGCGGGAAAACCGGTGCAGCGGCTGAGGGTTTATATTATTATGCGAGAATTATTTGAGTACAAGACTATGATTGACAAATCTGTCAAATCATGCAGATAAACTGACAAGAAAAATCTTGTGAGACAAACCTCACTCCTCCACGGGAACCCCACAGTAATCAGCACCCAAAACTAACTGCCCTGTGCTGCCTCTGCGCAATCCCTGCGTCACAGCTACGGTTGCCCTCTCTCTCTCTCTGTTGGTCTCTGCGCTCGCTGGAAATTGAGGCCTTCTGGTCTCCGCAAAATCTCTTCAGGATTTGGCTCTGGGCCAACATTGTCTCAGCGAAAATACGACTTCCCTTCAAGCTCTGCACAGTGACTGTGTAAGCTCTGCATCACTGGCTGTGCGCTGCTACTGTGGCTCTCACTGGCTCCTCTGTTATGCACTCTTCAGATCAAGAATGTCTCCAGCCGAAATTATTGCCCCTCTTTGCAAAATATTTGTAATATCCCAAAAAGGGAATGGGAAGCAATACCAAGCAACATAAACAAGAACTACAACAAATAGAGTTGCACCATGAAATATACTACAAACAATTCAAAAAAGCTGAGCCATTTTATTATATTTCTGGAAATAGGGAATGAGTACAAAAGGTGATCAGAATGATGGCACATTGGTTTGCTCAAGGCAAGCTTAAATCTCTCTCCAAACCCTGCTATGGAATGGTTGCTCCTCTAGTGACTGTGTAACTCTCTGGGCTGTTGTTGATGGAAAGTGTTGTTGCTGGCTGGAATGGACCTGCTCTTTGGGGTTGTTCCACTGCTCGTAAAATTCTGAAACTCCGGCTATGAACTCTCCTAAAACCCAGAAAAACCTAGTAAGGAATTCCGAAAAGATTGACCTCGGAATTTGACCCCCTTGGGAAAATTACGCACTCCTGGTGAGTACGCTGGCCTTTGAACTGATCTGTTGGGAATGTTGGCCTCTCACTACTCCAAAACTCAACTTGTGAAGGGTTGATCCCCTCACACTTCTCCTGGACTGAAACTCCTAAGTCTCCCTCACTCTGGAGCTACTCTCCTCCAAAACTGCATAATCCCTCTGAGTGACTGCGCTACCTGGTGAACTGCGTAACTCTTGAAAGTTTGCTCTTCGATCTCTGCTCTAAAAAATGATGATGAAGCTCCTCACCTGAGTGGGCACTCGAAGTCCCCCGAGGCTGAGGTTAGGATCTCCACTCGAAGACACCCGCGTGTTGAACAACAATTGCAGACTTAGCTAAACAGCGTAAGCGTGCTCAATATCAGTTAGACAAAAATACTGAAGATGAATGATAGCATGAATGAGAAGCTAGGTCATCACTCCCTTTTATGCTCGAGGCCCCAACGTTCCCTTGGCCCCACTATGTTGTGTTGTCCTCTTTGCCACGCTTCTCTACCTACTCTGCGCTACCTCGCCCACACTACCACTGAGTTGTCTGGCCCACGTTGTCCCTCTCCCTGTGCTACCACTTGGTCTCCCCTGGGCCCTACGCTGAATGTGTTATGTTGGCCAAGTGACTTTAGGAAGATTATTTTCTCCTAAGTTGGGTTATGGGTCCCAGCACCCTTTTTATTTCTAGCTGAACATTAGAAAGAAAAATTCTGAACAAAATTAATATTGCCAATTAGCTGCTGCTAATTGGGAATATTAAAGTCCTCCCTGACAAAATGTTGCTTGTCCTCAAGCAATTGCAAGGATGGATGTTGTAGGATCTTCTCACCCTCCCAAGTGGCATCCTCATCTGGAAGGTTCCTCCATCTCACCAAGTACTCCTTGACTCTCTCCCGGGTGTCTAAAATAGTCTCCGGTTGTAAAACCAGATGCCCCTCATCATCCATGGACGAAAGCTCACCTGTTGCAGTCACCTACTGTCCTAAAGCCTTCTTCGGGCATGACACATGGAAAATATTATGCATCTTGCTCCCAGCCGACAGTTCCAACTCATCTGCAACTTCTCCTACCCTCCCGCTCACTTTGTAAGGCCCATAGAAGCGGGGCTTAAGCTTTTCAGTTCCCTTTTGCTACAACGTGTACTGCTTGTATGGTTGAAGTCGAAGGTAGACCAAATCACCAACCTCAAACTGTCTCTCTATCTGCCCTCTATTTGCATACAGTTTCTGTTGGTTCTATGCTATGGCCAGGTTTTCCTTAAGAGCCCGGAGTATATCTTGGCATTCTTGGACCTAGTCCTTGGCCCTGGGGGCCTTACTAGCTCCAAACATAACATCAGCAAAAGTCAAAGCATTATATCCATACAAAGCATAAAATGGAGACATATCGATAGACATATGAAAAGTGACGTTGTAGCAGTATTCTCTTAGGTGAAGCCAACGCGACCATGCCCTATGCTGCCCCGTGACATAGTTCCGCAAGTAGCCTTCCAACCACTTGTTTACTATCTTTGTCTGCCCATTTTTCTGTCGGTGGTAACTGGTACTGGGAGTTAACTCGGTACCAACCAAATGAAAGAGCTCTTGCCAAAAACCGCCTATGAAACAGTTGTCCCTATCACTGACTATGGTCTTGGGGAGGCCATGCAATCTGAAAACATCACGGAAGAATAGCTCGGCCACCGTTGAAGTTGTGTACCGTGTGGATATGGTGAAGAAATGAGCATACTTTGTTAGCCGATCAACAACTACAAAGATGCAATCCTTGGCCTGCACTGTGGGCAACCCTGTGATGAAGTCCATGGAGATGCTTTCCCACTTTCCTTCTCGAATGGGAAGCGGTTGTAGCAAACCAGCAGGGAGGCTCATCTCCCCCTTAGTCCTTTGACACACTTCGCACTCCTTGACATGTCGAAGTACGTCCTCTTTGAGGCCTCTCCAAGAGAACCTCTCCCTGATGGCCCTGTAGGTCTTTGTGAACCCCTGGAGGCCTGATAGTGGCGAATCGTGGGATGCGTGCAGTATCTTCTCCTTGAGCTGGGAATTACCAGTCAAGAAGATCTTGTCCCGGTAAAAGATAACCTCATCCATCACCGTATACCTGTCATCAGTGATTTGGCCATCCAACACCTCACAAGCAAAGTGGTCCTTCGAATACTCCACCAGCAGTTGAGCCCTCCAATCTGCATCTAAGCTCATCAAGGACAATGTCGCTAACCTGCGTGACAAGGCATCTGCCACCGTGTTGTTCTTCCCTTTGACATACTCAATGTCAAATTCATAGGCCTGTATCTTACTGAGCCACTTCTATTGCCTCTCCTACAACTGCTTCTCCTCAAGGAAAAACCAGAGGTTGTTGTGGTAAGTCCTCACTCGAAACCTGTTACCCACCAAACATTGTAGGAACTTGGCCAATGCATGCATAATGGCCAACATCTCCTTGTCGTATATCGAATACAACCTCTCATGCAGCAATAGCTTCCGGCTCTCGAAAGCTATAGGGTGGCACCCCTACATCAAAACTGCGCCTACTCCTTCCCCTGAAGCATCACACTATAGAATGAAGGGTTGCGTGAAGTCCAGCAAAGCCAATACTGGACAGCTGCTCATCACCTCTTTGAGCTTGTCAAAAGCCCTCTGCGCAGTATTAGTCTAGCCAAATTCCCCCTTCTTGGTGAGGTCTATGAGGGGTGCAGCAAGTTGTGAAAGCCCCTTGACAAATTTCCGGTAGTAGGTGCAGATGCCTACAAATCCTCGGAGCTTTGTCACATTCTTCGGTTTCGAGCAATCTCGGATCTTCTCCTCATGGACTCTTACCCCATCCACACCAATGATGTGCCCCAAATAGAGCATCTCTGTAAGCCCGAATTCGCATTTGGAGAGCTTAGCATAGAAATGATGCTCCTCCAAGATATGCAGAACAACCTCAATGTGCTACAAGTGATCCTCCCATGTGCGGCTGTAGATGAGGATATCGTCAAAGAACACCAGCACGAACTTCCTCAACTGACCATGGATGATGTGGTTCATGCAAGACTGAAAGGCAGCAGGTGTGTTGGTTAGCCCAAAGGGCATCACCAAAAACTTGAAATGGCCATAGTGGCACCTGAATGCAGTCTTGGGGACATCCTAGTCCCTCACCTTAATCTGATGGTACCCCGACCTCAGATTGATCTCGGAGAAGAACTTCGATCCCCTCAGATCATCCATCAACTCATCAATCCTAGGGACGGGGTATTAGTTCTTCAAGGTCCTTTTGTTGAGTGCCATGTAGTCAATGCACATCCGGAATGTGTCATCCTTCTTCTTCACCAAAACAATAGAAGAAGAAAATGGGCTAGTACTGGGTCGGATGTGTCCCAGTGCCAAGAGCTCATGGATGGCTCTCACAATCTCATCCTTGTAGGCCTTGGGGTGCTTATAGGGGGTGGTGATCACTGTCTGGATCCCCTGCTCCACCTATTGAACGATGATGATGCACCTGGACCACCTTGCCCAGCTGGCTTCCACTCTTGCACCACACACTTGCAAGTTGATCCAGGGCCCAAATGAGGATGTGTCTCACCATGAGAGACAATGGGAGGGCTTCCATTGTTCTTCTAGCCCTTACAGATTGGATACAAACTTGTTCGATCCATTTGGATACCCATGAGGATGTTTTGTGCCCCCATAGCCACTTGGGGGCACCACAAGTCATTTTCCTGAATATCAAGGGGCCAACCCCTTTATCTCTATGTTTGGAGTTCATTCATTCATTGGAGCGTAAAAATCATTAAGTAGTTGTAATATTTGTATGTATATTTTTGTATTTTGTAAGGTAAGTAAATTGTATTAATAAGATATGAATTGATGGTTTACAATTCTTCGTGGCGGTGTGCCTTTATAGGCATTAACTGGCCACAAAGATAAAATGTCATGACTATTGACCTCATGTCTCTTCATAATTGAATGAGACATTAATTAATTTAATTATTTTATATTTTATTTATTTTAATTGAGGGTTATTTGTATTTTATTCATAACATTGCCACCCCCTTTAGAGATGCTTTGCCCTCAAAGCAAAACCAGAAAGGTCTTCTCTAATCGAACATTGTTGCGATGGAGTGGCATCCCTTCATTGACTGGTGCTTTTATCACGAGTACTTGTACCTTCCTTGGAGCTGGAAGTGTTAACCCCTTTTAATTTATAATGTCGTCCTTGCCAATTAAACTCCATGAATTGTTCTTCAAGATTTGCAGTATAGCTCCCTAGTTGTATTAACCATTCTGCACCTAGAACTATATCAATTCCTTTGAGTGGTAGGGCAAATGTATCTGTTTGTAGCTCCAGTTCTTGTATTTGGACTGAAACTTTTTGACATTCTCCTATTTCCTTGATTTTCCTTCCAGTAGCGACAGACATGGTCAGATCCTTGATTGGGCTTATACATAGACCAAGTTGTTTAGCAAGGTCAATGTTTATAAAATTGTGAGTACTACTAGAATCTACAAGTATATTGACATTCTTGTTTGTTATGAGGCCTTTGAGTTTTAGGGTTTTAGGACATAACCTCTTCCTAATGTTAGTTGGCGGAGAAGTAGGCCTGATGCTCCTTCTTGGAGATTGGGTTCTCTTCTTCCGACGATGTGGTGGAACCTATTTTGTAATTTCTTGTTGTTCTTGATTTTTGGGGGAGTTTTCATCATGGATTTTCCAATCACATGAGATTGCCGCTAATGACGGTTCTTCAGAATCTGACTCTTCACTATGTGTGACAATGATTTATTCATCACATGCCTGAACTTCAACTTGCTTCCTTCCTTCTACTTTATAGTAGCGCAAGGATGAGTCTTCACATTTATGTCCTAGAGTCCAATGATACTTTAGGAAAACATGTGTGATAGGGAGGGTGAGTCTGTGGAGAGTGAAGTTAAGGTTAACCCTGCCTTTTCCAAGGATACTATCTCTGATGATCCACCCTTTGAAGACCTTGGAGAAGGTGATCCCATAGCCCCTTCAAACATTGATATCAATGAATACTTACTTATTAAACAAGGAAAATGGGAGGTTCGTGGGAATCATTTCGACAAGGACCCTATCTATGACACTAATGACGACGATATTGTTAGGACCCTTGTCTTTCCTCACAATCTTGGGGTTGTATTTGAGTCCCATGTCGACCCTTTCCTCAACCCTTCTTTCATTATCACTAATAATGAGGAATCCTCCATCTCTCCTAAGTGTGATCATCGTGGGCAACTTGCTTGTTGTGTTTCTCCATCCATCATCCTCCCTTTCCTACTAATCATGACACTATGGTGGCCATAAAGCATGACTTAAATGATAAGGACCATGATGGAGGTGTATGTTTGAGGTTTCCATCCATCAAAATTTTATGAGCCTGATTGTTGACATCTCTATCTTTTGGTTAGAAGAGAGGATCTCGTGGAGTAGATTACATCCCTTTGTTCCCTCTTCCCTCGTGATCCTCCATGTGTGGCCATTCTATTTTCCCACCTCCCGCCCTTGGGACCCTCCATATGATTGTTCTCATCATTGCTCTTGGATTTGTGGCATAAGTTATCATTTGGGAAAAAGTTTTATATAAAGCTGGTGATGTCCAGGTTGCATTGGCTTTATGATTACACTTAGTACTTGTGCAATGTAATATGCATGTTAGAATAGGATGCATTGCATGCGGATTTTTCGCATTAGAACTAACATCATATGATATTATCATGTCGGAATAGTTTCATTTAGAATAAAATTTTATTCCTTGTTGATTTTTATGGCCTAATATAAGCATGGGCAATCATGAGACACTGCAAAAACATGTTTTCCTGTGTACCTGGTCTTTTGATATGTACAGATAATAGGTTTGTGGTCCCAATAGATTTTTGGTGTTCTCATGACCTTCCCATTCGACTACGCTCGCACACTCTTCTGAGAGCTCATGTCCCAGTTGGAGCTAGATGTTACCCACCACCCGTGGGTAGTATCTATAGGAGAAAAATTTTCTCCTAAATGATCCTCAGCCAGCAGCCAGTAGCCCCTTATAACCACCAGATAGCTCAATGTGCCACTATCTCCGCAACTTGAGCTAGCCATATGCTTCCTCGCCCATCTGTTATGATTGTATGTTTGAATGTGGGCCTTCATAACCTGAAGGTATGGCTTCTCATTGTGTAGTTGGGTTCTTTTTTCTTACTTAGCATGGACACTTTTGGGCATGGATTGGTGGGGGGATTCGACAGAAAGAGTGGGCTTGGCTTGAAACCTTGTCTCTTTTGTCCAATTTGATGGTTAACCTTGTATCTTAGTCCCGTGGGATCTCCTTTATTGGCTACTAGATTTAGGAGTGGCACTAGATGGGAATCACAAATTTTGGTGCGTGGTCCCGCTTCCCGAGACCATACACATCACTCCCCTCTGCTCATTATAACCCCATTCACCATATGTCCCATCTGGGTCCACATTTGTCCATTGGTTCCACAAGGAGTTAGCCTCCCCTTCCCCTTGTCCACATTTTAGGTCGGCCCTGGAACAATGCCCCAAAGGTTGATGCAACTAAAAAAAGAAGAAAAAGAATAATTTGGCCACTCTCAAAAGGAAATGTATCATAAAATGAAAAAGATGGTCGAGACATACAAATTTAGCACGTGAGCAAAAGTAAAACATGAGCTCTACCCCTATCATCATGGCCATCAATCTAGTTCTTAGGGCCCCTCATATTGGCCCTTTACATCATCAAGGAACCCATGATTGTTCCAACCCACGGTGGATGATGAACTGCCCCACCTTAAGGGGGTATTCACTGCTATATCTTACATATCATGCTCTCATCCCCTGAAGCCTTGAGCAGTTACCAAAGAACACTCTATAGAAGGCAAAAGGCATATGAAGAAGTGTGGAAACACAATGGTCGGGGTAACTCATGTACCACGAATGCTCCCTCCTACATTCATATACCCAAGTGTGGGCTCCCCTTATTTTAGCTACCCTTGTACTGTGGCATGTGGCTTGGAGCTTCCCCTAATGTTGCACTCCATTCCATCATTAATTCACATACCACCTACCATTTGATGGATGTACCAAGGACATGTCACCCCCTTAGAGGTTGAAACCAGCTAATAGGGTCCTTGGTTAGCCTTCTTCTTGAACTTGGAGACACTTATTCGTTCTAAAGCCCACTATGGAACGACATGCCACTATGAAGTGTCCACTTGGTTCCATGATTTGTAAGCTCATTTACTCAATTGCACTAATGTTTGGTTATACTAGAAGGTGAAGGGATGCATTGGCTCTTATACAAGATTGCAGGTGCGTCTTCGTCTAGGGTTTGGTCTTCCTATATGGGGTCCAAGCCCTCTAGAGGGACATACTGGCATTTGTAGGGTGAGCGTTGAGGGCCACGGATCTCCACCATAGCAAAGAGCAGAATTTCACTTCATGGAATCCTTCAGTTCCACTTATTCCTTCCTCTTGTTCCACCTATTGGACGATGATGATACACTTGGACCACCTTGCCCAACCGGCTCCACTCTTGCACCACACACTTGGCAGTTGATCCAAGGCCCAGATGAAGATGTGTCTCACCATGAGAGACAATGGGAGGGCTTGCACCATTCTTCTAGCCCTTACAGATTGTATGCAGGCTTGTTCGATCCAATTGAAGACTAATGAGGATGTTTTGTGCTCCCATAGCCCCTTGGGGGCACCAAAGGTCATTTGCTTGAATATCAAGGGGCCAACCTATTTATCACTATGTTTGGAGTTCATTCATTCATCTTGGCACATATTGGATTCCACTAGGCCTCGCCAACGGCACTTCGACCTATTGTATCTCTTATTTTTCCCTCGTGGGAGCCTTATTCTTGTATTATAGAGCTATATTGGTGGGTTTGTCACCAAGGAATGTTATTTTGGCACATTAATTTATTAGTTGGGGGATTATTAGGCCTCATTAGACAAATTGAACCTCATACGGAGGATATATATTGATGTGATCATCATTTCATTTGATCGTCACTTGGATTTGGACTAGTATCTCTTCTTGAGAATTTTGCTATCCTTATTGATGGACGAGTTGGAATCTTAATGCATTTCGATGTTTCAAAAGAGCTTGTCTTTAACCTTCAACTTCGATTTTTGTCTATTTATGATTGGAATATTTTTTCTATACTTGTAAGTGTACTTTTCATCTCTATTTCTCATTTTTATCACTTGTGCAATGTATGAAGAATTTTCACTCATGAAGCAGGTAAAGCTGCATTAATGAAATGCGAATTTGTTCATCTTGTCTTTGTGAGGGATTTTTCATATGTTCATGCAAAATTATAGTGAATAAATATCCTAGGGGTATATTATTGTTCATAATTGCCTTGATAAGTCATCAGTTGCAGAGTCAAAGAAGTATAAATTTTCCTAGTAGCCTAGTTGTCGCCTCTAGAACCACACGAAGTTTTGGGCTAATCTAAGATGGTTTGATTCACCATATGATTAATGGATTTTCTTTAGATAAATACATAGTGTTTGCAGGTACTTCAATTCTTGGTCTCCAATTTCACAAACTGTGGACAAGAACCAACTTTGCTTGGATCTCGAATATTTATGTGGTGGATTTAATCTTCGTTAAGGCTATAGTGTGCATTGGGTTTCTAAAGAATATTTTAGTCATTTATCAAAGGAAATATCCATAAAAAAAATGATTTCTCAAAAAAATATTGTTTTAAAACCCTTTTATATTTGTATAATTTGTGAATAGATTTGTAATTTAAATTTGTAAATTATTTTAGCTAATTGGGGTTTTTTGGGTTTTGAGATTTTGTATATATTTGGGGTTTTGGGTGTTTTATCTCCATTTTTGCAGGTTAAATCAAGAGAAGAGGGTGAAGTAGAGCTAGATATAGGCCCTTGAGGGTAAGATCTTATCTCTAGAAATTTTTGCAGGGCCAGCTATCGAAAATCTGCAACAAGACTCAAATCTTGATGAGAAATTTTTTTTGAAGCAAGGGTTTATTTTTTTAGGGCCTCCCAGGGCCGGATCCAGCCTTTCTAGCCCTAGCCTCAGCCTCAGCCAATTAGGCCTCTGCGTCATCTTTTTTACACTTTTTAGGGTTGGTCGTAAGCCCTAGGGCTCTCGTCCTCCCCTCTAGGCCTTATCGCATACACTAGAGGGCCTTCCCTAACCCTCAGCCCTCTCCTCTCTCCTTCGTCCCTCTTCCTCGGCCTCCTTATCCCTCCGTCAACCCTCCTCTTCTCATCCTTCCCTCTTCATCCTCTCCTTCTTGACCCTCATTCTTCTCCCTTTCCCCTCCTTTCCCTTAGTCGCAAAAATCTAAGGGCTTGCAGCAGCCTTTCTAGACCTCTAGGCCTTAGGGCCCTCCCCAAGCCCTCGACCTCCTTCTTACCCCTGGTCGTGGTCCTTGTGGGGCCCACAAGAGCCCTTTAGGGACTTTTCCTTAGCTGTTAGGCCCTCCATGGCCTCTCTCCTCCAGAGTTGACCCTCCTTCGCAATTTTTAGCCCAACGCTAGCCCTACTGGGCATGGTGTTGGCCCTCCTTGGTCCTAATTTGTCCTAAATCCATCTCTAATTTTTCTGGACTGCATACTTGGTGGTTTTGTAGGTTTTGGGCCTCAAAAAATCTATTTTTCAGGCGACAACTTGATCCCAAAGTTTCAGCAAATTTGGACCAAGGGATCTTCAAGGCCTTGGGCCTAGCGTTTGCTCTCTAAATCCCGGCTTTTCATTATTTTACTACTGCCGTAAATTTTGTTTACAGTGATATAAGTGCCCTAAAATCACACTAAGATTGGTCAAAATAACTTTAAAATTGAAAAAATAATCTTTTCTCATATTTTGGCCACTTGGGCATCAAGGATGTAGCCTAGATCTAAATTTTGGTTTGTTGGAATTTTCTGCATAAATAACTGAATCAGATCTAAATTTTTCGGAATAACACACTCTAAAGGACCTAAAAATTTGATTTTTCAGTTTTGGTAAATTTTTCCGTGTTTTGGGTCAAATTTAGAACTTGTTCAAGTACTAATAGTTCATTGTTCACACACTTTCCTTACTGTTGTAATAAATATTTCAGATCTGGAATAATTGGGTAATCTAATCATAATAAGGTTGAAAACATCATAATCTTTGAGTTGGAAAAGTTAATTTAATAGTTGGGTTTATCTTTATGACATTGGGCAAGCATATGCACTTTGAAATTGATATCTAAAGAAAATTTATTTGTTGTTGCATAAGTCTCTTACTGATGTCATAATAGTAACCTATTTCTCATAAAAAGATCATTGGAACATAAAGTGCAAAAGTATTTTCATAGTTCTACAATTTGTGGTTGCGTGTTCCCAACATTTACATTGTGGAAGTGGCTAACATTGTGTTTTTCTTGCGAGTTTATGTGTTATAAGAATTCATATTTCACATCTAATAGGCTCACTCAATTGTTGATTTTTGTAGCATCATAAAGTGTTCCAAGTCTCAAAATTTGCAAGGAGGCTTGGACATCAGTATTCCAATGAACCTAGAAACCGTTTGTGGAAATTCCACTCAGTTCATGACTTATTAAAATAATTAATTATTTTAATGGAGACCCTAAGTCTAAACTTAGGGAAATGAAATAATTAAAAGGTATTAATAAGTCAGTGTGAATCTTCTAAAAAACGAAGATCAAGTCAAGTTCTAATTTTAGCCTTTGATTAAACTTCTAATCTGGGTTGTTGATTCACCAGCGAGAAGATTATAAAAGGCTTGAGGGTCATTTGGAAAACAAGTCGGGCATACACTCAGTACCTGAAGGAGATCAATTCTGAAGTAAGAGAATTCGATATCAGTGGGAGAGTTGTAGTTGCAAAAGCAGGAGGAGGGAGTCTATAATATCCCCTTTCAGGGATATCTCTCAAACACAGTGAACTCTAAACCAGAGATGGACTGGAGGGGCGTTTACCAGATATTTCACCCTTGAGAAGAGGATGAGATCTGGAGGCTAACTGGCCCACACCAGACTCCGTCTATAGAGTATGGGCAAAACACAACAGATGGTATAGCAACGAGAATGTCTCAAAGGGAAAATAAGCAGTGATGCGGATCATACAACAGTACATGAAATGCTAGAAACAGTATATGCAACAGATACACATAAAATAGAGAGAATACTGAGCCATTTTATTATACTGAGAAATAGCAATGAGTACAAGAGGTGATCAGAGTGATGGCACCTCGACTTGCATCAAGCAAGTGTAGGAATACTCTCAGAATATTGATGGAATGGCTGCTCTCTGATCTATGTCCAAGTTGCTAGAAAACTGCCATATAGCTGCTACTGTTGGAACAAGATGAGTATTTGGGGTTTCTCCCCTACCCGGAATAAGCTGAAACTCTAGAATCAGCCTCTACTCACAAAACCCAGAAAAGCCCAGAGAGCGTTTCTGGAATGGACAACCTCTGAAAATACCTCCCTTGAGGATCTACACTATCCTCCCAAGGGCCACGCTGAGACTGAATGGAATCCTCCAAAATATGACCTCCCGCTCAACCAAAAGTCTCCAATAGGCAAGGGCTGTCCCTCTGCTAAATCTCCTGATCAAAATCCTCCAAAAGAATGCCACACCGGAGCTCCCTCAATATGGACTGCGTCCTTCCTCTCAATACTGCACAGTCAATAGATGCAATTCTCCTCCACAAATGCTACAACACGATCCTCCTGCAAGATACTGATGGGAATGCCTCACCCGAGCAAGCACTCGAAGTCTCCCAAGGCTGAGGGTGAGATCTCCGAACGGAGACACTCAATGCACTAAACAGTGCTGCAGACAAGCTAAACAGCCAGCGTGCTCAAAGTCGTAGTGACCAGCTCAATATGCATAAACTCGAATGAGGAAATGAGGAGGCTCTCCTCCTTTTTATAACAATAGGCCTCTCTCAACCTTAGGCCCCACCATCTCCTACGTGGCCTCCATTTGGCCCACGTTGCCAACTAAACTGCACTGTCATGGCCCACGTGGTCTAAGTGGGTCCCCCTCTACGTGGTCTCTTGGCCCCCCTTGGCCCACTTAAGTCACAATGTTGAGTCTATTAGGGAGTGCACTTTATTTTAGTGAGTTATGTCCCCCTCTCACTCACTTTATTTATATTTCTAACTATAGAAGGCAAAATTGATCAAAGTTAATATTTCCAATTAGCTATCGCTAATTGGGAATATTACAGTCTCCCCCGGCAAAATGTTGCTTGACCCCAAGCAACTGTAGTGATGGATGTTGCAAGATCTTCTCACTCTCCCAAGTGGCATCCTCATCCAGCAAATTCTTCCACCTCACCAAGAATTCCCGGATTGTCCTGCTCTGCAGTTGCCTCTCTCTGACATCAATGATGGCTTCCGGCTGTAGCACCAAATGCCCCTCATCATCTGTAGGCGGGAGCTCCTCCGTTGCTGTCACCTGCTGTCCCAAAGCCTTCTTCAGGCATGATACATGAAAAATATTATGAATCTTGCTGCCTTGGGGTAGCTCCAACTCATAGGCAACCTGTCCAACCCTGTGTATCACCCTGTATGGTCCATAAAAGCGGGGCTTTAGCTTTTCAGCCCCCTTCTGCTTCAGAGTCGACTGTCGGTATGGCTGCAAGCGTAGGTAGACCAAGTCCCCTACCTCAAACTGTCTCTCCACCCGACCCTTGTTGGCATACATCTTCTGCTAATTCTGCGATGTAGCCAGGTTATCCTTGAGAGCTCGGAGGATGTCCTGAAAATCTTGGATCCAATCCTTGGCTCTCGGAGCCTTGCTGGCACCAAACATCACATCAACGAAAGATAAAGCATGATAACCATACAATGCATAAAACAGAGACATACCGATAGACATGTGATGTGTGGTGTTGTAGCAGTACTCTCCCAGGTGCAGCCACTTCAGCTACGCTCTCTGCTACCCACTGACATAGTTACGCAAGTAGCCCTCCAGCCACTTGTTAACTATCTCCGTTTGCCCATCTGTCTGTGGGTGGTAGCTGGTACTCGGTGTCAATTCTCTCCCCACCAACCGAAAAAGCTCCTGCCAAAATCCGCCCATGAAGCGGCTGTCCCTGTCACTAACAATGGTCTTGGGAAGACCATGTAACCTGAAGATATCCCGGAAGAACAACTCTGCCACCTATGTTGCTGTATAGTGCGCGGATATGGCGAAAAAGTGTGCATATTTTTTCAGTCGATCAACCTTGTGATGAAATCCATCAAAATACTCTCCCATTTCCCCTCTGGAATGGGAAGAGGCTGCAACAACCCTGCAGGATGGTTCATCTCCCCCTTGTTGCGCTGGCAAACTTCGCACTCCCTAACATGCTGGAGTATGTCCTCCTTGAGGCCCTTCCATGAGAACCTCTCTCTAATGGCCCTGTAGGTTTTGGTAAACCTCTGGTGACCAGCCAATGGTGAATCATGAGAAGCCTGTAGTATATTCTTCTTGAGCTGAGAGCCCTCAGTCAAGAAGATCCTGTCCCTGTAGTAGATGATCTCATCCATCACCCTGTATCAATCATCCGTCACCTGTCCATCCAGAACCTCACAAGAAAACCTGTCCTTGGAGTACTCCACCAAAAGTCGAGCCCTCCAATCTGCGTCCAGACTCATCAAGGACAACGCGGCTGGTCTCTGTGAAAGTGCATCAGCCACCACGTTGTTCTTCCCTTTGACATACTCTATGTCAAAGTCGTGGGTCTGCATCTTGCTGACCCAATTCTGCTGCCTCTCCTGTAGCTGTTTCTGCTCTAAAAAGAACCTGAGGCTGTTGTGGTCAGTCCTCACCCTGAACCTGTTACCCACCAGGTACTTCCGGAATTTGGCCAAGGCATGCATGATGGCCAACATCTCCTTGTCATATATGGCATATAACCGCTCATGTGGAAGGAGCTTCCGGCTCTCGAAAGCTATCAGGTGACCTCCCTGCATCAATACTGCACCGATACCCTCTCCCGATGCATCACACTCTAAGACAAACGGCTGCGTGAAATTCGGCAATGCAAGTACTGGGCAGCTGCTCATCACATCCTTGAGCCGGTCAAAGGCTCGTTGCGCTGTATCTGACCAACTAAATCCCCCCTTCTTCGTCAAATCTGTAAGGGGTGCAGCAAGCTGAGAGAAACTCTTGATAAACTTCCTATAATAAGTGCAGATACCAACAAATCCTCGAAGTTCTGTCACGTTTCTCGGCTCTGGCCAATCTCTGATGGCCCTGATATTCTCCTCGTGGACCCTCACTCCGTCCACTCCTATGATGTGTCCCAAATATAGCATCTCCGTCAACCCAAACTCGCACTTGGAGAGCTTAGCATAGAACTACTGCTCCTCCAAGAACTGTCTCTATGTGCTGGAGATGCTCCTCCCAAGTCCTGCTATATATCAGTATATCATCAAAAAAGACCAACACAAACTTCCTCAGGTGACTGCGGAAGATGTGGTTCATGCATGATTGGAAGGTGGCTGGTGCATTGGTTAACCCGAAAGGCATAACCAAGAATTCAAAGTGGCCATAATGGTACATGAAAGCGGTCTTGGGAATTTCCTGTTCCCTCACGCGAATCTGGTGGTACCTGGATCTCAAATAGATCTTTGAGAAGAACTGTGCTCCTCTCAACTCATCCATCATCTCATCAATCTGCGGTATAGGGTACCTGTTCTTCATGGTCTTTTTATTCAGGGCCTTGTAGTCAATGCACATTCTCAATGTGTCGTCCTTCTTCACCAACACCACTGAAGAAGCAAAAGGACTGGTGCTAGGCTGAATGTGTCCAAGAGCCAGCAACTCCTGGATGGCCCGCTCAATCTCATCCCGATAGGCCTTGGGGTGCCTATAGGGTGTGGTGATAACGACCTGAATGCCCTGCTCTAACTCAATAGTATGCTCAAATCCTCGATTTGGTGGCTGTCCTGGCGGTATTTCCCCAAACACCACGGCATACCTGTCAAGGATGGTCTGTATCTCAGGATGAACTGACTGCCCGGTAGTCCCTGCCTCTGATGCACGCAGCTCTACTGCCCACTCTATGTCCCTTCCGAAAGTCTGCCTCCATCCGGTGAGCTAAAACAGTCTGGGGTGGGTAAGTGTGCATCCTACGTATCTTCTCATGCTTCCCGGTCTTCTTATCATCCCACTCCATCTCCAAGGCCTCCCAATCTGTGGTGACCTTCCCTAGAGTAATCAGCCACTGTACACCCAATACCACATTGGTATCCGGTATGTTAACCACAAAAAAGTGGTCAGTCACTGTGTAGGTGCCCATTGTCACAGCCAGCTTTGGAACATATCTGGCACACTGCATCGTCTGATCTCCTGGGACCAACACTGAAAATCCCTATGTCGGTATGCCTCTCCACTCTACCATCTGTGCATCGATGAAGTTGTGGGTTGCCCAATTGTCTACCAGGACTGAAACTCGTTGCCCACGTACTGTCCCTCGGACACGCAGCGTCAAATACTTGGGTACTCCCTGCAATGCTGCAAGGGTCCCCCCTGTGGGTGCAAAAGCTGCACCTCCTGCTCCTGGAGGTGGAGGCGGCAAATGGTCTTACACTGCCTGACTGTCTCCTACCTCCCCAGCCTCGTACTCATCCTCTTCTCCGCTGTTCTCGGAGAAGACCTCGATAAAATGTGCTTTTCCAGTAGCACATCTGTGTCCCGGTGCCCACGGCTCTTGACAGATAAAACACAACCTTTTCTTCTTCAACTCCCTCTTGGCATCATCATCTAACTGTCTCCTACCTGGATTCCCCTTAGGAGGCAGAATCCTCACATCCTTCCCCTTTGGCTGGAAAGCCTGTCTCTGGGGGTAAGGTGTCCTGGTCCGGGGTAAAGCATCCTGCAAATCTCGGGTCCTGCCAACTGCGTCCTGGAGTGTGGCTGGTCTGGTGGATCTGACCAAACCTCGAAGCGGCTCTGCTAACCCCTCAATGAACATGTATATCATCTGCGCCGTGGATAGATCGGGCACCATCACTGAAAGTCTCAGGAAATCTGCAATATATGTCTCCGGGCTCCCGGTCTGTTTGAGCCTCCTCAGCTCCACAAAGTGCTCCTCCGGATCCCTCTGGTCAAACCTCTCTATCAATCTTCAGGTGAACTCAGCATATGTGGTCATTGTCGAATGTCTGAGTGGAACCATCCCATGGAACCACCAATCTTGGGCCTCACCATCTAAATGCAGCGTCGCCAACTTGATGGCCTCCGTCTCTGCCATCTGGTTGAGCTGGAAGTATATGTCCAGCTTTTCCACCCAAGACTTTGCCGAACTATTTGATGAACCATCAAACGTAGGCAAATGGTACCTGCTCACGGTATGCTGGGTATCTCCCTCGTGATAATGTCGATGCCCTCTGTGATGGTCACGGGGTCTGCTGTCCCGCTGAAGCTGAACAAAATCTCTGAATGAAAGGACATCCCTGAACTCCTGCCCATATGCTTGATACTCAACAAAATAATGACCCATGTGGCCATGCTCTGGCTCCTGTTGTGCTCCTGCCCCAATGTCTGCCCCCAGGAAAGTGGGCATAGTGGAACGAGTGGGGGCATGTGATGCCTGGTGCGGAGTGGCATCCCGCTCCTGCAAATGGTGGGATGTGCCCGACCCCTCACCAACCTGGAAACCCCTCGGGGTTTCACGCTGTCTAGCCTCCACAGCAGTGAATCTCTGACCCATCATCTCGATTTTCCTCGCCAGATCCCGCACTGATTTGAGGAGTGCTTCCCCAAACTGTTTTACATCACTATCATCTGCCATTGGCTCCCCCTGTTCTGCGTTCACTACTGGATCCTGTTCTGCACCCTCCACTGGTTCCTCCGGTTCTGTGTCCACCACTGGAACGCAGTCACCCTCTCCGTAGGTGATTTGCAACCTACGCTCTCTGTCACAGTACCTCCTACCTCTGTAGCAAATATACGGCTTCTCCCTCGGTGTCATAGACAACTAGCTCCACAAGTTGAGCCAGATCTATGAGCTCTGATACCACTGTAATATCCCCTTTCAGGGATATCTCTCAAACACAGTCAACTCTAAACCAGAGATGGACTGGATTGGCGTTTACCAGATATTTCACCCCTGAGAAGAGGATGAGATCTGGAGGCTACCTGGCCCTCACCAGACTCTGTCTATAGAGTATGGGAAAAACACAACAGATGGTATAGAAACGAGAATGTCTCAAAGGGAAAATAAGCAGTGATGCGGATCATACAACAGTACATAAAATGCTAGAAACAGTATATGCAATAGATACACATAAAATAGAGAGAATACTAAGCCATTTTATTATAATGAGAAATAGCAATGAGTTCAAGAGGTGATCAGAGTGATGGCACCTCGACTTGCATCAAGCAAGTGTAGGAATACTCTCAGAATATTGATGGAATGGCTGCTCTCTGATCTGCATCAAAGCTGCTGAAAAACTGTCGTGTAGCTGCTACTGCTGGAATAAGATGAGTATTTGGGGCTGCTCCCCTACCCGGAATAAGCTGAAACTCTGGAATCAGCCTCTACTCACAAAACCCAGAAAAGCCCAGAGAGCGTTTCTGGAATGGAAAACCTCCGAAAATACCTCCCTTGAGGATCTATGCTATCCTCCCAAGGGCCACGCTGAGATTGAATGGAATCCTCCAAAATATGACCTCCCGCTCAACCAAAAGTCTCCAATAGGCAAGGGCTGTCCCTCTACTCAATCTCCTGACCAAAATCCTTCAAAAGAATGCTACACTGGAGCTCCCTCAATATGGACTGCGTCCTCCCTCTCAAGACTGCGCAGTCAATAGATGCAATGCTCCTCCACAAATGCTACAACTCGATCCTCCTGCAAGATACTGATGGGAATGCCTCACCCGAGCAAGCACTCGAAGTCTCCCGGGGCTGAGGGTGAGATCTCCGAACGGAGACACTCAATGCACTAAACAGTGTTGCAGACAAGCTAAACAACCAGCTTGCTCAAAGTCGTAGTGACCAACTCAATATGCATAAACTCGAATGAGGAAATGAGGAGGCTCTCCTCCTTTTTATAACAATGGGCCTCTCTCAACCCTAGGCCCCACCATCTCCTACGTAGCCTCCATTTGGCCCACGTTGCCAACTAAACTGCGCTGTCATGGCCCACGTGGTCTAAGTGGGTCCCCCTCTACGTGGTCTCTTGGCCCCCCTTGGCCCACTTAAGTCACAACATTGAGTCTACTAGGGAGTGCACTTTATTTTAGTGAGTTATGTCCCCCTCTCACTCACTCTATTTATATTTCTAACTATAGAAGGCAAAATTGATCAAAGTTAATATTTCCAATTAGCTATCGCTAATTGGGAATATTACAGAGTTAGCGGGTGATTGAGGTCAGGGATAGAGGGACGCAGTGGGTCACAAGAGGCAGCTCTGGGCTGCAACGCAGTGAACCCACGCAGAGCCTATGCAGACTTACGCAGTCCAGCGCAGGGATTGCGTAGAGAAACACGCAGACAGGCACAGGAGATAGCAGAGGTTGATCAGGGTGTCAGAAATTTGTCGGGAGGAGCCGAGAATTCTGTCTCAAGTGTTTCAAATTTTATCTGCCAGTATTTTCCTTGTAAAGAAATCATTTGCTGAAGAATTTAATAAAACCCTCATCTGCTGCATCGGTTTTCCCGCATGGGTTTTTCCGGAGGCAATTGTCCAAAAATAAATGTGTACATGTGATTGATTCTTGTGCTTATGTCCTTTACTGTTTACTTCTCTACATATATATTTGTGAATGTTGCAGTAGTATTTATTTCGATATTTGCCAGAAGATTTCTGAAAAATAACTTATTGAAATAATAAGTAGGAGGAATAAATCTATGACTGCAACTATATAGTTTTCAGATTGAAAATTTGACATCAATAAAGCACTTAAATCATAAATCATCTTGGTAATAAGTCTCTTGGGCATATTGGTATCTTGTGACTCTGGTTGAGTTTCTCTTAATAATTGGCATTGAGTAATAAGATCACACATAATCTTGTTTGGAATCATCTTGGGTAATTGTGGTTGGCATCTTGTAACTTTTTGGCTAATTGATAAGTGGATAAATTGCTCTAAGTTCTTGTCACAAATTGGTTAAGCATCTTGTGGATTAATCTATAGTTGAAGCTTGCACTTGTATCCTTAAACACTTATCTTGTTTTAAAATTGTTATCTTATCATTGTTAAGTACTCTTGCTATAAATAATTCACATTAGTACTTAAATAATATAAAATAAATATTAACTCAAGATAATTTAACTCATCATCATTGCACAAGCATCCTAGGATTTAGTTTGTATCGAAGTTGCACGAAACGGGGAAACGGAACGAGTTTTCGAAACGGGAAGCGATACGAAACGCGACCTCCCCAAATTTTGGAAACGAGGAAACACGGTATATATATATATATATATATATATATATATATATATAAATTTAAATTTATATTAGAATTTAGGACATTTAAGAAATGTTGTGTGAAATCATAAAAGTTTAAAACATACATGATAAATTCAAAGCATAAACTATTACAAGTTACAACATATTTACTCATGAATAATAATAGACACATAATGAAAATAGCAATATTGGAATATCCAAAACCAGCCTTTATTATATATCAAAATCTCAAAATCAACCTTTATTATATATATGAGGCTGCAAGTACAATAAAGTCAAAAGACTAATACTCATTATCAGAATCCTCATCAAATATAGCAGCAGAAGCATGCTCAGCAGTGGATGGTGTAGCTGAAGAAGATGTTTGGCCAATTCCACTTCTATGATCCTGGTCCTCAATATTCAAGGCAGCAAGAGAGAGATCAAAATCAAGATTTTATGGATCCACATCCCATTCCTCAGAAGGACCATTGCCATATTCTGGACCCCTACGAGATGCAAGGCGAAGGTTGGAGTGCACATAAACAAGATCCTCTGCCTTCTGTGAGCCCAACCTGTTGCGCTTCACAGAATGAATAAAAGCACAGGTGCTCCAATTTCTTTCTGTTGATGAAGAGCTTGCCACTTGTGAAAGGAGGCGAATGGTAAGGTTTTGCAAATGTACACCATTTTCTCATGACAAATCTACCACCTAACTGGATTCATGGTGCTTCTCTCCTCCAAAGATGATATATCTGAATAATCATCTATTCCTGCAGCAAAACTGGCAAATTCTTCCTTCACCTCCCTGTGTAGATGAGCTGGAAAAATTCTCATAAGGGATTTTTTCACCCCATTAGCCACCTCTCTATCCTTATGGGGTGCCTTCCTCTTCCCATTTCTTTGAGCAATAAGTTCCTCATCATAAAATTTTGGGTTCAAGGCATGTGCTAGAGTATGCAATGGAGTGTTGAAATTGTTCCACCTATCAACAATGATTTTCTTGATTAATTCGACAAAATGATCATCTACAAACAAAAGCTGTGCAGACTCTTGTGAAATGATTTCCATAGTTTTCTCAACCATGGAATCCATGCCATCATATAGCTCTCCTACGAAAGGTTGGTCAGTGTCAGCATTCTTAAGAAGCTCAAATGCAGGGATTGTGAACATTAGCAAGAAAGCTATCTTGCTCCAGCAATCCTCATCAAGGCACAATCTACGCACCGTAGATCCCGGCTTTGAATCTTCCTATCTCCACTCAGCCCAAAGTTGACTCACCACCATAGACACTAATGCTTGCTTAACCTCAACAAGGTGGTGCAACATTACGAATTTTGAGGCATATCTTGTCTCAACAACTTTTAACAACTCCAATTTAGAGTGCTCTCTAAATATTGCTTGAGACTGGTGGTGGTTGCTGATGAATTTAACAATTTCCCTTGCTTCCCCTGTGAGTTCCTATATCCATGGAACTTTATTGTCGATCTCCTCTAAGATCAGATTCAGGTTATGGACAATGTAGAGTGTCCAAAAGATGTGGTCATACCCCCCCTCAATAATCAAACCTGCAGCTTTGCATACTAGTGCAATATCCTAATAACTTGCACCACCCTGTTAGGACCAACTTGTTCAATAGATTTTATAATAACATCAGCAATGAATTGTGCATATTTTACCTCTCCCGAGCAGTCTTCCGTCTTTAAAAACATTGCTCCTTTTGGTGAAGTGGCAATGATATTTATCAATGGTCTACGCCTTGTATCTGTCCATCCATCTGAGACTATGGTAACTCCAGAGCTACTCCAAGAAGAACAAATTGGTGATAACACATCCTCCACAAGATCCTTCTCATTTTTGAGAAGCTGAGTTCTAACTTTCTCATAGTTGGGCCCCTTGTACCCTTGAAGAGCTTTGTTAACTGCCCTTATCATATCTTGCCAATAAGGAGAGCGAACAACAATGAATGGGATACCACATGCATATATGCACCGAGCCACTCTGGAATCAACTTCTTCTCTAGCTTGCGCATTCACCAATTTAGCAATTCTGCTATCTTGAACTGTACCGAATGCCCCTATGGATGGTGGTTGTTGAGTGCCTCTTCTCTTCCTTGCTTCAACTACAATCCTTGGCTCAATGTTTGCAGGATTTTTAGCTTGACTAAGATCATCAGCCTAATATTGCTCTCTTTGATATTCCCTCCTTGCCACAGGGTCTGATGTTTTCATGCAACCTGCAATCCCCTGTCCTCCTCCATGCAAAAGATGTGCCTTCACTCTTGAGTAAGAGCCCTTGTAAGAATTATTGCAAAGATTACACCGTCATTCTCATGAGCTACCACCTCCACATCTTTGCAGCTTCTCAACATACCTCCAAAGAGGATAATATTCAGCCCTTGGGTTGGCCTTGAGGTTTGAACTTGAACCTTGGATGGAAGCCATTGTTGCAAAAAAAATTAAAAAAACAAATCTGTAAATAAAAACGTTTTTTATAATTTTGGTAGCATAAACCCTAAAAAAATAGACGAAACAATGGGAAAAAACCAAGAAATTGAATGCTTCTTACCCAAATTAATTTTGTGTAGCTGAAGCTACCCCAAAATGCCAGAAAAAACAAGAGAAATATGGTTGTAGCTGAGCCAATAACCAGGAATGTTGTAGCTGGAAACTTCGCACTCCATATTTGCTTTTGAAATCTCTTTCTCTTGCTACTGAAATCCTTTGCTCACTGGTGAAAACACCCTAGCTTAAGCACTACTCTCTTCCTCCTTTCTCCTCACTAAAAACGCTCTTCTCCAAGTGAAACGACTTGCTCAATTTGTGCGATGAGAGAATGAGGCAAATCGTCTTTTTATAATTTTAGAAAGCCATCTATAAGCATCCAAAAGACAAATAAAACAATTAAAATAATATTAGAAGGCACAAAAACTGAAAATAAATAAATAAATAAATAAAACATGACTTAAAATGCTGTTGAGGGAAGGAAACGTGGTCGTACGGCTTGGAAATGCATTTCCGGCCATACTAACAACGTTTCCCGTACGGGAAACGTACCAGTACGGCCGGAAACGCCTTTGCAGGTCGTACGGTGCGCATTTCAGCATTTCCATTTCATTTTTTGGGGGAAACGGGCCGTAAACCCACATTTCTTGCACTTAGGTTTACATTAATAACTTACCTCCAAGCATAAGCTTGGTTGATAGATTCCTAGGGCAACACTTTTCCAATTAGCTTGAGGGATTCAACCCTTCTTAGTGGTTAACACAGTGACCTTGCAGTCATCAGAGCCAATCTCTACAGCGCCGGAGGCACTGAGTGGTTGGAACACAGGGGGAGGTATCGTTAATCAGGCTTGTTGTCACACAGAATGTCTAGGCACCGCAACAACGGCTCAAATCGGGAGTTGTCACCTTGATCCCCAATCTCTCTGTTTGTGTTGTCTCCCTACAACAGACTAAGGGGGGGTAGACCCTACAGGAAATGGAATGAAGGAGAACTAGTTGGGAACCAACCAGCTCGGGAGACACAGTTAAGCGACCAAATAATTGTATTAGATCTAGCAATATTTAAAGGATTAGATTAAGCAATTGATACCAGTGCCTTATGGAGTCAACTATATTGCTAAGGAATTTAGGACCAAGTACTTGATGAGCAACTATTGCTTGGATGAATAACTATCCTTTATGTAATGTAGATCCTAAGACTAATGTGAAATGCAAGAATCTTGGTTCATTTTAATTAAATGCCTATTCTAAGTTTAAACCATTCGATCATTTCTATATTGATGTTGATCTCGTAGTAAGTGGCAGAGAGATGATAAGGTGAAGCACACTAAGGTGTGATTAACGATACCTCTCTTAAAAATCTAACATACCTGGTGCCTCTGACGCTGCAGAGAGTTGTGGCTCTGACGACTGCAAGGTCATCGTTTTATGTACTATTAAGACCAGGCTTCTCAAGCAAAGATGGATGGGTACCTATTTTTCTATCGACCAAGCTTATGCTTGGAAGTAAATTTTAACTATGCATGACTAACTTGAAATGTGAGATGCAAGGAGAGTTAGAAGATGGCTTAAATAAACACGATGTGAAAGACTCAAAGCAGTATGATTATGATTTATCTCAATTAAACACTAAGCACTTTAGTAGAGAAGCCAATTATACAAACACTTACAAAATACTCAAATGCAAGATGTGCAATTTGTCACAATTCACAACATAGTATTTAATAAAACATTGATTTAAAGAATTACTAGAAAACCTTCCAAACTTAAAACATTCGATAAATATTCAACAATTCAAGTAAATAGATGCTAACCTCAATTTCACAACAGAGTACTTAATAAAGCACTGCTTTAAATAATTATTGAAAACCTTCTGAACTTAAAACATTTGATAAATATTCAACAATTCAAGTAAATAGATTCTAACCTAAAGTAAATTCCTTCTTAGAAAATAAGCGATTTCAATTTTTTTCGAACATTTAAATTTACCTTTGACTATAGAAAAATTTAAACTTCTTCCTCAAAATAAAAAAATTTCCATGAAGCTTAAAACTTTAACACTTTAAGAATGGCTAACAAAAAATAAATCGACTTTCAAAATTTTGTATATCATACAAAAAAATAAAATTTACTAATGTTAATAGTTAGTAATTTTTTTTTTTTTTTAATCTTTTAAAAGTTAATGAAATTTTTGATTTTTTAAATTTTTTCAAAAGTTAATTTGATTTTTCTTTTAAATTTTTTTAAAGTTAATTAATATTTATTTGATTTTTGTGAAAAGGCCTAAAGCTAAAATAAAATTAAACTTTACAAAGTGTAATATCGAAATATCATTTTTTGCTTTGTTTTGATTTAGGTTTAGGCAGGTCAACGAGCAGGAGATGGACATTGCGGCGGCTTGGAAAGCGAGGAGCTTGGCGGCAAGAGATGGAAGAAGGGACGCAAAGCAACAGTGAGAGGAGGCAACCGGCAGGAACAGAGGCACGTGGAAGAGAAGCAACAGCAAGGAGGAAGGCAAGAGCGGCAGGAGAGAGGGAGCAGCGAGCAAGAGGAAAGAGGCGAACGTAGCAGCAACAAAGGAGTTGCACAGGAAAGAGGTGGAGGAAGAAATGGATGAGGGAGGAGCTAGCATGCAAAGGGAGAAAGAAATATTGTGAGAGAGATGATTGCGGCAAGAAAACGCAACAAGGATAGATGCGAGAAAGGAGGCAGTGTGGAAGAGGAAAGGAGAAGTGAGCGTTGAGGGTTTGCAAGTGAGGAAAGCACGTAGGAAGCAGAGAAGACAGGAAGAACGAAAGCATGACGGGCTGCAGACAAGGACCAAAACGCAGAGGAGCGAGGGTTAGCAGCAAAGGAAGAAATTGAGAGGGCTTAGGCCTTGGAATTTTGGGTAAAACAATTTGAAAATATTTTGCCCATAACTACAAAAAAAAAAAATCTTTCCAAAAATCTTTCAAAATTTCTATGAAAAAATCCAGATCTGAAATCAAATTTGGAAAAACTTCCCAACAAAAAAAAGTACTGAGACAAGATCTTGCCCTCCAGGGCCTAGATTTGTCTCAGATCTTGAGAAATCCTTCGAAAACCTCCAGATCTATACCTACACACATAACCGACAAAAATCAGAAACCCCATACAAGAATCTGAAGCTAAAAACCCCAATCCCAAGTTTGAAAAAATAGATCTAAAATTTCTAAATCTAATTAAAGTTACAAAAAAATACAGATCCGTCCAATCTTCCACAAAATATTTAAAATGTTTTGGTTTTTTGGAGAGGTACTAGCCCAAAAAATTCATGTACAAAAATTTAATCTTTAGATAAATCTTGAAGTTAGTATGAGGTAGGCTCTTCAGAAAATATATGCTGAGAGTTGGTTGGTACAACCGAGGACTATCCTCAAATGCTCAATGAGAACCTTAGAGATCTTCTGCAAACACTAGATCCACCATCAAACGAAGTAGAGAAATAGAATAACAATAAAATTATGAAGAAATTGAGATACCTGCTAATTCAATCAAAAATAAAAATGTTACCCTAGATCCAACAAACTGAATAAGATACCTATATTCAGATTATTCTAAGAGAGCTATTGATTTGCGATTTTCAAATAATATTTGCAGAAATTAAAATGATGTTACCATCTATTCATGAAGAGGAACACCAACACAAGTTGAAACTCCAAAGAATTTTGCATTAATTCCAGAAAATATACAAGAGAGTTTGACAGCTTAATACATGATTCAAAGATCGGATGAAAAAAATATACTGACACCAACCTCTAATTTATAGATTAATTCTCCAATGGCTAGTTAGTTTGATCCCCGTCAAAGTAATCTTGACCAATGAAAAGGATTTAATTATCTTTTAATCTCCTCCGTCAAAATTATTTTATTTAGAGGAAATTCGATTTTTTCATTAAATTGAATTTTAATCAACTCAAAAGTAATTATTTTGAGTTGATTTCCCCAAAAAAATGACTTTGACTTAACTACCAAGGTCCAAGGGTCCAAAATCTCTTGAAATTTTCAATATTCCCTTGGTCGAAGACCTTAAAAAATTAGATCTTCTAGAACCCACGAATTTTTTTATTTGGAGAAATATTTTTTCCTAGGACCTAAGATTAATTAAATTTCTGGCCTATAATTTTAATTTATTTTTACCAAAAAATTTAATTAATTGACTCATGAGGGGATTAATAATTTTTCCAACCCTCAAATAAATTAGCCATTGTGTCTAAATATGAGGGACCATGCACTAAGATATTTTTTATATCAAGCTATTACAATTTAATACATGAAGGGGGAAAACCCATTCATTATAGACCCTCAAATATCTACCCAATTCTGCAACTCGATATATAATCTAGTAGACCAAGTAATCTGTAATAAAAATAATCTAGCCAATTACCTGGGATTATTCCCAAATTACTTTTACAAAGACTCAATAAAAAACACTAGGACTTACTTAATATCTTGACAACAAAATCCACCCTAGATTTGGGGTGAGGTTGGAGGAAAAAACTTGGCCGATCATTTCTGTCTAGAGACACAGATGAATCGATGAGAAGAAAAACATCCTAGGATAAAAATCGTCACCAAAATACCAGGCTTACCTAGGTCGTTACATACATGATGGTCTTGTTAAGATCATTTACATTATAAACATGTAGAATGGGTTTACATCTTTTATAAATTGTCGATTGATGATGAAATCTGAATGATGTGAACGCTTGAACATGATAAATCACTTTTGCGAAAAAGAAGTGTGTACTACTATGGGGTCGTTGACACAGAGTGGTCAACAAGGCCATTGCTTGCTTCCCGTTGGCTTCCATCTCACAACCAACTCTGATTGTTTCTTAGAACAGTTAAGGGAGGGGTTCTA
Organism: Pinus albicaulis; assembly: GCA_034641835.2. Classification (NCBI taxonomy): domain Eukaryota; kingdom Viridiplantae; phylum Streptophyta; class Pinopsida; order Pinales; family Pinaceae; genus Pinus; species Pinus albicaulis. Next base: position 744,559,048 of record CM076579.1, read on the forward strand.
CTTAGACTAAGCATCTAATCTAAAATTAACCAACATCCTTGCATTACACCTAGATTTTAGGATTTGCATAGCATATAGATAGTCTATCATATTAAGCAGCGAGTGTCCATCTGGTTATTTGGCCTCAATTGTGACTCCATAAGGCACTAATTTCATCTCTTAATCTAATTCAATCCTTGTCTTGGTAATTTTAACCAAGTAGCTAGGCCACTCGTTCGTGTCTCCCAAGCAAGTTGGTTCCCAACTTGTTTTCCTTCACCTCATTTCCATAGGGACTACCCCCCATAGCCTGTTGTTGGGAGACAACTAGAACAAAGTGGACTGGGATCAAAGTGACAACCCTTGCCCTGAGTAGTTGTCACGGTGCCTGTACAATTCGGGCGACAACAATACCCAAACTCGACTTCACATAGCATATTTTCGATTTGATCTTGTTGCAGTGAGATGATGCCCTAGCTCCTCGCACGTGTGAGAGATGTAACCTTAAAACAGATCCAAAATTTTGATTTCTCTCTTCTTCTCTTCATTGGGTGTTGAGGCTTCTTTCTTATCTTCTTATCTTCCTTGATTGAACTTGTTGTTGCTTGATTGGATGTCATTCCAAATGAGGTTGAGCTATCCTATATATAGTCTCTCTAGTAGGTCGAGTAGCCCTTTTAGGAGACCGGCTTGTTCTTTCTTGAAGGTCGACTTGATGCTTCTTGTTTGATAAGGTCTTGGAGGGTCTTTGACACATTTATGAATTACAATAATTTTCTTGACATGATACAATATGCCCAAAACGGTCTTCCATACATGACAATGACACAATTGACTTGTTGACTCGATGACAATCCCTAGAAGCACTCAATGGGTGCTTGAACTATAAATAAATTTACCTTGAACATGAAACCTGTGCTTCAAGAATGACAATAATAAATTTATTTTTCTCTTTAATTCAAATATATAAAATCATGATTACATATGTCATTATGAAGACCGAACCTAGTTAAATATTTCAACACAATTGTCGTTGCTTTAGAATAGCCCTAATTGCTAATATGTTTCCCTGAAGTCGCCTCGTGCAAGTAAAGTGGCTGCAGATGTGCCCTAAGTATCCTTCGTTGTCATGGCTAAGGTGTGATGCTCCTTCGCTGCCTAGACATAGCCTCAAAATTCCGGTCAAGAGATAGGACCATAGTGAATCCTTCCTTCAATCTACTCACAGCAAAGCTCCCCTTTTAATGTGCCAAATAAACAACTGAAAGATTTATGTTTAGAAGAATTATGCCAAACACTTAAGAAGGAGAGAAGGCTGACTAGGGTGGAATCCTTCACCACTGAAATCGGTTAAAGAGAAAGAGGTCTTAAACCTCTCAAAGCCTCAACTCACAAAACATAAATATCTAATTCAACCTTGATGGGAAAATGATTTCTCCTCTCTTATTTATAGACTCCTTATTTTGATGTGAGGGGTTACAAGTTTAGCCCCCACTTCTAGCTTTTTTCCCCAGCTACCCCATATTTACCCAATATCGCCCCAAAAACATTGGATAATGGATTTACCCCTTTATTATTGACTATAACCTACAGGGTTATATATATATATATATATATATATATATATATATATATAATGTCTCAAACTAGGAAAAATAGTGATATGCAAAGCAAACAATAAATATGACAGCAAAAATTTCTAACTTTTAGTGCACACCCATAAAAAGAGTGGAAATAATAACCGGCTGACTCATTTTATTATAAATTGGGAGCAATAGTACAATAATGTGGAAGGAGTGCACCTACGCTTGCATCAAAGGCAAGCGTGACAGAGCGCAGGTGATAAAATGTCAAGCCCAAATGGTAGGATCAGCTGCCTCAGTGATGCCCAGCGCTGCCCAGTAAAACTACACTATCTGCTGTGAAGATCCTGCTGAAAACCCTGCCTCTGGTGCTCAGAAAATTCCACGAAATTAATGCCAAGCTCCTCAAGAAAAACCCACCATAACCCAAAAAGGTTATTCAAGGTTGTCATTGATGTCAATATGGCATTATTGGGATGGAAAATATTCTTGTGATTTCATAACCTCACGTATATTATGATGATGTCCTTACTCATAATCACAAGTCCCTATTGTTTGATAGTGATGTCATTATGACGTCAAGCCACTAAGAAGAAGTCTTGTCCTAAATGACTATTGATCACAATGATGTCCTCGAACTAACCATGAAGACACCATAACCTCATGTATCCTTTCTCTTGATGAAGATGCCCTAGAAATCATGTTGATGTCCTTACTCTTGACGAAGGAGTCCTTCTTATTGATGTTGCATATGGTTAATGACATATCATTGCACTATCTTGATGACATGGACAATGAAGGAATTGGAGATCACTTGATGACATATGATGATTAAAGAAATAATAAGTGGAGACCTCACTTACAAAAAAAAAAAACACTTGGTGACATATGACAATGAAGAAGCTCTTGCTATGCTAATCAATTTTTGCACTAAATAATTCAAGGGCAGTGACAAAGAAAAATGTTTTTCACCACCTTAGAGGCAACCTTTCTCAATGGGACCTAGACCATCTTAAAGAAGATTTTTTCCTCTTTCCAATGAGCCCTTACACGCCCCGAAACTCCCAGCAGTTTGTGAGAAAATGAATTTTCAAGTTTAAAAATAATATTTTTTAAGGCTTAGCCAACCTATGCTTAATTCCTTCATGTCGGCTCTCTAGCCCAACAGACGGGTCTTTTCATAAAGGCAAATCACTATAAATATAAGACTGCAGATCCTCATTTCAATCACCAATTTTCGGTCAAAAATTACAGACATATACCACAGGAAGAACAGTTCAAAAAGAAGGTCGAGCTTTTGGGCATTTCTTTACAGTTCGCAACAAAACAAGCCTACAGGAGCTCAGTTGAGGGGACTATTGAAGAATACAAAGTGTTAGCTTGTGGACAGTCTCATAGTAAAGCTCATATCACTTTCTAAAGGACAAAACTATAATATAGGAGACTCGGACCTGTCTTAAGGAGACACAGGCCTATTTTTAGAGGTTTGGATAGGTTGTCAAGTGACCAGATTGCAGCAAACAGATCTGTGGCTCGGTTGCATTAAGGATTGCAGTGATACCTCAGTACCTTAGACCTTTTATTAAAGTCAATATTTTGGATTGTTTGGAGACTTACCTGTGGAGACCATTTACACCTTGATTTGTGGAGAACATATTCTTTCCAAACCTATAAAGGGATAAAACTTGCATAAAGATAATTTTCTTTTTGGACCAGTGAACCAATGACCTTGGAAACACATTCTTTGGAAGTTTGGAAGCACAATACTTCGCAGATCTTGTGAAGCCTATTTGACCTGAAGATTACATTAAAAATTGAAGACATGAAAGTCTTGGTGATACGTTCTGAGTGGACCTTGAAGCAATCTGTATAGCAAACATCCTTGAAGCATTGAAAGGTATTTTGATTATTTGTGAAACTTGAAGATAACAGACGCTGGAGCATCTTTAGAGCAGTGATTGAAGATCTTTAAGCAGCCTCATTGAAGAACCCTTGGAGCAGGAGTATTGAAGCATCATGGAAATCTTGGAACATTGTGTTGAAGACAATTTGAAGAATCCCACTTGTGAAAAACATTAATACTATTGAAGACATCTTCTTTGAAAGTTGTCATTGATAAGTGAAGATACTCTTGGAATAAACCCTCATGCATAGTTGAAGCTTGATGAAGATCTTCCTGGAGGCATTATTGCGCAGACCCCATGCATGATAGAATCTTGTGAAGACGTGTAGACCTTAAGGCTTAGTGCAGCCGGTTGAAGACATCTTGTTGAGAAGCCTTAGCTAATCTTGGAGACATTATTGATGCATTAAAGCAATCATGAGGTGACTTTTGGAAATCTTTGTTTGGGTACAATGAAGAGCAGTGGTGACACGTTCTAAGAAGAAAAGGTTGTCATTGATGACGTGATGTGTAGACTAAAGTGAAGAGTAAGCTGAAGATTGTCAGGGCTCGTTGAAGAAGACATTGGGAGCCGTGAAGTATAAAAAAATATATCTTGATGAATTGAAACAGGAGGTTGGAGCCTCATAGAAACAAGGTTGGTGCCTTGGAAGATAGGGTTGGAGCTCTAGAGGATAGGAGTCCTCAAGAGACCAGGTTGGAGCCTGTACCAGATATATAGGGTTGGAGCCCTTGAGGTTGGTGCCTCAGAATTGACAAGGTTGGTGCCTTGGAATATAGGGTTGGAGCCCCAGAGATAGGAGTCCTCAAGAGACCAGGTTGGAGCCTGTACCAGATATACGGCTGGAGCCCTTGAGGTTGGTGCCTCAGAATTGACAAGGTTGGAGCCTTGGAAATCCAAGTAGGTGCTTGGCAAATACAGGTTGGAGCCTGGGAGATTGAAGATTGGTGTCTTCATCTAGGGTTGGAGCCCTACATATATTGTACTTGATTTATTTCAAAGAAGAAATTAATAAAAGCATTTATTCTTATTGTTCATTTTGTGTTCTAAATATAGGTGATCTAACTGGTAAAATTAACAATTGAAAATAAATACTGATTCACCCCCCTCTCAATATTTCCAACATTTATTATAAATTGGGAGCAATAGTACAATAATGTGGAATGAGTTCACCTACGCTTGCATCAAAGGCAAGTGTGACAAAGCGCAGGTCATAAAATGTCAAGCCCAAATGGTAGGATCAGCTACCTCAGTGATGCCCAGCGCTGCCCAGTAAAACTACACTATCTGTTGTGAAGATCCTGCTGAAAACCCTGCCTCTGGTGCTCAGAAAATTCCACCAAATTAATGCCAAGCTCCTCAAGAAAAACCCACCATAACCCAAAAAGGGTTTGGCCTAGTTTTGAACCTCGAAATTCGGCCCCCAAAGCACCACGTCCTCCTCAAACTGCTAGAAAGTATGGTTTGCCTGCACACCAAAGAAATCCCCCCCAAATCACTCCAAAAATGCTGCAAAACACTCCCCCAAGGTTTCCCTTATTTCTCTTGGCAAACTCTAGCCCCACAATGCAATCCTCCAGCTCCCAAGTGTGCCCAGTGAGAGGCTTTTGCGTTGGCCCAGGAGCTGCAAATTCGTCCTGCACTATAGCTGCCACCTCCTGCTCCAAAACTCCACCCAAAGCCTGCTACCACGTTGAATCTCCTTCACCAAAATTCTCCCGGCAAATGCTCCCAGGAAGACCCCTGAAATAACTCCCATGTGTGCACCTCCTGCGTCCTCCTGGAATACGCTATGGCTGAGCAAATGTTTGAATGTAAGCTCTGAAATCTCCCCAGCTCTCCTCCGAAATGATGTGATAGAACCTCTCTAGGGTGGCACTCGAAGTCCCCCGAGGAAAAGGTGCGTTCTCCGCTTAGAAAACTCGTTGCTAAACAGCAAGTGACCTGGCTAAGCAGCTTGAGCAACCAAAGTGAATTCGATTGGCAAAAGATCCCAAATGAGGCTAAGTTCCTCCTATTTATAATTTCGTGGGCCTTCCTTCCCACGTGGGCCCCTCCATCTTGCCTTTTGACTTCCCTCCTAAGCTATTCGAACTCCTCACTTGGCCAAGTGTGTTTTCCTTCATGTGGGTGGCCCCCACACTCCACTAACAAAATAATACGTCCTCCTTTTCCTCCCAAAGTCTTTTCATCAAAATTGAGTGGGTCCCATAGCCTCCAAAAATATCCAGAATTGTGGAAAATAAACCTGTAACAAAATAATTTAGGAAGGTAGATTACAATATATATATCATTTTTCTGTGGAATTTATTTGTGTAAATTTCCCGAAGAAACATTAAGAGAAAAAATATCAAAACTTATAAAATAACTAAAAGGAGATATTACACCTATCCATTGCCTCATACAAGTATCCCATTGCAGGCTTGTCTTAAGCAAAGAACATTTACCAAAGGTTCGTTAATGGCGCACTCCTCCTTTACTTCTGCCCAAAAACTCTCCCAATATGATGCTAGACTAGATATGGCCTAGTCCTTTGGTTTAGTGTGAAATGAAAAGGAATGTCGCTCATCTAAAAAGCCACGCTCTTTACCTCCCACATACAAGTCAAGAAAGACCTAAGAGGAATGATGCTAGTGGCAAAACGTGTGATTGCAAGATGCACCTGTTGAACACTGGAGTGGCACTTGATGATAATGAGAAGACTCCATGCCCAAGGGTGAACCAGAAGACATTTGTACCATCAGATATCATTAGTTCAACAGAGTTTTTTAAACTCTACTTCTTATCATTTTCTCTTGTACCCAGATTCCACGCCCTACGGAGAATTGTAATAAGTGATGCTAGTAATGATGAGTTTTGAGTCAGTATTGAGTTTGTAACAGGCCTAGGTAGCCTGGGACCTTGCCAACAAGTGAGTATTACTTTGGGAGGTTTTTTTTACTTGATTAATTATCATCTCCCTACTAGGAGTTAATAATTAATTAAGTTTTTTCCTTCAATTTTACCGCAAAGCCGGAGTACGGCTTGATGGTGAGGCCTTGGGTGACTCCTAGTGTCTAGAGTCAATGTATATTACCATACTAGATCACACAAAAAATTTCGTGGAATTTGGTTAGGTCTAGGTAGTGATTTTTTAATTTTTTAGATTTCTCGCAAGTCAAAAATTGCAATAAAAATTTTAATTGAATTGTAATAAGTGTTGTCTAGAGAAGTTGTATGGGGTATGAGTAATCAAAATTACACCTCTCACGCTCAACTTTCTACTATGACACACTTTGAGGGGTTAAAAATGTGTTTTGAGCCCTCAAAACCCACTTTTCCTAAGTTTTGTGGGAAATCTGGCAATTAATTAAGCCAGAAATTAAATAAATGGAGAAAAATAAATATCCACACATGCTAAATGAGGTGGAAATGAGGTGGAAAATTATGGAGGAGTTAAAGTGAAGTCCCAAGGTGATATGGACTCCTAAAATCAAGGAAAAGACATGTGCTCAAATAAAATTGAATTTTTGACATTAAATGAGAGTTGCTTACTTGGAAATTCGAATTTGTGAGGTTAATGCATATTTGGGAGGATTTGAGAGAATATTTGGTGGAGATTTTTGTGGGAAATTGCCCCCACATGGGTTACCAACCATATACACATGTCTTTCCATCATAAAATTCGAATTTGGCACATAAAGGGAAGAAGAAAATGATGTCCACTTGTCAGAATTCGATTTTTACACTTGGCATTGGAGCTCCACTTACCAAATTTGAATTTGCCTTGAGATCTCCTCCATCTCACCACTTGGCATATGGTTCTTCATTGGGATTTGCTCCCAACTTTCTATATAATGGAGCCATGGGCTCTCATATTGTAATCATTGTTTACTAGCTATTGTGCTTGCAGAAGCACTGCTGTCTTGTACACTTTTAGAAATATCAATAAAGACTTTGGGGTTTCATTCATGAGGTGTTCCTCCTTTGGGAGTGTGATGAATTGTTGATCATTGGTATAATTCCTTTTACTCATGCTTTGATCTAATCTGTTTCCATATGTTCTTGTAGATTTGTTAATGTAGAGCTATCTTACATTGACATTTGATTTAGGAGTATGCTCTAGGTATAGAATGCTCTAGTTGGTTTCAAATGAATCTCTAGAGTTTCTTATCATTGTTTATTGCTAGATCTATATGGAACTAATTCTTGATTGAAGTTTTGTAGAGGGAACATCTTGTTGGGATCAAAGAATCAAGTGTTGGAGGAAGTCTTTGGAGAGACCAACCCACTCTTGATACATTCTCAAAGGAGCTCTCATTTGTTCTTTGAACCTTCATAGTCTTATCTTACAAAATGGTTTTGTAGGGGTTTTGAGACATAGCTTGTATACAAGCCAAATACTACTAAATTTGAATATCTTTTAAAACATTATATGTAATATCTCGTTTTGGGGATATCTCTAAAACACGGCAAACTCCAACCAGAGATGGACTGGGAGGGCATTTACTGGATATTTCGCCTCTGAAAAGAGGACGAGATTCGAAGGCTACCTGGCCCTTTCCAGACTCTGTCCAAGAGTGAAAGATAAACACACCAAGTGGTATAGAACTAGAATGTTCAAGAATATATAAAAATAACAGTGCAGCTGACATATAATAGCAGAGAAAGAAAATATGGCAACTCATCCAGAAACATAAAGAGAAAATGCTAAGCCATTTTATTAATCTGAGAAATATAATGGAGTACAATAGGTGATCAGAGTGATGGCACCTAATCTTGCTCAAGGCACGTGAAGAAACACTCTCAGAAAATACAGGAAATGGCTACTCTATGAACTGCGTCCCAGCTGCTGGAAAACTGCCGTGTAGCTGCTACTGTTGGAATGAATTGAAGACTAGGGGCTGATCCCCTTGCCGAAATAAGCTGAAAATCTGCAATCCTCCTCTACTCACTAATCCCGACAAAACCCAGAAACCATATCAAAAATAGCCGACCCCCGAAAACCACTAGAAAATACCTCCTCAGGGAATTACGCTGGCCTCCAAGGCTCTGCACAGAGGCTAAATGAGAATAGTTGAAACACCGCCTCAAACCACACCAAAATCCTCCTACAAGCAAAGGCTGATCCTATGCTCAAAATCTCGGCTAAATCTCCTGCAGAAATCCTGATCCGGAGCTCCTCCAAAATAGACTGCGTCCTCTCTCCCAGTGACTGCGCAATCTCTAGGAAAGCCCAGCTCTGCAGCAAACCCAAACAACAAAACCTCACACAAAATACTGAAGAAATAACCTTGCCTGAGCAGGCTCTCGAAGTTCCCTAGGGCTAAGGGCGAGATCTTCGACCGGAGACACTCAATGCACTAAACAGTGTTGCAGACAGGCTAAACAGCCAGTGTGCTCAAGAAGACATAACGTCTAGCTCAAAATCATCAACAACAGAATGAATCAAATGAGAAGGCTCCTCTATCTTTTATAACGTTGGTTTCCCTCCAAAACCCCAACGTAGCCTCTCTCCTCCATGTGCTCATCCTTATCTGCGCAGTAGCTTCTAGAGTGTACGTGGGCCCCCTTCTCTACGTGGTGTTTGGCCCCCTTGGCTCCCCCTTAAGTCACAACGTTGTGCTACTAGGAAGGTGTTTTATTCCATCTAAGTGAGTTAGACCCTCTCCACTCACTTTTTATTTATTTATAAACTATAGACGGCAAAACTGAACAAAATTGAATATTCCAATTAGCTGTCACTAATTAGGAATATTACAGTCTCCCCCGGCAAAATGTTGCTTGTCCTCAAGCAACTGAAGTGATGGATGCTGCAAAATCTTCTCGCTCTCCCAAGTGGCATCCTCATCCGGAAAATTCTTCCACCTCACCAAGAATTCCCGGACTGTCCTGCTCCGTAACTGCCTCTCCCTGGTATCAATAATGGCCTCTGGCTGCAACACCAAGTGGCCCTCATCATCCGTAGGTGGTAGCTCCTCTGTCACTGTCACTTGCTGCCCCAGCGCCTTCTTCAGGTATGATACATGGAAAACGTTGTGGATCTTGCTGCCTTGGGGCAGCTCCAACTCATACGCAACCTACCCAATCCTGCGTATCACCCTGTATGGCCCGTAAAAGCGAGGCTTGAGCTTTTCAGCTCCCTTCTATTTCAGCGATGACTGTCGGTATGGCTGTAATCGTAGGTAGACCAAGTCCCCTACCTCAAACTGTCTCTCCACTCGACCTTTGTCGGCATACAGCTTCTGTTGGTTATGTGTTGTAGCCATATTGTCCTTGAGAGCTCGGAGGATGTCCTGACTCTCTTGGATCCAAATCTTGGCTCTAGAAGCCTTGCTAGCACCGAACATCACATCAGCAAAAGATAAGGAATGGTACCCATACAAAGCATAAAACGGTGACATACCAATGGACATGTGATGTGTCGTGTTGTAGCAGTACTCCCCCAAATGCAACCATCTCAACCATGCTCGCTGCTGCCCACTAACATAGTTACGCAAGTAGCCCTCCATCCACTTGTTAACTATCTCCGTCTGTCCATCCATCTGTGGGTGATAACTGGTACTCGGTGTCAACTCCGTCCCCACCAGTCGGAAAAGCTCCTGCCAAAATCTGCCCATGAAGCGGCTGTCCCTGTCACTGATGATGGTCATAGGAAGACCATGCAGCCTGAAAACCTCTCTGAAGAACAACTCGGCCCCCTGTGCTGCTGTGTAATGCGCGGATATGGCGAAAAAGTGCGCATACTTTGTCAGCCGGTCAACGACGACAAAGATACAATCCTTGCCCTGCACCATGGGCAACCCTGTGATGAAGTCCATCGATATGCTCTCCCATTTCCCCTCCGGAATGGGTAGAGGCTGCAACAATCCTGCGGGATGGCTCATCACCCCCTTGTTCCTCTGACAAACATCGCACTCCCTGATGTGCTGGAGTACGTCCTCCTTGAGGCCCTTCCATGAGAACCTCTCTCGAATGGCCCTGTAGGTTTGGTAAACCCCTGATGGCCTGCCAATGGAGAATCATGTGATGCCTGGAGTATCTTCTTCTTAAGCTGAGATCCCTCAGTCAAGAAGATCCTATCCCTGTAGTAGATGATCTCATCGGCCACAGCCTTTGTCATCGCCACATCCGTCGGCCTGCCTCTGAAATCTGTCCTTGGAGTACTCCACTAATAGTCGAGCCCTCTAATCGGTATCCAAGCTCATAAGAGATAACGTGGCTAGTCTACGTGAAAGGGCATCTACGTTATTCTTACCCTTGACATACTCAATGTCAAAGTCATATGCTTGGATCTTACTGATTCACTTCTGTTGCCTCTCCAGTAGCTACTTTTGCTCCAAAATGAATTTGAGGCTGTTGTGGTCAGTCCTCACCCTGAACCTGTTCCCTACCAAATACTGCCGGAATTTGGCCAAGGCATGCATGATGGCCAACATATCCTTGTATATAGAATACAACCTCTCATGCGGAAGGAGCTTCCGGCTCTCAAAGGCTATAGGGTGTCCTCCCTGCATCAAAACTGCGCCGATCCCCTCTCCCGACGCATCACACTCCAAGACAAATGGCTGCGTAAAATCCGGCAATGCAAGCACAGGGCAGCTACTCATCACCTCCTTGAGCCTATCAAAGGCTCGCTGCGCTGTATCTGACCAACTGAATGCCTCCTTCTTCATCAAATCTGTAAGGGGTGCAGCAAGTTGTGAGAAACCTCTGACGAACTTCCTGTAATAGGTACATATCCCAATGAACCCTCGAAGTTCCATCATGTTCCTCGGCTCCGGCCAATCTCTGATGGCTCTAATCTTCTCCTCATGGACCCTCACTCCGTCCACTCCAATAATATGACCCAAATACAACATCTCCGTCATCCCAAACTCACACTTGGAGAGCTTAGCATAGAACTATTGCTCTTCAATCTTCAAGATGCGTATCTTGCACACATATAGGTGTATCAGTCTTTCGCCTGTGGAGTATATCCTTGAACGACCATGCAAACTTCCTCGGATTCTTGCTTAGAAGATATGGTTCATGCAAGACTGGAAAGTGGCTGGTGCATTGGTCAACCCAAAAGGCATAACCAAAAAATCAAAGTTCCCATAATGACACCTTAAGGTGGTCTTGGGAATGTTCTGTTCCTTCACGCTAATCTGATGGTACCCTGATCTCAAATCAATCTTTGAGAAAAAATTGGCTCCTCTCAGCTCATCTATCAAATCATCGATCCTGGGTATAGGGTACACCGATTTCTTGAGTGTACATTTGGAGGCCACCTTAGTCAATGCATCCTCAAGGTGCGTCCTTCTTCTTCACAGCACCACCGGAAGAAGAAACGGGCTCGTGCTCCTCTGATGTGCCCGAGAGCTAACAACTCCTGAGTGGCCGCTCCAATCTCATCCCGATAGGCTTGGGATGCCTATAGGGAGTGGTGTCCGCCTTTCGAATACCTTACTCCGCTACGTGGTGTGCTCAAACCCTCGGTCGGTGGCCGTGGTGGTATATCCCCAAAACACGACATCATGCACTGTCGAGATGGCTGTATATCAAAATGAACTGCTCGACCGGTGGTCTTTGCCTCTGATGCCCGCAACTCAACCGCTCACTCTATGTCTCCCTTCCGGAAATTTGTCTCCATCCGGTGTGCCGAAACTGTCTGTGGTGGGTAAGTGTGCATCCCGTGGGTCTTCTCATGCTTCCCGGTCTTCTTATCATCCCACTCCATCTTTAAGGCCTCCCAATCCGTGGTGACCTTCCCCAGAGTAATCAACCACTGGACACCCAATACCACATTGGTATCTAGTATGTTGACCACGAAAAAGTGATCGGTCACGGTGTAGGTACCCATCGTCACTGCCAACTCTGGAACATGCTGGGCACACTGCATCGTTTGGGCTCCTGGGACCAAGACTGAAAATCCGTCAAAGCTCTCGGTCGGTATACCCCTCCGCTCGACCATCTGCGCATCAATGAAATTGTGGGTTGCCCCACTGTCCACCAAAACTGACACCCACTGACCACGTACTGTCCCTCGTACGTGCAGCGTCAAATACTTGGGAACTCCTCGCAAGGCTGCAAGGGTCCCCCTTGTGGGTGAAAAAGCTGCACCTCCTGTCCCTGGAGGTGGAGGCGGCAACTGATCCTGGGCCGTATGACTATCTCCTGCCTCCTCATCATCCTCCTCATCCTCTTCCCCGCTATCATCGGAGAAGACCTCAATGAAGTGTGCTTTGCCAGCAGCACACCTATGCCCTAGTGCCCACGGCTCCTGACAAGTGAAGCACAGCCGCTTCTTCCTCAACTCCCTCCTGGCATCATCATCTATCTGTGTCCGTCCCGAATTCCCCTTTGGAGGCGGAATCCTCATATCCTTCCCCTTGGGCTGGAAACCCTGTCTCTGGGGATAAGGTGTCCGAGTCCTGGGCAATGCATCCTGTAAGTCTCGAGTCCTGCTGATAGCATCCTAAAGTGTAGTTGGTCTAGTCGATCTGACTAGACCCCGAAGTGGCTCTGCTAACCCCTCCACAAACATATATATCATCCGTGCTGTGGATAGATTTGGCACCATCACTGAAACCCTCAAGAAATCTGCAATGTATGTCTCAGGGCTCCTCGTCTACTTGAGCCTCGTCAGCGCAACAAAGTGTTGTTTCGGATCCCTCCAGTCAAATCGCTCCATCAACCTCCTAGTAAACTCGGTATATGTTGTCATTGTAGAATGCCCGAGTGTGACCATCCCATGGAACCACCAGTCTTGGGCCTCACCATCCAAATGTAATGTTGCCACCTTGATGGCCTCATCTCGAACACATACGAGTTTAGTGAAGCCAGATGTCGACACATACACATAAGACTTTGCCGAACTGTTTGATGAGCCATCAAACGTAGGCAAATGGAATCTGCTAGATGTGCGGTGGGAATCTCCATGATGATAATGTCGGTGCCCTCTATGATGGTCGCGGGGTCTACTATCTCGCTGGAGCTGAACGAAATCTCGAAATGAAAGAGCATCCCTGAACTCCTGCCCATAGGCCTGATACTCTGCAAAATACTTGCCCATGTGTCTAGGCTCTGCCTCCTGCTGGGCTCCTACCCTTGTATCTGCTCCCAATAAAGTGGGCATGGTAGAGCGGGTAGGTGCACGTGAAGTCATCGGCTGAGGAGTATCACGCTGAGCAGCACCATGCTCCGGCAAATGGTGGGATGTACCTGATCCCTCTCCTACCTGGAAAACCCGTGGGGTCTCAGCTGTCTAGCCTCTACAGCGGTGAATCTCTGACCCATCACCTCAATCTGTCTGGCTAAATACTGCACTGATTTGAGGAGTGCCTCCCCAAACTGTTTGGCCTCTGTGTCATCTGCCATCGGCCCTCTCTGCTTTGAATCTAATACAGGCTCCTCCTGTTTTGCGTCTGTCACAGGCTCTCTCTCCTGCTCTGTGTCCACCACCCGAACACAGTCTCCCTCTCTGTAGGTCTTCTCCAACCTACGCTCACGGTCTCTGTACTTCTTGCCTCTGTAACAAATATATGGTCTCTTCCCTGATGTCATAGACCACAGGCTGAGCCAGAACTATGCTCTGATACCACTGTAATATCTCGTTTTGGGGATATATCTAAAACACGGCAAACTCCAACCAGAGATGGACTGGGAGGGCATTTACCGGATATTTCGCCTCTAAAAAGAGGACGAGATCCGGAGGCTACCTGGCCCTTTCCAGACTTTGTCTAAGAGTGAAAGATAAACACACCAAGTGGTATAGAACTAGAATGCTCAAGAATATATAAAAATAACAGTGCAGCTGACATATAATAGCAGAGAAAGAAAATACGGCAACTCATCCAGAAACATAAAGAGGAAATGCTAAGCCATTTTATTAATCTGAGAATTATAATGAAGTGCAATAGGTGATCAGAGTGATGGCACCTAATCTTGCTCAAGGCAAGTGAAGAAACACTCTCAGAAAATACAGGAAATGGCTGCTCTATGAACTGCATCCCAGCTGCTGGAAAACTGCCGTGTAGCTGCTACTGCTGGAATGAACTGAAGACTAGGGGTTGATCCCCTTGCCAGAATGAGTTGAAAATATGCAATCCTCCTCTACTCACCAATCCCGACAAAACCTAGAAACCATATAAAAAATAGCCGACCCCCGAAAACCACCAGAAAATACCTCCTCAGGGAATTACGCTGGCCTCCAAGGCTCTGCGCAGAGGCTAAATGAGAATAGCTGAAACACCGCCTCAAACCCCACCAAAATTCTCCTACAGGCAAACGCTGATCCTTTGCTCAAAATCTCAGCTAAATCTCCTGCAGAAATCCCAATCCGGAGCTCCTCCAAAATAGACTGCGTCCTCTCTCCCAGTGACTGCGCAGTCTCTAGGAAGGCCCAGCTCCGCAGCAAACCCAAACAACAAAACCTCACACAAATTACTGAAGAAATAACCTTGCCCAAGCAGGCACTCGAAGTCCCCCGGGGCTAAGGGCGAGATCTTCGACCGGAGACACTCAATGCACTAAATAGTGCTGCAGACAGGCTAAACAGCCAGCGTGCCTAAGAAGACAAAACGTCTAGCTCAAAATCATCAACAACATAATGAATCAAATGAGAAGGCTCCTCCATCTTTTATAACGTTGGTTTCCCTCCAAAACCCCAACGTAGCCTCTCTCTCCTCCACGTGCTCATCCTTATCTGCGTAGTAGCTTCTAGAGTGTACGTGGGCCCCCTTCTCTACGTGGTGTTTGGCCCCCTTGGCTTCCCCTTAAGTCACAACGTTGTGCTACTAGGAAGGTGTTTTATTCCATCTAAGTGAGTTAGACCCTCTCCACTCACTTTTTATTTATTTATAAACTATAGACGGCAAAACTGAACAAAATTGAATATTCCAATTGGCTGTCGCTAATTAGGAATATTACATTATACTTCATTGCTTTCATTTGCTATCTAAGAGCTTGAAGATGACTAAGCAAAGAGGAGAGTTTACTCGAACTCTTTGGCTTAGCCCTTTGTAAATTGTTGTGCAATATTTTGTAATTTTATCTATTTAATATTTGATTGGTTTTGTAGTCCTCTTTCGAATTTTTTCTTGTGACAGCTTGAGTGGACAAATACAAGAAATTACTAACAAGTTGTTGCAGGACCTTTGGGCTGAATTTAAAATGAAGAATATAACTCTCTCTTCTTTGGTTTTGGGCATAGAAGAGGCTTAGCTTCTCTTCTCCTATTGTAAAGTCTGAATTTATTTTGAGTTCTTAGAAATTCTCACCGAGGAAAAGCCTATGGTCTCAATTTTTATTTGTAAAGACTTTCCTTGGTTTAGAAAAGGCCTCATGGTCATTTCATTCTTGTAAAATTAATGAAAATTTCTGTTTTTGTTGTGGGAGCATGGGTTTTACCCATTGGCATCCCTATTTCTCCATTTCAAAGGAGAGAATTTGTAGATGGATTGACTTAGTGGTTTTGACATTTTCGTTTTCTTTCACATCACATATGCATGCTCTAATTGGGAAGTAACACAAATCGCATAGTCCTTTAATTTCTTAATTTGCAATCTCATTTGCCATCACTTACTTATGTTTTGTGATTTATTTCTCATTTGGATAAGTTTCACAATATACTACAAGTAAATAAGCATAACACTTTCAATTTATGGCAACTTGAGTTATTGTTCTAACTATGAAGCATATTTAATTGAATCATCTCCATCTTTTACATAGCACTTGCAAACTCACTTTCATATCATTTAGGCATTTCACTTTTCATACTAGACTTGCATCTCTAAAATTTACCTCCAACTTAAGTTGGTTGAATAGACATTTTAGGGACCCTCTACCTCTATGGACTCCTCACTGTGAGATCCAAATATTTGGGTGAGGGTGAGGTCTGAGGATTAGAGTTCAATTGTAACCTTGCTTTAGAACTAATTAATAAAATAAACCAAGAACACTATCTCATCACATTTACTTGCAAAGTTCCCAAATTTTTTTCTATCTTGACGGTTTAAAGATTCACATGCAAATATTATCTCAAGAAGCACTTTGGATGCAAGCATTTTAATTCCTTAAATTTTGCAAAAAGTTTAATTCTATGGTACTTGGAAATTTGCTTCTACATGCAACTTCATTGCATGTTGTCATTTTAATGATCATTATGCTTATGGATGATTGATATATCTCGTTTCATTGGCAAATACCCTTATTTGGTGTTGCAAATTTAATTGCATATTGTGATCTTGGTCTAACACTTACTTTGTGGGATTATTGTCATTATATTTTGAATTTCATTTTTGAGCAAGCATTTGTCATTTACTTTAAAGCACTGGTCTATATTTTGAACACATCATTGAATATTTCTCATATACTTATATGCTTGTTTACATATTGGAATCGAGTCATCTTTAATAAGTAATTCCCTCTAATCAATTCTCCTAGAAATCTCACATCTTTAACTTAGTTTTCCTTTAGGGACCACCCCCCTTAGCTAACCTAGGAGATAGCTTAAACGGAGAGAGTTAGGAATAGGTGACAGCCCTTTCTCTGAGTTCCTTGCCACCAACCACACCTGTGGGGTTGAAGACTTTTCCCACTAACTGTAGGTAGGTGTAGGCGGCAAGCGATAACAGCACCAACTCCATGTTATTTGTGAATTGTCTCATCATGCTAAAAGCATAGAAGCATGATTATATATATTGCAATTCTTCTAGTTGATTCAACAATATCCTTCGTATAAACAATTTTGCCCATATCCTTTAAAATCGAATCAATACAATGTACGACACAAGGATTTCAAAACAAGGTCGAATACTTCAACATAAGCAACCTACCAACAAGCACATAATTAGTAGTGCATTATTTCTTATGACTTGGACAACATTTTTGGATCTATCCCTTGGATGAAGACATCCAACAACTCACATAATAATGTTGTATCTTTAACATTTGCAAATGCATCAACAAATCAAATAAAAATTGACCTGTGGGAAATTAACCAAGAAATTAAGGGTCTCACCCTTCTAATTAGTCCAACCCTTTGACATCATGGTGCATACAATGACTTCCCATGATCCATTAAGTTCCTCCAATCTGCGAATTCAATCAAGCTTTTCATTTTGAAGGATAGGCCCTCTCAAATCATTATAGGTAGGAGCATTACCTTAGGCCAACAATAGCAATAGCATCAAACCTAGAATGGTAGGACAAGTTGTTCTTGGCAATGCTGAAAGAAGTGTCACTTGATAGAAAACATTTACCAACAAGCTTGCTTGCTTCTTGCTTCTTTATTTTCACCATTGACCTATAGAAGGTTGTGCACCAATTGTGGTTCTCAAAAAAAGGAAAGGTGGGGTCGTTGAGGCCATTGTGGAATGTGAAGCTAAGGAAAACCTCTCACTTCCTATCACCCTAGATCTTTCAATTCCTCCTGCTACAATCTCAAGTCTCACAACTTCCCTCTCATCTCTCCTTTTAACCATATCTAGAAGTGACTTTTTGGCAATATGAATTATTTCTTGGGTTTCATCTGCACAAGTTCCCACTTCATGCCCTAGAATTTGACCAAGGTGGTATTTCAACCAGGTGATTCCCCTTGTCATTCCCTTCCAATACAATTTGCAATTCAACTTTTGTCGATTATTAGGCTCAACAAGCTCACCATTTCACACATAAGGTCCAAAGTATTCAGCGTTTTCAGATAGCGACAATTAAACCTAGGGGAAAATATAGAAACGAAGATTCAAATACAAGAACGCTGCAAATTTTAAAAGAAAAAAAGGAAGATCTAAACAAATGGTAGATCTCCCATGGGCCATTAGAAATTAGAAAAAAAGGGAAAAAGCAATAGACATTGCAAAACCTGTCAAAAACTTCAAAAAACTGTTGACACCTAATCCTATGGATGGGTGTGCATTTGTATTTTTGTATTTTATTTAATATTAGGAAATAAGGAAGGCCAAGAGTCATTGGGAGCTGAATCCCAATAGCCTCACCTCCCATCTATAAGAGCATGTACATTCTTCAGCTAATATACATTGCAGATTTGAGGAGTTACCTCCTGGTTTGACATGGTATCAGAGCCAGCCCCACATTTGGCATTTCTGCCCTGTGGTGTAACTCCCTACCCTTTGCTCAGTCAATTTTATTAATTGTTTTCTGCTGCTCCTAATTGCTAGACTGTTTTTCTGCATTTTTTTTTCCCTAAATAGCACTGACATTTGCAGGCTCTGTCAATCTGCAAACTGCAGGCTCTGCCAGTCCAGCAGTCCTGCAACTGTCTTCTGCAGATCCAAATTCAAATTTTTTTTTACGTAACGCCCTTTTGGGCCTCCTCATTCTCCTTTCCTCACTTTCTCCCTACGCCCTCTCCATTCATTTCCCTGCGCCCTCACCTCCCCCCTCCTTTTCTTCCTGCGCCCTCACCTCTAGCGCTGTCTGCAACGCCCCTCTGCTCCAGGCCTACGCCCAGTTGTAATACTACGCACAGTTGTATCCCTCTGCTCCAGGCCTACGCCCAGTTGTAATACTACGCACAGTTGGTATTGTCATTATATATACTGTCCATTTCATTGAAAACGCTGCTTCCATTTCCTGCGGTATTACAATACAACGCTGTCTATTTACTGTCTATACGCTGCTATTGACAACGCTGTCTATTTACTGTGGTCGACATTTATATCATATATACAATTCATTGCATATTCGTGGCATAGTTCATATGCGTTGTTTTCCATCTCCGCACCATATATAAACGCTCTGTTATTACACTTTTATATACCGCTCTTGTTTTTAAAAGTCGACATATATATCAACGCTGGTATTATACAGTTTATTGAACGCTGTTGATAAGAGTTGTGTATTGAACGCTGTCCCATGTATAAAACAACGCCCCTCCATACATTACGTGGTTGTATTGAACGCTGTTGATAAGAGTTGTGTATTGAACGCTGTCCCATGTATAAAACAACGCCCCTCCATAATGCGCCCCTCCCTTTCATAGTTTGTTATATATTTGTTATATATTGCTGTGTTGAAATTGCAGTCGCGTCCCCATAACAAATATATAAACGCTGTGTTGACATTTCCATAACGCTGTTTTATATAACGACTGTATTTGTTATAACGCTGTGTTGAAGTTGCAGTCGCGTCCCCATTGCATATTTGTCCATTGCGCCCATCATTTCATTATACCGCCCATCATTTCATTATACCGCCCCTTCCATTGTGTTATACCGCCCATCATTTCAAATTCCGCCCCCCCTCCCTTTCATTATACCGCCCCTTCCATTGTGTTATACCGCTCATCATTTTTAATAACACAACAGTCCATTGCATATATTACAATAGTGTTATACGGCCCCTTCCATGGTATGTGTAATGCGCCCCTCCCATAGTCATATATTTCGCCCTTCCCATTCCCCTCCCCCCCTCCCATAGTCATATATTTCGCCCTTCCACTCCATATCATCTTTTCATATACATTTTTTCCCCAAATAAAAAAAAAAAATACATTTTTTTTATGCAGAATCAGTCTATAGCAAAGAGTGTTTTTTTAAAATTCAGTCTCCAGCAAAGTTTTCTGAGCAGATATAGTTTCCAGAAAGAGTTTTTAAACTCAGAAAATTTTTTCCAGCAAGATTTTTTGCCCCTGTATTTGAAATATTTCAAGAGTTTGAAGTTTTTATAGCAGAATTTGTTTCCTCTTCAGAAGATTTTTCCAGCTGTATAATGCATTCTCTCATCTCTATTGTTGGGATAGTTCTCTCTCGCAAAGAGAACTATCTTGAATGGTCTCGGAAGATTAAACACACACTCATTTTTAATGAGCTGTGGAGAGGAATCTGTGAAGGACAAGCAGAAAATCCACCAGAGAAGCCCTCTTCAGACAAAGAGCTTGCCATCTGGGAAAACAAGAACTGCAAGGCCTATGCCTTGATTGCAGCTTCAGTAAGTGAAGAGGTGAGTCGCCATATTTCATCATTCTCAAATGCCTTTGAAGCCTTGAAGAAACTAAAAGAACTCTATGACTCACACTCAGAATTAGAAAATGTTCAATTGATGGTTAAGTTGTTCAGTCTTGAAATGAAGAATGATGATCCCCTTGCTTTAGCTTCAGAAATAAGATCTATAATGCATGACATTCAAAAAACTGGTGTAAAAATGGACATACCTCTCATAGCATATGTTAAGGCATTATATCCGACTTACTCACATTATCTTGAGTCTTTGCAAGCAAGTGGAAACCTTTAACAAATCACCTTTGATAAACTTGAGCAGAAGTTTGCAGAAAGAGAGAAAGCTTTTGGGAAGATGACAGTCCCTTCATCTTCCGAAGAGGCTGCATATTTGACACATAGAGAAAAGAATCATGCTCCAGATTCATTCAGAGGAAGAGGTGGCAGAAGAGGAAGAGGAAGAAGGAACTTCACAGAAAGGGGGGGCAGACAAGCTGACAAATCCCATCTTCATTGCACACGTTGCAATAGAGATGGACATGATGCACCCAAATGCAGAACACCATGGAACAAAATTGAGCAGCACAGAAATCAAGACAAAGGTAAAACCAATGACAAAGACAAAGGTAAAGCACCTGAATCCGCTCACTATGTTCTAGCACATTGTAACAATGGAGTAACTGAAAACCTATTTGATGTTTCATTTACTTCATGGAGAGATGATTGGTTGCTAGATTCGGGAGCAACATGTCACATGACATTTAGAAAAGATTTTTTTGAAGAATTCACTGACAAAGTTGATGGAGCAGTATATTTCGCAGATAAATCCAAACTCAAGCCATCAGGGCTTGGCACAGTCAGGCTTAAACTGCCTGGTCTTCCCGATCATATCCTACATGAGGTTCTATACCTCCCGGAGTTGAAGAGAAACTTGCTGTCCCTGATCGAAATCCGGCAGCAAGGACACTCAGTTCACTTGTTTGATGGCAAGGCAGAGGTCAGATCAGCATCATATCACTCACTTGTCATGGAGGGAATAGAAGAAGGGAGACTCTTGAAGCTGAAAGGTTCATCTGCTCATGCTCAAAACTTTGCTTTCAGTTCATATCATGATGAAGGTACATTTCCATCAAGTCTTTTATGGCATGCTAGATTTGGACACTTAAATTATGACAGCCTTCGTTTGTTGAAGAAAATGGTGTTGATGGACTGCCTACAATTCCTAGAAAACCTAAGGAATGTGATGCATGTATTCTAGGAAAGCATAGCAAACAGCCATTTCATGATTCACACTCAAGAGCCCATAGGAAACTTGAACTTGTTCATTCAGATTTATGTGGCCCTATGCCTATTGCTTCTGCAAATGGAAACAAATACATGATGACATTTATTGATGACTACACTAGAATGTGTTGGATTTACTTACTGAAGAATAAGTCTGATGTTTTTCAAACTTTCAAGAATTTTCATGTATGGATTGAAAATGATGCACAAACACATATTGGCTCTCTACGTACTGATAATGGAAAAGAATACACTTCAAAAGAATTTGAAAATTATCTTCGTCAACATGGAATCAAACATCAAACCACTGTGCCATATAATCCACAACAAAACGGTGTAGCTGAAAGAATGAACAGAACCATCTTAAATATGGTCCGCTCCATGCTATTTTTCAAGAATGTAAAATTGATGTTTTGGGCTGATGCAGTTCTATGTGCTGTTTACATAAAGAATAGGTGTCCTTCAAGTTCAATTAGAAACAAAACTCCTTTTGAAATGTGGCATGGCCACACTCCTTCGGTAAAGCATTTCAGGGTCTTTGGGTCCACCTGTTATGCCTTGATACCCAAGGGTCAAAGGAACAAACTTGGTGCTAGAAGTCAAAAATGTATCTTCTTGGGGTACTCCAATACCTCCAAAGGATATCGTCTCTATGATGAAGCAAATAAGAAGTTTGTGATAGCAAGAGATGTCATATTTTTTGAATCATCCAAGAGTGACAAGGTTGTTGAGCGGCAACTTGATCGCCTGGATAGATTCACACATGCAAAGTCTTTCAAAGAATTTGATAATGTGATTCCACACCTTGAAGGGGGGATTCCGATATTGAATCAAACTGTGGAATCATATCCTGAAGCACTCTCTCCCCCCCATGAAGAAACAACCACGGATGACACATTGGATGATGTGATTGACAGAATTGGGAGATTGAATCTTGAATCAATCCCAACTCAGTCAAGTGACCAGCCAGGGCCATCTCAGAAAGGTCCCCCCCAATGGCTGACAAAGACACTGGAGGATGTTCATCCCGATGAGGTTGGAAAAACAGGAACAAGAAGTTCCACTCAAGAAATCGAAGGTGATGTAGATAATTCTGATTCCCCTGTTGATATGGATATTGCTTATAACTGTGAATTGAGTTTGTCTACAGATCATGAACCAACTTCCTTCAAAGAAGCCGCTTCTCATGATGAATGGAAAGAAGCGATGCAGAATGAGTATGATGCCTTGATAAAGAATGGCACTTGGAAGCTGGTTGATCCGCCTTTGGGAACGAAACCAATTGGCTGTAAGTGGGTCTACAAGAACAAGTACAAAGCAGACGGCTCACTTGACAAGCACAAGGTCAGGCTTGTGGCAAAAGGATTCGCACAAAAAGAAGGAGTCGATTATGAAGAAACTTTTTCTCCCACAGCAAAATGGACCACCATCCGGACTCTCTTTGCCTTAGCAGCTCAGAATGGATGGAAAGTCCATCAGATGGATGTAAAAACAGCGTTCTTGAATGGAGATCTGAAGGAGAAAGTTTATATGTCCCAGCCAGAAGGATTTGTGATAAAGGGTCAAGAACACAAAATTTGCAAACTTGTGAAATCCTTGTATGGCCTCAAGCAAGCACCACGAGCCTGGTATGAGAAGTTGACCGAGCATCTTCTGAAACTTGATTTCAAACACTTTGATCTTGATGATGCAACTTTGTTTGTCAAGAAAGTTGGAAAAACAGTTGTATATCTTGTGGTATATGTAGATGATCTTTTGATAACAGAAAACAATGAGAGCTATATTGCATCCATGAAGAAAGAGTTGAAGAAAGGTTTTGAAATGACTGATTTGGGTCATGTTCATTACTATTTGGGTATTGAAGTAATTCAACATCCTAAATCCATCTTTCTTTCTCAGAAGAAGTACATTGGAGATCTCTTGAACAAATTTGGCATGGATGATTGTAAACCCTTAGGCACTCCAATGGAACAAAACTTGAAGCTCACATCTGTTGAAGGGAAGGAATTTGAAAATGCAACTAAGTATAGACAGCTTGTAGGAAGTCTTATCTATCTGACCACCACCAGACCTGACATCTCATTTGCTGTTGGAATCCTCTCAAGGTTCATGCAAAAACCTTGTGAAGGACATTGGTCTGCTGCAAAAAGAGTACTAAGGTACTTTAAGGGGACTCAAGACTTTGGACTCAAATATACACAGGTAGGCGACTTCATCTTGACCGGATACTCTGATTCAGACTTTGATGGCGACAAAGAAACAGGGGTGTCTACTACAGGTTACACCATGAGTCTAGGATTAGGAGCTGTCTCATGGAGATCACGCAAACAGTCAGTTCCAGCAGATTCCACGACCGAGGCAGAATATGTGGCAGCAGCTGAAGCAACAAAAGAAAATTGTGTGGCTCCGGAAAATCCTGGAAGATTTGCAGATGAAACATATGTATTCCACTCCACTCATGATCGACAACACTTCTGCAATAAAGTTGGCCAAGAACCCAAAGTTCCATGATCGAACAAAGCACATCAATACAAAGTACCATATCATTCGACATCATGTTCAGGCCAAGACCATCCATCTACATCATTGTTCCACAAATGAGCAAACTGCTGACATCTTCACCAAAGCACTTGGAAGAGAGAAGTTTGAAAAGTTCAGATCGATGCTTGGACTCACCAACATCCCTTCTGATTAAAGGGGGGAATGTTGACACCTAATCCTATGGATGGGTGTGCACATTTATTTTTGTATATTATTTGTTATTAGGAAATAAGGAAGGCCAAGAGTCATTGGGAGCTGAATCCCAATAGCCTCACCTCCCATCTATAAGAGCATGTACATTTCTTATTAACTTCATTAGAGATGGGAGTTACATACTGGTTTGACAAAAACAAACAAAACCATGTATAAAATTGATGCAAATACGCAAATATGAAGCGACTATGCAGAAGATCGTCCTACTCCCCCAATAAAAGGTTGAAGTAATGATAAACACTCTGGCACAATTAACTAAGCTCAAAGAAAAATGAATGGAGGCCTCCTTTGCTTTCAAACCCCTTTGCTCTGTTTTGGAAAGGAGTTTAAAAAGGTCAAATTTCTGATTATATAGCACACTGTTGGTGGCCTTCACAATATTTTCCATCAAGTCTCGATGGTTCCTGAAAAAATCACAATTTTTGGAATATAACGCAATATATTTGGCAGCAGAAAATATCATGACTTTTTAAGGCGATAATATCACTGGCTAAGGTATATTGCAATGTCCGCACTAATATCACAATATTTGCAAAACTGGTTGAAACTATAGCACAGAAAGTGACCAAATCATACTCTAAATTAACAAAACAACAAATTCAATACAGCGGGACTTCCTAATTCCTCAAGTTTTGTTTGTAATTCTTCACTAAATATTTCTACCATATATTCCGCATAGATGTGGTCGGGTTTGCAAGTCTAGACTCTATATACAAAAGATAGCATTAGACATATACAAACACTTAAATAGACAACAATGTATCAAGGAAATATCAAAGCAAAGCTAACTTAAGACATATCATATGTTGGGAGTGCAATCAAAGTTAAAACTATAGCATTTATTCTCAAGTAAAAATTCTATAAAGCTATAAATTTGGTAAGAGGAAGTTGATGGAGCTTTACCTGAGAGTTATTCCTAATGCCAAAATCCTGTAGCATGCCTTTGTCATCAATCAGCTTCTGGTTTGCATAGCATAGACAAAAATTTGACCAAACATGCCTCCTGCAAGGTTATGCATATCAAATAAACCATCAACAATATACTGAAGTTGGAATTCCTCAAAAGTTCCAAAAAAGCAAACAAAAATGATGAATAGAAATACATATTGTAGATACACATAATATGATTTGCACACAAATAAAAGCTAATAAAAAGCTCGCTAAATGGATCTAATCATGAATACATTATGATAGAGAAAATAGAATGCAATAAAACTATGCCAATAAGGTAATCCATTTAGTTTATTTATATTCACCTTCCTAAAACTTACAGGCCCATTAGTTATGAGGCCTCTAATATTCTATATTTATAAAACTTTATAACCATATATCTTGTTGATAATTAATAGTCGACATCATTCACTGACAAATTTCACAAATGCCAATACAATGAACATTATAACAATGATTCCATAGCAGCAGACATCCCTACCTACTTATCAGTATTAGATATTGTAGGGACTAGTGGTCTTCTATAACTGGCATATGTCAAAAGGCATCCATGTATATATGGTTGCCATAGTGTTCAAAACCGGAACCGGTGATTGGACCGGTCCACCTATCAAACCAGGTTTCAAATTGGAACTGATAAAACTGGGACTGGTCAGGTCTCAATGAATCGGTCTTCAAAAAAATACATGAAATAATTAATTTTTAATGAAAAAAAACTATTTTTAAGATTTAAAACAATCATTCCAAACCAATAGAGACAAAATATGCAAATTTTGCTCATCTATATACCATATAAAGGTGAATATATCAAAATGGCACCAGTGTATATATGGTTGCCATAGTATTCAAAACTGGAACCGGTGATCGGACCAGTCCACCTATCAAACCAGGTTTCAAATTGGAATCGACCAAACTGGGACTGGTCAGATCTCAATGAACCGGTCTTTAAAAAAATACATGAAATAATTAATTTTTAATGAAAAAAACTATTTTTAAGATTTAAAACCATCATTCCAAACCAATAGAGACAAAATATGCAAAGTTTGCTCATCTATATACCATATAAAGGTGAATATATCAAAATGGCACCAAGTGCAATACATATCAGCAATAAAATACATAATCAATGAGGCTCTAAATTGCCTTTAGAGTCCAACAACAATGCTACAAGCTATGGAACCATTGGCCTACTGCAAGTCTACATACCAGTGATCAACATGATCACTGTTCATCGTGATCAAACTCATCACCACTACTAGACATGGGATCATCAACATGAGATATATAA
The DNA here is from genome assembly GCA_034641835.2 of Pinus albicaulis. Lineage (NCBI taxonomy): Eukaryota > Viridiplantae > Streptophyta > Pinopsida > Pinales > Pinaceae > Pinus > Pinus albicaulis. Next base: position 744,585,713 of record CM076579.1, read on the forward strand.
ACATGTAAATTTTCGAAGATGTTCTATGCTTGATGCAATTTTACTTTAAATCCAATACTAAATAGCAATCACATAAACATGAAAGTAAAATGTTGATAGAACATACCAATAGATCGACGGAAGACAAGCCAAAAATACACTTAACTTGATCAGCAAAATATAAGTGTTGTGGTGCGTTATGGCGGTCAACGGGATGCTTTGACCAGAAAAGACTCCTCATGATCAGCCAACTAGAAGTGTCACACAACCCTCAAGACAACGCCACAAAAGTCAACCCAAAGTCAACAAAAGTCAACGTTGTCCAGTCAATGGTCAATGCAGAACAACAGCAGCAAAAAGTCAATGTAGCAGGGCAAAGGTCAATGTTTAGCCTCGATTTTTGTGCCAAAAAATGCAGACTGCAAAAATCAGAATTTTGGTGGAGTTTGAGGTCAAATGGACCAAGCATTGACCAAAGTCAACGCTGGTTAAACCTGCGCTGAAACCCTAGACAGATCCGAATAGAAAACCCTAGTTGTTGTTCCACGCGTGTGAGAAGAGAAGCCTCCAAATGATGATCGAACCAATCAGACACGAGAGAGAAGTGTGATGAGTGGATGATGAAATGAACTCCAAGTCTATCCAATTTATATCCTTCTGTGAGGGTGTGTGACACATCTGTTGCGCTCCAAGCCTACATTACAATTCTGGCCGACCTTGCACATAAGTGGAATAAATTCAAAATAAATTTTCTGCTCATCTGATCAAGATGATCTTTAGATCGATCTTGCACCTCTCTGAAAGAGGAGTCCAATAAAAATATTGGCATCATCATCAACATGGAGTTTGGACCTAGTTGCCCAAAATTAACACTCCCTCTCAACTAGGGAGAACTCCATCCACCTGTGCCATCCAAACATCGTGCGTCATCCCGCAGTAACTTGCTTTGCTGGCTTCTTTATTTCAAATAGTGAGTCACAAAGACATCACTCCGGCTGACCCGAAGTCAGCTCAGAGGTCCGGAACCTCTATAGGACTCAAAGGAATCTCATACTAACCCGAAGTTAGTTTAACTGACCCGAAGTCAGTTGGAGGTCCGAAACCTCACTTGGACTCAAGAGAGTCATATACTAACTCGAAGTTAGTTTAACTGACCTGAAGTCAGTTGGAGGTCTGAAACCTCACTAGACTTGATCCCAAATAAAGTGTTGGACACGTGCCATCCTAGACATAGAGAGTACAACAATATTTGATGCGTCCATTGGTCTTGATATCAGTCTCTATCCACATTTCCCACCTCATTGGCCAAGATGAGAGGTACTTCCCATGAATCCGGGACTCCATGGGTAAGATGCATACGGGGCACAAATCAAAGAGAGGTGAACCAACTCAATATCATCATGGTGGGGCAGAAGCACATCAACAAGGTTTGGCAAGCCTAGCCCTGTGGTTGCTTATAGCTCCAAGAAGCTATCCCCAAAGCCCCCTGGACCTCCCAGAGCTCATCGTCCAACAGGACCCTCAGAATAGGGTTGTTCCACAATTCCAAGATTCTCACGATTCCAATATCCGCGACCTGCTCATTAGTTCCTATATGATCAAGCCTTACGGCACCTTGCTGTACCATTTCCTGGATAAAATGGTACCTAACGTCAACATGCTTGGATTGATCGTGGAACACGGGATTCTCTGACAAACGAATCCCCCTCTAGCTATCACAAAGGATAACGGTGGTATCTAGCACATGCCCGAACAAAACACTGAAGAGCTGTCGCAACCAAGTAGCTTCACAACGAGCCATACACGCTGCAATGTATTCGGCCTCAGTGGTGCTCAAAGCCATCGACTTCTGCTTCCTTCTCATCCAAGATATCAAAGCAGACCCAAATGTGAAGCAGCATCTAGATGTGCTCTTGCGATCCACCACACTGCCAGCCCAATCGGCATCAGTATATCCATGGAGTCTCAAAATTTCGACAGTGTATCTCAGCCCATGGTCTATCGTGCCCCAGAGATATCCTAAGAGTTTTGTAATATCCCATTTCGGGGATATCTCTAAAACACAAGCAACTCCAACCAAAGATGGACTGGGAGGGCGTTTATCAGATATTTCACCTCTGAAAGAGGGTGAGATCTGGAGGCTACCTGGCCCTTTCCAGACTCTGTCTAAGAGTATGGGGAAAACACACCAAATGGTATAGTAACTGAAATGCTCAAAGAGAGAGAAATAACAGTAGTGCAAGCATACAATAGCATATATCGAACATGTAACAAATACTCCAGAAATATAGAGAGAATGTTATGCCATTTTATTATACTGAGAAATATAAGGGAGTACAATAGGTGATCAGAGTGATGGCACCTAGACTTGCTCGAGGCAAGTGAAGAAATACTCTCAGAATGGCAAGGAAATGGTTGCTCTCTGATCTGCGTCCAAGCTGCTGGAAAATTGTCGTGTAGCTGCTACTGCTGGAACAAACTGAGGATTTGGGGCTGCTCCCCTCCTCGGAATGAGTTGAAACTCTGGAATCTGCCTCCGCTCACCAAACCCAGAAAAACCCAGAAAGCATTTCTGAAATGGCCGACCCCCGAAAATCACCCCCTTGAGGATCTACGCTATCCTCCAAGGCTCTGCGCTGAGGCTGAATGGAAACCACCAAAATACGGCCACAAACTCTACCAAAATCCTCCAATGGGCAAGGGATGGTCCCTTGCTCAATCTCCAGGCTCGAATCCTCCAAAAGAAACCCAATCCGGAGCTCCCCAAGAATGGACTACGTCCTCCCTCTCACGACTGCGCAGTCTCTGAATGCACTGCTCCTCCACAAAAGCCAAGCACCAATCCTCCTGCAAAATACTGATGGAACAACCTCACCCGAGCAGGCACTCGAAGTCCCCCGGGGCTGAGGGTGAGATCTCCGAACGGAGACACTCAGTGCACTAAACAGTGCTGCAGACTAGCTAAACAACCAGCGTGCTCAAGAAGTTGAAATGACCAGCTCAATATCATAAACATCGAATGACCAAAATGAGGAGGCTCTCCTCCTTTTATAACATTGGCCTCTCTCTCAAACCCTAGGCCCATCATCTCCAATGTAGCCTCTCTTGGTCCCACACTGCCAACTCAACCTGCGCAGTCCCTCCACGTGCTCTAGTGGGTCCCCTCTCTACGTGGTCTCTTTTCCCCCCTTGGCCCACTTAAGTTATAACGTTGTGTCTACTAGGGAGTGAACTTTATGTTTAGAGTGAGTTATGTTCTCCTTTCACCCACTTTATTTTTACTTTAACTTTATAAAGGCAAATTAATCAAAATTAATATTTCCAATTGGCTGTTGCTGATTGGGAATATTACAGTCCTCCCCGCCAAAAATTGCTTGTCCTCAAGCAATGCCTGAACAAGCATCTGCTCTAGCTGATGCTCCCCACCATCACTGTAAAATGTGCCTGGGTCCCAGATGCACCACCGAATCTTCCCTGTCCTCTGTATTACCCTGATATGGAGGGATCTCTCAGTGCTGGGATCCAAAACTGATCTCTCACTGTACCAGCGAACAAACAATCCTCCCGGATCCCAACGCCACCATGGCCAATCATCGCCCAAGACCCACGGCTCGGACTGCGCTCTGCCTTTGGCTATGACTGATGCTCTAAGAGGTGAAGACCATGACTCCTGCTGTGCTGTATCTGTGACTATGTAAGTTGTCCCATCAACCGTGTACCAGCTCATCACCTCTCTCCAATCCAAGTCCTGACTCAATCCCACACTGATCCTGCTCTCCTGAAATCGGGATGGGGTGCTGAAGAAACGACGACCTGTGCCCTCCTGCCAACTGGAATCTGTAACATCTACTATGTCTAAGGGCCCCTGCTCTGTTGTGCTCCCTATGAAGAATACCGTACCATCAAGAGTGTACCAACTTATGATCTCCCGACAGTCCATCATGGAAGAAGAATCCAATGTAGCAACAACTGCACATGGAACATGCCCAGAGTGTTGTCGCCAGCCCGTAATCAACTCCCACTGCTCTGCTCTGTCTGCCAATGGAAGCTGCCTGTAGAAGGAAGCCCCTCTCTCTATAATGGGCCAAAGTGGGCAAGATATGCTGCAAGCCCCATCGATGTACTCCTGGAGAGTGCTACTCACTGAAAGTAATGCAGCTCGGCCGACTGTACGTACATCTATCTGTACCTCATCAATGTGTCGGCCCAAAGATGGATGCTCCACCATCTCCAACAACTCATCCTTCTCATCGGGAATGTGAAGCTCTTGCCGTCTCCTAGCCCCCTGCAGAAATATCCCATCAACCTCCAACATCTCTAGAGGATATGGATCTACAACTGCTGTCAGCGTACACGATGTCAGTGCATCTGACTGCTCCTCCTCAATCGCTGACCCCAAGGTTAGCCGCATACCCATCACGGACTCGATGTGAGCCTCCATCTGGCTCTCCCCCAAAGGACTATCATGCATGATGTGCATAGTATCCTCCTTTGCTGACTCAGGCTCCATCATATGCTGCTCTAGCTGAACCGTCACAAGTGACTCATCGCCCAGAGTATCTCCCGTAGAGTCCCCTGACTGCTCACCCTGGACACTGGAATGCAGCTCCAGTCTACTGTCATCATCTCTGCATGACTGCTCTCGCTCCCCAGAAGCGTCCTCAACTGATCCTATGGACTCATATAAAGAAGAGTCCTCACCCTGGCATATAGAAGGAATGCCCTCCTGTTCTACCTCCGCCACCTCATCTGCATTGAATATGCCATCCACCCTCTCGATAATATGTCGATACATTGTCTGGAGCCCAAACACATACTGGGATGCTACCACTGTTGTACCCAGTATCCTCTGCTCATGCATGATCTCGACATGCCCTGAGGGAAAAGTGACGCATGTCTCCCTCATGACCCGCTCCCCAAATGTAGGCTCAGCGATGACTGATGTGCAACCCCTGCAGAGAATCATCTCATCCCCTAACCTGTGGCTGTCAACTAGCACACCGACCTAGTGCCACTGCTGAGAAGTCTCTCCCCTAGTGTGCTGAGTGTCATCCAAATATCTTGGGTGAGCCTCGCGTATCCCACTGCTCATGCCCAAAGTGCCAAAGGACAACAACAAAATCGACAGTGCCCGTGAGTGATGTAGAAGAGGGTCATGTGCGTGAGTCCCCACAGATACCGTCAAGTATCGCTCATTTGTCTCCTCATCGATCTTGGGTGAACTACCCCCAAAGGTAAGCCCAGTGTCCCTGTCCGTGAGTCTCCCTGGAGGCAATACTCTAAGACCCTACTGTGCAGCACCATATGCCTCCACATACCACCGATCATCCATGTACTCCTCGACATGCCACTGCACATTGAGGCACACCCCTGTACACTGCTGAATACCTCCGACTGCTACTGTACCACCCAGTACCCTCCTGTGCCTTGTCTGTGTCAAGGCATCGGTCACTCCTCGCGTGTTCTCAATGTGATGTAGGACACTCCTACTCCACAATGCAGTCCCACACACTACGGTACACCACCATGCAACTTCCTGTCCACCGGTAGTCCACTGCTCAATGCTAGAGGCTCCCACACATCCTTGGATGTGATGACCTAGAGTTGTGTCTCTACATGTCGGACCACCCCCAATCAGTATCATCATCTCCATTGTCGCATCGCTATATCCGCCGACGAACGAATCATCAATCCAAACCCTCCCTGAGTGGTTCGAGAAGTGAATCTCCCTATGTGTCAGTAGTGATACCACCACTGCTCGACTCCGCTGTGACCTCTATGCCTTACACAAAGGTGAAGAACCCTTGGCCCCATACAAGGCACCATCTGGTGGCCTGCCAATGCCACCTCCTCCGACAAGCTTCTGCCAAGGTATGTTGATCACTCTGTGACCCCGTGTACAAGTGTCATACCAATACAACCTAGGGAGTCTGTCCATAAACTAGTTGGCCACTGGAGTTGACTGAAACTCCCCTAGCAAATGCGCATGCTCAACTCATGCTCAACTGCTAGGCCAACTATACCCTCCAAGACATAGTCAACCAACCTGCCTGGGAAACGACAGGTAGTCCCACCTAGATCCCAATGCCAATCTGGGGTTCCTGTATTCCCAGCACCTGGAAAATCCTGCTGAACTATACCCAGGTCCACCACTATCATCATAACCCACTCCACCGGGTACCAACTCAAAATCTCTCGCCATCCCACCTCAACATGTGGATGCTGCACCCTGAGCAACTCTGATCGTCTCACCCCGCTAACCAAGTCAACGTATGAGATCTGACTAGGTGGCTCAGCCTCTCTCTCTCCAATAGAAAGAGGTGACCCAATAATGCTGCTAGCCCCGTCTATGCATGCCTGAAGGGGGTTGCTCTGACAATCCAATGTGCCCTCTAGCTGTACCATTAGGGAATCCAACCGTTCCTCGATGTGGGCCAACTTGGCCGCTGACACGGCACAAACCACTCTCATGCCCTCTAGCTCCTCGTTCTGTAACAAAATAGCTTCTCGTACTGATGTGGCCTTCCCTTTCAAAACTAGAAGGTCGGCTCGAAGCTGATGACACTGTTGTCTGCGACCATCGTCCAATACCTCTGTATCTCCTACTGCCTCATCAAAGGTGGATACATCTCCTGGCACCGCACCCATCTGCCGCGTGTTGCTACCACCCGAGAACTCGGACACTACCCCGGTCATCACCTCAATGGAGGGCACTACTGGGGTAGGCTCTACTCTCTTTACTAAGATGTCAACTGATATGGTCAAAGAAGTCTCCAACACAAGTGACCCCTGCGTCATACTGGGTGTATCCACATGCTCCCCATGATCCTGTGTGCCTTCATCCTCCAAGTGCGAGGTAGCCATTTTGATGGCTTACCCCTCCGTTATTCGGTCAAGTTGGAAAGAGGTATCCAACTTTTCCACCTGATCCCGAACCATGCAATCAGTGAATCCATCGAACGTGGGAAAAGGTGTCCTCCCAGTGGTACGCTGCAGCTCTGAACTCTGCATGCTAGAAACCCCACTGTTCCTTCCTCCTTCATCCTGCTTGAGCTGACAGTAATCTCTGAAGGGCAAAGGCGCTCTGAAGTTTTCCCCCATGGACTGCCATTCACGGAAATAATCTCCAAAAGGTATATGATCACGCTGCCTACCTTTCTCATTCGGTACTGGAGGTAAGAATGTAGGGATTGTGATTCTGGTTGGCCTACCGAAGGCTGGTAAATGTTGGTCACACTGTTGTGAAACCCCCATATTTTCCACCTCTACTGCCTTTGGTGGGTAAGATTCTGCCTACCTTCTTTGTTCATAGAAAAATATCCCCACGACTTCTCTTCCGGTGTCATAGACAACTTGCTCCACAGGCTGAGCCAGGTCTATGAGCTCTGATACCACTGTAATATCCCGTTTCAGGGATATCTCTAAAACACAAGCAACTCCAACCAAAGATGGACTGGGAGGGAGTTTACCAAATATTTCACCTCTGAAAGAGGGTGAGATCTGGAGGCTACCTGGCCATTTCTAGACTCTGTCTAAGAGTATGGGGAAAACACACCAAATTGTATAGTAACTGAAATGCTCAAAGAGAGAGAAATAACAGTAGTGCAAGCATACAATAGCATATATCGAACATGTAACAAATACTCTAGAAATATAGAGAGAATGCTAAGCCATTTTATTATACTGAGAAATATAAGGGAGTACAATAGGTGATCAGAGCGATGGCACCTAGACTTGCTCGAGGCAAGTGAAGAAATACTCTCAGAATGGCAAGGAAATGGCTGCTCTCTGATCTGCATCCAAGCTGTTGGAAAACTGCCGTGTAGTTGCTACTGCTGGAACAAAATGAGGATTTGGGGCTGCTTCCCTCCTCGGAATGAGCTGAAACTCTAGAATCTGCCTTTGCTCACCAAACCCAGAAAAACCAGAAAGCATTTCTGAAATGGCTGACCCCCGAAAATCACCCCCTTGAGGATCTACGCTATCCTCCAAGGCTCTGCGCTGAGGCTGAATGGAAACCACCAAAATACGGCCACAAACTCTACCAAAATCCTCCAATGGGCAAGGGTTGGTCCCTTGCTCAATCTCCAGGCTCGAATCCTCCAAAAGAAACCTAATCCGGAGCTCCCCAAGAATGGACTGTGTCCTCCCTCTCAAGACTGCACAGTCTCTGAATGCACTGCTCCTCCACAAAAGCCAAGCACCAATCCTCCTGCAAAATTCTAATGGAACAACTTCACCGGAGCAGGCACTCGAAGTCCCCCGGGGCTGAGGGTGAGATCTCCGAACGGAGACACTCGGTGCACTAAACAGTGTTGCAGACTAGCTAAACAACCAGCATGCTCAAGAAGTTGAAATGACTAGCTCAATATCATAAACATCGAATGACCAAAATGAGGAGGCTCTCCTCCTTTTATAACGTTGGCCTCTCTCTCAAACCCTAGGCCCATCATCTCCAACGTAGCCTCTCTTGGCCCCACGCTGCCAACTCAACCTGCGCAGTCCCTCACGTGCTCTAGTGGGTCACCTCTGTACGTGGTCTCTTTGTCCCCCTTGGCCCACTTAAGTTACAACGTTGTGTCTACTAGGGAGTAAACTTTATGTTTAGAGTGAGTTATGTTCTCCTTTCACCCACTTTATTTTTATTTTAACTTTATAAAGGAAAAATTAATCAAAATTAATATTTCCAATTAGCTGCTGTTGATTGGGAATATTACAAGTTTCTTGGCACCAACCTAGTGAATGTTATGAGGATCAACCATGTGTTGACTCAAAGTGTTCACTACACAACATACGTCCAGACGGATGTTCATACGAGTTGTCGATACTCAGTAGGATTTGCTAGCACGGGCCCAATAATGTTTCCACTCAACTTCTTAAAGTTGAGCTTCATCGGTGTTGACACGGACTTACAGTCCACCAAACCAAATCTTTCCAGCAGCTTCACAATGTGTTTTCCTTGAGAGAGGAAAATCTCGCCAAGTCTCTGCCAGACCTCCAAGCCTAGGAAGTAATGGATCAGTCCTAGGTCTTTCATCTCAAACTCATAAGCGAGCTCCCTCTTACACTGATGAATGAGAGGGTCAACACCTGTCAGGAAGAGATTGTCCACATAGAGAACCAGAATGAGAGGTTTTTCTCTATCAACCTTGAAGTAAAGGTTCGGATCAGCATTGCTTCGAGTGAAGCCCAGCGTCATCAAGTAGCTATCTATCCTCTCGTACCAAGCCCTGGGAGCTTGCTTCAACCCATAAAGGGCTTTCTTCAACCTGCATACATGAGAGTCTCTATCCTGGACTTCGAACCCCAGAGGTTGCTCCACATACACCTCTTTCTTTATCGAACCATGTAGAAAAGCGGTCTTCACATCCAGCTGATGAAGACTCCATCCTTGTGTAGCAGCAAGGGAAATAATAGATCAGATGATGGTATAGCGGGCCACAAGTGCAAATATATCATCATAGTCTATGCCTTCCTTTTGAGAGAAGCCTCGAGCAAAGAATCTTGCCTTGAACTTTTCAGCACTACCATCAGATCCATGCTTGATCTTATAGAGCCATTTCGAGGTGACAACAGCTTTATCCTTCGGTCTCGGAACCACATCCCAGACATCATTCTTCATAATGGACTTGTACCCTTCGTGCATAGCATCTTTCAAGACTAGATGCTTTACGGCTTTTTCAAAAGATCTAGGCTCAGATTGTACGATTGTACTCATGGCTGCTAGATACCCTTGGTATATATTCGACTTCTTGCTTTCACGGAATGTCCCTCTTGGGGCCATATGTCTCTCGGCATCCTCGAGAGTATCATGGAGCCATGAGGGTCTTCTCTTCATTGACGGAGGTGGATTAATAGGGTCCATTGGTCCTTCAACATCGGGCATCATCTCATCCTTCGGCTCTACCTGCTTCCTTGTTCTTTCATCATTGTCTTCCTTGGAGCTAGGAAGATTTATCACTTTCCTGAGGAAAGCATCTTCATCGAAGGTGACATTGTGGCATATCTCCACTTCTCTTTCGGCACAACCCTGACATACACCTTCATGATCATTTTTGAATTCGGGCATCCCTGTCACCACCTTCCTTGCTTCGGGAAGGGCTTTGTAATGAAGCTGTCCAAACCTCCGATGCCATAATTCGGTTTGACGAATTGTATCACATGTCATAGCCCCCAATGGACTTCCTCTAACCTGGTAGAGTGTATCACATCTAAAGCCAATAGTGAGAGCTTCCTTGAAACTCTTCTTCCAGATGCGTACCTTTCCATCGACGAATGCCACCTTCAAACCTTTGTCTTCCATGGCCGAAATGGACACAAGGTTCTTCTTCAAATCAGGTACACACAAAACATCTTGCAAACGGAGGACTTGACCTTGAGATAAATGGAGGGTCACAGTCCCTATCCCTTTCACAGGATAGGTGGCATTATCTCCAAGGATAATTTGCATATTAGTATCCTTCTCAATCAAATCAGAGAGAGCTTCTTTAAACCCAGTGAGGTGCCTTGAAGCACCATTATCAATCAACCAGACATCCAAGGTGTCGGGTGGAGATGCAGCAGAGAGGGCAGATATACGAATGAATTCATTTCTTTCATTGTCAACAACATTAGATTCTTCATACCTGGAATTTCTTGACCTTTTGAAGGGTTGCCCATTTCCATTACGACCAGAGCATAGTATTAAAAACCGGCCAGTTTGAACTGGTATCCGGTCAAACCAGCCGGTCAGGAGCCTAGCCAGTCAAAACCGGTCAAAAAACCTGGTCAGGCACCCCATTTCGCTTGTTTTTTTCCGGTCAATCCGGTCTAACCGATCGGTTTATCAATAAACCGGCTGGTTTATTAATAAACTGGCCGATTTATGATAAACAAACCAGCCGGTTTATTAATAAATTGGCCGGTTCGCTGCCACAGCCACAAAAAGGACCCACACAAATTGATTTGGCCAATAATGGGTGGTTTTGGAGGGAGAAGGGGGGTTTTTCCCTCCAAAAACACCCTCCCCAATCCTTTAAAGGCAGGGGTACCCTCTCATTTGTCTCACACATCTCATTTTGAGCTTTTGTGAGTTTGGTTGAGAGCTTGGAGAGTTGAGTTTTTGTTGGAGTAGTGGAACAACATAGAGTTTGAGCTAAGTAGTAGCCATCATGCCTCTAAAAGGTAAGGATACTGCATGGGCTCATTGTCATATGATTGATGGCAAAATGATTTGCAAATATTGCCAAAAATCTATTGCACGAGGGGGTATTTACAGGTTCCAACAACACTTGGCTAGGATAGGAGGCCATGTAAAGCCATGTGAAGCACCAAATGAAGTAATAAGGCATATTAGGGCTGAATACCTTCAGAATTTTGAAACTCAAGTCACTGAACCAATAGAGAAGTTTGTGACTGGAGCAGTTGCAAAGTTTGGCAGTGGAGAGTCGGGAGACTCAAGTTCAACCAACTGAGTTTGAACTTTGATCATGATTAGAAGTTTCAACTTTCAAGTGATAGTGTTGATCATTAATTAGAATTTAGTAATATCATATATGTAGATTTGTAGTAGACTGTCACTGTACTATGTAGGCCAATGGCCTCAATGCTCATAGCTTGTAGCATTGTTTTTGGACTTTATGGGTAATTTGGAGCCTCATTGCTTATGTATTTTTTCGATGATATGTATTGCACTCGGTGCCATAATGCCATTTTGATATATTCACCTTTACATGGTATATAAATGAGAAAACTTTGCATATTTTGTCTCTATTGGCTTGGAATCATGGTTGCAAATCTTAAAAATAGTTTTTTTATTAAAAAGTAATTATTTAATGTATTTTTTTAAAAACCGGTTCGTTTAGACCTGACCAGTACCGGTTAGGCCGGTTCCGGTCTGGTTACTGGTTCATTAGGTCCACTGGTCCAGTCATCGGTTCTGATTTTTAATACTATGGACCAGAGGGAGCCTTCTTGTTTCCTTTGAACTTGTTGTTCCTTTGATTGTCATTCCCCTGTTGTCGTTGTCATCATCCCCTGGAGAATCCCTTCTATTAGGGCATTCTCTAGCATAGTGGCCAAACTTGTTACATGTGTAACATCTTCCTTTATTTCCTTTGGTCCCTGCTCTTCCATGGTTCCTCGGACCACCATTATTCTTCTTAGCATGAGCGGTGAAGGCAGCATTACCTTCATTTTCATATTCCATCATTCTTGTCTTCTCTTGAGTGCATCTCGACAATACTTCATCAAAATCGGGAATCACATTATTATTGAGAATGGTAGTAATGAATACATGCCATTCAAAGGGGAGACCTCCAAGTGCAATGAGAAGTTAGAACCATTTCTCAATCAGCTATTGATTCCCCAATGGTGTAATATTCCCAATTAGCAATAGCTAATTGGAAATATTAATTTTGACTATTTTGCCTTCATAAAGTTAAAATATAAATAAAGTGGGTGGAGGAACACTTAACTCACACTAAGGATAAAAATATTTCCTAAAGTCACTTAAGAGACATGTCTATTTGGCAAGTGGGGCCTAGTGGTCAAGTGGCAACGTAGGGAATGGAGCAGCGTAGGCAGCGTGGAGCCCAGCCACAGCAGAGTGAGTTGGACAGCGTGGGCCAAGGGAGACAACGCAGAGATTGGTAGGGCCTAGGTGAGGGAAAGGCTCACCAAGCATAAAAGGAGGAGGGGTCTCCACATTCTCATTCATTTTGATTATGAATCTTTGAGATTTCTCTTCTGACATTGAGCACGCTTGCTGTTTAGCAAAGTCTGCACGTACTGTTCAGTTGATCAGGTGTCTCTGTTCGGAGATCCCAACCTCAGCCTCGGGGGACTTCGAGTGCCTGCTCGGGTGAGGAATTTCATCCTTGTTTTGACGGAGGGAGTTGCAGCTACCACAGCAGGAGCACCCACTCAGAGAGATAGTGCAGTCAGTGAGAGGGAGGACGCAATCTTGTGAGGAGGTAGTTCCGGATCAGGGGTTAGCTAGTGGATTCAGCCCGGGATAGTGGGTAAGGGGCCAGCCCTTCCCTATTCCAGCATTTTGGAGGAGTTGTGGACCATCTTTTGGAGCAGATCACTCAGAGCCAGCGTCCCTCATTGAGGAATAGCGTAGTGCCTCAAGGGAGCCAATTTCGGGGGTCGGCCATTTCTGAAAAGCTTCCTTTGCTTTTCTGGGTATTAGGAGTAGAGGCCATTCCCGAAGTTTCAGAATTTTCCGAGGTGGGGAACAGCCTCAAAGATTCAGTCCGTTGTAGCAGTAGCAGCAGCACGGTAGCAGAGCCAGCAGCTTGGAGATAACGCAGTCTTGAGTTAGCAGCCATTCCGAGTCACAATATGGGAGTATTTCTATGCTTGCCTAGTGCAAGCTAAGGTGCCATCATTCTAATCACCTTTGTACTCATTTTTCTATCTTTCAGTATTAATAAAATGGCTCAGCGTTCTCCATATTGGTTATTGTTCATGTGATATCTCTCTAGTTGTTGTTTGTCTTTGTTTATGTGCTTTATATTGCTATCTATTTCTACTTGGAATATTACAGTGGTATCAGAGCTCATAGACTTGGCTCAGCCTGTGGAGCAGATTGTCTATGACACCTTCAGGTAAGCCATACATTTGTTACCATGGGAGGAAGTACAGAGATCAAGAATGAAGGTTAGATCTCACTTTCGGGGAAGGTGATAGCGTCCTAGTAGTGGACGCAGAGGAAGAGGAACCAATGGCGGAGGACAGAAACGCCGATAAGGAGTTCAGGGAACTTCTCCTCAAATCAGTACAGGATCTGTCAAGACGAATAGAGGAGATGGGGCAGAAATTCATAGCAGAGTCTAGACATTGCAAGACCCCAAGGGGTTTCCATGTTGGATAGGGCTTAGGCACGTCTCATCATTTACAGGAGCACCCCACAGCACAGTAGATGGCATCACACACACCCCCCCGTTCCACGATGCCTACATTTCTTGCTGCAGACACTGGGGCAGAAGCACAGCAGGAATAGGAGCCGACACACATGGGGGATTATTTTTCTGAGTACCAATCATACGGTCAGGAGTTCAGAGATGCCCTCACCTTCCACGATTTTGTTCAGCTCTCAAGTGGGACAACAAACCCCGCAACCATCACAGGGGGAACAGGCATTCACATGACGGGGACTTGCAGCGCACAGTGGGCAGATTCCATCTACCGATATTTGATGGATCATCCAAGTGTTCGGCAAAAGCTTGGGTGGAGAAGCTGGATATATATTTCTAGCTTAATCAGATGGCAGAGCTAGAGGCCATCAAAGTGGTAGTGCTGCACCTAGAGGGCGAGGCCCAGGATTGGTGGTTTCACAGGATGGTTACGCTGGGGCACTTGAGAGTGACAGCATATGTCGAGTTTACGCGGAGGTTAGTGGAGCGTTTTGACCGGAGGGGTCCAGAGGAGCATTTTTTTGAGCTAACAAAGCTCAAACAGACCGGGAGGCTGGATACATACATATCAGAGTTTTTGAGACTCTCCGTGATGGGACCAGATCTATCCACCGCCCATATGATTTATATGTTCATAGATGGATTGGCAGAGCCTCTACCGGGACTAGTCAGATCGACGAGGCTCGCTACACTCCATGATGCAGTTGAGAGGACTCGGGATTTGTAGGATGCACTTCCCAGGACCAAAGCTCCTTTTCCCCAGAGGTCGGCATTCCAGCCGAAGGGAAAAGACGAGAGGGTTCCGCCTGCCAAGGGGAACCAGGGTAGAGGGTTTGGAGATGATGAGGCTAGGAGAGAACTGAAGTGGAAGAGATTGTGCTTCATGTGCCAGGAGCCATGGGCCCCAGGACACCATTGTGCCGCAGGGAAGGCACATTACATCGAGGTCTTCTCCGATAGTAGCGCGGAAGAAGATGAGTACGAGGATGTGGAGGCTAAAGACAACAATACAATGCAGAGAGGGGATCATCTGCCACCTCCACCACCTGGAGCAGGAGGTGCAGCTTTTGCACCTACCAAGGGAGCCCTTGTAGCCTTGCGTGGAGTTCCCAAGTATTTGACACTGCGTGTTTGAGGTACAGTACGAGGGCAGTGTGTGTCGGTGTTGGTAGACAGTGGGGCTACCCACAATTTCATTGATGCTCAGCTAGTAGAGCGGAGGGGCATACAGACAGAGACTTTTGATGGATTTTCGGTGCTGGTTCCAGGGGACCAGACCATGCAGTGTGCCAGGTATGTGCCAGCCTTGGCAGTGACGATGGGGACATACACCCTGACAGATCATTTCTTCGTGGTGGACATTTCGGACACCAACATGATACTGGGGGTACAATGGCTTATCACATTGGGGAAGGTCACCACTGACTGGGAGACCTTGGAGATGGAGTGGACGGACAAGAAGACTAGGAGGCATGAGAAGATTCGGGGGATGCACACCTACCCACCACAAACAGTTTTAGCACACCGGATGGAGGCAAATTTTCGAAAGGGGGACATAGAGTGGGCAGTGGAGTTGCGTGTGTCAGAGGCAGGATCTACAGGGTCGGCCGTACACCCAGATGTACAGTCCATTCTTGACAGGTATGCTACGGTATTTGGGGAGATACCACCAGGACAGCCACCGGATCGGGGGTTTGAGCACACTATTGAGCTGGAGCAGGGTATCCAGGTTGTTATCACTACACCCTATAGGCACCCCAAAGCCTATCAGGATGAGATTGAGAGGGATATCCATGAGCTCTTAGCTCTTGGACACATCCATCCTAGCACCAGCCCCTTTGCTTCTTCAGTAGTGATGGTGAAGAAGAAGGATGGCATGTTGAGGATGTGCATTGATTATAGGGCCCTGAACAAGAAGACCATGAAGAACCGGTACCCCATCGCACGGATTGATGAGTTGATGGATGAGCTGAGGGGGGCCAAGTTCTTCTCAAAGATTGATTTGAGATCCGGATACCATCAGATTCGCGTGAGGGAGCAGGACATTCCCAAGACCGCTTTGCGGTGTCATTACGACCATTTTGAGTTTTTGGTGATGCCTTTTGGGCTACCAATTCCCCGGCCACTTTCCAGTCATGCATGAATCACATCTTCTGCAGTCACTTGAGGAAGCGTGTGTTAGTGTTTTTTGACGACATATTGATCTACAGCTGGACATGGGAGGAGCATCTTCAATATATAGAGGCTATATTGCGCATTTTGAAAGAGCATCAGTTTTATGCTAAGCTCTCAAAGTGCGAGTTTGGATTGACCGAGATGCTCTACTTAGGGCACATCATCGGGGTGGACAGAGTAAAGGTCCACGAGGAGAAGATCAGGGCCATCAGGGAATGGCCGGAGCCAAAGAATGTGACGGAACTTTGGGGATTTGTGGGGATCTGCACCTACTACCGAAAGTTCGTCAAAGGATTTTCCCAACTTGCTGCACCCCTTACAGATCTCACCAAGAAAGGGGCATTCAATTGGTCAGATACAGCGCAGAGGGCTTTTGAAAGGCTCAAGGAGGTGATGAGCAGCTGCCAAGTGTTAGCATTGCCAAATTTTACACAACCCTTTGTCTTGGAGTGTGATGCATCGGGGGAGGGGATAGGCGCAGTGTTGATGCAGGGAGGCCACCCCATAGCTTTCGAGAGTCGGAAGCTATTGCCACATGAGAGGTTGTATGCGATATACGACAAGGAGATGTTGGCCATCATGCATGCATTGGCCAAGTTTCGTCAGTACTTGGTAGGGAACAGATTCAGAGTGAGCACAGATCACAACAGCCTCCGATTCTTTTTAGAGCAGAAACAGTTGTAGGAGAGGCAGCAGAAGTGGGTTAGCAAGATCCAGGCTTATGACTTTGACATCGAGTATGTCAAGGGAAAGAACAACGTTGTGGCAGATGCACTTTCCCGCAGACCGGCAGCGTTGTCATTGATGATTTTGGACACGGACTGGAGGGCTCGACTGTTGGTAGAGTACTCCAAGGACCGTTTTGCTTGTGAGATTTTGGATGGTCAGGTGGCAGATGACAGGTACAGAGTGATGGACGAGGTGATCTATTACAAGGACAGGATCTTCTTGACTGAGGGCTCCCAGCTCAAGAAGAAGATAGGGGTTTACCAAAACCTATAGGGTCATCAGGGAGAGGTTCTCGTGCAAGGGCCTCAAGGAGGACGTGCTCCAATATGTCAGGGAGTGCGGGGTTTACCAACGTAACAAAGGAGAGATGAACCATTCGATAGGATTTTTGCAGCCTTTTCCCATACCTGAGGGGAAATGGGAGAGTATCTCGATGGAATTTATTGCAGGGTTGCCCATGGTACAAGGCAAGGATTGCATATTTGTAGTCATTGACCGGTTGACTAAATATGCTTATTTTTTTTCCATATCGGCACATTACACTGCAGCACAGGTAGAAGAGTTGTTCTTTAGGGACGTTTTCAGATTGCATGGTCTCCCGAAGACCATTGTCAGTGACGGGGACAACCACTTTATGGGCGGATTTTGGTAGGAGCTTTTCCGTTTGGTGGGCACTGAGTTGACACCGAGTACTAGTTACCACTCCCAAACGGATGGACAGACCGAGATAGTGAACAAGTGGCTGGAAGGCTACTTGCGTAACTAGGTCAATGTAATATTCCTAATTAGCAATGGCTAATTGGAATATTAAATTTTGCTCAATTTTGCCTTCTATAGTTTATTTATAAATAAAAAAGTGAGTAGAGGGGACATAACTCACTTTAGAAATAAAAGCTCGCTCCCTAGTAGCACAACGTTGTAACTTAAGTGAGCCAAGGGGGGCCAAGAGACCACGCAGAGGGGGAGCCCATGCAGACACATGGAGGGACTACGCAGGCCATGATGGGGCATGTGGCAACGTTGGAGGAGATGAGCATTAGGGTTGAGAGGGGCCAACGCTATATAGAGGAGAGAGCCCC
The DNA here is from genome assembly GCA_034641835.2 of Pinus albicaulis. Classification (NCBI taxonomy): domain Eukaryota; kingdom Viridiplantae; phylum Streptophyta; class Pinopsida; order Pinales; family Pinaceae; genus Pinus; species Pinus albicaulis. The sequence goes on from CM076579.1 coordinate 744,603,576, forward strand.
CTCATTTTGATCGTTCGTTGTTGATGATATTAAGCTGGTCTTTTTTACTTCTTAAGCACGCTAGCTGTTTAGCCTGTCTGCAGCACTGTTTAGTGCGTTGAGTGTCTCCGATCGGAGATCTCGCCCTTAGCCCCGAGGGACTTCGAGTGTCTGCTCGGGCAAGGTAGTTTCTTCAGCATCTTGTGGGAGGATTGGTGTTTGTGTTTTGTTGCGGAGCCGTGCATTTAAAGAGACTGCGCAGTCATTGAGAGGGAGGACGTAGTCCATCCAGGAGGAACTCCGGATTGGTATTCTTGCAGGGGTTTTGAGTCGGGAGATTGAGCAAAGGATCAGCCTTTGCCTTTGGGAGGATTTTGGTGGAGTTTGAGGCCGTATTTCATTCATTCCTATTCAGCCTCTGCGCAGAGCCTTGGAGGCCATCATAATTCCCCAAGGGGGTGTTTTTTAGGGGTCAGCCATTTCTGATATGATTTCTAGGTTTTGCCGAGATTGGTGAGTAGAGGTGGATTCCAGATTTTCAGCTCATTCCGGCAAGGGGGACAACCCCTAGTCATCAGTTCATTTCAGCAGTAGCAACTACATGGCAGTTTTCCAACAGCTGGGACGCAATTCAGAGAGCAGCCATTTCCTGGTGATTCTGAGAGTATTTCTTCACTTGCCTTGAGCAAGTCTAGGTGCCATCACTCTGATCACCTATTGTACTTCATTATATTTCTCAGTATAATAAAATGGCTTAGCATTCTCTCTCTATTTGTGGACCATTTGTTACACATGTTATCTATGCTATTGTATGTCTGCATTACTGTTATTTCTATATCTTCGGGCATTCTAGTTCTATACCACTTGGTGTGTTTTTCCTCATACTCTTAGACAGAGTCTGGAAAGGGCCAGGTAGCCTCTAGATCTCACCCTCTTCTCAGAGGTGAAATATCTGGTAAACGCCCTCCCAGTCCATCTCTGGTTAGAGTTTGCTGTGTTTTAGAGATATCCCCCAAAAAAGGATTTACAGTGGTATCAGAGCATAGTTCTGGCTCAGCCTGTGGAGCTAGTCGTCTATGACACCGGGGAAGAAGCCCTACATTTGTTACAGAGGCAGGAAGTACAGAGATCTTGAGCGTAGGTTGGAGAACAATTATGGAGAGGGAGATTGTGTTCGGGTGTTGGACACAGAACAGGAGGAGCCTGTGACAAACGCAGAGCAGGAGGAGCTTGTGTTAGATTCAGAGCAGAGAGAGACGATGGCAGATGATACTGAGGTCAAACAGTTTGGGGAGGCACTCCTCAAATCAGTGCAGGATCTAGCAAGATAGATTGAGGTGATGGGTCAGAGATTCACCGTTGTAGAGGCTAGACAGCGTTAGACCCCACGGGTATTCCAGGTAGGTGAGGGATCAGGTACATCCCACCATTTGCCGGAGCATGGTGTTGCTCAACGTGATACTACTCAGCGGATGGCTTCACATGCACCTACACGCTCTACCATGCCCACTTTCTTGGGAGCAGACACAGGGGCAGGAGCCCAACAGGAGGCAGAGCCCGGACATATGGGTGATTATTTTGCAGATTATCAGGCCTATGGGCAGGAGTTCAGGGATGCTCTCTCGTTCAAAATTTTTTTTTAGCTTCAGCGGGACAGTAAACCCCGCGACCATCATAGAGGGCACCGACATTATCATGATGGAGATACCCACCGCACATCTAGCAGATTCCATTTGCCTACGTTTGATGGTTCATCAAATTGTTCGGCAAAGTCTTGGGTGGAGAAGCTGGATATCTATTTCTAGCTTAACCAGATGTCGGAGACAGAGGCCATCAAGGTGGCGACATTACACTTGGATGGTGAGGCCCAGGATTGGTGGTTTCATGGGATGGTTACACTCGGACATTTTGCAGTGACAACATATGCCGAGTTTACCAGGAGGTTGATAGAGAGATTTGACCGGAGGGATCCGGAACAACACTTTGTTGAGCTGACTAGGCTCAAACAGACCGGGAGCCTAGAGACATACATTGCAGACTTCTTGAGGGTTTCAGTGATGGTGCCAAATCTATCCGCGGCATGGATGATCTATATGTTTATGGAGGGGTTAGCAGAGCCGCTTCGGGGTCTAGTTAGATCTACTAGACCAACGACACTCCAGGATGCTATTAGCAGGACTCGGGATTTACAGGATGCATTGCCCAGGACTCGACCACCTTACCCCCAGAGACAGGGCTTCCAGCACAAGGGGAAAGATGTGAGGATTCTGCCTCCAAAGGGGAATCCAGGACGGGCACAGACAGATGATGATGCCAGGAGGGAGCTGAAGAAGAAGCGGTTGTGCTTCACTTGTCAGGAGCCGTGGGCACCTGGACATAGGTGTGTTGCTGGCAAAGCACACTTCATTGAGGTCTTCTATGAGGATAGCGGGGAAGAGGATGAGGAGGATGACGAGGAGGCAAGAGACAGTTAGATAGCCCAGGATCAGTTGCCACCTCCACCTCCAGGAGCAGGAGGTGCAACCTTTGCACCCATAGGAGCGACCCTTGCAGCATCGCGAGGAGTTCCCAAGTATTTGACGCTGCGCGTACAAGGGACAGTACGTGGCCAACGAGTATCAATTTTGGTTGACAGTGGGGCAACCCACAACTTCATCGATGCACAGATGGTTGAGTGGAGAGGTATACCGACCGAGAGCTTCGATGGATTTTCAGTTTTGGTCCCAGGAGCCCAGACGATGCAGTGTGCCCGGTATGTTCCAGAGTTAGCAGTGACGATGGGTACCTACACCGTGACCGACCACTTTTTCGTGGTCAACATACCGGATACCAATGTGGTACTGGGTGTTCAGTGGTTGATTACTCTAGGGAAGGTCACCACAGATTGGGAGGCCTTAGAGATGGAGTGGGATGATAAGAAGACCGGGAAGCATGATAAGATCCGCAGGATGCACACTTACCCACCTCAGACTGTCTCGGCTCACCGGATGGAGGCAGATTTCCGGAAAGGAGACATAGAGTGGGCGGTTGAGTTGCGGGCATCAGAGGCAGGGACCATCGGTCAGGCAGTTCATCCTGATATACAGGCCCTCCTTGATAGGTATGATACAATGTTTGGGGATATACTACCAGGTCGGCCACTGGACCGAGGGTTTGAGCACACCATTGAGCTTGAGCAGGGCATACAGGCAGTGATTACTACCCCCTATATGCATCCCAAAGCCTATCGGGATGAGATTGAGTGGGCCATCCAGGATTTGCTGGCTCTTGGGCACATCAGACCGAGCACAAGTCTGTTTGCTTCTTTCGTGGTGTCGGTGAAGAAGAAGGACGGCACCTTGAGGATGTGTATTGACTACAGGGCCCTGAACAAGAAGACCCTGAAGAACAGGTATCCTATACCCAGGATCGATGAGTTGATGAATGAGCTGAGAGGAGCCAAGTTCTTCTCAAAGATTGATTTGAGATTCGGGTACCATCAGATTCGCGTGAGGGAAGAGGACATTCCCAAGACCACCTTCAGGTGTCATTATGGGCACTTTGAGTTTTTGGTTATGCCTTTCGGGCTAACCAATGCCCCAGCTACTTTTCAGTCTTGCATGAACCATATCTTCCGCAGTCATCTGAGGAAGTTTGTATTGGTCTTTTTCGATGACATACTTATATACAGCAGGACTTGGGAGGAGCATCTCCATCATATAGAGGCAGTACTACGTATTTTGGAAGAACAACAATTCTATGCTAAGCTCTCCAAGTGTGAGTTTGGGACTCGACAGGAGGTCTTGCTGTTGTCCACAGCTATTAGAAGAGTTGCGGGTAGAATCCACAGGGGAGAGAGATGAGGCCACGGGGATGGCGGGCAGGAACGTGTGAGGAACTTCGAGGATTCATTGTATATGCGATTATTACGAAGTTCGTCAGAGTTTCCTGCTGACTTCTTGCACCCCTTCTGAATTTGTGAAGAAGAGGCAGTGGGTTGTGAAGATCACATTTCTGTGACACACAATCAGGAGAGGTGATGAAGTAGCTAGTAAGTGCTTGTGTTGCAGTTCTGCCATTGTTTATTTTGATGTGATATTGAGAGGAACAAACATAATTATTGATATAGGGCCTTCTGTGCCCGACAGAGCTCCTTCCTGAAGGGTGTATTCTGTGAAAAGGAGATGTTGGCCATTGTCGCCACCGTGGCAAATTCCGACGAGTATTTAGTGGGGAACGAGTTACGAAAGTTGAGGATTGATGCAAGATAAGTTCTTTGGAGACGAACGTGCTGCGAGAGGCGGCGTGGATGGTGAGATCTAAACATAACCGTCGTGTGGGGTAAAATAATATAATGTGATGCCTGCGTGATGACTGTGTTGTCTCTTATGACAGATGAGTTGGAAACCAATCTGGTGGTCCTCAAGAATGATTTGCATGTGAGGTTCTGGATGGACAGGTGGCGGATGACATGTATAGGGTGGTTGATGAGATCATCTACTATAGGGACCGGATCTTCTTGACTGAGGGATCTCAGCTCAAGAAGAAGATACTTCAGGTGTCACATGATTCACCATTGGCCGGCCATCAGGGGTTTACCAAAACCTACAGGGCCATTAGAGAGAGGTTCTCATGGAAGGGCCTCAAGGGGGACGTACTCCAACACATTAGGGAGTGCGGTGTTTGCCAGAGGAACAAAGGGGAGATGAGCCATCCCGTAGGATTATTGCAGCCTCTACCCATTCCGGAGGGGAAATGGGAGAGCATTTCGTTGGACTTCATCACAGGGTTGCCCATGGTGCAGGGCAAGGATTGTATCTTTGTCGTCGTTGATCGACTGACAAAGTATGCGCATTATTTTGCCATATCTGTGCACTACACAACAACACAGGTGGCCAAGCTGTTCTTCAGATAGGTTTTCAGGCTACATGGTCTTCCTAAGACCATCATCAGTGACAGGGACAACCACTTCATGGGCGGATTTTGGCAGGAGCTTTTCCGATTGGTGGGGACAGAGTTGACACCGAGTACCAGTTATCACCCACAGACGGATGGGTAGATGGAGATAGTTAACAAGTGGCTGGAGGGCTACTTGCGTAACTATGTCAGTGGGCAGCAACGAGCATGGCTGAAGTGGCTGCATTTGGGGGAGTACTGCTACAACACTACGCATCACATGTCCATTGGTATGTCTCCATTCTACGCTTTATATGGATATCACTCTTTGTCTTTTGCTGACGTGATGTTTGGTGCTAGCAAGGCTTCGAGAGCCAAGATTTGGATCCAAGAGAGTCAGGATATTCTCCGAGCTCTCAAGGATAATATGGCCACAGCGCAGAACCAGTAGAAGCTGTACGCTGATCGGGGTCGGGTGGAGAGACAGTTTGACGTAGGGGACTTGGTCTACCTACGATTATAGCCATATCGACAGTCGTCACTGAAGTAGAAGGGAGCTGAGAAGCTCAAGCCCCGCTTTTATGGGCCATACAGGGTGATACGCAGGGTTGGACAGGTTGCATATGAGTTGGAGCTGCCCCAAGGCAGCAAGATTCATAACATTTTCCATGTATCATGCCTGAAGAAGGCATTGGGGCAGTAGGTGACAGCGACAGATGAGCTACCACCCACAGATGATGAGGGGCATTTGGTGTTGCAACCAGAGGCCATTATTGATACCAGGGAGAGGCAGCTACGTAGCAGGACGATCCGGGAATTCTTGGTGAGATGGAAGAATTTGTCGGATGAGGATGCCACTTGGGAGAGTGAGAGGATTTTGCAGCATCCATCACTTTAGTTGCTTGAGGACAAGCAACATTTTGCCGAGGGAGACTGTAATATTCCTAATTAGCAATGGCTAATTGGAAAATTAAATTTTGCTCAATTTTGCCTTCTATAGTTTATTTATAAATAAAAAAGTGAGTAGAGGGGACATAACTCACTTTAGAAATAAAAGCTCGCTCCCTAGTAGCACAACATTGTAACTTAAGTGAGCCAAGGTGGGCCAAGAGACCACGCAGACACATGGAGGGACTGCGCAGGCCATGATGGGGCACGTGGCAACGTTGGAGGAGATGACCATTAGGGTTGAGAGGGGCCAACGCTATATAGAGGAGAGAGCCCCCTCATTTTGATCGTTCGTTGTTGATGATATTGAGCTGGTCGTATAGACTTCTTGAGCACGCTGGCTGTTTAGCCTATCTGCAGCACTGTTTAGTGCGTTGAGTGTCTCCGATCGGAGATCTTGCCCTTAGCCCCGGGGGACTTCGAGTGCCTGCTCGGGCAAGGTAGTTTCTTCAGCATCTTGCGGGAGGATTGGTGTTTGGGTTTTGTTGCGGAGCCGTGCATTCAGAGAGACTATGCAGTCATTGAGAGGGAGGACGCAGTCCATCCAGGAGGAACTCCGGATTGGTATTCTTGCATGGGTTTTGAGCCGGGAGATTGAGAAAAGGATCAGCCTTTGCCTTTGGGAGGATTTTGGTGGAGTTTGAGGCCGTATTTCATTCATTCCTATTCAGCCTCTGCGTAGAGCCTTGGAGGCCAGCGTAATTCCCCAAGGGGGTGTTTTTCGGGGGTCAGCCATTTCTGATATTATTTCTGGGTTTTGCCGAGATTGGTGAGTAGAGGTGGATTCCAGATTTTCAGCTCATTCCGGCAAGGGGGACAACCCCTAGTCATCAGTTCATTTCAGCAGTAGCAGCTACATGGCAGTTTTCCAGCAGCTGGGACGCAGTTCAGAGAGCAGCCATTTCCTGGTGATTCTGAGAGTATTTCTTCACTTGCCTTGAGCAAGTCTAGGTGCCATCACTCTGATCACCTATTGTACTTCATTATATTTCTCAGTATAATAAAATGGCTTAGCATTTTCTCTCTATTTCTGGACCATTTGTTACACATGTTATCTATGCTATTGTATGTCTGCATTACTGTTATTTCTATATCTTCAGACATTCTAGTTCTATACCACTTGGTGTGCTTTTCCTCATACTCTTAGACAGAGTCTGGAAAGGGCCAGGTAGCGTCCAGATCTCACCCTCTTCTCAGAGGTGAAATATCTGGTAAACGCCCTCCCAGTCCATCTCTGGTTAGAGTTTGCTGTGTTTTAGAGATATCCCCCAAAAAGGGATGTTACAGTCAACGGGCAACAGAAGGCACGGTTGAGATGGTTGCACTTGGGGGAGTACTGCTACAACAACACTCATCATATGTCCATTGGTATGTCTCCGTTTTATGCATTGTATGGATATCATGCTTTATCTTTTGCTGACATGATGTTTGGTGCTAGCAAGGCTCCTAGAGCCAAGGATTGGAACCAAGAGAGTCAGGATATACTCCGAGCTCTCAAGGATAACATGGCTACAACGCAGAACCAACAGAAGTTGTATGCCGACAAGGGACGAGTTGAGAGGCAGTTTGAGGTAGGTGACTTGGTTTATCTATGCTTGCAGCCATATCGGCAGTCCACGCTGAAGTAGAAGGGGGCTGAAAAGCTCAAGCCTCGCTTCTATGGACCGTACAGGGTGATACGCAGGATAGGACATGTTGCATATGAGTTGGAGCTACCCAAGGGTAGCAAGATTCACAACGTTTTTCACATATCATGCCTGAAGAAGGTACTGGGCCAGCAGGTGACTGTGACAGAGGAGCTCCCATCCACAGATGATGAGGGGCACTTGATGCTACAACCAGAGGCCATTATTGACACTAGGGAGAGGCAGCTACGGAGCAGGACTGTCAGGGAGTACCTAGTGAGGTGGAGGAATTTACCAGATGAGGATGCCACCTGGGAGAGTGAGAAGATTCTGCAACATCCATCATTACAGTTGCTTGAGGACAAGCAACGTTTTGCTGGGGGAGACTGTAATATTCCCAATTAGCAATAGCTAATTGGAAATATTAATTTTGAGTATTTTTGCCTTCATAAAGTTAAAATATAAATAAAGTGGGTGGAGAAACACTTAACTCACACTTAGGATAAAAATATTTCCTAAAGTATCTTAAGAGACATGTCTATTTGGCAAGTGGGGCGTGGTCAAGTGGCAGTGTAGGGAATGGAGCAGCGTAGGCAGCGTGGAGCCTAGCTAGCGCAGAGTGAGTTGGACAGCATGGGCCAAGGGAGACAACGCAGAGATTGGTGGGGCCTAGGTGAGGGAAAGGCTCACCAAGCATAAAAGGAGGAGGGGTCTACTCATTCTCATTCATTCTGATTATGCATCTTTGAGATTTGTCTTCTGAGATTGAGCACGCTTAATGTTTAGCGAAGTCTGCACGTACTGTTCAATACACCGGGTGTCTCCGTTAGGAGATCCCAACCTCAGCGCCGGGGGACTTCGAGTGCCTGCTTGGGTGAGGAATTTCATCCTTGTTTTAAAGGAGGGAGTTGCAGCTACCACAGGAGGAGCACCCACTCAGAGTGACAGCGCAGTCAGTGAGAGGGAGGATACAATATTGTGAGGAGGTAGTTCCGGATCAGGGGTTAGCTAGTGGATTCAGCCCGGGATAGTGGGTAAGGGGCTAGACCTTCCCTATTCCAGCATTTTGGAGGAGTTGGGGACCATCTTTTGGAGTAGATCACTCAGAGCCAGCGTCCCTCCTTGAGGAATAGCGTAGTGCCTCAAGGGAGCCAATTTCGGGGGTCGGCCATTTTTGAAAAGCTTCCTGGGATTTTCTGGGTATTGGGAGTAGAGGCCATTCCCGAAGTTTCAGAATTTTTCGAGGTGAGGAGCAGCCTCAAAGATTCAGTCCGTTGCAGCAGTAGCAGCAGCACGGTAGCAGAGCCAGCAGCTTGGAGATAACGTAGTCTTGAGTTAGCAGCCATTCCGAGTCACAATCTGGGAGTATTTCTACGCTTGCCTAGTGCAAGCTAAGGTGCCATCATTCTGATCACCTTTGTACTCATTTTTCTATCTTTCAGTATTAATAAAATGGCTCAGCGTTCTCCATATTGGTTATTGTTCATGTGATATCTCTCTAGTTGTTGTTTGTCTTTGTTTATGTGCTTTATATCGCTGTCTATTTCTACTTGGAATATTACAAATGGCGAGAAGGTTATTCCTGATTTCGGTCAACTTCAGAAGATAGGATTGAACGGATTCATCCTTGCCTTTCTTGAGATTCTTCAATTGGTTCTGAAAGAAAAGAACTTGATTTGCATTGTTAGCCCTAAACATATTGACCAACTTATCATATATCTCCTCACATGTGCCCAGCTCAGAGATGTAAGCAACTAGACTTTTGTGGATGGAATCCCGGATAATCAGCTTAGCTTTGATTTCCCCTTTTCTATACTTTGATTTTGTGGCAGCAGGTGCAGATGATGGAGGCTCTTGGATTTTTCCCTGCACATAGTCCATGACCTCTTGATCTTCCAAGACCAAGTCCAAAGACATCTTCCAAGCATGATAGTCAGACTTGCTAGTCAACTTATCATCAGCTTTGAAGCCATTATAATTTGAGGTACCCATGGGTCCTTGACAAATGCTACTTCTACGGTGACTGCTCTCAACACAAACTTGGGTTTTGTCTTCACCTTAGCTCTGAAACCATGTAAATTTTCGAAGACGTTCTATGCTTTATGCAACTTTACTTTAAACCCGATACAAAATAGCAATCATATAAACATGAAAGTAAAATTCTGATAGAACATACCAATAGATCGACGAAAGACAAACCAAAAATACACTTAACTTGATGAGCAAAATATATGTGTTGTGGCGCGTTATGGCAGTCAACAGGATGCTTCAACCAACAAAGACTCCTCACGGTCAACGGTCAGCCAACCAAAAGTGTCACACAACCATCAAGACAGCTCCACAAAAGTCAACCAAAAGTCAACGTTGTCCAGTCAATGGTCAACGTAGAACAGCAGCAGCAAAAAGTCAACACAGCAGGTCAAAGGTTAATGTCTAGCCTCGATTTTTGTGCCAAAAAATGCGGACTGCAGAAATCAGAATTTTGGTGGAGTTTGAGGTCAAATGGACCAAGTGTTGGCCAAAGTCAATGTTGGTCAAACCTGCGCTGAAAGGGACTACGTTATCCCAGACTGGGTGACGCAGTCACTACGCTGCCCCTAAGGGTCTCTGCGTAACCCCTGAAGGGTTTCCTGAAAATTACGATGTCCCTGCTGCTGCTGCTGCCTTCCTTTGCGCTATCCTTGAGCTGATCTCTTCTCTGCCTCTTCTGTATTCTAGACCCTGGGATCAGATCATCCCCTTGATCTAAATTCCCCTCTCTGCAGCTGAAACTCTTCTGAGTATTCTTAGCAAACCCTGCCCTAGAATCTCACTCAGCTTCAGTGCTCTACCTCTGTGTGTCTTTACAAATGACCCCAAGCCTTTCCTTTATACTTTTCTCATTGACAAATCAACGACCATGATCAGATATTGAATCAATGGCTAAGATTAAAAGAAATCTTGATCCATGTGACTTAAGACAATTTCATCACATGTTTAATTAAATTCACTTTAATTATTTTATTTTCCTAAGTTTTAACTTAGGAAATACATTAAAATAATTAATTAATTTAATATCTCCTGAACCAGATGAAATTTCCCAAATCCATTCTGGGTCTTATAGATTAGGTGAACTCTAGTCCTTCCTCAAAATTTGGGACCTAGAGCACAATTGATGCTACCCCAAATACACAAAATCTCAACACTCCCTCTTGGCATCAAGGGTGTGCTCTAGCAATACATCACACTATGCATTACATGAATTTGAGTATTGGTTCTGTGCTGCTGAAGATTGGCCTCCTGCCACTCAACTCTGCACTGTTGCTGCCATTCTGTACTGTTGCCCATGACTCTGCCACTGCCACTACAACTTCTGTACTGCAACTCCCTCTCAATATGATGCATCTGTGTTGCTCATAGCACTGCCACTGCTGATCTGTTGCACTGCAACTTCAGTTGTTGAGAGAAACAACTGAATCTCCTGCCCAATCTTTGACAAACAAGTCAGATGGGTTGCATCCTCATCACTGAAGCTCCATAGGCTACAGATCTGTGTTGGCATCTAAAGAACGATGCACAACTACAACTCTGCCTGCATAATCAAACTCCCTCTGCACTACTGAAGTCACATCAGCCCCTTGTGCTGAAATCTATCACGTTGTTGCTGCACTGCGCTGTCCCTCTGAAGCTTTCTGCGTTGCTGCAGCTCTGCACTACGTAAGCAACACTGCACTGTGCTGCGCTGCTGAAGTCACATCAGCCTCTACACTGCTACTGCTTCTACGCTATTGTTGCTTTTCTCTACGCTGCTCCTCCCAGCCTTCAGATCTGCCTCTGCCTCTACCTCATCTGTGATCTATGCACTCACTGCTCTACTTGTCTCGCTACTGTCTTAAGGCTGCCGTAGCTTGCATGTGATCCAAGAGACGAGTTTCTCAAGGATCTCGCCCCTTTCTATGTAGCTCCTCTACATATCCATGTTGCCCCACCTCCATGGTTGATGAGCGCTCATGGCTGCATCATCTCCTGACCCATCATCTGCCACAGCTGCTTTGGAAGAAGATGCTTCCTTGTCCCTTTTCTTCTCCGGACAATGGTTGGCAAAATGTCCCATTTCACCACACTGGAAGCACTTGATCTTTAAAAGATCCTTCTTCTTCTTTGGCTGCTTCTTCGATGCCAAGGCTGCATCTTTCTCATCTTCCTTCTTTACTTTGCTCAACGTAGGGTTGTGCTGCCTCTTGGTGAATCGGCGTAGTTCTTCTTGCCGCAGGATTGACCACAAGCTGTCCCAATCTGGGAGGTCCGCTCTGCCCAAGATACTTTGGACAAAGGTTTCCCACTCATCCGTGACTGCATTGAGGGCAGTCCTGACTATCACTGCGTCATCTACGGTTGCACCCATTGTAGTCAGTTGAACCCTAATTGCCTGCGGTCTGAAGAGGAAGTGTTCCATGTCTTCTCCCTTGGTCATCATGAACAACCTCATTTGGGTCTCCAACAGCATTTTCCTTTGGACTGATTTTCCCTCATACAAGGAATTCAAGGCCTTCCACATTTCGTTAGTTGTCTTCTTCTCAGCTATGTGTGGTACAATATGGTCCTTGATACTGTCCATTATCAGCCGCTTGGCATGCCCAGCAACTTCCCTATGCTTCCGTAAGAGATCCGCATCTATCGGTGTGGCCAAAGTCTGCTTTGCATGGTCTCTTAGATTGTACGCCTCAAGGACAACCAGGATCCTTGCTTTCCACACCGAAAAGTTTGAGAGGCCCTCTAGCCTATCCTGATCACGCAGTCCAAGAGGAGCCATCTGCTCAGAATGTGTTGGAGCTCCTCCTCTCTATACTAAAGATCTGGATCTAGGGTCCTTTACGAACTAGGCACCCTCTGCTCCCTCTAACACTTGATTTCCCTCCTTGGAAATCTACCAAATCAACTATGATTCAGCTTCTTCTTTGATCCTCTAATCAAACTACAAGTTTCCTTTGGCAAGAAATTTTTCTGAGAAGCTGATCTCCTCCCAATCTTTGTCATTTGTGCTAAGGCTAAAAATCTGAAAACTTCAGAAATTTAACCCCACCAGCTTTTCTGAATTTCTGCAACTTTTCTGCAGTCTTTTCTGGATCTGACAGATTCAGATTTGAATCACACTGGTTGGCTTTAGACCCAACCAACGCTGTTTCTAAGCTGCCTTTGCGCAGTAATTGCGTGGGCTTTCTAGGACACAGCGTTGGACAGCGTCACCCTTCCCTCTGCGTGAATTTGCTCCTGAAAAATGCATTGTCCCTTCAGATCTGCCTCTCTACCACTTTTCCAGCTGCTTTCTACAGCTAGATCCTTCAGATTCTTCTGTTGGTGACCTTTCTAGATCTACAATCGCTCTGATACCATGTAGAAATTTCTGAATCTTATATCTTATGCAGAAATTATTACTTTTAATCCGGTTAAGCTCATCCTACTTAGATAAGTTATCAACTGAATAAATTCAAGTTAACATCGAAGCAAAACACATAACATATCTCTACCAATCCAAATCTAGAATAATCACATGCACACATTGACAAAGTGACAGTTATTTATGGACAAATAGTCCCCAGAAAATCCCAATGTGGGAAAACTGGTCTCTGGCTGCTGCAGGGTTCTATTATTAAGAGTATTTTTGAATACACTACTTTGGGTTCCATATCTGGAAAACCCGACAGAGAAAACTCTAGATCTACAGCTCACTGGCTGATCTAGGGCCAAAATAATGACTGATCCACACCCTCAAACAAGATTTACAGAACTCAACCAAATCTAGGCCTAGAAACCCCAGCACTGCCCCTAAAAGACTTTGCGTCAGCCTCTGAAGCCCCTGAAAGCCTCTGCGTCAGCCTTGGATGGCCTCCAAACCCTCAACGCTGCTCCAGAAGGGACTGCGTTACCCCAGACTGGGTGACGCAGTCACTACGCTGCCCCTAAGGGTCTCTGCATAACCCCTGAAGGGTTTCCTGAAAATTACGCTGTCCCTGTTGCTGTTGCCTTCCTCTGCGGTGTCCTTGGGATAATCTCTTCTCTGCCTCTTGTGTATTCTAGACCCTGGGATCAGATCATCTCCTTCGTCTAAATTCCTCTCTCTGCAGTTGAAACTCTTCTGAGTATTCTTAGCAAACCCTGCCCTAGAATCTCAGCTCAGCTTCAGTGCTCTGCCTCTGTGTATTTACAAATGACCCCAAGCCTTTCCTTTATACTTTTCTCGTTGACAAATCAACGGCCATGATTAAATCTTTAATCAATGACTAAGATTAATAGAAAGTTTGATTTGTGTGACTTAAGACAATTTCATCACATGTTTAATTAAATTCACTTTAATTATTTTATTTTCCTAAGTTTTAACTTAGGAAATACATTAAAATAATTAATTAATTTAATATCTCCTAAACCAGATGAAATTTCCCAAATCCATTTTTGGGTCTTGTAGATCAGGTTAACTCTAGTCCTTCCTCAAAATTTGGGACCTAGAGCACAACTGATGCTACCCCAAATACACAAAATCTCAACATTTCTAATGCTTAAAAATTTGATGTATGTTTGTAATTGCTAGAATCTATATGGTTGATGCTCGAATAATTAATCATTGATGTATAATGGATGCCATATCTATCTTGATTTATGTACAAATATGCATGTTTTCATATCTTCTACAACCAATTTGGTATTTGGATGTTTTTATTGAATATAAATGCAAAAGAATTATATATATATATATATTGGTTTTTGGATGTTTTTGTTGAATAGATTATGTTAGTGTTCTTATCATAAAATGATTAGAGATATGGAAATTAAATATGCCAAATAGATAAATGACATGCATAACCAAATGATACAAACAGAAAGAAGTGTCAGGATGCAAGTGCAGAATGTACCTCCCAGGAACAACAATAATAGTAGGGGTAGTTACTAGTGACATCAATCAATGGCCAAGAAGAAATTCATCAAATGATTAAAGGCCTCCTACACCTCTTGAGTCTGCTAACATGGTTGACGATTCCATCCCCTTCTGCAAAACTTGTGATAGTTTTCATGAAGAAAGTACATGTGCTTTTGCTAGAAGATTCTAGAGGAAGGAAGAAAGCAACGAAATAATAATGCAAGTCAAGATAAATCTAACAAAAGTTGATGTGCAAATATGATTTCTTCTGCCTTTGCCATAAATACTTTCAATGAAGAAAAGGATCCCATTACTCAAGCATATGGTAAGAAACCGTCTCAGGATCAGATCTTAGAGTTGGCCAAAAGTAAGGACTACACATATCAAAAGAGGGGTAAAAGTCAAAGTCAAAACAAGCAGGTTCCCGCAGAAAGGTACAAATCTGGTTTGAATGTACATTGAGCCGCATGGATAAATGACATTAAGATGTCTATCCCAGTGCCTGAAATTTTAAAGATTCCATCTCAAATAGCATCTTTCTTCAAAGCTTTAGGCATGACTCAACAAGAAAGTGTCGAGAACCATAAAGACGAAGAGATTATATTAAAATATATCAACTGTTATATGACAAATGAGGATCATCAACCATTTTTTCTTACTTTGGACATAAACGATAGATTACTTCACAATTGTATGTTGGATTCTGGTGCATCTACTAATGTTATGACAAAGAAGGTCATGGAACAATTGAACTTAAGGATTTCCAAACCATATCATAATATTTAATCAATAGATTCTAGAAAAGTTGAAGTCCTAGGTGTGGTTGCAAATTTACAAGTCGCCTTGGTTGATTATCTGTACAAAATCATGACCATGGATATAGCAATCATTTGTTGATTTTTGTAGCATCAGAAAGTGATATAAATCTCAAATTTGGTGAGGAGGCTTAGACACCATTATTCCAAATAACCCAGAAACCGTTTGTCGAAATTCCACTCGGTTCATGTGTTATTAAAATAATTAATTATTTTAATGGAGACCCTAAGTCTAAACTTAGGGAAATTAAATAATTAATAGGTATTAATAAAACAAAGTGTGAATCTTCTAGAGAACGAAGATCAAGTCAAGTTATAATCTTAGCCATTGATTAGACTTCTAATATGGGTCGTTGATTCATCAATGAGAAGATTATAAAAGAAGGCTTGAGAGTCATTTGGAAAGCAAGCCGAGCAAGCGTTCAGTAACCCGAGGGAAGTCGATTATGAAGGAATAGAATTCGATTTCAGAGGGAGATTTGCAAGGGCGGAGGAAGCAGAGGGCTTTAGCATTGTCAGGGTACAAGGAAAGGAGGAAGCAGGGAAGCAAAAGGCAGCACTTCGGAGCAGCGCAGAGGCCTCACGTCCTAGTGATGCAGGCTTACGCTGGCATTGCGCGGAGAACTACACGGGAGGCACGCAGAGTGACGCAGGGAGGGCTAGGGAATCCCTCAAGTTTCAGAAATTCTTCAGAGGACTAAAGGAGAATTATCTCAAGTGTATCTCGAGAATATTTCTCAGTTGTTCCTGCCAGAATATTTTCCCACATTGGTTTTTTTCTGGGACAATTGTCCAAAAATAATTGTGTCTACGTGATTGATTCTTATGCTTGTATTATTTACTGTTCTGTTCTCTGCATTTACTTGGGTGATTACTGCAGTAGTGTTTATTTCAAAATTTACTGAAGAGTTTTGTAAATAACTTATTGGAAGATGTAATATTCTCAATTAGCGATAGCTAATTGGAAATATTAATTTTGATCAATTTTGCCTTCTATAGTTAAAATATAAATAAAAGTGAGTAAGAGGGGGATATAACTCACTTAGAATAAAGTGCACTCCCTAAAGTCACCTAGTGACATCAACGTTGTGACTAAGGTGGATCAAGGGGGGCCAAGTGACCACGTGAAGGGGGGCCCACATGGACTGCGTGAGCATGGCCATCGCAGTTGAGTTGACAACGTGGGCCAAATGGAGGCAACGTAGGAGATGGTGGGGCCTAGGGTTGAGAGAGGCCCATCGTTATAAGAAGGAGGAGAGCATCCTCATTTCCTAATTCGAGTTTATGCATATTGCGTTGGTCACTTCGACTTAGAGCACGCTGGCTGTTTAGCTTGTCTGCAGCACTGTTCAGTGCATCGGGTGTCTCCGTTCGGAGATCCCACCCTCAGCCCCGAGAGACTTCGAGTGCTTGCTCGGGTGAGGTAGTCTCATCAGTATTTTGCAAGAGGATTGGTGTCGGCATTTTGTGGGAGGAGCAAAGCCATAGAGATTGCGCAGTCTTGAGAGGGAGGACGCAGTCCATCTTGAGGGAGCTTTGGGGTAGCAGTATTTCAGAGGATTTTGGTCAGGAGATTGAGCAAGGGGCCAACCCTTGCCTATTGGAGAATTTTGGCAGAGCGGGAGGCCATCTTTTGGAGGATTTCATTCAGCCTCAGCGTGGCCCTTGGGAGGATAGCGTAGATCCTCAAGGGAGGTATTTTCGGGGGTCATCCATTCCAGAAACGCTCTCTGGGCTTTTCTGGGTATTGTGAGTAGAGGCAGATTCCAGAGTTTCAGCTCATTTTGAGTAGGGGAGTAGCCCCAAATACTCATTTTGTTTCAGTAGTAGCAGCAGCACGGCAGTTTCCCAGCAGCTTGGACGCAGAGCAGAGACGAGCCATCCCTTTGATATTCTGAGAGTATTCCTACACTTGCCTGGTGCAAGTCGAGGTGCCATCACTCCGACCACCTCTTGTACTCATTTCTATTTCTCAGTATAATAAAATGGCTCACTATTTTCTCTATTTCATGTGTGTTTGCTTCATGCTCAGTTTATAGCATTTTGTATCTTGTTGTATGCTTTGTATTACTGGTTATTTCCCTTTCGGGGTATTACAGTGGTATCAGAGCTCATAGACCTGGCTCAGCCTGTGGAGCGAGTTGTCTATGACACCGGGAGAGAAGTCGTACATTTGCTACAGGGGTAGGAAGTACCGTGACAAAGAACATAGGTTGCAGATCACCTACGGAGAGGATGACTGCGTTCCAGTAGAGGACGCAGAACAGGATCCAGTAGTGGACGCAGAACAGGATCCAGTAGTGAACGCAGAACAGGGGGAGCCAATGGCAGATGATAGTGATGCAAAGAAGTTTGGGGACATGCTCCTCAAGTCAGTACAGGATCTGTCGAGGCAGATTGAGATGATGCGGTAGAGATTCACTGCTATAGAGGCTACACAGCGTGAAACCCCAAGGGGTTTTTAGATTGGTGAGGGATCAGGCACGTCCCACCATTTGCAGGAGCACGATGCCACTCCGCACATGGCATCACATGCCCCCACACGTTCCACTATGCCCACTTTTCTAGGTGCAGACACTGGGGCAGGAACACAACAGGAGCCAGAGCATGGCCACATGGGTGATTATTTTGCTGATTATCAGGCATATGGGCAGGAGTTCAGGGATGCCCTTCCATTCAGAGATTTTGTTCAGCTCCAGCGGGACAGCAGACCCTGCGACCATCATAGAGGGCACCGACATTATCATGAGGGAGACACTCAGCGTACAGTGAGCAGGTTCCATTTGCCCACGTTTGATGGTTCATCAAACAGTTCGGCAAAGGCTTGGGTGGAGAAGCTGGACATATACTTTCAGCTCAACCAGATGGCAGAGACGGAGGCCATCAAGGTGGCAGCATTGCATCTGGATGGAGAGGCCCAGGATTGGTGGTTCCATGGGATGGTTACACTCGGACATTCGACAGTGACTACATATGCCGAGTTCACCCGGAGATTGATATAGAGGTTTGATAGGAGAGATTCGAAGGAGCATTTTGTCGAGCTAACGAGGCTCAAGCAGACCGGGAGCCCGAATACTTATATCTCAGATTTCTTGAGACTTTCAGTGATGTTGCCAGATCTATCCGCGGAACGGATGATCTACATGTTCATTGAGGGGTTAGCAGAGCCACTTCGGGGTCTGGTCAGATCCACTAGACCAACCACACTCCATGACACAGTTGGCAGGACCCAGGATTTACAGGATGCCTTACCCAGGACCAGGACGCCTTACCCCCAGAGACAGGATTTATAGCCTAAGGGGAAGGACGTGAGGATTCCACCTCCAAAGGGGAATCCGGGAAGGGGACAGTTGGATGATGATGCCAGGAGGGAGCTGAAGAAGAAGAGGCTGTGTTTTACATGTTAGGAGCCGTGGGCGCCAGGACACAGGTGTGCTGCTGGCAAAGCACACTTTATTTAGGTCTTCTCCGAGAGCAGCGAAGAAGACGACGAGTATGATGACGTGGAGGCAAAAGGCAGCCATGCAGCGCAGGGCCATTTGCCACCTCCACCACCAGGAGCAGGAGTTGCAGCTTTCGCACCCACGGGGGGGACCCTTGCAGCATTGCGGGGAGTACCCAAGTATCTGATGCTGTGTGTCCGTGGGACAGTACGAGGGCAACGAGTTTCAATACTGGTGGACAGTGGGGCAACCCACAACTTCATCGATGCACAGATGGTTGAGCGAAGAGGCATATCGACAGAGAGCTTCGATGGATTTTCAATGTTGGTCCTAGGAGATCAGACGATGCAATGTGCCAAATATGTTCCAGAGCTATTTGTGACGATGGGCACCTACACAGTGATTGACCACTTTTACGTGGTTAACATACCGGATACCAATGTGGTATTAGGTGTACAGTGGCTGATCACTCTAGGGAAGGTCACCACAGATTGGGAGGCCTTGGAGATGGAGTGGGATGATAAGAAGACCGGGAAGCATGAGAAGATACGGGGAATGCACACTTACCCACCCCAGACTGTTTCAGCTCACCGGATGGAGGCAGACTTCCGAAAGGGAGACATAGAGTGGACAGTAGAGCTGCGTGCATCAGAGGTAGGGACTACCGGGTAGACAGTTCATCCTGAGATACAGACCATCCTTGACAGGTATGCCACGGTGTTTGGGGAGATACCACCAGGTCAGCCACTAGATCGAGGATTTGAGCATACTATTGAGCTAGAGCAGGGCATTCAGGCCGTTATTACCACCCCCTATAGGCACCCCAAGGTTTATCGGAATGAGATTGAGCGGGCTATCCGTGAGCTGTTGGCTCTTGGACACATACGACCCAGCACTAGTCCTTTCGCTTCTTCAGTAGTGTTGGTGAAGAAGAAGGATGGCACATTGCAGATGTGCATTGATTACAGGGCTTTGAAAAAGAAAACCATGAAGAACAGGTACCCCATACCGCAGATTGACGATCTGATGGATGAGTTGAGGGGAGCACAGTTCTTCTCAAAGATTGATTTGAGATCCAGGTACCATTAGATTCGCGTGAGGGAACAGGACATTCCCAAGACCGCTTTTAGGTGCCATTATGGCCATTTCGAGTTTTTGGTGATGCCCTTCGGGCTAACCGACGCACCAGCCACATTCCAATCGTGCATGAACCACATCTTCTGCAGTCATATGAGGAAGTTTGTGCTGGTCTTCTTTGATGATATATTGATATACAGCAGGACATGGGAGGAGCATCTCCAGCACATAGAGGCAGTGTTGCGTATTTTGGAGGAGCAGCAGTTTTATGCTAAGCTCTCCAAGTGTGAGTTTGGGCTGACAGAGATGCTATATCTGGGACACATTATAGGGGTGGATGGAGTGAGGGTCCACGAGGAGAAGATCAGGGCCATCAGAGAATGGCCAAAGCCGAGAAACGTGACAGAACTTCGAGGGTTTGTAGGTATTTGCACCTACTATAGGAAGTTCGTCAAGAGTTTCTCTCAGCTTGCTGCACCCCTGACAGATTTGACGAAGAAGGGGGCATTCAGTTGGACAGATACAACGCAGCGGGCCTTTGACAGGCTCAAGGAGGTGATGAGCAGCTGCCCAGTACTTGCATTGCCAGATTTCACGCAACCATTTGTTTTGGAGTGTGATGCATCGGGAGAGGGGATCGGTGCAGTGTTGATGCAGGGAGGTCACCCAATAGCTTTTGAGAGCCGGAAGCTCCTTCCACATGAGCGATTATGTGCCATATATGACAAGGAGATGTTGGCCATCATGCATGCCTTGGCCAAATTCCGGCAGTACCTGGTAGGTAACAGGTTCAGGGTGAGGACTGACCACAACAGCCTCAGATTCTTTTTAGAGCAGAAGCAGCTACAGGAGAGGCAGCAGAAGTGGGTCAGCAAGATCCAGTCCTACGACTGACATTGAGTATGTCAAAGGGAAGAATAACGTGGTGGCTGATGCACTTTCACGTAGACTAGCCGCGTTGTCTCTGATGAGTTTGGATGCAGATTGGAGGGCTCGACTTTTGGTGGAGTACTCCAAGGATAGGTTTGCTTGCGAGGTTCTGGATGGGTAGGTAACGGATGATAGATACAGGGTGATGGATGAGATCATCTACTACAGGGATAGGATCTTCTTGACTGAGGGCTCTCATCTCAAGGAGAAGATACTACAAGCTTCTCATGATTCACCATTGGCTAGTCACCAAGGGTTTACCAAAACCTACAGGGCCATTGGAGAGAGGTTCTCATGGAAGGGCCTCAAGGAGGATGTACTCCAGCATGTCAGGGAGTGCAAAGTTTGTTAGCGCAACAAGGGGGAGATGAACCATCCAGCAGGTTTGTTGCATCCTCTTCCCATTCCATTCCAGAAGGGAAATGGGAGAGTATTTCGATGGATTTTATCACAGGGTTGCCCATGGTGCAGCGCAAGGACTGTATATTTGTCGTCGTTGATCTATTGACAAAATATGCACACTTTTTCGCCATATTCGCGCACTATACAGCAGCACAGGTGGCAGAGCTGTTCTTCCGGGATATCTTCAGGTTACATGGTCTTCCCAAGACCATTGTCAGTGACAGGGACAGCCGCTTCATGGGCGGATTTTGGCAGGAGCTTTTCTGGTTGGTGGGGACAGAGTTGACACCAAGCACCAGCTATCACCCATAGACAGATGGGCAGATGGAGATAGTTAACAAGTGGCTGGAGGGCTACTTGCGTAACTATGTCAGTGGGCAGCAGAGAGCATGGCTGAAGTGGCTGCACCTAGGAGAGTACTGATACAACAACACACATCACATGTCTATCGGTATGTCTCCGTTCTATGCATTATAGGTTATCATGCTTTATCTTTCGTTGATGTGATGTTTGGTGCCAACAAGGCTCCGAGAGCCGAGGATTGGATCCAGGAGAGTCAGGACATCCTCCGAGCTCTCAAGGATAACATGGCTACAACGCAGAACCAGCAGAAGCTGTATGCCGACAAGGGTCGGGTGGAGAGACAGTTTGAGGTAGGGGACTTGGTCTACCTACGCTTGCAGCCATACCGACAGTCAACTCTGAAGCAAAAGGGGGCTGAAAAGCTCAAGCCCTGCTTTTATGGACCTTACAGGGTGATACGCAGGGTTGGACAGGTTGCCTATGAGTTGAAGCTACCCCAAGGCAGCAAGATTCATAACATTTTTCACGTATCATGCCTGAAGAAGGCTTTGGGACAACAGGTGACAGTGACAGAGGAGCTTCCGCCTACAGATGATGAGGGGCATTTGGTGCTATAGCCGGAGGCCATTATTGATGTCAGAGAGAGATAGCTGCGGAGCAGGACAGTCCGGGAGTTCTTGGTGAGATGGAAGAATTTGTCGAATGAGGATGCCACTTGGGAGAGTGAGAAGAACTTGCAGCATCCATCACTACAGTTGCTTGGGGTCAAGCAACATTTTGCCGGGGGAGACTATAATATTCCCAATTAGCGATAGCTAATTGGAAATATTAATTTTGATCAATTTTTCCTTCTATAGTTAAAATATAAATAAAAGTGAGTAAGAGGGCGATATAACTCACTTAGAATAAAGTGCACTCCCTGAAGTCACCTAGTAACATCAACGTTGTGACTAAGGTGGGCCAAGAGGGGCCAAGTGACCACATGAAGGGGGACCCACATGGACTGCGTGAGCATGGCCAGTGCAGTTGAGTTGGCAATGTGGGCCAAATGGAGGCAACGTAGGAGATGGTGGGGCCTAGGGTTGAGAGAGGCCCATTGTTATAAAAAGGAGGAGAGCATCCTCATTTCCTGATTCGAGTTTATGCATATTGAGCTGGTCACTTCGACTTAGAGCACGCTTGCTGTTTAGCTTGTCTGTAGCACTGTTCAGTACATCGGGTGTCTCCGTTCGGAGATCCCACCCTCAACCCCAGGAGACTTCGAGTGCTTGCTCGGGTGAGGTAGTCTCATCAGTATTTTGCAAGAGGATTAGTGTCGGCATTTCGTGGGAGGATCAGAGCCATAGAGACTACGTAGTCTTGAGAGGGAGGACGCAGTCCATCTTGAGGGAACTTCGGGGTATCAGTATTTCGAAGGATTTTGGTCAGGAGATTGAGCAAGGGGCTAGCCCTTGCCTATTGGAGACTTTTGGCAGAGCGGGAGGCCATCTTTTGGAGGATTTCATTCAGCCTCAGCGTGGCCCTTGGGAGGATAGCGTAGATCCTCAAGGGAGGTATTTTCGGGGGTCATCCATTCCAGAAACTCTTTCTGGGCTTTTCTGGGTATTGTGAGTAGAGGCGGATTCCAGAGTTTCAGCTCATTTCGAGTAGGGGAGCAGCCCCAAATACTCATTTTGTTCCAACAGTAGCAGCAGCACGGCAGTTTTCCAGCAGCTTGGACCAGAGCAGAGAGCAGCCATCCCTTTGATATTCTGAGAGTATTCCTACACTTGCCTGGTGCAAGTCGAGGTGCCATCACTCCGATCACCTCTTGTACTCATTTCTATTTCTCAGTATAATAAAATGGCTCAGTGTTCTCTCTATTTCATGTGTATCTGCTTCATGTTCAGTTTATAGCATTTTGTATCTTGTTGTATGCTTTGTATTATTGGTTATTTCCCTTTCGGGATATTACAGAAGAATAAGTATGAGAAATAAATCTATCACTGCAGTAGTATTTCAGGATTGAAATTTTCACATCATTGATGTACCAGATGTATGGGGAATGCTTCTCTCCAGGAAGTTTGCATTTGACTTAAGTGGGTATATTCAGATGGATTTATCCTATGCCACTATTCCAGCAACAACAGGAGGAATGGTTAGATTATATAGAGAAATAGAAATAAGGTACCACATGGAAGTTCCAAAGAAGTTGGAAAATGGTGAACAAGTTGTGCCATAGGAGCATCCGCCTCATTTCGAATTAGAGATATGTCATTTTTTCCACCGCCCATCCCCTCCGCCAAGCAGAAAAAGAAGACTTGAGCATGATGCAGATATACAGCGCAGTGATGAGCAGTTACATCAGCCAAAAAGAATGAAACTTCAGCACGGGACATCTGAAAAGAAGCCAAGTAATCTACCAGTCAGCGGACAGATGCCCAAGATTGTTCCTCATCGATGACATCTGATGCCATAGGGCATCATTTTGTATAGTATCTCTAACCCTGTTCCCTTTTATTTCATGCCAGTAGGTAGTTTTACTTTTCGCATTTATATTATGTCATTTATATTTTAGTTTATTAGAGTAGATTTTTCTATTCCAGCGATATTTTTATATGCATATGATTTCGATGTTGAATGGATATCTATTTAATGGATTTATGTTTCCTTGGATTCAGGATTCTGGGATTCTCACGTTACTTCTTGGAAGCAACGTGTCCCCATATGGAGCCAGATGTTGCACTCAAATTGTCAAAGTTCTAAGGAAGTGGAAGTACCAATCTTTTTTCAACAAATCGGATCACATATCAGCAGTCTATGTATCATGGTCACCCATTCTGCAAGTTATATGATGTAAATGATTCTAGTATGACTTTGAGTCTATGTAACAACCTAGGTAAGTCTATGATTTTGGTGACAAATTTCATGCTAGGAGGTTATTTAACCTTGTTGATTACCTGTGTTTCTAAACACGGTTAATCAGAGGAGTTTTTCCCCTCCAGCTTAAACACCCAAAGCTAGAGTGAAATTTATTGCCAATGTCTTAGATGATTCCTAGTGTTTTAGTCGAGTCTAATGTAAAAGTGATTTGGGAATAATTTAAGCTAGTTGGCTTAATTATTTTATTACAAATCACTTGGTCTACTAAATCATTATGTGTCGCATGGGTTATGTGCCTCGAGGGTCTAAGCTTAATGTGTATTCCCTCTGAGTCAAAAAATGTAAAATCTTATGTAAATGAGGTTGGAAAAATAGTTAAATCCCCTCATGTGTAAATTAATTAAATTTTCTGGCAAAATAAAATAAAATCCTAAGCCAAAAAATTAATTAATTAGAGTCAAATTAATGTGGCGTAGGAAAATTAATTCTCCAAGTGGAAAAAATCGTGGGTCTTGAAGGAATCAATTTTTAAAGGTCCTCTGCCAAGGGAATATTGTATATTTCAAGAAAAATTGGACCCTTAGGCTTTGGTGGTTAAGTCAAAGTCAAAATTTTGAGGAAATTAGCTCAAAACAATTAATTTTGAGCTAATTAATGTGGAGTTAAATGATAATTTCGGGATTTCATCAAAAATAAAAAAATTAAGGGCCAAGATTAAAAGATCTTGAAGTGTTTATCAACAACCAAGATTATTTTGACAAGGATCAAATAAACTAGCCATTATTTTTCCATTTGGAGGATTTCTCTACAAATTAGAGAGTCATTTGAGTCTTTAGTCATCAAAAAATCTGAAAAATCTTGAACTCTGGCTAGAATTATTGTTGAGGCCTTCTGTAAACTATTGTCCCGCTAGGAACTATTTTTTCTGCCATAATAAAAGACTTTGGGGTACAACTTGAGGTGTTCATGTTTTGTTGATTTTTGGTATGTATTGACTACGGGCTTCCTATGTGGTGCTTTATGATTATCATTTTGAGATAATACATAGTGTTTGCAGGTACTCGATCCTTCGTCTCCAAGTTCACAGACTGTGGGCAAGGTTTACTTTGCTTGGATCTCTAGTTTTTATATGGTGGATTGAATCTTCGCTAGGGCTATAGTGAGCAAATATTTTTTTGAAGTATTTTAGCCATTCTTTCATGGAAAAATATTATAAAAATTAATCTCTCAAAATCTATTCGAAAAACCCATGTATATTTTGTAAATGAATTTGTAATTTATTTTTTCTAACTTGGGTTGGGGTTTTAGATCTATTTTTGTATATATTGGGGTTTAGGTGTCTATTTTTATTTTTGCAGGTTAGATCAAGAAGCAAAGTGGGATAAGAGCTAGATCTAGGCCCTTGAGGTTAAGATCTAGTCTCTTGGAAATTTTTGCAGGTTGCCCGTTGAAAAAAGTTGGAAAATCAAAGGAGTTTAAGCATAAAAAAAATTTAGCAAGGGTTTCAAACTTTTTACAACTTCTAGCCTTGGATTTGGCCTCAGCGTCAACCTTCCTCCCTTTAGTGTCTTATTTTAAGGCCATTTTTTGGCCCTCCCTTAGGGTTTTGAGGGTTCGACCTCCCTCCTTTTCTCCACCTCGCCCCTCCTTGTCTTGTCGTCACCCTCTCGTCCTCTCGGCCTCCTCTTCCTTGGCCTCTCTCCCTCTCTAACTAACTTCTAACTCCTAATTCTTCTAATGAAAAACAATGGGCCCCGACTTCACCAAAATTGGCCCCTAAGACATAGAAATAAATCTTGTACCAAAATTATTTAGGGAGGGACATTACAGTCCTCCCCTCCCAAATGTTGCTTGTCCCCAAGCAACTACAATGTTGGATGCTCAAGTATGTGTTCACCCTCCCAGGTGGCATCCTCATCTGGCAAGCTCTTCCAATGCACCAAATATTCTCTGATTGTTTTGCTCCTAATCTTCCTCTCTCTAGTCTCCATAATGGCCTCTAGTTCCAAAACCAGATGCCCCTCATCATCAAGCGGAGGCAACTCCACAGCTATTGTAATCTGCTACCCCAACACAAAAATACTATGGATCTTGTTTCCTGGTGGCAGCTCCAACTCGTAAGCTACCTCTCCAAGCCTCCTGATCACCCTGTAGGTTCCATAAAACCGTGGTTGCAGCTTCTCGGTCCCCTTTTGTTTCAAAGTGGATTGTCGATATGGCTGTAAGCATAGGAACACCAAGTCCCTCTCCTCAAAATGCCTCTCAACCCGTTGCATGTCAACATATAAATTTTGTTGATTCTGGGTTGTCAACAAATTATCCTTAAGAGCCTTGAGGATGTCTTGGCTCTCTTGGATCCAATCTTTGGCCTTTGGGGCCCGGCTGTCTCCAAATACGATGTCAGCAAAAGACAAAGCATCATAACCATATAGAGCATGGAAAGGAATCACACAGATGGACATATGATGCGTGGTGTTGTAGCAGTACTCTCCCAAGTGCAACCAACGAATCTATGCCTTCTGTTGCCCGGTCACATGAGATAACCCTCTAGCCACTTGTTCACCCTCTCTATCTGGCCATCAGTCTGTGGATGGTAACTAGTGCTCGGAGTGAGCTTTGTGTCTGCTAGCCTGAAAAGCTCCTGCCAAAATCCCCCCGTAAATGTGCTACCTCTATCACTGACTATAGTCTTAGGGAGTCCGTGCAAGCAAAAGACCTCCCTAAAGAAAAAATCTTGTTAATTTTGGACAACTAGGTCCAAACTCCATGTTGTGATGCTCAGATGAAGATGCCAATATTTTTATTGGATTCCTCTTTCGGAGAGGTGCAAGATCGACCTAAAGATCATCTTGATCCGATGAGCAGAACATTTATTTTGAATTTATTCCAAATATGTGCAGGTCGGCCTAAAATGGAATGTAGACTTGAAGCCCCAGCAGTTGTGTCACACACCTTCACTGATATATATAAATAGGTCAACGTTGGAGGTCATTTTCACTCATCCATCACATCACACTCTCTCTCCTCATCTGATTGGTTCGATCATCTATTGGAGTCTCTTCTTCTCTACAGGTGGGAAAATTGCAGCAAGAAGATTTCTGTTTCTGACCTAGGATTTTTCAACGCAGATTTGACCAGCGTTGACTTTGGTCAATGCTTGGTCAAACTGACTCGAAACTTGGTCAAAATTTTGATTTCCCTAGTCCGCATTTTTTGGCACTGAAATCGAGGTTGACCGTTGACTTTGACCGAGATGTGTTGAATTTTTACTGTTGTTGTTTTGCATTGACTGTTGACAAGGACAACGTTGACTTTCATTGACTTTGGGTTGACTAATCTGGCTGTCTGTGAGGGTTGTGTGACACTTCTGGTTGGCTGACCATATTGAGACTTTGTTGGTTGAAGCATCCTACTGACAGCCGTAACGCACCAACACACATATATTTTTGGCTTGTCTTCTGTCGATCTACTCGTATGTTCTATCTGCATTTTACTTTCTTGTTTATGTGATTTTTGATTGATATTGGGGATAAAAATAAAGTTGCATCAAGCATAGAACATCTACAAAAATTTACATGGTATCATAGCTCAGGTGAAGACAAAGCCCAAGTTTGTAGCAATCACCGAAGAAGAGCATGGGTACCTCAAACTATAATGGCTTTAAAGCTGATGACAAATTGACTGGGAAGGAAGACTTCCATCTCTGGAAGATGACATTAGATCTTATGTTCGAAGACCAAGATGTCATGGACTATGTGCAAGGTAAAATCCAAGAGCCTCCATCCACTGCACCTGCTACCACCAAGTCAAAATACAAGAAGGGGGAAACAAAGAAAAGCTGATGATCAGGGACTCAATTCACAAGATTTTGGTAGCCTACATATCTGAGCTACACACATCCAAGGAGATGTATGATAAGTTGGTCAACATGTTCAAGGCCAACAATACAAATCAAGTCCTATTCTTCAAGAACCAACTGAAGAATCTGAAGAAAGGTAGGGATGAATCCGTTCAATCATATTTTCTGAAGCTGACCAAAATCAGGAATAATCTTCTGGCTATTGGGGAGACAATAGTTGATCGAGAGATGGTTCTCACCGCACTTAGAGGGCTCTCATCCGAATGGCATGTATTCAATACTACCATTCTCAATAACAATGTGATACCTGATTTTGACAAAGTACTATCGAGATGCGTACAAGAAGAGACAAGGATGAAGGAATATAAAAATGAAGTAAATGTTGCCTTCACTGCTCGTGCTAAGAAGAACTTTCGTGGTCCGAAGAACAAAGGAAGAGTAGGGGCCCAAGGGAAGAAAGGTAAATGTTACACATATCACAAGACCGACCACTATGCTAGAAAATGCCCTTTCAAGAAGGATTCTCCTGATGACGACGACAACAACAACAACAACCAAAGGAATAGAAATCAAAGGAACAACAGGTTTAAAGGAAAGAGGAAGGCTCCCTCTGGTGGAAATGGGCAACCTTACAAAAGGTCAAGAAATTCCAAGTATGAGGAAACTAATGTTGTTGACGACAAAAGAAATGAATTCATTCTTATATCTGCCCTCTATGCTGCATCTCCACCTGACACTATGGATGTTTGGTTGATAGATAATGGTGCCTCAAGGCACATCACTGGGTTCAAAGAAGCACTTTTTGACATGGTTGAGAAGGATATTAATCTGAAAATTATCCTTGGAGATAATGCCACATATCCCGTGAAAGGGACAGGGACTGTGACCCTCCGCTTGTCTCAAGGTCAAATTCTCTGCTTGCAAGATGTATTATATGCACCTAACTTGAAGAATAACCTTGTGTCTATTTCGGCCATGGAAGACAAAGGTTTCAATGTGGCATTCATTGATGGAATGGTGCGTATCTGGAAGAAGAGTTTCATGGAAGTTATCACAATTGGGTTTAGAGTTGATACACTTTACCAGGTTGGAGGAAGTCCACTAGAAGCGATGACATGTGATACTATCCAACAGACTGAACTGGTGGTGACGGGGATGCCCGTTTTTCCAAATAATCATGAAGGTGTATGTCAGGGCTGTGCCGAAGGAAAGCATACAAGGGGACCTTTCCCGTCAAGCATCACAAAGACATCTGATGTCTTGCAATTAGTACATTCTGATTTGTCTGGTATGTTGCTCGTGAAATCCTTGGGAGGATGTTCTTATCATATGATGTTCATAGATGACTTCTCTCGCAAGACCTGGATATACTTCTTGAAAAAGAAGGATGACGCTTTCATGTGGTTCCGTACCTTCAAAGCCTCGGTGGAAAATATAACAAGGAAGAATATCAAGATATTGAGGACTGATAATGGCACTGAATATGAGACGAACGAGTTCAAGAACTTTTGCAGAGAAGCTGGCATCAAGAGGAAGACCACAACTGTCTATACTCCTGAGCAGAATGGCATTGCTAAAACAAAGAACAGGACCATTGTGGAAGCTGCACGTGCCATGCTATGTGACCAAGGTCTTCTGAAGTTTCTGTGGGGAGAAGCTGCGAACACCGCTGTGTACATACAAAACTGATGCCCGCATTCCACTCTGGACTCCAAAACTCCCGAAAGGTTTTCTCTGGTAAGAAACCTGATGTCTCACATTTCAGAGTTTTTCGATGTCCTGTTTATTTTCATGTACTGAAGGAGAAGAGGAGCAAGCTGGATGCTTCTGGAAAGAAGGGAATGTTTGTGGGCTATAGCGAAACTTCGAAGGCTTATAGAATCTATGTGCCTGGTCAAAGGGAAGTGGAGATATGCCACAATGTTACCTTTGACGAGATGCTTCCCTGAGGAAAGTAATCAATCTTCCGAGATCTGAGGAAGATCATGAAGCAAGGCCTGGAAATCAAGAAAAACCGAAGGATGAGACGATGTCCGATGTTGAAGAACCGATGGACCCTATTGATCCACCTCCTTCAATGAGGAAGAGACCATCATGGCTCAGGGACACTCTCGAGGATGCCGAGAGACATATAGCCCCAAGGGGGACATTCCGTGAAAGCAAGAAGCCGAATAGATACCAAGGGTATCTAGTAGCCATGAGTACAATCGTACAATTTGAGCCTGGATCTTTTGAGGAAGCCGTAAAGCATCAAGTCTGGAAGGATGCTATGCACAAAGAATATGAGTCCATTATGAAGAATGATGTCTGGGATGTGGTTCCAAGACCGGAGGACAAAGCAGAAGTCACCTCGAAATGACTCTATAAGATCAAGCATGGATCTAATGGGAGCGTTGAAAAGTTCAAGGCAAGATTCATTGTATGTGGCTTCTCTCAAAAGGAAGGCGTAGAATATGATGATATATTTGCACCTGTGGCTCGATATACCACCATCCGATCTATCATAGCCCTTGCTGCTACGCAAGGATGGAATCTTCATCAGATGGATGTGAAGACCACATTTCTGCATAGTGCGATAAAGGAAGAGGTGTATGTGGAGCAACCTCTGGGGTTCGAAGTCCAAGATCGGGACACCTATGTCTGCAAGTTGAAGAAAGCCCTCTATGGACTGAAGCAAGCACCCAGAGCTTGGTACGAGAGGATAGATAGCTACTTGATGAAGTTGGGCTTCACTCGTAGTAATGCTAATCCGAACCTTTACTTCAAGGTTGATAGAGAAAAGCCTCTCATTCTGGTGCTGTATGTGGACGACCTCTTCCTGACAAGTGCAGACCCTCACATTCATCAGTGTAAGAGGGAGTTCGCTGCTGAGTTCGAGATGAAGGACCTAGGAATGATGCATTACTTCCTAGGCCTGGAGGTCTGGCAGAGACCTGTCGAGATTTTCCTTTCTCAAGGAAAATATATTGTGAAGCTTCTGGAAAGATTTGGAATGGTAGACTGTAAGTCTGTGTTGACACCAATGGAGCTCAACTTTAAGAAGTTGAGTGGCAGCGCTGCTAGGTCCGTGCTAGCAAATCCTACTGAGTATCATGAACTCGTAGGGGCCCCGATGTTCTTAGTGAACACTCGTCCGGATGTATGTTTTGTAGTGAAGACTTTGAGTCAACACATGGTTCATCCTCATCATATTCACAAGGTTGGGGCCAAGAATCTTTTGAGATATCTTCGAGGCACGATAAACCATGGGCTGAGATACACTTCCGGGAGCATGACACTACTTGGATATACTGATGTCGATTGGGCTGGCAGTGTGGTGGATCGTAAGAGCACATCAGAATGTTGCTTCACACTTGGTTCTGCTTCGATATCATGGATGAGAAGGAAGCAAAAGTCGGTGGCTTTGAGCATTGCAGAGGCCAAATACATTGCAACGGGTATGGCTTGTTGTGAAGCAGTTTGGTAGTGAAAGCTCTTCAGTGAGCTGTTCGGGCTTGTGCTAGATACCACCATGAGACTCTGTGATAACCAGAGTGGGATTTAGTTGTCCAAGAATCTCATGTTCCACGATCGATTCAAGCATATTGATATAAGGTACCACTTTATCCGGGATATGGTACAGCGAGGCGCTTTAAGGCTCGATCATATAGGAACTGATGAGCAGGTCCCAGATATTCTCACAAAGCCCCTGGGAAGGTCAAGTTCCTAACCTTCCGTGAGAATCTTGGAATCGTGGAACGACCCTATTCTGAGGGTCATGTTGGATGATGAGCTCTTGGAGCTCTGGGGGGCTTTGGGGATAGCTTCTCGGAGCTATAAGCACACACGGGGCTAGGCTTGCCGAACCTTGTGGTGCTTTCGCCCCACCGTTATGATGTTGAGTTGATTCACCTCTCATGATCTCTGCCCCGTATGTATCCTACCCATTGAGTCTCGGACTCATGGGATGTACCTCTCATTTGGCCAATGACGTGGGAAAAGCTAGAGACCAGTAGCAAAGACTGATCGACGCATCAGAGATTGTCGTACTCTCTGTGTCTAGGATGGCACGGTCCAACCACTTGATCTGGGATCAAGTCTAGTGAGGTTTCAGACCTTCTACTGACTTCAGGTGAGATAAACCAACTTCGGGTTGGTATGTGACTCTTTGAGTCCTATAGAGGTTTCGGACCTTTGGGCTGAATTTGTCAACTGGAAATGATGTCTTTGTGACTGACCCAATTTTGTTCTGAAATAAATAAGCCACAACAAAGCAAGTTATGGCGAGATGATGCACGATGTTTGGATGGCACAGGTGGATGGAGTTCTCCCTAGTTGAGAGGGAGTGGTAATTTTGGACAACTGGGTCCAAACTCCATGTTGTGATGCTCAGATGAAGATGCCAATATTTTTATTGGATTCCTCTTTCGGAGAGGTGCAAGATCGATATAAAGATCATCTTGATCCAATGAACAGAACATTTATTTTGAATTTATTCAAAATATGTGCAGGTCGGCCTAAAATGGAATGTAGGCTTGAAGTCCCAGCAGTTGTGTCACACACCCTCACTGATGGATATAAATAGGTCAACATTGGAGGTCATCACTCATCCATCACATCACATTCTCTCTTCTCATTTGATTGGTTCGATCATCTATTGGAGTCTCCTCTTCTCTACAAGTGGGAAAATTGCAGCAAGAAGATTTTTGTTTCTGACCTAGGGTTTTTCAGCGCAGATTTGACCACCATTGACTTTGGTCAACGCTTGGTCAAACTGACTCGAAACTTGGTCAAAATTTCGATTTCCCTAGTCCGCATTTTTTGGCACTGAAATCGAGGTTGACCGTTGACTTTGACCGAGCTGTGTTGACTTTTTGCTACTGTTGTTTTGCGTTGACCGTTGACTGGGAAAACGTTGACTTTCGTTGACTTTGGGTTGACTGATCTGGCTATCCGTGAGGGTTGTGTGACACTTCTGGTTGGCTAACCATATTGAAATTTGAGACTTTGTTGGTTGAAGCATCCTGCTGACCGCCGTAAACGCACCAACACATATATTTTTGGCTTGTCTTCTGTCGATCTACTGGTATGTTCTATCTACGTTTTACTTTCTTGTTTATGTGATTGCTAACTGATATTGGGGATAAAAAGTAAAGTTGCATCAAGCATAGAACATCTACAAAAATTTACAACTCTACTCCCTGAGAAGCTAAGTACCGTGTCGGAATAGCAAATAAATGTGCATACTTGGTCAGTGGGTCAACCAACACATAAATACAATCCTTCCCATTTTCCCTCAGGAATGGGAAGTGGCTACAAAAATCCTGCTGGATGAATCAACTCTCCCTTGTTTCTCTGACAGGCCGCACACTCTTGTACATATCTCAACACATCCCCCTTGAGCCCCTTCCAGGTGAAGCACTCTCTCACAACCATGTATGTCTTCCTGAACCCTTGATGCCCCGACAATGGAGAATCATGAGT
Source organism: Pinus albicaulis (assembly GCA_034641835.2). NCBI lineage: Eukaryota > Viridiplantae > Streptophyta > Pinopsida > Pinales > Pinaceae > Pinus > Pinus albicaulis. The sequence goes on from CM076579.1 coordinate 744,637,049, forward strand.
TGCATGAAGTATCTGCTCTCTTAACTGTGAGCTAGGAACCAGAAATATGCTCCCCTCGTAGTAGATAACCTCAGCCATCACCCGATAGTGCTCATCTGCATGAATTCCCTCCAATATCTTACATGCCCGACGATATTTGGAGTACTCAACTAATAATTGTGCCTTCCGAAAGAAAACTTAACTCATAACTAAAGTATATACCTTGGAAAGTAACAAGAGAAGTTCTTGGTTGGAAATCGATAGTATGAGGAAGACTGGTGCGAAACCCTAGTCATGGCGGCCATGGGATACTCGAGACCGGAGGATGCTGATGGTCTTTTGGTTCATGGATAAGTGTGCATGAGGACTATCGACCCCCACGTCTCTGGTCTACCCGTCAGAGAAGGATGTATCGTGCTTTACCTTACATAAACCGGGTATTTGTCGGGTTTTCCATTGTTTTTAGCTATTAACCATTTAGCGAACTGAACCTCTATGATCTTCATATACTGTATGCCACTGACCGACATTGGTTATACCACATAGCTTTGTTATTTCCAACCATTTTCTTGGCGCCAGGTTTGTTTTGGTGGACTCGTATTGGCGATCACGGGATTTAGTGGGGTTTTTGTGCTGCTCTGTGCACATATTCCGTGGAGGCTGGGCCATGCTTTTTTCTGATAGTGGTGGCAGACCCATAGCTTCCGACCTGGTTTTCTCTCCAACATGATGCCCACTTCCTCTATTATTGTGCACCGGGGTGACCTTTGCAACATCTGGTAGGCTTCCACACTGTTGTCTGCATTCACCGCGAAGTTTTAGGCTGCGGTCGGGTTTCACGGCTTCCACCGGCGGCAATAACTATGACTTTCACGTCTGAGCACTGTGTTTTTTGGTCATTCTTCATGGACTGCACCGACGATCATACCTATCCATCCATTGGCCATGAGTATATACGAGGAGGAACTGGACTACATTGCTGACCCTCTGGAGGATGTTGAGATTTGGGGGGATTGGACTCGTGATGATGTGGCTGCCATGGCGGATATGGAGTCAGCACCGGCTATTCACTGGCCAGAACAATCTCTGCAGGTCATGCCTGCAATCAGTACCAACCCTATTGTTGGCCGTTTGGACTCTCCATCTTTCACTATCCCGTCGCCCTCGGTGCTGCGTCTCTGGGAGCATCAGGCACAAGACACCCCGGACTTGCCGGAGCTCAAAAACACGGGTACGGGCTCGTGCGCTGCCAAGACATCTGAAAATATCTGTGTGGATACACTTTCTTTTGCTGAACTTTTCATCGGAGGGGAGGAGACCTTGCAACAACCCATTCTTTCTTTTGCTGTGACAGAGCCGATTGCGGCTTCTGGATGTTTTGTGGATATTCCCTTTGATGCACAGACTGTAGAAGTGCATGTTTCGTCCGATTCTGACGGACTTGGTGAACCAGGCGTGGCCTCTGGGGACCAGAATATTCACAGAGGAAGGGGGAAAAAAACTCGACCTACCAAGAATCGGCATAGTCATAACGCAAATTTTGGCCGAGATAGAGGTATGGCAAACATTGAGTTGACGGCTGCTACGGTACTAGTGGGCAAGGTCCGAGGTCGCAAATACACCACCGCGTGATTCAAGCTCTGGACAGAAGAAATTTGGGGCGGCCACATGGAGCATCTTCCGAGTGTTATACTTTTGAACAGGGGCTGGTTCGCCCTTACATTTTCTCAGCCTACTTTGGTGGACTGGGTATTAACCAAATATTGGCATATTGAGATGCACCCAATGCTGTTGAAAAGATGTTTCCCTCTTTTCGGTCCCAATAAGGAGAACTTGAGTGCTGGACCGATTTGGATACGTCTGCCAGGGCTTCCGCTTCAATTTTGGAATGAAACCTCACTTCGCAGCACTGGGGAGGACTTTGGCCTATATCTGGATCATGACAGATCATATTTGGAGATGGGCATCTATTCTCTTGCTCGTATTTTAGTTTTCTTGGATACTAGGGATGCCCCCCATGATAATTATAACATGTTTTTCGAAGGGATGGTTTGGCAGCAGATGATGGACTATGAAGGGGTTCCATTTAGATGCCGGCGATGCCATTCGGTTGGGCATCTATACAAAGAATGCCCTCTCTTGGGTGCTGCGGCTCCCCTCTACAAGACGGTCGCACATATGGCTATACAAACGGACTCGGTCACTATTATCTCGACACCAGAGGTGCAACCGATGGATGCCATTTCTCAGTCCGAGAAATTGCTGCCAACATGGCCGATTACTCAAGCTCGCACTCACAACCAGTCTATCTACTCTTCTCAGATGGGTCCGAATTCGATTCCGGGTACCTCTTTCCCCTCTCCTTCTATTAGTATCTTTTTATCATTTGCACCGTATATTAATGTTCAACATACTTATTGTTCATTGAACTCCATTAGTTGCTCTGTTGTATCGCCCCCCCCTACTATACCGCCCACCATATCCCACACATCTACGGAGACCTCATGCTTATCTCCTCATACTGATTTTAACTCCTCATCTGTCGGGCACCATTACTACCTGAGATCATCAATTCTGTTGCCCACCTTGTCAGATCTTGGCATTGGCTCGGTGCAGGGTCCCTCATCTACTAAATCACGTGGTAGACCTTCTGCGACCTCAAAGGCTATCCGCAGGGCCAACATTGAGGTGGCTGCGGGTATGCAAACGTCCCTACTTTGGGTTCTTAGAGTAAGAAAACCCAAGGATGTGGTTCCATCATGATCTGTCTCTCATATAATTGTAGGGGACTTGCCAACCCTAACAAGAAACTGGCACTTAGGAGACTTCTTACCACTCCCATTGATGCCCTTTTCCTTCAAGAAACTTTGGGGGATGGTGCATCCATATCCAATATCTTAAACATACTCCTCCCGAATTGGACATTTGTGACTATTGATGCTCGTGGTCGATCCGGAGGCTGTGCATTAGGCATCAACAACAAAACCACTCGGATTATGAATTGTTGGGGTCGGGAGGGTGCCATCGGAATGGATGTTACTACTTGTGATTTTGTACATCCTTTCACCCTGATCAATGTCTATGGTCCGTGCATTAACAGAGAGTTATTCTGGCACTCTCTGCTCCGATGCTCTCTGCTTCAGCATAATCACATCATTCTTGGTGGGTATTTAAATTTTTCTATCGGGATCTCGGAATCATGGGGACCTCAAGCCGTCCCAGATCTGCTTTCTGATTTCTTTGCAACTAATCTGGAAGTGGCTGAATTTATTGATATTGACATGCAAAAGAAACAACCTACTTCGAGAAATAGACGCACGGGGGTGGCCACACTGGCGCTTCGACTTGATAGATTCCTTATCAAGCAGCGTTTTCATAACCAAATGATTAGATCCAGACAGTGGGTGGGTTCGGGTGGGGCCTCGGATCACTCTCCTGTTTATTTGGAATTTCTAGCTGCTGAACAAAAACCGCATGCACCATTCAAATTTAATGCTAGATGGTTACATGATCCAGTATTTCAATTACTGGTCACTCAGGGGTGGTAGCACTACAATCTTTTTCCCGACAGGGAACTTGCTAAGTTATTTAATGATAACCTCAAGGCTCAAACGTATCAAAGCAAAAACTATCTGTTGGTCATGACATAAAAGAAAGCTCGAGGAGGAGGAGCTGAAAAGGATTGAATTGGAAATATCTCAGCTCACTAATTCTGACTACTTGGGCTTCTGCTTTGCGTCCTCCAAAGAGCATTTGATTGCACTGGAAACCACCAGGGAAAATATCCTCTGTCAAAAGGAGGAGGAGTGGAGATTAAAAAGTAGGGCCATCTGGTTGAAAGCCGGAGACGAAAATACTAAGTTCTTTCAACAATGTGCTAAAGGAAGGCAGATCATCAATACTATATGGGAACTATCAGATAATACTGGATTTGTGGCCAAAACCCACGCTCAGCTCGCTGATCTGGGTATCCAGCACTTCACTAACCAATAGAGAGCGCCGCACAACATCAATCTGCCGGATATTATGAACATTGCGGGAACATTTCACAAGTTTGTTGATGATGAGTAGGCAGAGGATCTCAACGCATCGGTCACCATGGATGAGATTGAAGGTGTAAAGAAGGACAAAAGCCCTGGCCCTGATGGATGGCCCATTGAATTCTATCTTCATTTTTTTGAACTCATAAGCAGAGATCTCCTCCAGGTCATTGAAGATAGTAGAATATCTGGTCGAATCTATGATGGTTTCAACTCTTCTTTCATTGCATTGATTCCCAAAAAAGATCACCCTGCTACCTACCATGACTACCGGCCTATCTCCCTCTATAACTGCATTTACAAAATTACATCCAAAATCATTGCAAACTGTATAAAACCCATTCTCTCTACTCACATTGCCAAGGAACAATTTGCATTTCTCCACCACAGACAGATTCATGAAGCCATTGGCACTGCACAGGAGGTCCTGCACTCCATTAAAACAAAGAATCTCAAAAGCACCATCCTCAAAATTGACCTTGCCAAAGCCTTTGATCATGTTAATTGGAACTACATTCATCTTATACTTATCCATACGAGCTTCCCGTAATCTTTAATAAATTGGATTATGGGTTGTATTATGAATGCCACTTTTAGTATCCTCATCAATGGGGCAGCTACTGATTTCTTTCATGCTGGAAGAGGTCTCAGGCAAGGTTGCCCTCTTTCACCACTTCTTTTTGTCCTTGTTATGGAAGGCCTCTCGTCCCTCATCAACAGGGCAAAGGATGTTGGTGACATCCATGGAATTAGATTAAATGAATTCTTACATCTGACTCATTTATTATTTGTGGATGATGTAATTATATTTTTGGATGGCTCTTGTCAGGACAATTCACAATTTGATATAATCTTAAAGATTTTCTGTAGAGCTACAGGTATGGCTCCAAATAACAGTAAATCCACGATTATCCTGACTCGTTGTTCGGCACATGAACAGGGGCTTGCAATTCAGAATTTCCCTTTTGTGCGCAGTAACATTGGGGAAGGTTTAAAATATCTTGGTTTCCACCTTAAGCCAAATGACTATCAGATCAAGGATTGGAACTGGTTGATCGCAAAAGTGGAGCGCAGGATCAACATTTGGCATCATAGATGGCTCTCGCGGGCAGGCAGACTGGTATTACTCAAATCAGTCTTGGCAGCCATACCTGTCTACTGGATGTCCCTTGCTTGGCTCCCTAAAGGTGTCACCAACCGCATACAACAAATTTGCAGACAATTTCTCTGGAGGAATTCTGGTAGCGAGCGTACATTTGATTGGGTGGCTTGGGACCAAATCAACGGGCCAAACGATTGGGGTAGTTGGGGTATTAAGGATCTCTCCATATTTTCCACCGCACTGGCTGCAAAATTGGGTTGCCATCTTATATCCGGCCATAGCTTGTGGAAGGAGGTTACAGTCTCTAAATACATCGCTCCCCGGACTACATTGGATTAGATCCGAGGCACCATTCAACTCAGTCTGGGATCCTCAATCATCTGGAAGGCCATCGCAAAGTCTACACACCTTATCCAGCAAGGACTAACATGGCACATCGGATCTGGTACTATGGTCAGATTGGATGAGGACTCATGGTCGAGCAGTGGTAGAAATTATAAACTGCCTCAAAACATCATACATCACCTTGCACAAGCCGGATATTACTATCTATCACAGGTGGCTGATCCATTGCGGACTAACTGGCATGCCCAGGGCTGGCTATCAGCGCAGGATCTCCGATTACCCAATGAGGGCCATCCCCACTGGGACTGGTACATCAGGGCACTTCAAGCTTCACAATTTCGATTATCAGACCAAGAGGATGACCTTTTGTGGGCACTCTAACCTAGCGGAAAATACTCTCCGAAGACTGGATATATCACACTATGTGCGCCCAAGGAACCTCCTAATAAACTTTGGTGGTGGCACTCGATCTGGAAGCTGTAGGTACCTCACAAAACTTGTCTACTTATGTGGTGCATTCTACCATAGACAATCTCTGCAGAAGGGCTATCTAGGGCCCGTCCAGATGTTGTTTCTGTTTCTCACATGAAGAAGATGTTCAACGTCTTTTCCTTGAATGCCCAATGATCGAGGTTTTCTGGCATTCGGTTAGTCATGCGATAGGTTGTGCACTCACCTAACATGGCTCATCTATATCTGAGGCCTGGTCTATGTGGTGGCATGTTGCCACCTGCAACAAACTTCGAAACCTCCCATTGCTGATTGCGTGGGGCATCTGGACCTGTCGGAACCATTTCACATTTGATGGAATGCAGGTGGTCTGGGATCACATTTGTTCTGCCATTCTCTCCACTTACAGTCTCATTCCGGATGCGGATCATCCCACCTGCAATAAGGATATCACCCCTGAAATCATTGATCATACTTACCCATGGGCATCCTTTGACGGGGCGTCAAATAACCATGGGTGTGGAGGCGGGGCGGTATTATATATTATAGCCACTCATTTTTATCACCTCAAAATGGGGCTGGGTCCTGGCACTAACAATTTTGCCGAACTCCTTAGCCTTCGGCTATTCCTACTATTTGCCCGTGAACAAGGATGCAACAGATTGCAGATTTTTGGAGACTCAAATTGTAATTAATTGGTTCAATTCTCATTCACAGTGCCATACACACACACTCATATCATTTTTGAGGGAGGTGCATCTACTGAAAACATATTTTGACACTATATCTGTCACTCATATTTACAGGCAGAGGAACCAAGTGGTAGACAAGCTTTCCAAAGAAGCAACGGAGTTAGACTGGGGCAGATGGCTCATCACTGAACATGATGGGGAACAGGTGTACCAATTTTTTCACAGACCATTCATAGATGGCTATCAGGATATGAGAGCAGTCACTCTTTGACTGCAATTTTGACAGGATCATTTTGGAGTTTATATTATTACGCTGATGTATATTAGCAGCTCTATTTATATTGGTTGATACCATGTTTTTTCTGTACATATTGTGACTAGTTTAGGGATCTTAGCACTGATATTTGCAGACTATATTAGCACTAATGCTTGCAGACTACTTTGCCTCCTCGAAGATGATTTTGAACCATGAACATTGCTGGTTTATTATATGTAAAATGTAACATGTATTTTTTCTTCATATAATGAAAAATTACGACTTTTTCCTGGAAAAAAAAAATTGTGCCTTCCAGTCATGGCTAATGCTCATGAGTGAAAGCCCTGCAGGTCTCCTGGATAGTGCATCGGCGACCACATTGTGCTTTCCCCACACATAATCGATATCAAATCATAGGCCTGAACCTTGCTGACACATCTCTGTTGCCTGTCATTGAGGCCCTGTTGCCCCATGAAGTGATGAAGACTGTTATGATCTGTCTTCACCCGAAATCGGTTACCCACCAAATACTGCCTGAACTTTGCCAATGCATGCATTATGGCCAACATCTCCTTGTTGTATATGGAATACGACCTCTCATGCGGTAAGAGCTTTCTACTCTTTAAAGCAATGGGGTGCCCCTCTTGGGTCAAGACTGCCCCGATCCCCTCACCCAATGCATCACACTCCAATGTGAAAGATTGCGTGAAATCCAGAAGTACCAATAGTGTTGATTTTGTAGCATCAGAAATTGATCTAAATCTCAAATTTGGTGAGGAGGCATGGAAACCAGCATTCCAAAGAACCCAGAAACCGTTTGTGGAAATTCCACTCAGTTCATGTTTTATTAAAATAATTAATTATTTTAATGGGGAACCTAAGTCTAAAATTAGGGAAATTAAATAATTAATGAGTATTAATAAAGCAGAGTGTGAATCTTCTAGAGAACGAAGATGAAGTCAAGATTTAATCTGAGCCATTGATTAGACTTCTAATCTAGGTCGTTGATTTGTCATTAAGGAGATTATAAAAGAAGGCTTGAGGGTCATTTGGAAAGTAAGCCAGGAAAACACTCAGTAACCCGAGGGAAGTCGATTTTCACAGCATAGAATTCGATTTCAGAGGGAGAATTGCAAGGGCGGAGGAAGCGGAGGGCTTCAGCAGTAGTCAGAACTCTAGGAAGAAGGGAGCCAAAAAGTAGAGAGGCAGCATAGAAGGACAGCGCAGTAGTGACGCAGTCCCACGCAATCTCTGCGCAGAGAAGGATGCAGAGGTGACGCAGAGAGAGATAGGATGTCTCTTGGGTGTCGGAAGTTCTCCAGAGATTGGGAGAAAAATTATCTCAGGTGTCTTCTTGCAGTTTCTCAGTTATTCTGCCAATCATTCCTTGTAAAGAAATCGTTGCTGAAGATTAATATATAAACCCTCATCTGCTGCACCTGTTTTCCCACATTGGGTTTTTCCGGGGACAATTATCCAAAAATAAGTGTGTTGATGTGATTGGTTCTTGTGCTTGTATTCTATTGTTCTTTTCTTTATATGTATAAATGTGATAGATGCAGTAGAATTTATTTCAAAATTTACTTAAGGGTTTTCATAAATAACTTATTGTGAAAATAAGTAGGAGAAATAAATTAGTAACAGCAGTAGAATTTCAGAGTTGAAATTTTCACATGGTATCAGAGCAAAGATCAGGGAATAGGATTGGAGATTCTGCAATGGAACAAAGTCTATATGTCATTGTAGCAGCAACTCGGAAGTGTTCACACAATTCTCTAGAGAAAAAGGAAAGCATGGAAGAAAGGATCAATCACGACATCTCTGTATTGGCTTCCAGATTGGAAGAAGAATTTTTTTGCGTATCAAGCTCTGCTTCCTGAGAGGTTTGGTATATTGATAGTGGAGCTTCTGCACATATTACGGGGATACGAGAATTTTTCTCGAGCTATCAAGAAGAACAAGTGAACTTCAAGATCACCATGGGCAATAAGGCGAAATGTACCCCTATTGGAAGAGGTACCATAGTTTTTGAAACTGAAGCTGGGAATAAGCTTTGGGCTACTGATGTGCTACATATGCCTGGGTTGGGGATGAACTTTACTCTCTGTGTCTCAGCTGTAGAACAAGGGCTATGACATATACTTCATTGGCAAACGAGTATATATCAAACACTCGAGTTGGAAGAAGAAGGCACAAATCGGAGTCAGGAGCAACAAATTGTATAAGTTGCAGCTCGAATCTCTAATGGCACTATAGGCAGCAGTAGTGAAAAGGATTTGAATGAGCTATGGAATAGAAGGATGGGGCACTTACACCATGGGGCTCTAAGAATTTTCAAAGAGACCATCACAGGATTTCCAGGAATTAAGCACCAAGCAAGATGATGTATGCAAAGGATGCGTACTAGGTAAGTACAAAAAGGCAACTTACCCTAGGAGCAGCAATAGAGCTAAGAGTGTGTTGGGATTAATACACTCGGACATCTGCGGAGCTATGTCCCACAGAGCTCTTAGTGGTGTCGAGTACTTCGTCACCTTCATTGATGACCATTCCAGGAAAACTTGGATCTACTTTCTAAAGACCAAGGATGAGGTCTTTGATCGATTCAAAGAGTTTAAGGCTCTGGTTGAGAATTCAATGAAAAAGAAGATTAAAATATTGTCATTATATAATGGTGGAGAATATATTGATAAAGACTTCACTGAGTTCTGCGCAAGGGAAGGCATCAAAAGAGAGTGGATTGCTCCATATAATCCGGAGCAGAATGGAGTAGCAGAAAGGAAGAATAGAACTATTGTTGAAGCAGCGAGGGCAATGTTGTATGATCAAGATATGCCCAAATTCCTGTGGGCAGAGGCATGCAATACAATTGTGAATGTTCAGAATAGGATTCCTCACAAGGCACTAGGTAAGATTACACCAAAGAGTGTCTTCACTGGCAGGAAGCCAAAGGTAAGCCATTTCAGGATATTTGGTAGTTTGGCATACTGCCATGTTCCAAAAGAAAAGACGAAGAAATTAGATTAGACTACTGTAAGAGATATCTGGTTGGATATAGCGAGAATGCTAAGGCATATAGAATCTACATTCCTAGAAATAGGAAAGTTGTAGTACGACGAGATGTAAAATTCATGGAGGATAGACCCTTCAAGAAATCTCGGGAGATGCCTTCCGAAACGTAGTCAGAGGATGATCCACTGGTCCAGCCTCTTTGACCAGTCAAAACTAGCACCAGCGCTTCTCCAGGGCACAAGGCTCCAGGATTTTTATCTCAAGAAGATTCGCAAGGGGAGGAGCAGGAAGATCCACCCTCTACCAGCGGTAGGACGATCCAGGAACTAAGACAGATGCTGAGGGACGCATAAGAGTTTGCCGGAGCTCCTAGAAACGAGAAGAGGCAACGCAGGGAACCTGACAGGTACCAAGCCTTGGTGGCTCAGGTTGGGGAACCCTCTAGTTTCCAGGAGGCAGCTCAGCATCAGGTATGGGTAGATGAAATGGTGGAAGAATATAGCTCCATCATGACTAATGACGTCTGCGAAGTGGTTCCTAGGCCTCAGGATGGATTGGTTGTAGGATCAAGATGGATCTACAAGATCAAATATGTTGCAGATGGCAGCATAAAAAAATACAAAGCCAGGTTCGTGGCTAAGGGGTTTGCTCAGAAGGAAGGGGTAGACTATGAAGAAACCTTCAACCCAGTAGCCAAATATACTTCTATCAGATTCATGATATCCCTTACAGCACAGATGGGGTGGGAGATTCACAAGATGGATGTTAAGATTGCATTCTTGAATGGGGTGATAGAAGAAGAAGTATATATCGAACAGCCAGACGGCTTTAAGACGCATGAGCTGAAGACTCATGTATGTAGGCTTAAGAAAGCATTGTATGGACTTAAAAAAGTGCCTATGGCTTGGAACAGTAGGATTGATGGGTACTTGTAGAAGATGGGATTCGTCAAGAGTGACGCAGATCCTAATCTCTACTATGTGACAATAGGGAATGAGCCTCTAATACTGGTGTTGTATGTGGATGACCCATTCCTGACAGGTTCATCTAGGCTCATCAAAGATTGCAAGGAGAACCTAGCTGCAGAATTCGACATGAAGGATCTGGGACTGATGCATTATTTCCTGGGGTTGGAAGTTTGGCAGCAAAAGGGTGAAATCTTCCTTGGTCAAGGAATATATGCTATAGAAATTCTGAAGAGGTTCAGGATGCAGGATTTTAGACCCATGGATACTCCAATGATCACCAACTGGAAGAAGATTGATGTATCTGAAGATGATGAGGCTGTCTAATATTCCTTTTTTTGGTGTCACCTATGACAGGGCTAGGATGGACTTCCAAAGTTAGGAGTAGATCGGTCACAGGTACATATTGGTGTCATTAGCAGGCCCAGGGGCTTTTTGGAGGAGTTTTGAGGAGTTTCTATGCGGTTGGATGGCATTCGCTTGATATATTCCATCATCCGAGCAGTTTGGCTTTCGTTTCAGTGCATTCCGACAACTTTTGGAAATTTGAGTTATTTGTGGGCTTAACTCAGCTGATTACGCTCAAGGTGGCATTCCGGGAGGAATAAATGATAGAACACCTTAGTGTAATAGCTCATTGGAACCGGGACGAGGATACCTCCATGATGGGATGGTTGGACATGAGTTTCAGTGACCAGAGGAGGCATGGTAGCCAATTTACTCTTTCCTACATTAAAAAGGAAAATTTTAATAAGAGGAAAAAGTGCTCCATGAATAAAATAATAATAAAATAATGCTCTAGAAGGCTCCAAGAGATCTATAAAAAAAAGGGAGGAGGCCATTGAGGGATATCTTTTGGATCATATCATTTTCTTGTATGAGAGGTTTGAGACGTGGTTCTCTACTTCAGCCGTAGCCCTAGGACGGAAACCCTCGGGTGATTCGTGGGTGTTGGATGAAAACCCAACTCTCTTTGAGGAGACTTCATTCAGAAGTTTCGCAGAGCTTCAATGATATCAGAGTGAGGATCATTCAGATCTTCAATGGGTGCTTCAGTGGATTCAGTGGTAGCTGTCGCCAGAGGGAGAGTGCAGCAGTTCAATTTTGGAGGCCAGTGCAGTGCAACAATGCAACAGATTTTCTTGAGGCCAGTTGTATTTCAGTTATCTCAGCTATCTTTCATTTCAGCTTGTAACCCCAGTGATATTATAATAAAGCTGAGTTATTTTCCTGCATTATCATGTTATGGATTTGCATGTACATGTATGTTTAATTTTACATGGTAGTCTTTGTTAAGTAAATGTTGAATTTACGGCATAATGTGGAGTTCAGTTAATTTTCTGCATTTTTAGATAAAATATCCCTTTCGGGATATTACAGTGGTATCAGAGCTTCAATCTTGGCTCAGCCTGCGGGTTTTAGCTCCAGTTGCAATGATTATTATTACAGTGGTTTCAGCTCCAGTTGCAGTGATTATTATTACAGTATTCAGTTACAGCTATTATTATCAAAGGGTTTGTCGTAGAAACAGAAAAATCGGTACCTAGAGCGAAAATGTTAAAGAAGAAACCCTCAGGGTAAGGGTTTATTGCAAAGGAAATTTCTTTCAAGGAAAAGATTGAGTTTCATATGAGGTGCGATGTATTATGCTGAAGGATTCGACTCTTTGTGGAGACCGTATGAAAACTCAAAAGCCAAACTATAACTGTAAGAGAGGCCGCATCAAAATTTTGAAGTGCCAGGGCAAGTTAAAGGACCGCGTATCATTTGGGCCAACAAATTATTTCAAATGGAGAAATCTTTGAAAGAAAAATTTTAATTTAAAAATAAAATTGGGAAGCCGAGAGATTATCCAAGCTGAAGAAGCCGGTCAACGTAATTTGCTTGAGTGTTGTGTCAGAGATTGTAATTCTCCAGAGCGGTATTGATGGTGTGCCTATTGCCATGGTTAAACATTAGAATGCCATCAAAATTTTTCAAGGAGCATGAAGAAGACCTGTATTAGATTCGAAGGACCAAATTCATGGTTGCGGGCTCACTGCAGACCATCTCTCACAGTCGCACAACAGAGATTTCTTTATGCAGCCGAGTTGAGCTGTAAAAGCCGAATCACTGGTGAACCCGACATGAAGAAACAAATAAGAAGATTGGGCGAGGCCACTGAAAGGGCTGAGCTACGGGCTCTATCGCCATCAGGTGCACGCGCAGAATCGGGTTGGGAGTTCCGATCGCATTTAGCACATAAATTGAACGCGGTAGATCAATCCGCCACAGATATTTGTATAGGGAAAGTATCCAAATGAGCAGGGCATGAACCGACAGCAAAAATCCAAAGGGAAAAAAAAATGAGAATAATTGTCGTCGTTGGCATTGTGGGAGCCGACGAGTTCCAGTTGACCCAGAGCCAAATTCGTTGCACCGATACATGGTCGAGGGTCAAGTGTATACGCCTAGGAGGAGATTGGGACAATCGAGTTCTGCTGATCGCAGAGACAACGTGAACAGTTGAAACCGATCCTCGGATTTAAGTTTACATCGGGGAAAGCGCTATCGTTCCAAAAGGACGAGATTCTTAAAGGTCCGGTTTTTCGTCAGAGGCTGAGAACCAACAAGGATTGCAGGCCGAATAAAAGAAGATCGAGCCGCCATCTAAACAGAGGGGCAAATTGGAAATTTTTTTTTGGAAGGCGTCCAAACATGATATGAAAGGGGACGTGCTATCACTGTTGTTGTAAATTCTGCTGGAGAATGCAACCACATTTCCACCAAATCTAAGTGACATTACGGGTGCTGCATTGTAAAGGTGGAAAGTCCCGGTGAGCGTATTGTTCGTTTGGCTATCAAGACATTTCTTGAACGACTATTGCACGTAAACCAGGTTCTTCTGTATGATCTTTGCTATGTTTTATGATCATCTTATGCTTAGTACATCATTGCTAGGAATCTTTGCCAAATTTTGTGGGTTTGCAATAAGTTGAGGATTGGTCTCTCTAGGAGGATGCCACTATGCGTCATACATATTCTTCCTACAGTGGTACATATATGAGGTGTTTGGTAAAACATCACACTAAAAAATGATAGTAAAACCCAGAATTTGTTGAACTTCACAATTCACACACTGTTTGTTAAGAACTACAACAAGCTCGGAAAAACAGTGATCATATCCTTGGTTGAACCATGGAGGGATTCCTAAACAACTTAAGAAGAATAAAAATTGGTTATTTAAACCACCATGCATCAAATGAATAGTAAACAAAAGTGAACATCATACCCTTTTCAAAGGGGACTTATGTCATCCTTCAAAAAGGACAGCCAAAAGATTTGCATGGAGAATTGGGGATTGGTCACAGAATTTTTGCACTTGGGGCAGATTTGAAAAACATGAAGATGACATGGAGAGTTTTGTCCAAACTAGATGAGCTTAATGAAATTCTGTCCAAAATAAGCCAAGAAGAAGGGAAAAAACAGATTTGGGCTTGTTGACCACACTTTGTCAACGACCCCATAGCAGTACACCACCATTTTTTCAAATGGGATTCATCATGTTTGAAGTGTTCATGCCATTCAGATTTCATCATCAGTCGACAGTTTTATAAACAATGTAAACCCATTCTGCATGTTTATGATATAAATGATCTAAGTAAGACCATCATGTATGTAACAACCTAGGTAAGCCTAGTATTTTGGTGACAATTTCTATCCTAGGAAGTTTTTTGTTTCACTGATTCATTTGTGTTTCTCGACACAAGTGATTGGCAGAGTTTTTCCCTCTAGCCTCACCTCAAAGCTAGGGTGGACTTTGTCATCAAGAAGCTAAGTGAGTCCTAGTGTTTTCTATCGAGTCTTTGTAAAAGTAGTTTGGGAATAATCCTAGCTAATTGGCTAGATTATTTTATTACAAGCTGCTTGGTCAGCTAGATCATGTTTTGAGTCGCAGAATTGGGTAGCTATTTGAGGGTTTATACGAATGGGTATCCCCATTTATGTGTCTAAATGTATTTATCTTATGTAAAGAAGGTTGGAAAAATAAGTAAATCCCCTCTCAGTCATTTAATTAAATTTTCTGGCCAAATTAATTAAAAATCCTAAGCCAAAAATTTAATTAATTTTAAGTCCTAGTGTAATATCCCGAAGGGGAAATCGACAGTAATACAAAGCATATAACAAGATATAAAATGCTAGAAACAGATCGTGAAGCAGATACACATAAAATAGAGAGAATGCTAAGCCATTTTATTATACTGAGAAATAGAAATGAGTACAAGAGGTGATCAGAATGATAGCACCTCGACTTGCACTAGGCAAGTGTAGGAATACTCTCAGAACATCAATAGAAATGGCTGCTCTCTGCTCTGCGTCCAAGCTGCTGGAATACTGCCATGTTGCTGCTACTGCTGGAACAAAATGATTATTTGGGGCTGCTCCCCTACTCAGAAAAATCTGATACTCTGGAATCGGCCTCTACTCACAATACCCTAAAAATCCCAGAGAGCGTTTCTGAAATGGACGACCCCCGAAAATGCCTCCCTTGAGGATCTACGCTATCCTCCCAAGGGCCACGCTGGGGCTGAATGCTATCCTCCAAAATATGACCTCCCTCTCTGTCAAATGTCTCCAATAGGCAAGGGCTGGCCCCTTGCTCAATCCTCCGGCCCGAATCCTCCAAAATGGTACCAATCCGGAGCTCTCCCAAGATGAACTGCGTCCTCCCTCTCAAGACTGCGTAGTCTCTAGATGCTCAGCTCCTCCACGAATGCAACCACCGATCCTCCTGTAAAATGTTGATGGAAAGACCTCACCCGAGCAAGCACTCGAAGTCTCCCGGGGCTGAGGGTGGGATCTCCGAACGGAGACACCCGATGTACTGAACAGAACTGCAGACAATCTAAACAGCCAGCGTGCTCCAAGTCGAAATGACTAGCTCAATATGCATAAACATGAATGATCAAATGAGGAGGCTCTCCTCCCTTTTTTAACAATGGGCCTCTCTCACCCTAGGCCCCACCATCTCCACGTGCTCCTTGGCCCCATGCTGTCCCTCTCATCTGCGTGAGGTAGGCCCCACGCTGCCCACGTGGACTGCGTCCTCCTTTCCCTACGCTGTCCACTTGGCCACTAGGCCCCACTCCCTTAATTTCGACGTGGACTTTAGGAAAGTGCTTTATCCTAAGTGAGTTAATTAATATTTTACTCACTTTATTCATGCTCCAACTATAATAAGGCAAAATTGGTCAAAATTAATATTTCCAATTAGCTATCGCTAATTGGGAATATTACAGTTTCCCCCGAAAAAATGTTGCTTGACCCCAAGCAATTGTAGTGATGGATGCTGCAAGATCTTCTCGCTCTCCCAAGTGGCATCCTCATCCGGCAAATTCTTCCACCTCACTATGAATTCCTGGATTGTCCTGCTCCGCAACTGCCTCTCTCTGGTATTAATAATGGCCTCTGGCTGTAGCACCAAGTGCCCCTCATCATCCGTAGGCGGAAGCTCCCCTGTCACTATCACCTGCTGTCCCAGTGCCTTCTTCAGGCACGATATGTGAAACACCCAAAAGACCCAAATTAGCAAATTAGCAAAAGACCCAAAATGAAGCTCTTTCTCCCAATCTAACTTGTTGCCCCATCTCTCATCCAAGTGGGTCCCCCAAGTCAAATTCCCTCTTCTCCCTCTTCATCAAGTCGAATTGCTCAAGGGGGTACGAATTCCCCTTTTTGGGAGTGGTCCTTATTACCGCTCAAAATAGCAGGGGTCCTTGAAGGGCAACTGTTAGCTCAAGGGCAACAATTGAGTGATACCCCACTGTCACATCAGTTAAGGCTCCCTGCTCTTTACATACTTTCACCAATAGGAGGAGACCTGGTATAATAAGGATCACAATAATGGGTGTATCAACAATAGGATGAAAGGTGATCCTAAAGGCCTATTCACAAGAGAGGCTCAGATATATGGCTTGCTTGCTTAGAAAGCAAGGTGAAAATCTCTCAAGGAAGGGCTAGGAGGATTTCAAGGGCTAGATTTTGAAGATATGAATTATAAAAAAGATTCCTAGACCTGAGAATCCTTGTGGAAACTTGGTTTCTGAGTGGTCTTTGAAGGAATAGCTTTGATAAGAAGTGGGCCCACACCAGACAAAGTGGACCTGGTATCGCTTGCCTCCTACACCTACCTACTAGTTAGCGGGAAAATCCTTTAACCCCACACGGTGTGGTTGGTGGCAAGGAACTCAGAGAAGGGGCTGTCACCTATTCCTGACTCTCTCCGTTTAAGCTATCTCCTAGGCTAGCTATGGGGGGGGGCGGGGGTCCCTAAAGAAAAACTGAGTTAAAGATGTGAGTTTTCTAGGAGAGTTGTTAGAGTTAAATAGATTACTTCTTTAGATTTATAAGCAAAAACGTGATATGAGCAATAACCATCAATACATAAGATAAGCATCAAACATATAAGAAACTAGTGCCTCCAGAGTATTTCTCTTTGAAATGAAAATGTATTTGCTGAAATGAAGTAAAATTCTTTCAAGATTAATATATTTCTAAATCAAAGCATGAGATGCAATTATACTAGATTTGGATGCAATTAATCTTGGTTAATTTTAATCTAAAATGCCTAATCTAGGTGAGAAGTCCTCCTCTTGTGCTCTTACCAAGGGATAAAAATTGGGGTGACTGTAAGAAAAAGGGGGAGAGGGCACGGGGGTGTCATTAATGATACCCGTCCCCTGAGTCTTACAAGCCAACGTGTGCCTTCGTTCCTACAAGGGGACAAGCCACCTTCATAACTGCAGGGTCACATGCTTTTACCTTACTTCGTACCAAATGGAAGAACTTTCCAAGAAAGTCGTTTTCCCTATAATTTCTATCAACCAAGCTTATGCTTGGAGGTAAATTTTAAATATGCAACTAATTTAGTATGCAAAGTGAAATGCCTAAATGTGGGTGAAATGCTTCCAATAAGATATGTTAATGACAATGTGTTTAATATTTGTGCTTAGCCCAATATGACATAAACTAGCAATGATGCTCCATAAAACATGTATCAACAACTCAA
Organism: Pinus albicaulis; assembly: GCA_034641835.2. Classification (NCBI taxonomy): domain Eukaryota; kingdom Viridiplantae; phylum Streptophyta; class Pinopsida; order Pinales; family Pinaceae; genus Pinus; species Pinus albicaulis. The sequence goes on from CM076579.1 coordinate 744,654,938, forward strand.
ATGGAAATATTAAAATGGAAACTAGCTCAATGCTTTTAGATACCAACTCACAAGCTTTGAAATGAAAATGATGTGATATGACAATTATTGCATGAAATCATAAGTTAATAAGTTGTTTTTAAATGGAATGAGCTAACAAAATGTACGCAATTAGATTACTTAAGTTGCAAATAAATGGACTTGTAAAGGGCTACTCCAAAGATGTGTGCAAAAGTGACATACAAAGTTTTCTAATAACCCAACAAGAATATAAAATTGCAACTAGATGACTTGAGATAAAAATTAATGATTAGCATGAAACCATGAAAAAATTAGCTTGCTAAATGAAATGAAAGTGCTATGTAAGTTAGTTGAGAAAATTGGAAACTAGACAAAAGAAAGTTAACCACTCAAGAAGATTTCCTCCCTCTAAATGAGTAGGTGAGATACCATAGGAAAAACTTCCCAAGCTCCCTCAAGAAAAGTCAGCTCTTTATTAACTTCTTGTTACAATGATGAGAGCTTCCTTTATTGTGAGGAAAGGCCTCAATTTCGAGAAGGCTTTTACAATAAATATTTGACTTTTATACACTAGAATCCCTTCTTGAGAAAGCAGTGACGATATTTCACAAAAAATCGGCGATGGAATACAAGAGAGACTCCTTGAATAATATCTTGAAACTCTAGCCTCTTGAGATGATGAAATCTGCTCCAAAAGGTGATGACAGTCTGCAAGGAATTTTGATATGATTTACAGCCTTGAGAGCCTAAGTCCCTACCAAGGTTAGTAATAAAATACTTCTTGAAAAGGCTATCAAAACCTCTGCAAAATGGACCCAAAAAATCAGTGGAGAAAGATGAGAAAATGCCAAAAGTATTTACAAATATACAAGGACTACATCGATGGTTAGGGAGTATGATTATTATCCCTGTCTTGTCAAGAAACATGCTCTATCTAACTCTCAACCCATCTTTTCTTACCCCTCTAATCGCCTTCATTCTTGCATTAAACCTGTTTATTCTTCCCCCTCTAATAATAATCATAGTTCTCCTACCTTCAATTTTAATAACTCTTCCTGCATTTCTAATTTTTCTCAGTATGCCTCCCCTCCCTCTAAACCACCCCTTCCTACCCTTTCTTCTTCTCCCCTCCCTCCCTCTCCATCCTCCTTCCCAGCCCTGCCCCCCTCTCCTTCCTCTCTTAATGCCAAGGTGGTTAACCTCTCATCAATAGCGCTCGATGCCCACTCATTAAGCCTTCTTGAGAAAGTCTTTAATTCGCCCCTGTTCCTCGTTCCATTCCCTATGAAGACATCATTTTCTCCATTGAATCCATCTCTTGTTTCCTCCCCTCCCATGCTGCTGAAGAGCTTCGCCAAGAGTGTGGTCGCATTCTTCGGCATTCCAAGCTCCCCAAACCTAACCTCTAAGGATGAATTCTTGGCCCTTCGTCAGCGCAACTCCAACCCTAATATTCTCGTCCTTAAAGTTGATAAAGGTAACGCCTCTGTTATTATGAACTCTTCCGATTACCACCGCAAGATGATGGATCTTCTCTCCTCCTTTTCTTACCATCCCTTACCTAAAAACCCCCTCCAAGCCATCTATAGCAAGGTTTCCAAAGCCATCAAATCTTCCTCCCTTGACCTCGCCACCCAAAAGCGCCTCTTACCCCTTAACCCCATTACACCTAGAATTTACGGGCAACCGAAAATTCATAAACCTAATATCCCCCTGAGACCTATTGCCAGTGCTATAGGAGGCCCCACCCACGCCCTATCCAAGTACCTTGCCAAGAAACTTACCCCCTATTCTGGCCATTCTTCATCCTATATCAAAGACTCCGCTGATTTTATTAAGTGCATAAAAACCCTCAAGCTTGATAAAAATGACATCAGGTCAGCTTTGATATCGTCTCATTATTTACCAAGATCCTGTCCCTGAAGCCATCAACCTCATTTCCAAGTTGGTCGATCCTGAAACTCTTAACCTCATTAACCTTTGTCTTTCCACTACCTTCTTCACCTATGACGGGGTATGTTACGAGCAAACTGAGGGCACAGCCATGGGCTCATCTCTTTCCCCAGTGATCGCTAACATTTTCATGGAATACTTTGAAACCAAAGCCCTTGAAACCTTCCACCTCAAACCAAAATTTTGGAGGCATTTCGTAGATGACACCTTCGTCATCTAGTCCCATGGTATTCCTGCTCTCCGTCAATTCCTCTCGCATCTTAACAACATTTCTCCCCACATCTAGTTCACTATGGAACTGGATGAGAAAAGTTCCCTTCCTTTTCTTGACGTCCTTGTCTCCCGCCTCTCTGATGGATATCCCACCAGGTCTATAGAAAAAAGACCCATATAGACGGATACCTTCATGCAAGCTCCCACCATCATCCAAGTCAAAAGTCTGTTGTCCTCGAAACCCTTGTCTCCCGAGCCATTTGAATCTCCTCCTCTTAATCCTTTCCTAAAGAAAAAGCCCATCTCACCCGAGCCCTTAAATCTAATGGATATTCTTCTTCCCAAATCAAGAAGGCTTTCCATTCTTGCACCCATCCCCATTCTAATAACACTTAGAACCCCCCCTCCCTTGGCCAAGGTAACCCTTCCTTACATTCAAGGTGTTACCAATCATCTTTCTAGAATCCTTTCGAAAAAGAATATTAAAACCTTCTTCAAACCCCAGAGAACCCTTGGCCACCTCTTCAGGTTAGCCAAAGACAAGTTGATCTTATGTCAAGACCCGGAGTCTACGAGATCCCCTGCTCCTATGGCAAATCTTACATAGGTCAAACCGGTTGTCCCTTCAAAACTCGGTTAGAAGAACCTATTGCTGATACTACCCATAACCGCATTACAAAATCTGCCATCGCCGAGCACTCTCATTCTTCCAAGCATCTTATTTTTTTTGATAAATCCAAAAACCTTGCTTCCTCTCCCTTTCATTCCACCCAAATCATTCGTGAAGCCCTTGAAATTGAAAATCATCCCAGTAAATTCAACCACGACGATGGGTCGTACCTGGAAACCCACGGTTCACTTCCTCTCCTCCAAACGCCCTCCCTCTCATATTGATTCTAGCCCTTCCTAACCATTCTTTATCCGTCACACCTACCCTCCCTCCTCCCCTCTTTCCCTCTTTTCGTCAATTTTGATTAATCTCTCCCTTCCCCCCATATTCTCTAATTATTTATATTCCCTTATTTATCTAAATTAGTCACCCTTCTTCATTATCATTCTCGACCTCCAATCCCTTTCTTCTTTGACATCTTATCTATCCTATCATTCAATTAGAAATTTTGTTTCATTATTTAATCCATATTTGGTTTTTGTTCTTTAATTTAACATAATTTTAAATTATTATTTAATTCCAATTTAATATTCATAAAAAATTTCCAATTCTTTAATTTGACTTAACCCAATTTCAAAATATAATCTCTCTCTTCCCCCTCATTTATTTTAATCTTACCAATAAAAACATTTTTAAATGTTTTTGTTGTACAACAATTTATTTAATGGCTAATTCAATTTTAATTTAAAATTCAATCCATTGTATTAGTTTAACAGCTATTTAATTTATTTTCTCCCAAACGGCTAAATTTGACTTCCACCTGCTTCGTTGATTTTTAAACAACTAGATTCTCTCTTATATATTCTTACATTGTCTACAGTCTTCCTATCTAAAGCTTAGCTTATTCCTCCTGAAGATGGGTGCAGTGCTCACCCGAAACGTCGGGCTCATCAATCACATTACACAGGATTCCAAAAGCTCAAACCTACATTATGTGTCTAACTGTGGAAACGTTCACTCCTAAATATGATCAATCTAAGCATAATATTTAAAATAAATGTTTTGAATATAATAGATTTGATCACAAACACAAACCCAAGAGACCCTGCAAACACAAATCGGAAGATAAAACTTTGGGATATCACAATGTGGGTTCCTCCATGTTCATGCTCAAGAGTGGGTTGATTCCTTTGAGAATGTCCCCTCACTTTTGAGGCTTGATCCAAAGATATTTTTCTACACAACTTCAAATAAACTCATTAGATCCACATGGGTTGGAAAAATATAATGAGAAAGAAATCTTAGAGATTTATATGAAAATCTACTAAAACATTCCCTATCCAGAATAAATCTTTAAAACCAAATGTTAGTGTAAGATAGCTCTACACTAACAAATATTTTGCAAGCATACAGAAATAATAAACACAATACTACCAATAGAAAATGAAGATTGTGATCAAGAATTATACCACAACCATAGAAGAATAACACCTCATAGTCGAACCCCAAAGTCTTGTTATTTCATTGAAAGATGAGTATACAAAGTGGCAGAACCTCCCCAAGCACAAGAGCTCGTATTCAGGATACAATATGAGAGCCCATGGCTCCATTATATAGAAAGTAGGGAGAAAATCCCAATGAAGAACCAAATGTCAAGTGGTGAGAGGGAGGAGATCACAAGGCAAATTCAAATTTGATATGTGGAGCTCCATTTCCAAGTGTAAAAATCGGATTCTGGCAAGTGGACATCATTTTCTTTTTCCCTTATGTGCCAAATTCGAATTTTATGATGGGATGACAAGTGTATATGAGTGGTAACCCATGTGGGGACAATTTTCCACAAAAATATCGACCAAATATTCTCCCAAATCCTCCAAAATATGTACTAACTTCACAAATTCAAATTTCCAAGTAAGCAACTCTCATTTAATGCCAGAAATTCAATTTTATTTGAGCACATGTATTTTCCTTGATTTTAAGAGTCCACATCACCTTGGGACTTCACTTTAACTCCTCCATAATTTTCTATCTCATTTAGCAAGTGTGGATATTTATTTTTCTCCATTTATTTAATTACTAGCTTAATTAATTGCCAGATTTCCCACTAAACTTAGGAAAAGAGAGTTTTGAGGGTTCAAAACACAATTTTAACCCCTCAAAGTGTGTCATAGTAGATATTTGAGGATGAGAGGTGTAATTTTGATTACTCATACCCCATGCAACTTCTCTAGACAATACTTATTACAATTCAATTAAAATTTTTATTGCAATTTTTGACCTACGAGAAATCTAAAAAATTAAAAAATCACTACCTAGACCTAACCAAATTCCACGAAATTTTTTGTGTGATCTAGTATGGTAATATAAATTGACTCTAGACACTAGGACTCACCCAAGGCCTCACCATCAAGCCGTACTCCGACTTTAGGTTAAAATTGGAGGAAAAAACTCAATTAATTATTAACTCCTGGTAGGGAGATAATAATTAACCAAGTGAAAAAAACCTCTCAAAGTAATACTCACTTGATGACAATGTCACAGGTTACCTAGGCTTGTTACAGACTCGATACTGACTCAAAACGCATCATTACTAGCATCAATTATTACAATTCCCCGTAGGGCGTGGAATCTGGGTACAAGAGAAAGATGATGAGAAGTAGTAGAGATTAAAAACTCTGTTGAACTGATGATATCTGATGGTACAAGTGTCGTCTGGTTCATCCTTGGGCATGGAGTCTTCACATTATCACCAGGTGCCACTCTCGTGGTCAACAGGACCCAAAATTAGGTCAAGGGGATGGAATTGATCAATCAAGGGTGTGCATGACCTAATTGAAGAGGAGAAAGGGGTCAAAGGAGAAATTTTCTTTGAACTTGATGCAATGATCCCAATGAGGTCACTAGCCAAAAGAAACCAAAGGCAAGAATCGATCTGAGAGCTAGGGCTTGAAATATTTCAAGATCCCACTGTCAGAATTGCTTCAAATTTGGAGGGAAACTAAGAGACACACCAGTGCAATAGAGGGCAAGAGATCTAACTTTTTGGATGGGTGAATCATGAGAAAATCGATGCCCTAGGTCATCTATGGAGGCTACGCCTAGAATGAAAGAGAGAAAGGTGAGAAAAGTATGCTTTTGAGTGATCGCCAATAGAGGATCAGTGCTTAATCCTTTGGAGAATATGGAGTCAAGGAGATTCAAATTCTTGGAATGGATTCACTTAGTCAAGGAGGCCTCTAGAACAATTTTGCATGGCATTAGGGCATGAGAACAATTGCTTCAAAGTCTTTACACTTTGATTTGCAATATATGATGACTTATTGAGATAAAATTTTGATGAAACATCTCTAGGAGTATTCACTCATTCATACATGACCCATGACATGATGCAACGCTATAAAAAAATTTCGCATAAGAAAAGTAGTACATTTCAGCCTAGTATAGCGAAAATCCCCAACAACATGCATGTGACATAAGAAAATAACAAGAATAGAATTAAAAGAGTACTTACATGTAAGAAAAAGTATATCCAATCATCAATATATTCCAATAGTGAAGCTCCAAGACAAAATAAAAGAGATCCAAACATCAAAATTCATCCATTCATCCAAATTCGTCCTCCAAGAAGGATAGTGAAAATATCACAAGGGAGAAAGATCCAATCCAAGTCATGATGAGAGAATGAATCAACTCTCATCTATTTATACAATGTCTAATGAGTTCAATTTAGCTAATTTGGCCTAGTTTAGCTCCTAAAATAAAATAATGTGCATAATAACAATAACTTTTGGTGACAAGCCCACCAAATAGCTCAATAATACATGCATAAGCCTCCCAAAACAGTCGAATGATAAAAAAAGTGAGTCGTTGGACCTTTGATGAAGCCTAATGAAGTCCAAGGGGGTGCCATGATGTAGAAATGGACTCCTAACATGGTGGACAAGGCGTTGGCACCTTGTTTTCCAAGCAAGTACCTGTGGTGCTCCCAAGTGGGTGTGGGGCACAAGGGCAACCTCATGGGTCTCCAAATGGATCGAATATGCATGTAGACCATCTGTAAGGGCTATAATGATGACATAAGCCCTCCTCTATAGCGGGAGACAATCCTCTAGATCCTGAAACATCTACCAAGTGTGTGGTGCATTTGTGGAGCCAGTTGGGCATGGTGAAGCAGGTGCATCATCCTCATCCAAAAAGGTTGAACAAAAGCAATCAATGAGTGTTGTTTGGGATCAATGAAGTAATCTTGTCTATGGTGGAGGCCCATGGCTCTCAACACTCACCCTACAAGTGCCAATGTGGCCCTTTGAAGGGTTAGGACCCAGTATAGGGAGTCCAAGCCCCAAATGGAGATCCACCTGCGATCCTGCATAAGATCTAATGCTTCCCCTTGCCCTCCAATACAAAAAATCATTAGAATAATGAAGTAAAAGAGCTTACAAGTCATGGAATCAATAGGGCACTTCATGATGGCCTGCCCTTCCATAGTGGGCTTCGGTATGTACAAGTGTCTCCAAGCTCAATAGGGGCTTAACCAAGGACCATTTTAGGTGGTTTCAACCACTAAATGGGGGGACATCCCCATGGTACATCCCTCAAGTGGCAGGTGGAAAATGATATAATAATGGAATGGAGTGGGGATCAGGGGAATCATCCAAACCACATGTCAAGGTACAAGGGTAACTATAATAAGGGAAGCCCACACCTGGGTATATGAGTGTAGGAGGGAGCAAATCGAGGTACATGAGTTACGCCGGCCTTTGTTTGTCCACCTTTCTTCATATGCCTTTTGCCTTTTATCGATTTTTCTCCATAATTGCTCGGAGTTTCAGGGAATGAGAGCATGATGTGTAATATGTAGCAGTGAATACCCCCTTAAGGTGGGGCGGTTCGTCACCCACCGAGGGTTGGGACAATCATGGGTTCCTTAATGATAGAGTGGGCTCATCTAGGACCTATAGGAACAAGGGCGATAGCCATGGATAAGGGGTAGAGCTCACATTTGGCTTTTGCCCACGTGTTAAATTTGTATGTCCCGACCATATTTTGCATTTTGTGGTACATCTCCTGTTGAGAGTGGCCAAATTATGCTTTTTCTTTTATTTTTCGCTGCATCTACCTTCAGGGCATCGTTATAGGCCCAAACCAAGATGTGGACAAGGGGAGGGGGAGGCTAACCCTATGTGGACCCAATGGACACATGTGGATCCGGATGGGAAAATAGATGAATGGGGCTAAAATGTGTGGAAGGGGAGTGATGTAGGTGGTATCGGGAAGTGAGACCATGCAACCAAAATCGAGATTTCCCGTGTAGTCTCAACCCAAAAGCCAAATGGTCAGTAAAGGAGATCCCACGGGATTACAATACAAGGTGACCACGAAATCGAGCAGTGGAGACAAGAATACAAGCCTAACTCACTCTTTCTGCCAAATACCCCCACTAATCCATGCCCAAAAGTGCCCATGGAAAGTAAGGAAAATTACTCAACCATACTAATGCAAATCCATACCTTTGGGGACCCACCTTCAAACATACATTCATGACAAGTGGTCGAGGGACCACATGGCTAGCTCAGGTGGCGGAGAAAATGGCCCATTGAGCTATCTGGTGGCTACAAGGGGCTGTTGGCTGCTGATTGAGGACCACCTAGGAGAAAACTTTTCTCCTATATACATTACCCACAGGTGGTGGGTAACTGTCCCCACCTTCCACTTCTCTCTAAATTTTCCCCTTTCTTAATGTTGGGAAGCCATTTCCTTCCAAAAATCAAAGTGGGGTCCTGCTAACCCACTTTTCCTAAGTTGAGAGCCAAAAGTGTCAAAATTGAGCAAAATTGTTTTTCACTTAGCAATATTTGCTAAGTGGGAATATCGCAGAGGTCATGGAAGAATAATTACAACCAAGTAAAGGATACAAAGACGAGACTAACTAGTAAAAACAACAATAGCAATAATCAAGGAAGAGAGATATAGATACTTATCTTTTAAGAAAAATGTCAACTCCCTCTTGATTTTGGTCTTCGTACATCCATTTTGCAACTTTGTTAGTTTCATCCACATCATCATCATGATGTCATTTCTTCCTTACGAGAGCTAGGATTTCTACTTTCAGGGGAACCATCCAATCCTAGGGTTTTGTCCATAAACCCTATGGCTTTCTTATCAAAGCCTTGTTGCTTGCTAGGGTTTACAACCCCTAGATATTCAATTGTTCAAAACCATAGATTATCCTCATCATTATTTTCATCAATCAATCGAGAATGCTTTATTCAATGAATTACGCTTGGTTCCTGCAAACCAAGTAATGTAGTAGCAATAATTTTGTCCTTGGGCACTTGACCTTCATTTCAATGTGTAAAGAATGGACTTCATCATTCTTGAGCATTTGATCCCAGTACCAAAATATCCAACAGTAGGTGCAAGATTTTCCACAGCAGTGTATATGCCAACAATTCTTAGAAACAGATTCATTCAAGAACATTAATTCAACATCTCCTTGACTTGTTGTAGTAGAGATAGTGTAGTACTAGATCTGCAAAAATGTCTAGAGTCTAGACCTTATCTAGAGAGATCTGGCCTTGCTTCAATTACTTTCAGATTGATTTTTATCAAGGAATCTTCCAAGCTTCTCAATGTTGAACAAAAGGACAACCCTACCAGCTAGCTCGAGTATCAATCAATGATAACCATATTTCACAGCTCTGTTATGTTGTCGCACAGATTGTCAAGGCACCGCGACAATGCCTCAGATTGGGGGCTGTCACCTTTATCCCCAATCTCTCTATTTAAGCTGTCTCCTTGCAAGCTAAGGGAGGTAGACCCTATTAGAAATGAAGAGGAAGAATCCAGGAGACACAGCTAAAACATCCAAATACTTGATAAAATGAACGAGATTCCACAGATCTAAATTAGATTTCACGTTTAAGACCAGTGCCTTATGGAGTCAAACAAAATCCTGCTATGCAATTATAAACAAGTAAGTGACGATTAACTGCTTCTTGTTAAAACACGATTGCTCACAATGATATTTAATTGAAAAACGCCACAACCATGAATAACTTGAACTCGCAATAATATGAGAATGCCAGATACTTGAAAGATTTCCGAAAATAAAAATATTCCAATTATCACCCAGTTCGAAAATCAAAATGTTCCACTATCAAGCTTTAGAATAAAATTTTAGGCTTATTTTAATATAGACTTGTAGTACTAGAATTTAAAATTTTAGAATTTTTTTTTTAGAATTTTTGGAATTTTTTGCTTATTTTTATTTATTTTTTTTGTAACCCCAAAGTCTTTATGCTTTATTCCTCAAAAAATTCACAAGAGCTTCTAAGAACAAGTGCACGATCCTGAGATCGGATGACTCAAGAATGAGAAAGACCTCTAAATTTATAGGACAAGATCTCTAATGGCTAGTTTGGATGATCCTTGTCAAAATAATCTCAGCCGTTCAAAAGATTTAATCATTTTTTAATCCAGAACGTTGAAATTAAAATTTTGGGAAAAAACGAACTTATCATTTAATTCAATTTTAATTAACTCAAAAATATTATTTTTGAGTTAATTACCCCAAAATTTTGACCTTGACTTAACCACCAAGGCCCAAGGGTCCAATATTTCTTAAAATTTTCAATATTCCCTTGGCCTGGGGCTGTCAAAATCATTTTCCAAGGACCCACAAATTTTGCCTTTAAAGATTTAATCCTAATTTAGGACTTTAAATTAATTAAATTTATGGTTTAAGATTTTATTAATTAATTGACCAGAAAATTTAATTAATTGACTAAGAGGGGATTATAATTATTTTTCCAACCCTCTTTTACATGAGATAATACATTTACATACATGAAGGGGGAAAACCTATTCATATAGACCCTCAAATAAATACCCAATTCTGCGACTCAAAATATGATCTAGTAGACCAAGTAGTTCAAACTACTTTTACAAGGACTCGATAGAACACTAGGACTCACTTAGTATGCTGATGATAAAATCCACACTAGCTTTGGGGTGAGGCTGGAGGGAAAAACTCTGCTGATCACTTACGTGAATCAGTGAGACAAAAAATCTCCTAGGATGGAAGTCATCAACAACATACTAGGCTTACCTAGGTTGTTACATACATTGACTGTCTTACTTAGATCATTTACATCATAACATGTAGAATGGGTTTACATCATTATAAAAACTGTCGATCGGCGATGAAATCTGGATGACACGAGCCTCGAACACGATAAGTCCCATTTGAAAAAATGGGGGTGTACTGCTCTGGGGTCGTTGACAAAATGTGGTCAACATCTAGCTCTACTTGGGGACACGTTGCTTCATTGAAGGAATGTGAGAATCCAGAATCTGCATCCAAGCAACACACAAGATTACATAAGTAGCGTCCATCCAAATATCATCATATAACATTAAGCTCATGAAAAATAGAAACTCTTCTTTTCTTTATTATTCTACTTAACATGAAAAGTAAATCTACTCTAACTACAAAATGAAATGTTGAAATAACAAGGTGTAAGGTTAGAGATACAATACAGAGGATGCCCTGTGGCATCAGATGTGCTCAATATAGTGTATGCTGAGCATTTGTCTGCTTTCCTGCAAATCTGTAGGCTGCTTTTCAGATGTGCCATGGCCAATCTTGCATAATGTAGCACTCTGTCTTATTTGAATGTCAAGCTGCTCTCGACCATCAGACGAATCAAACCACTTACTTCTTCTTTGCTTCTTTCTCTTCTTCTGAGTGGGTTGTGATGTCAGCAATGAGACCACTGTAGATTTCTTGTCCTCATCTTGAAGATGTTTGTACAAAATATCTGAAGAACCTGGAGCGTGACCAATATTATTCTGGATATACTTTGTCCATGGTGATACATAAGCTTGGTCTTTCTCAACATCCTTTGAAACCATAGTTAAATCCTCCGTGTGATGAGATGGGGATGGCTTTAGCAGACAAGAAGTCTTATGATCTGTTGATGAATCTTCATAATCAAATTTTGGCTGAAACTTTTGTATATGTAATTTTTCCATTTTTTCCAACCTTTTCAGTATGGAACTCATCTCCAACAAGTGATTTTCCTTCATGGTATTCATTTCCTGGGTGTGTCTTGCTTCCATGATGGACATCTGATTAGAATGATTAACTTCCATTTCCTTCGCATGACTCTCTTCAATCATCAACAATCTATGTTCCATGTTTTTTATTGATTCATCATTATTTGCTTTCATGGCCATGAAGAGCTTTTGCATACAGTTCATCTCCTTTTTATGATTTTCTTCTAAGGCCAATAACCTGCTCTGCATAGAACCAATTTCCCTGGCGTGATCCGTTATTATTTTTTCTTGATTGAGTTCCATATTCTTAATGATTTGAGCTTGGTTGGCCTCTATATTCTTGATTACCTGAGCTTGATTTAGCTGTATATCCTTAACCATCTGAATCAATTCGCTAACAAGATTCCTATCGTTGTCAACACTGGTTTGACAGTTTGTTTCTGTTTCACCACTATCATGGGTTTGTGCTATTGTGGTACAAGTGGATTCGTCCTGAGAATTGTCTGTAAAACTCCTGCTGATAGCTGAATCTTCTACAAAATCAATTTTATTATTTTGCATAATACTGGAAACACAAGGCGAGTCATTTTGTTTTATATATTTATCTGTAAAAGAATTGATGATGTCTTGTAAACAATACTCTTCAGGACAATTTCGAAACCAATTGATAGCATCACCTTTTAAAGAATAGCCAAAGACACGTATCTTGACATCTTCATGATTATATTGTGAAGGACGACAATATTTATGTATAAAAAGGTTGACCATCCTTAGATGTAATAGAGTAGTGCCTGGATCACCACCTGAGAAAAAAGGAAATTTTGAAGTGGCCTCTTCCGGCATGTCATGAAAGGTATCATCCATGATGACCTGCTTAAAATTTAAGAAATAGATTCGTGTTCAAGAATAGTCAAAAGGTCCTCAAGAAGTGAACTTCTTAGCAGGAACTCTTGTAGGAAATAAAAGAATTGGAGTCGCCACTTGAACATGAAATTAAATCTGAAAACAAAAGAAATAATAGCAGATGGATATGAGGGGGGGATTCTTATTTGGGAGTAAATAGATAAATAAGTGGAGTCGCCACCCAAACAAGAAGCCAACCGAAATGTCCAGGGGCTAAAGATACGATGATGAGAATGATTAGTGGTATGACGAAAGATAAGACGATGAAAATATGAAGAGATGAATAAACGCCAGGAAATGTGATCCCTTGCGACAGGCTAATGAATGGCGAAAGAAGATCTGAAGATTATAAAATGTCGTTAAGACCAAGGACAGAAAAACTCTATCCCTGGCAACGACGCCAAAAAATGTTGTCGCACAGATTGTCAAGGCACCGCGACAACGCCTCAGATTGGGGGCTGTCACCTTTATCCCCAATCTCTCTATTTAAGCTGTCTCCTTGCAAGCTAAGGGAGGTAGACCCTATTAGAAATGAAGAGGAAGAATCTAGGAGACACAGCTAAAACATCCAAATACTTGATAAAATGAACGAGATTCCACAGATTCAAATTAGATTTCACGTTTAAGACCAGTGCCTTATGGAGTCAAACAAAATCCCGCTATGCAATTATAAACAAGTAAGTGACGATTAACTGCTGCTTGTTAAAACACGATTGCTCACAATAATATTTAATTGAAAACGCCACAACCATGAATAACTTGAACTCACAATAATATGAGAATGCCAGATACTTGAAAGATTTCCGAAAACAAAAATATTCCAATTATAACCCAATTCAAAAATCAAAATGTTCCACGGTCAAGCTTTAAAATAAAATTTTAGGCTTATTTGACCATAGGACTTGGAAAAATTTTTAGAATTTAAAATTTTTATAATTTTTTTTTTTAGAATTTTTGGAATTTTTTATTTTTTTATTTTTTGTAACCCCAAAGTCTTTATGCTTTATTCCTCAAAAATTTACAAGAGCTTCTAAGAACAAGTGCACAATCCTGAGATCGGATGACTCAAGAATGAGAAAGACCTCTAAATTTATAGGACAAAATCTCTAACGGCTAGTTTGGATGATCCTCGTCAAAATAATCTCAACCGTCCAAAAGATTTAATTATCTTTTAATCCGGAGCGTTGAAATTAAAATTTTGGGGAAAAAACGAATTTATCATTTAATTCAATTTTAATTTACTCAAAAATATTATTTTTGAGTTAATTACCCCAAAATTTTGACTTTGACTTAACCACCAAGGCCCAAGGGTCCAAAATTTCTTAAAATTCTCAATATTCCCTTGGCCTAGGGATTTCAAAATCATTTTCCAAGGACCCACAAATTTTGTCTTTAAAGATTTAATCCTAACTTAGGACCCTAAATTAATTAAATTTCTGGTTTAAGATTTTATTAATTAATTGACCAGAAAATTTAATTAATTGACTAAGAGGGGATTATAATTATTTTTCCAACCCTCTTTTACATGAGATAATACATTTACATACATGAAGGGGGAAAACCCATTCGTATAGACCCTCAAGTAAATACCCAATTCTGCGACTCAAATATGATCTAGTAGACCAAGTAGCTCAAACTACTTTTACAAGGACTCGATAGAAACACTAGGACTCACTTAGTATGCTGATGACAAAATCCACCCTAGCTTTGGGGTGAGGCTGGAGGGAAAAACTCTGCCGATCACTTTCGTGAATCAGTGAGACAAAAAACCTCCTAGGATGGAAGTAATCAACAACATACTAGGCTTACCTAGGTTGTTACATACATGGACGGTCTTACTTAGATCATTTACATCATAAAATGCAGAATGGGTTTACATCATTATAAAAACTGTTGATCGGCGATGAAATCTAGATGACACGAGCCTCGAACATGATAAGTCCCATTTGAAAAAATGGGGGTGTACTGCTCTGGGGTCGTTGACAAAATGTGGTCAACATGTTATACAAGTGATGGCACCAAAAGTCTTATAGTTCAATACTAGAGTCAACCAGTGAATCTCAATCTGAGATGCATCTCTGTCTCAGTCATCAAATGCAACTAAGTTGTCATTTTCCAGCAACCCTAACGTTATCCTTATCAATCAATATTTCTTGCCATATCTGAAATGGCTTTCAATGCACTTTCTCCAAGGAAGAGTACACCTTCATATTATTCAACTTGCTCTAAGCCATATTGTATTGTTGTCATTCCTTCTTGTCTCATAAGTTGTTTTCCATGTGTTAACACTATTTCTTTTGACTTGATCGAAGTCTATTCATCAATGGTTTAGTATGGTGAAGGGAATTTATCATACTTGTCCTTTAAAGGGTTATTTAAGACTGATATAATATTATACTAATGAATCTTTCAATCTTCAAGGTATAGAAACCTAACCTTTTATTAAAGTTTTGATATAGGTCTTGCTAGACCTATACTTGGTCTTTACTAATAGAGCTCCTTTATGATTGATAAGAGATCATCGAGATCTAAGAACAAAATGATGATACATAATTCTTATTCCACAGACGTCTAGCTTTATTGTTCTTTGTATAGGTAAGCCGCATACTCTTCTTGAACAATTTACAATGTGCTTTGCTAGTCCTTTAGATCAGACAACATGTATTCTCAGTAGCCACATGAGGTTTATGAAAATACTTCAGAGTGAGATATCAATCCAAACTAAGACATCAGTTCGAAGTCGAACCCTTAAGAAATTTAAGGAATCGACATCTTCAACCATTGTGACAGTTGTTCTTCCTCAAAACTTGCATAGAGATCTTTACCTTGTCAATTGAGACAAGCAAATAAAGTCATTTATTGGCAATACCCTGAACCTCAGACAGATCAGATTTAGTCCTTAGTCAGATTATAGGACTAAGGAGCAGATCACAGTCCTACAAGACTTTTTACAGAAGCATATTCATAATTTATTTTCGTTGAAGTAAAACCTTTGATCAAATGAGCAATGATACATACCTTACATTCTAGGCATCAAGTAGACTTATTATTTGTTGGCCTTGTTGACCTTGCCGCCTACACCTATCTACTAGTTAGTGAGAAAAGCTTTTAACCCCACAAGGTGTGGTTGGTGGCAAGGAACTCAGAGAAAGGGTTGTCACACTGATCCTAATTCTCTCTGTTTAAGCTATCTCCTAGGTTAGCTATGGGGGGTTGTCCCTAAAGAAAAAATAAGTTAAATATGTAAGGTTCTAGGAGAGTGTTATAGTGAAATGGATTACTATTAAGGATTTATAAGCAAATACGATGTGAGCAATTTGAAATATCAATGACAACCATCAACATGAGAAAATCATAAAACCAGTGCCTTATAAGAAATTTTCTCAAACCAATGAAAGATATATTTGCTTAAAGTAAAATGAAATGCTTCCAAAAGAGAAAGCAAAGTAACCCTGAAACGTAAAGCAAAAGATTGTTAGCACAAGATATTGCAAGATACGAAAATGCTTTTGAGATAAACAAATTTATGAATCAAAGCATGTGAAACTGTCTTGCCAAAATTCAAACAATTAGTACTCTGCTTTGGAAAATGTAAAAGAGAAATGCTAAATGCTAAACCAAGATATCAATATGAAATTAGACTTCGCATGAAATGCAAGCACTTGTTACAAAATTGAAAGAATTACAATAATTTCTATTGAAAAAGGCTTTGCATATGAAAACTCAAACTATCAAGATGCAAGTAAAGTAAATGTGATGGAATAGTGCTCTTGGTTAATTTTATTAGTTACGCATGCAACAAGATTGCAATTGAACTCTTCAATCCTTAGACCTCACCCTCACCCAAAGATTTGGGTCTCATAGTGAGGAGTCAATAGAGGAGTAGAGGGTCCATAAAATGTCTATTCAACCAACTTAAGTTGGAGGTAAATTTTAGTAAGGCTTGGGGCCTTTCTATGCTAATATGCCTAAATGAGATGCAATTGTGTTAATTTCCCAATTACATACCAAAAGCAATGCTTCAAAGTAAGAGGAATGAGATAGTGTTCATTGCAATAATGGTTTAAACTTGAGAAGCTAAAGTGGAAATGAGTTCACATGTGTTGCACCAATTCATGGAAAGTAGGCAAGCTAAATGAAATAAATGGCTTGAAATACAATTGTTTCAAGTAAAATATAATGCTCCAATAGTTCCCAAAACATATAGCATAAATTGACCAAATAATGAAGCATATGTCCAAATAGTTATGAAACAATTCAAACTTGCCAACAAGATAAAGTGTTTACACGTGAAATGAAATTGCTCAAGTTTGTCAAAGTTGAAACTTATGCATGTTAGAATTTAGACACAAAATTTAGCAATATGGAATGTGGAGTGAATTTGTGTTAACTTTTAGCATGCAAAGATGGAATTAAGTATGAGAAAGTTAGAAAAAACAAACAAGAAGCAAAGTAAATCCACCCACAAAGGTCCTCCCTCTAGATGAGGAAGGGGGATGCCATGGGAAAAATCCCAAGCTCCCACAAGCAAAATCTTCATCTTTTATTAATGGTTACAATGAGTAGAAATCCCTCTAAGAGGGTTGCCCAAGAGATGAAGGAGAAACTTTACAAAATAAGAGCTTAGCAAAGCTAGAGTCTCCTTCTAAAATATGGCAACAAAATGGTAAATGGAAAACTCTCCAAATCTGAAACATGCAAGCCTCGAAAGGCCCATAGCCTAGGTAGTTTGTAGTTGTCCCTTAGTGCTCATGGCATCCTTGAAAAATCAGTCTTCAAATATGTGGAAGGTCCTGCATGCAAAATAGTTAGCAGTTTTCCAATACTTCTCTTCAAGAGTCTTGTTGTCCAATGCTCAAATCTATGGGCTGCAAAACAAAACGAAATATTAGTGTAAAAAGAGAGAAAAATAAACAAAACTAAATTAGAAATTAATATACAAAACACTAATTCAAGTAATGGGAGTGAATCCCCATACTTGTCTAGCTTAGGAAATTGCTCTTGAATAACTTATATAAATTTGAAAGCTCTAAGGTCCATGGGATCTTGAATAGACGGTTATCGGGTGCTCTGTTAAGACACTCCTTGATCTAAGGTCACCGATTCAATTCCTCGCCCTGATCGGGGTGACATATTGGATATGATGAAGATGTAGTTCTACCAAGCTTACAAAAAAAACTTTGAAAGCTCTAAGATCAAAGAAGTATTTATATTTGAATGAATAGATGATCAAGTAGCTAATGAGTAAGAAAGCTTCCCTCTTGCTTGTCTTTAGATGAAAGACTTAGGGTGAAAATCGATGAGTCTTGAATCACTTTGAATCCAGGAGTGAGTTGATCTATGTGAGACTTCTCCCACGCCCAGATGAATTCCTGCACACAAATTCAAATAGATTTTCCCTACACACTTGAGAAAATATTAGTTTGCAAAGGATTAGAGCAACATAATGAAAAAAAAAACCAAATATTCCTCCAAAAATGAATTGGCAAGTTCATTCCTAGAATACTACTCTAAATCAAGAATATGTGCAAGATAGTTTGCACATATCAATCCAAAATAGATGGCAAATATAAACTAATATCAATCAAATATGCAAAAGAATTTAAACATAATAACAAGATCATGGAAGGATATCACCTCAAAATTCCAAGAAAACACTACAAAAATATCCCCAAAGTCTTTGATTATATTAGCAAGTTGCAAGTACAAAATAGCAGAGTTTCCTCAAGCCCAATAGCTCATAACATGATACAATATGAGAGCCCATGGCTCTATTATATAGAGAGTTGGGAGCAAATCCCAAGGAAGAATGCATGTGAGAATTGAACTTGGAGCAAATCCCAAGAAAAGGCAAGTCGAGTTCCATGTGGAGAAGATAGAGACACCAAAGCAAATCGAATTTCATCTGTGGCACCCAAGGAAAATAAAATTCTCTATGTGGAATAGTACACACATCGATGAGTGAATCAAAGCATTGAGATAACTCTGGTCAACCAAATCAAACTCGAATCAAGTTTTGCCACCTCTGATGATGATCCCAAAGAAGCTCTACGTAGATCCTCGGGAACTGTGAGATTCCTCCCAGAGAAACTCATAGTCTTCCCAACTGAAACTCGTAATCCTCCAGAGTGAAGTGCTAAGTGTAGAAGCACTTGAGTTAACAATCCTTGGTCCAAATATTCCATTGAATATTCCTTCAGTGCATGAGCTCCTCTAATTAATTCGATTTGCCACCTCTGCAACTATTGCATTAACTCTGGGAAATTCGATTTTATGAGATATTGGTGTATTTATGATGCAGTGTGATCAGTGATCCTCCACATGTCCCTTGACATAACTCTTTGACTTAGGATAATTTCCAAGTCATTTCCACGTCATTCTGTCACATGGAATAATTTATTTCTCTCTATTTTATTTATTTCTAGCCTAATTAATTGCCACATTTTCCACTAAACTTAGGAAATGTGGGTTTTGGGGGTCCTAAACACATTTTTGACCCCTCAAAGTATGTCATAGTAGATAGTTGAGGGTGACAGGTGCAAATTTTATTACTCACGCCCCATACAACTTCTCTATACATCACTTATTACTTTGCATACACAATTTTTATTGCAATTTCTGCCCTGCGAAAAATCTAAAAATTTTAAAAATAACTACCTAGACATAACCAAATTCCACAATTTTTTTGTGTGATCATGGTAATATACATCGACTCTAGACACTAAGAGTCACCCAAGGCCTCACCATCAAGCCGTGCTCCAGATTTGGGATAAATTTGGAGGAAAAAACTCAATTAATTATTAAGTCCTGGTAGGGAGATGATAATTAACCAAGTGAAAAAAAACTCCCAGAGTAATACTCACTTGTTGGCAAGGTGTGGAATCTGGGTACAAGATAAAATTATGAGAAGTAGTAGAGTTTAAAAACTCTGGTGATCTGATGATATCTAATGGTACAAATGTCCTTTGGTGCATTCTTGGTCATGGAATCTTCATATAATCATCAGGTGCCACTCCACTGGTCAACAGGCCTCATACTCATCATCTTTATCACTATAATGTGCTTTCATGAGAAACAAAGTCCCCTATATATATATATATATATATATATATATATATATATATATATATATATATATATATTGTATCTTGGTCCTGGAATTCATAACAAATCTTCAACGTGAACTTAGACAAAGATAATTTTGAACTCTCCTTTTTGACTGCTTCCAGAGACTCCTCAGCCTGAGAGTATTCCTAAGGTTTAATTCAATTTTTGTACCCTGATTCTAAGGGTCTTCAACCTCCTGAGAACTCTCGGATTCCCTAGCTTCTAAGCTTTTTCAGACTAGGGCTTCTCCATAGATGTAAGAATGCTTTGACCTAGATCACGATCTTTCCTTCTTTTAATGTGAATCTTGGATCCATGAGTAGGGGTATTATTTCCAACATTGATGAAACTCGGGCTTCTTTAGCCCATGCTTGAATTTTAAACTATGTTGCCAGAAACGCTGCCCAGGGGGTTGTTTCCCCAAGGAAACGAAACTTAAACACGTATCGTATGGCCTGGAAACGTGTTTCAAACCGTACTGATACGTTTCACGTGGGGGAAACATGGCCCAGTACGACCTGAAACGTGTTTCCAGGTTGTACAGCCATGTTTCTGCAGTAAAGGGACTTTTTTTCAAAAAAAAAAATCATTTTTCTTTTTTTGTTTTCACTCCCTGCCAATTCAGAAGTGATAGAGGGAGATATTGAAGATTGGAAACAATTGTTTTTAGTAGGGCGGCCTAATGTTCAAGCCTATGGCCCTAGTTTTGATATGCAGTTCATGGTAATGTTAAATTCTTAAAGTAAAAGTGACATTGATAAAATCAATGTCACTTTTACTTAAGTTTTTAACATTACCATGAAATGACTCAGGATGTTTGAGAGTGGTTTCGCCCTCATTGGATTTCGTATGGAGAAAGTAAAATTTTAGGTCTCACTCAAAATCCAGCAGACTTATCATTTTTTCAGGATTTCAGGATTGGGGAGATTGCAATGTTTCCATTGCATTTTGTCATGTACTAGTGCATGGAACTTGTATTTAAGAGAACCAAGCCCTCTATGCAGGGGAGACTCCCAATAATGAAGAGCACCTAGGGTATTAGGGTATGGAACTTGTATTTAATCAAGAGCACTAAGGTCGTTCGACTATGTAGGAGGAGACTCTCAATCAAACACAAGACAAGAAATTAGAAATTTCTCGTGGTTGATTTTGGATATTGCTATTTTCATTATGTGATCATTCATGAGTAAATATCATGTAAATTTAGAGACTTATAGTTTATGCATTGACATTGGACAATTTAATCATAATGTAATAAATTAAAATGTATCATGTATTTTTTATGATTTCACATATTTCTTAAATGTCCTAATATATATATATATATATATATATATATATATATATATATTGTGTTTCCCCGTTCCCAAAATTTGGGGGGGTCACATTTCATACCCATACCCGTTTTGGAAACTCGTTTCCGTTTCCCCGTTTCGTGCAAATTAGCTTTTAAACTATGAACAAAAGGGCAGATTTGGGCTTCCTTTTTTAGATTGCTCTTTCACCCAAGGCTTTGATACCATGTTGATTTTATATAGGGTCTTCTATACAGATAATTTCTTCTAATGAATTAGTTCACTTTCACATACTTACCCATTATTTCATCATTAAGCAATTACATAGAAGACATCAACAATATAATGACAGTAAGATCACGAAGAAACAGCCACACAAAGAACACAAGATATTTACCATGAGAAAACCCACATGGGGAAAAAACCCAACAATCATTTCCTTTGAGAATCAATTCAACAAAACATCAAAAGTCATAGACAAACTGACCAGCAAGATGACAAGTCCAACAGTCCACCTCGAAGCGAAGTCAACCCTCAAAACAATAGATGGAAAGCTTGTTCAAAGGCTTAGTCAAAGTCTTTCTCTTCCATAGTAAATTCGGACATCTCCATAGAATCTATCCACAGAAATTCGACACTATCTAATCAGATGTGCGAGCAGTAGAGAGATCATCTTCCACACGTGCGAGATCTCTCCTTCTTCTTCTAGCTTCAATCTTCTTTTCTTTGTCCTTCTTCACATAAAGGGGCGGAAATATATCTTTAGATGATGAGATCGTAAATTGCTCAATGAAGGAGATAAAGTGACCTTATATATAGTCTTTTGGGGGGCCAAATAGGTGCCTCTTTAGAGTTGAGCCGACTTGACAAGGAGGAGGGTCGACTTGGTCTTCTTGTGGAGCCATAAACCGAAATTTAAAATTCAAATTTTCTTTTCAAGAAGGTCATGAAGAACAAGCATTCTAATTTTTCTTTTGACAAGTACATAGAGAATATAAATTTTCTTTTAAGCATGAAGAGCATGCTTTACAAGCACATCAATGATAAAATATTAATTATGAAGACCGACCATAGCTACAAAATTCAACACCACCAACTCTGAATTCGAATTTGTCAACTTCTTTAGACTAGGGATCATGGATCTGGACATAGGTTTGCACTTTGCAATCCTCCATTCAAAACCTCTTCAAGATCTCAATTGCATATTTATCCTACCCAAGGAAAATCCCCCCCAATTTCTGCCAAATTTCCAAACCCAAGAAGTAATGCATCATGCTAATTCCTTCATCTCAAACTCAACTATTATGTATGCTTTACACCCTACAATAAACTTCTTTGCACCTATAAAAAACAAATCATCTACATATAGCACCAAAATGAGCAGATCAACCCCAAAAAATATATAATATAAGTTAGGATCTTCGTTTTTTATGAAACAATACTCTGTTAATATCCATCTATCTAAAATACCATGCCCTTGGTGCTTGCTTGAATCCACAAGAATTTCTTAAGCTTGCTAACATGGGACTCTTTCTCGTTTACCTCAAATCTTTAAGGATGTTTTATGTACACTTCTTCCTCAATGATCCCATTAATGAAAGTTGTCTTTACATCCATCTGATGTATCCTCCATTCCATAAATAAAACTAAGGGAATATTTGCTCTAATGGAAGTGTAACTGGCGACTGGATCAAATGTCTCCTCATAGTCCACTCCCTCTTTTTGAGGGAACCCCCTCACCATGAACCTTGTGTTGAAATTCTCAATGTTGCCATCTACTATGTGCTTGATCTTGTAGAGACACTTGGAACTCACTATTGAATTTCCCTCCAATCTCGTCGCTATGTACCAAACATCATTCTTCATGGTGGAGGTGTACTCATCCACCATGGCATCCCACAATACCTACTGGTCTATTTTCTCCTGGCAGCTGAAAGGTTTTTGCTACCTCCTGAAAGATGGAAGGCTCAAAATCTATGGTGTTTCTCATTTATGCCATGTAGTGTGGAAACTTCTTCACTTGAAGGTTGTTGTACTATTCTTAAAGTCATTGGTGACATTGGCTCAACCTTCAAAGCTTCCTACTCTTCATCCTTTGTCACTAGAATATGTGTTAATTTTGGACAACTAGGTCCAAGCTCCATGTTGTGATGCTCAGATGAAGATGCCAATATTTTTATTGGATTCCTCTTTCAGAGAGGTGCAAGATCGATCTAAAGATCGTCCTGATCCAATGAGTAGAACATTTATTTTGAATTTATTCAAAATATGTGCAGGTTAGCCTGAAATGAAATGTAGGCTTGAAGCCCCAGCAGTTGTGTCACACACCCTCACTGATGGATATAAATAGGTCAACGTTGGAGGTCATTTTCACTCATCCATCCTCACACATTCTCTCTCATCATCTGATTGGTTTGATCACTTGGAGGCTCTTCTTCATCCACACGTGGGAAAACGCAACAAGAAGATTTTCTGTTTTTCGACCTAGGGTTTAAGCGTAGAGTTGACCAGCATTGACTTTGGTCAACGCATGGTCAAACTGACCCCAACTTTGGTCAAATTTTCGATTTATGCAGTCGGCATTTTCTGGCACATAAATCGAGGTTGACCGTTGACTTTTGACTGGGTTGCGTTGACTTTTTGCTGCTGCTGTTTGCATTGACCATTGACTGTGACAGAGTTGACTTTTGGGTTGACTGATCTGGCTGTCTGAGAGGGTTGTGTGACACTTCTGGTTGGTTGACCGTATTGAGACTTTGCTGGTTGAAGCATCTTGTTGACCGTCGTAACGCACCAACACACATATATTTTTGTCTTGTCTTCTGTCGATCTACTGGTATGTTCTATCAACATTTTACTTTCTTGTTTATGTGATTTTTGGTTGATATTGGGGATAAAAAGTAAAGTTGCATCAAGCATAGAACATCTACAAAAAGTTACAATATGCTTATGGGGACTTCCTAGATGAAATTTTTTTCTCAAACTTTACATCCTTGCTCACTATTGTATTTCTGTGCTCTAAAATATAGACCTTGTAAGCCTTTGAAGTCTAGTTGTAACCTACAATAGATCCATTATGTTGGAGGGTTCCAACTTAAACCTATTTTCTACCTGCACATGGATATAAATTGAACAACTAAAGATGCAAAAATGGCTCACCTCTAGCTTCTCACCAGTGAATGCCTCCTCTAATGTCTTGTCCTCAAAGATCTTGTGAGGACACCGAATCTGGATGTAGACTATTACGTTGCATGCCTCTGTCCAAAGAAACACCAACAAGTCCTCATCATGAATCATGGCCTTAGTAGCTCGTATGAAAAAATCAATCTTCCACTCTGCAACCTAGTTATATTGTGGATTGTACAGAATAGTTAGGTCCCTCTTGATTCCTGCCTCCTTGCAAAAACCCTCGAAATCCTTGGAGATATACTCAACCCCATTGTCTAAACTCAAGACATTGATATTTTTCCATGTCTTGTTTTCAACCAAATCTTGGTACTCCTAAAACTTGCTGAATACCCCATCATGGTCTTTAGAAAGTAGATTGCAGTTTTGTGAGAGAAGATATCAATGAAGGAAACATAGTACAAGCTTCCTAAAATTGATGCTACTAACACTGATCCACAAATAATGGAATGCACTAGATCTAGAATCTCATTTGACCTGTGCTCATTGCTTGGAAAAGCAACCTTGACATGCTTGCCGAATGTGCACCCTCTACATATTTCATAATACTCAATGTTATCTCCCTCGGAATAGGCAATGTTCTACGATGCAAGAGCCCCATTCTCTTGTGCCACAACATGCATAAGTGGTCATTATTATGAATTAGGGATCAAACAGGTTCATTCTACAATCTATAAAGATTACCTTCTCTAACCTCTATTACTTGTGTTGTATATAGGCTAGATTCCTTCGACCTAATGGGGACTTGTTGGTTCTTGAATCCTAGAGCATAGTCCTTATCCTCCATAATTGAAACTAAAAGCAAGTTCTTTCTGAGACCTAGAACAAATAAGACTTCATCAAAATCTAAAGAGTTAGCTAACTTGAGTTGGAAGGGAATCATACCAACTTCTGCTGCTAGGCACTCGACATCATCACCAAACTCAACCTATACTTTTGAGTCCTGCTTTGTTAGACTAGAAAATAATTATAGGGTATATGTCATAAGACGATATGCCCCATTGTCCACATACCATGCATTCCTAGGAACCATGTTAGTATAATGGCAAGATACAATTGAGAAATCCTTCTTGAACTTGACAACAAACTTGTTCGTCTAAGTTTCTATAGATATTGCTACTTTCATTTACCTTTCATTTACATGAATACTGTGATGCATGATGATAGTGCTTATGACAAATGAAGCACTTGATTTTACTCAAGCCCTTCTTTCTTGGCTATGAGGCTGACTCCTCATTCATTCCCTTATCCTTGTTGGGTCCTTTACCTTTACCCTTATTTGTCTAACCAAATAAGCAAGGTTCATCATTGTCGTTCTTGTTGGCCTTTGACTCCATCCAAGTCTCCTCCTTGATACAGTCATCCCACAGCCTTTCAAAGTTAGGAAGGTTCCCACAAGCACATATAACTTTAACAAATGATTTCCATGAAGTTGGGAATCCATTCCATGCCATGTTCACCAACTCTGTAGCTACAATCTCTTCCATCACGAATCTACGTGACCTTCATAAGGTAACTAGTAACTGAATCTGAGTTGGTCATCCTATGGATCTGGGTTTTTTTTGCAATATCATCTTTCTGTTTATGGTCTCACTCAGGTAGAGGCCAATTAGGGCATTGAACATCTCCTTTGTAGTTTTCTTCTTGGATCTATGAGGGGATCAAATAATCATTTATGGCATCCATGACCATCCACTCGACCTTCACTTCCTTATTCTTGTGAGCTACCAACTGTTGCAAATATGTAAGCTAAAGCACAACATCATTGACAATATCCTAGAGATCATTATCTTCTAATAACAGTCTAACCCTCACTTTCCATGATAGGAAATTTGAGGTGCCATCTAGTCTATATTGAAATCTGAGGCTAGTTAAGGCCATCTTTGCACAAATTCCCAGATCTGAAAAATATTAAAACCCTCTAACTACTATCCTTCTTTCTAGTAAATGATTTATTGTTGTAAATCCTTGAGAATCTGTTAAATTTGGCAACTAGGGCCAAACTCCATGTTGCACTGCCCATATGATGGAGATGATATTTTTGTTGGATTCCTCTTTCGGAGAGGTGCAAGATTGATCTAAAGATCATTTTGTTTGGATGAGCAGCAGTTGGGTTTTGAATTTATTTTTCACACGTGCAATTTGTCAAGGTTAGCCAGAATTATAATGTAGGCTCATTAGCCCCAAAATTTGTCTCACACACCCTCGGTCATGGATATAAAAAGGAGAGACATGATCCTCGTTTCATCATTCATTCATCTCACACATCTCTCTCTCCACTGAGGCACAAAAACCAAGGTGAAGCGTTGACTTTGACTGTTGTTAACCACATGTTTGACTGGTGTTTTGACCACGGACTTTGACCACTGCGTTGAACGAATTTCAAGACTGTTTTGGGTTGTGTTTGAATTTGACTAAAGGCTGAGTTTGACTGAGTTTGACCAAGCTTCATTGGAGGCTGATTTGCTAGTTTGACCAGCGAAGACTTTGCTGGCTAGGGCATCCTGTTGACTGCTGTAAAATAAATTTTCTCTCTCTGCTGAATAAGAAGAATTATAAGAATATTTGTGTCTCTTGTCTTGGCTTGTCTTCTGTCGATTTATTTATGTTCTATCAACATTTACTGTCAATGGTTATGTGATTGCATATCTGGAAATTGAATTGGGCTAATAAGAAAGATTGAAGTAAACTGCTCTAAGAATAGAATATACCATGGTTAACTAAAATTAACATGGGATCAAAGCTAAGGTGAAGACAAAGCCCAAGCAAGAGTGAGAAGAGCAATCACCGAAGTTGAATAGACAAGGACCAGGATCAATGGCCTCCTCATCATACTTTAAATCTGATGACAAGCTGAATGATAAGTCTGATTATCATGTTTGGAAAATGTCCTTGGATCTAACATTGGAGGAACAAGATGTTATGGATTATGTGCAGGGAAAGATCACTAAGCCTCCATCAAATGCACCAGTTGCCACTAAAACAAAGTACAAGAAAGGGGAAGTCAAGGTGAAGAAGATCATCAGGGATTCTATTCATAAGCACTTGGTTGCTTATATCTCAGAGTTGGGCACATCTAAGGAGATGTATGATAAGTTGGTTAGCATGTTCAGGGCAAGCAATACTAATAAAATTCTCTTTTTGAAGAAAAAGTTGAAGAATATCAAGATGGACAAGGGAGAGTCCATCCAATCCTACTTCATGAGGATCACCAAAATCAAGAATGATCTCTTAGTTGTTTGAGAAGCTATAGCTGACCAAGAGCTCACCCTCATTGCTCTTGGAGGTCTTCCCCGGCCATGGTATGTATTTAATACTATTATTCTTAATAATAACATAATTCCTGATTTTGATGAATTGTTGACGAGATGCACTCAAGAGGAGACAAGGATGATAGAGAGAGACCATCCCTCAAATGGGAATGGAAGTGACCCTACTGCCTTCACTGCTCATGCAAAGAAGAGGAATAATGCTGGTCCGAGAAATCAAAATCATGGGAGAGCGGGTCCCAAAGGAAGGATGGGAAGATGTTACAATTGTAACAAGTTTTGTCACTATGCTAGAGAGTGCCCTAATAAAAGGGACTCTTCCCGAGATGATGATGACAACAACAACAACAACTTCAAGGGAAATGGAAGAAACAATAGGTTCAAAGGAAAGAGGAAAGCTCCCTCTGATTGAAATGGAAATGGAAATGGTCAACCTTTCAAGAGGTCAAGGAACTCCAGGGATGACGAATCTAATGTTGTTGATAATAAGAGAAATGAATATATTCTTATATCTGCCCTCTCTACTGCATCTCCTCCCGAAACCTTGGATAACTGGCTGATTGATATTGGAGCCTCAAGGCACTTCACTGGATATAAAGAGGCCCTCTCTGATTTGATTGAAAAGCATACTAATTTGGAAATTATCCTTGGAGACAATGCCACCTATCCCGTGAAAGGGACAGGGATTGTGACCCTTCATCTAAATCAAGGTCAAGTCCTCTGTTTTCAAGATATGTTGTACATACCTAAGTTGAAGAAGAATCTACTGTCTATCTAAGCAATGGAAGACAAAGGATTCAAGGTGGCATTCATCAATGGAAAGGTACGCATTTGGAAGAGGAACTTCAAAGAAGCGTTCACTCTTGGTTTCAGGGTTGATACACTTTATCAAGTTGGAGGAAGTCTGCTTGGAGCCATGGCTTTATAATGAAGAGCCACGTAACACCTCTTCAATCCGAGCTATGGCACCAGAGGTTTGCACACCTTCACTATAAAGCCCTTCCCAAAGCAAGGAAGGTAGTGACGGGTATGCCCAACTTCAAAGATGATCATGAAGGTGTATGTCAAGGTTGTGTCAAAGGAAAGCATACAAGGGGACCTTTCCCCTCAAGTGTCACGAAGACATGTGATATTTTACAATTGATTCATTCTAGTATGTTGCTTGTAACATACTTGGGAGGATGCTTATATTACATCACTTTTATAAATGACTTCTCTCGCAAAACTTGGATATGTTTTTTGAGGAAGAACGACGAAGCATTCAAGTGGTTCCGCACCTTCAAGGCCTTGGTTGAAAATCAAACAGGGAAGAAGATCAAAATTTTGAGGACCGATAATGGAACCGAATATGAGTCAAATGAATTCAATGACTATTACAGGGAAGCCAACATTAAGTGGGAGACCACTACTGTGTATACTCCCAAACAAAATGGTGTTGCTGAAAGGAAGAATAGAACCATTTTGGAAGTTGCCCGTGCCATGCTATATGACCAAGGTCTTCTCAAGTTTCTATGGGGAGAAGCTACCAACACCGTTGTGTATGTCCAAAATAGATGCCCACATTCTGCATTGGACTCTAAAACTTCTGAAGAAGTCTTCTCTGGTAAGAACCCTGATGTCTCTCATTTTAGAGTTTTTGGAAGTCCCATATATTTTCATGTGCCGAAAAAAAAGAGAAGCAAGTTGGATGCTTCTGGAAAGAAGGGAATGCTTGTGGGCTACAGTGAAACCTCAAAGGCATATAGAATTTATGTGCTTGGTCAAAGAGAAGTGGAGATATGTCATGATGTCACCTTAAACAAAGATGTTGCCCTCAAGAAGGTTAGGGATCTTCCTATCTCAAAGGAAGGCAAAGAAGAAGAAGAAGCAGGAAAACAGGAAGAACCGATGCCCGATGTTGAAGGTTCGAAGGAATATGAGTCAATCATGAAGAATGATGTTTGGGATGTGGTCCCTAGACCGAAGGACAAATCTGTTGTCACCTCGAAATGCCTCTAAAAGATCAAGCATGGAGCCAATGGAAGTGCTGAAAAATTCAAGGCAAAATTTGTTGCCCGAGGCTTCTCTCAAAAGGAAGGCATAGATTATGATGAAATATTTGCACCTGTTTCCTGCTACACCACCATCCAATCAATCATTGCCCTTGCGGCATCGCAAGGATGGAGTCTACATGGATGTTAAGGATGCCTTCTTACATGTCTCAATCAAGGAAGAGGTCTATGTGGAACAACCTCTAGGGTTCGAAGTTCGAGATAGAGACACACATGTATGTAGGTTGAAGAAATCCCTCTATGGGTTGAAGCAAGCCCCCAAGGCTTGGTATGAGAGGATCGATAGCTACTTGATGAAGTTGGGCTTTACTTGAAGTGATGTGGATCCAAACCTTTATTTTAAGGTTGATAATGACAAGCCTCTCATTCTGGTTTTCTATGTGGACGATCTCTTCCTGACAGGTGTTGATCCTCTTATTCATCAATATATGAGGAAGCTAGCTTTCGAATTCGAAATTAAGGACCTAGCACTGATGCACTATTTCCTAGGCTTGGAGGTTTGGCAAAAGCCAGGTGAGATTTTCCTTTCTCAAGGAAAATATGTTGTGAAGCTGCTGGAGAGATTTGGGATGGTAGACTGCAAGTTCGTGACTACTCCAATGGAACTCAACTTTAAGAAGTTGTGTGGAAGTGTTGTTGGGCCCGAGTTGGGAAATCCCACCGAGTATCGTCAACTCGTCGAGGCCTTGATGTTATTAGTGAACTTACGTCTGGACATATGTTTTGCAGTGAACACGTTGAGTCAATATATGGTCGAGCCTCGTCACATTCATTGGATTGGTGCCAAGAATCCCTTGAGATATCTCTGGGGCACAATCAACCATGGGTTAAGATACACTGCTGGGAGTATGAGGCTCCATGGATATATCGATGCCGATTAGGCAGGCAATGTGGTGGATTGTAAGAGCACATCTGGATGTTGCTTCACTCTAGGTTCTGCTTCGATATCTTGGATGAGCAGGAAGCAAAAATCGGTTGCTTTGAGCACCGCCGAGGCCGAATACATTGCAGCAAGTATGGCCTATTGTGAAGCTGTTTGTGAAGCAAGTATGGCCTATTTCTTATCATCAATTGGAGGACGCAAAAGGTTGTCTTGTTTGTGTTGAGAAATGTAGCTCAAGCAAGAAATTAATGCATAGGTTTCCATGTGAATGTGCGGGAAGCGGTTTGAGACATTTCATTTGGTAACCTCCTTCGAAATGTGATTACTAATTCTCTCTTGTGATTTCACTTGAAAAATAAAAAAATAAATTTTGATGTTTTGAAGTTAATTTAGTCCTAGGAATCCAAATGAAATGTTCAAGAAGTTATAGAACATTAGTGACTTAGATAAGCATTTAATCTTAGCCATACATTTCGAGATTGAGGTAGGTGGCAGCTAGGATGGAAGATATTAGTTTTTAACTCAAAGCAATAATAGGAAAAGAGAGAAAAAGATTGATCTTCCATGAGAAAAGACCAGGAGAGTTGGAAGAAGGAAGAGTGCATCAAGAAGAAAAGGAGCAGATTTGCCTAATGAACTTGAATATTTATGTTCTCTTATGAAGTTGATGTGCCCCTCGATGTAGAGTTTAAATTTTGTTATCTTTTGTCTTTTTTGGGGGGCCAAGGCCAAATAAGTTGAGAATGGTTAGTTGTGGCGGTTAAAATGGGATTTTGTATTTAGTGCCCGCTTTTAGTATTTCAAGAGGTTATAAGCACTAGGAGGTTTGCACCATAGTCACCATATACAGATGGAATACCATTTCAAAAAAACATTCGGGAAAAGCCAATTCAAATAAAATGCGGGAGTGTACATCTCACTAATAATTATTGGAATCTAAGTATTGACAATATACCAAATAAATTTGACTTTGTGAATTGAAGCTAAGAGAGGTCATGTCAAATTTCAAAGAATGTTATAAATAAATATAGAGACTAATCATTGTAGAGTCCATAAAAAATATTCTATGAATAAAACCATATACAGGTAGGAAAAAAGGAACGCGGGAGACAAGTGTGTTTTGGTCAAGAGACTTAACCTATGTAAAGAGAAAGAAATGGCATTTTTGGGCTCTCCAGGTTTCTATGCAAATTCGAATTCCAGAATGAACTGCAAGTCAAATCTCTACAGCTTCAGCTTTGGTTAATGACATAGTGACCAAATGAAATGCAAATTCAGATGGAAATTCAGCCGAAACATTTTCCTAGTCGAATTTCCATACAGGAGCGCTCACTTTAACACAAGGTTGCGGGGGAGCGCCTCCCCCTATCGAACCTGCTCCCGGAGCGCACTCCCTGAGCGAATGCTTAGAGGGTGATATTAATGACAAAGATCTCTATACGAATCTAGAGGTAATGATAAAGATACCTCTGGTTCAATCTAAGTTTTTATGTTTTTATGTTTTTTATGTCTAATTCATCATTCTACATGCTTTTGTTGACATATATGCATCAAAATATAAAAAATATAAAAGATATATATATTATAAAAAAACGCTACCTGAAATGCTCCGGACGGGGAGCTTCTGAAAATGGCGCTCCCGCTCCTGCTTGCAAGTAACGTTGCTTTGGCAGAATCTTGCTACCATGGTTTGCACCTAAGTTGTTTTCTTATCCCTCTCCATGCTTATTAGATCCAAGCTTAAGATGGATCTATGCTAGTTAAAAGTTAAAACTAAATAACCAGAATGCCAAGAGATTACAGGGGCTTGGATATGACCTTGGGTGGATGATGATTTGGACTGAGGAAAGTGAAGTGGGCTATAAGAGAGGAAACCTGTGTTATGAGATATTACCCATTTGTCGAGCTACATACAATTGATTGGAAAGGGTCTTAAGTAAGACCAGCCTGAAGGAGACACTCTGGCAGGCCTGTTCCTTAAATTAAAGAACATAATTCTGCCATTTTTCCATTTCCTAATAATCTGGGTCCTACATCATTTTTCATTCGTCTAGGTTTTTAAAAGAATGGCGGAACATGCTTCTTGTCACTTTTTCAGCTAAGTCAGCTATAAAAATTAGCATTTCCCCTAAGTCGGGCTTGGAAGAATGCCGTTAGAGGTCTATGGATCATGTTGGTCAGGCAAATAACATCCAAATGCTCAATATTTGGAAAGATTATGAATGGTACAAAACGTGACAAGCAACTCCTGGTAAAACAAATTAATTAGAAAAAGCGTCGTACCAATCATGGTGTTGTCCATCCTGACAACAAAAAATCTCATAGCACTCCCTAGCTCTAAGCTGATCAGGGTGTCAACATCAGCAACACTTGGATTCTTTGGCACATATTTTAGTACAGGATCATCGAGAAGAGTGGAAAGCAGGGACTGTAACCGGGCCCTCTTCACATTACTGTTATTATATCCCCCAACATCCTCCATCATTAAGCTCCTGCCTCTCCCAAACTATAGTTCGTTCTTTTCCGCCAATCTGCAAGATTTTGATAATTGAAGGACTACTTGATAAATAATAAATGACAGACTAAACATCATAATTATATCCAGAAGTTCAAAATTTCAACATGACAAATCCAGCAAATTTATTCCATTGTAAGCATAACTTTCTTAAATCTGGAAAATTGCAACAATCAGATAAAGCAAATTGCATGAATATAAAAAGAAAGACTTTAATTACTGAAGGATAATTGTTTAAAACAAAAGGATTCCCGAACCACGGGTTCATCAATATGTCGATATGCCTCTAAGCTTCTAAAATGCAACGTGGATTGTCTACTGTTTCTCTGAGATAATCGTGAATCTGGCAACAATTGAATTCTTCTACTTTGGTTTTTGTTAGCATTGCATCGTTTAATGGAAAGAAATGAAAAACAGATATTGTGTTCTATTTATTGAAGAGAAAGGAACCAGACATGTCGTTCTTTATTTAATGGAGAAAAATGAAACGGCGAGATGTTGCTTGACATCAAAACGACCGCTTGGATTTATCCAGGAATAAGTTCTCTGCTTCGAACCTTAAAACTAGAAGGAAAACTCTTACAGAGGGCGATATGAAATAATAGAGCGTCACTGCTCGATTCCTGCAACTCCTTGCAATTTAAAGTTTTTAAAGTTTCTCGCAATATCCCAGATCTAAACTTTGAAAATTGATGTTACCCCAATTACAGTAATCTCCCACCATTGCCCCATTAAATCGTAACACCAACGTAGTCTGGCATGGTGTACCACAAACCGAGCTCCGCGAAACCTTTCATTCTCATTCAGTTCTCATTCGCAGGCAGGCCTCATTCAAACAGTTGGGCAACTCTATTAATGTTTTAATCAAAGAATATACAGTTCAGATCAAATAATTCGCCATGGCCATGTATTGAAACCGGAGATGGATTTAGTGGAATCTAACTGTGCTTGTCGGACAATGATTTTTCGGATTTGACGCTGCTGCACATCAAATTATTACTTTGCCAGGTCTGGACAGAAATTGATATATTATTGGACCATTACAGTATCTGTCCATTCATCGTTTTTACAGTGAAGAAGCATCTGGTTTGGCTGTGAGAAAGGACAGTAGATCTGATCGCAGATACACAAGACGCGTGCACCCGTGGACACCTATATTTCTAGGCCTGTTAGGGACGCGGCCATTTTCGATCTCACGCCGGAGGTGGTATTAAATGGAGATTGTGTTGTATTGTCTTCATGGCTGCAAGTTTGAGAGAGGTTCTTCAGAGATGGTTTGAGAGAAAGGCTCTTCAGAGCACCAGAAAAGCAGCACATAGGACAGTAGTGGATAGTGGAGAGATCAGAGTAGAGGACAGGGACAGTGGGCAGAGCAGCAAGTTTTCAGTGGTCAGACCAACAAATATTGAAGAGTTAATCATAAAACAAAGGCTCAGTTTTGGGAGACTTTGATTTCCCTTAATATCTTCATGATAATGGGACAAGAAATTTTAGAACCTATGGAAAAAAATGATATAGGGCAAGTAAAAATTGTCTCATCAGCCAACACTGGGAAGTGGGCTTGGGTCAATCCCAAACAATATTGGGGCATTTTAAAACGGAGACTAGCTCGTCTAAAATGGGAGCAGACAAGGAAAAAAAGGTCTCAAAGAGAGTACTTTTCGCAAGAAGCAACATTCAAACAAGTCTTCTTTGCAAGCATGTGGCAACAAGTTCAAAGAAAAAGAAAAAGTCACTGATGATCATGCTTTATATAGTCCCACATTCACACCTTTCACTTGGTCATCTGATCTTTATGTGAAAGAACTCTTAAATGTAAAAGAAAGGTTGGAAGCAGTATAAGCTAAAGAGCTGGAAAGAGATTGTACAATCCATATAATAACAGCTGAAAACCAGGCTTTAGCAGAAAGCAATAGAGTTCTGAAGGAACAAGTGTCACTACTGCAGGAAGCTCTCCGAATAGGGAAAACAGAATGGCAACGCATGAAAGCGGAGGTGAAAAACATGAAGAAATTTGCAGTGGAGAATACAGAGGTGATGAATGCGAAGCCATCCCAGGATAAGGGGAAAGCAATTGCCTAAATAGACAACAATGAAGAGACATCAAGAGAAGGGAGGAAAGGAGATTCCACAAAACTTTCCAAAACTTGGGCTCAAATTATTAGCAATTCAGCTAAGAGGGAAGGAAAAACAAACATTCAGATTAACAACATGCAAGATAGAGAAAGCAAGGAAAGACAGGATAGAGCAACAAACATAATTATTAAGGGGGTGAAAGATTATGGGAAAAATGAATGTACTCTTGACCTTGCAAGAGACTTCATGAAAGACAAGCTCCAATGGCAAAGACAAATATGTCAAGCATGGAGAGTAGATAAGCTTAACGGTGAGAGAGCCAGGCCCATAAAAGTCATCATGCCCAACTTGCGTGATAAAGATATCATTCTAAGCAAGAAGCAACTCTTGAGGGATTCTCGGTTTTTTCTAGAAGAAGATTTAACTATAAGACAACAAGAGGAAAGGAGAGACAAAATGACAAAAGTTAGGGCAACAAGAGATGAAGGAAAAAGAGCATGGATTTATAAAGGTAAAGCCGTGATTGCACAATTTGGACCTCCTTCCAAAACAAGGTGTAGAAATTTGAATAACTGTTAAATTATTCACCGAGATTATCCTAATCACACACTATTTGAGCTTCATGCATAATACATAACCTCTTCTACTATTGATCATTAATTGCGGAAATATAAACAATCGCATGCGCACATTAAAACCATAAACAATCACACATATAAACATAGTATTTATGGGAAAGCTTAAAGCTGAAAACCCCTAACTATCTGTATATTATAATGATAGAGATCATGTAACAATCATTGTACAAAATCCTCACAAGCTCTCAGTACAATCTCCAATTGTTACACACTACACAAGCTCAGATCTAGCAAAACACATGCTCCAATCTGCTCCACCTGTTAGCCTGCCTCTACTGCGCAATCCAAGATGAATAATGGCTCAATCTGAGTTCGAATCCCTCTGGTATGCACTACGCAATCCTCATTGGCATCTCCATCAATGTGTGGTGCAAACTCATGCACCAGTATAGTCACAATTGATAGTCACACTGCTCTTTCACCTACCTCTTCACTGGTCTCCACTGAAACTGTCCATGCACTGAAGTTAACTGATGTATTATTTAGTTGATTAATGAGTTTATAATTAGTGAATTAATTAATATTTAATTCACACCACTCTCACTAGTGTATCAATCAGTTAGACTAGATACAACTAGCTCAACTATGTTTAGATTAGTTAAACTGAACACAACTCCATTAACTTCCTCAATCAACTCCACCAAACTCTCTCACATGAGTTCTAACTGAAGTATCCATGCAATAGCTCCACTTAACCCTCGGGAATAGCGTAATTCCTTCTGTCAGCTCCTGTGCCACATCTGTGCACTTAACTGAAGTGCTCCAAGAGAATAAGATAATGTTTATAGTCCAAATATTATTGAGAGCTAATAATATTCGACATATCTATTTTTAGACTGGCAATCTAAAAATAGATTCCGCCCAATATGTCTAAAAATAGAAGTCCATCTATTTTTCCGACTTGACCAACCATCCACAAATAGCATCCTGCAACTCATAGAACATGATCCATATGTCTAAAAATAGACATAGTCTAAAAATAGACTTTGCGCCAAAAATAGCCTGCGGGCCCACTTAGTGAAGGCGACTTCATTTCACTAAGCTCCATCATCTTGTTGCATTTTCAACACTCCCTCTCAACAAGATATGTATTATCTGCAACCCCTATCCTGCCTCTGTGGTATTCGAATTTTCTCCTGGTGAGCGCCTTCGTCAAGATATCAGCATCCTGATCCTCCGTGGGAATGTATGAAAGTAACATGATCTTCCGTTGCACACAATCTCTGATATGATGATACCAGATGTCAATGTGTTTAGATCTATCATGAAATACTGGATTAACCGAGAGTTTGATGCAACTCTGATTATCACAATAAATCACAGTAGGCTCTAAGTGTGAACCGAACAACGCGACCAGGATCTTCCTCATCCATATAGCCTCGCATGCAGCCAAACTCGCTGCCATATACTTGGCTTCTGCTGAACTAAGTGCCACGGATCTCTGCTTCCTGCTGTACCAAGAAACTGTTGTCGACTGAATGCGAAATCCCTCGGATATTGTCTTTACGTCCGTTGGGCTCACCTTGTCACCTCCGTGAAGCCACATAGCTTCACCTCATCCAACTGTCTGTACCACAATCCATATCCCGATGTGCCTCTGAGATATCTCAATACATGCTTCCCCGCCTTCCAAAAGAGTTTGGTAGGCTTAACCATAGCTTGTGAAAGCTGGTTAACTGCATAGCATATGTTAGGTCGTGTATTGACTAGATACATAAACGACCCCACCAACTGTCGATAAACAGTGGCATCCACTACCTCCGCTGAAGTAGCATCCTCCTTCCTCCATCCACCAGGAAGAGGAGTATCAACAGGCTTGCAGCCATGCATGTTGAACTTCTCCAATATCTCTCGGGCATACTTACCCTGAAGAACAAATGCCCATCACCCAGACCGGCCAAATATCCAATCCCAGGAAACAATGAAGGAGGCCCAAGTCCTTCATCTCGAACTCTCTAGCAAGGTCCTCCTTGCATGAAAGTATCAACAGCGCATCACCTGTCAAAATCAGATCATCTACATACAGTACAATGATCAACAGCTTCCCCTCCACCACAATCTGGTACAGGTTAGGATCCACCTCACTATTGGAAAATCCAAGCTCGGTGAAATAACTATCAATCCGTGTAGTGGCCCAAGCACGAGGTGCTTGCTCAACCCAACAGCGCTCCCTTGAGCCCGCACACATGCGACTCGCTGCTGAAGATCTCAAAACCTTCGGGCTGCTCTATGTACACCTCCTCCTCAATGACTCCATTGAGGAATGCAGTCTTCACATCCATCTGATGAATGTGCCACCCCATCTGCGCTGAGAGAGCTAGGATCATCCGTATGGAAGAATACCTTGCGACAAGTGCAAAGGTCTCCTCATAATTGATCCCCTCTATCTGTGAGAAGCCTACGGCAAAAAATATTTCCTTGTACTTCTCCACACTCCCTTCAGCCGCCTGCTTCACTTTGTAGATCCATCTCAAACCCACCATTGATTTCCCTTCTGGTCTTGGGACAATCTCCCATGCACTGTTTCTGACAATCGAATCATACTCTTCCACCATGGCATCTACCCATGCGGGGTCCTCCACAGCTTCCTCGAAAGAGGATGGCTCTGTCACGACACATTTTCTCACAAGAGCCATGTATCCAGTGTACCGGTCCAGTGACTGTCTCTGTCTGCGCTGTGCTGTAGGTGGTCCTACAACCTTCTCTGCATCTTGAGCCAGTCGCTCAGCTTCTGTAGTGCGCTTCCGCCCTCTGATGGTTGGCGCTGCATGAGTGGTCTCTTCCACTCCATGAACCTCCTCTTGTGGTTGATCCACATCCTGAGGCTCATCCTTAGGAACTAATAGCTCCTCATCTGCATGCAAGTGTGGCTCCCTCTCAAGCGAACACTTCATGGCTTTCTCCTCCTGAAATTTGATATCCCATCGCACAATAGTCTTGCGACTGTCTGGAAAATACACACGATAGTTGTGGGGCGTATCAGTGTACCCCACAAATATCCCAACCTCTGCGGTCGGCTCCAGCTTCTTCCTGGCATCCTTCGTCACATGAATGTAAACAGGTGAACCAAAATCCTCAAATGGGAAATATCAGGCCTCTTACCAGAAAACGCCTCCTCGGGTGTACTCATGCCAAGTATCCTGTGAGGACAACGGTTCTGCACATATACTGCAGTATTGCATGCCTCCGCCCACAAGTGAATGGGTAGGCCCTGATCATGCAACATCGCCCGTGTAGCACCCACGATCGTTCTGTTCTTCCGCTCAGCAACCCCGTTCTGCTGTGGGTTATGAGGTGCTATGAGCTCTCTTCGAATTCCTTTTGCGCTGCAAAAGTCCTTGAATTCGCCAGAGATGAATTCACCACCATTGTCGCTCCTAAGAGCCTTCACCCGCTTCCCCGATTCTTTCTCAACCAATGCCTTGAACTCACCGAAATTTGAGTATGTCTCGCTCTTCTTTTGCATGAAGAAGATCCAGCACTTCCGAGAAAAATCATCAACAAAGATCACATAGTACCGGTGCTTTGTTGTCGAAGCTATTGAGAAAGGTCCACACACGTCTGTGTGAATTTTCTCAAGGATCGTCGTGGCGCGAATATCCTTCTCGTGAAAGGTGGCTTTCACAAATTTTCCCAAGGTACACCCCTTGCACTGATCTGACTGCGCAAGAGTTCCTTTAGGAAGCCCAGTAGAAATTTGCTGCAGTATCTTCAAAGCTCCATGGTGAAGGTGGCCCAATCTCCGGTGCCACAACTCGCCATCATCCCGGCTCACCACTCCTTCTGCCTTGCCTGCCATTGCTGCGCATCCATCTACCTACAATTGATAAAGGTTCTTAACTTGAACCCCTATCCTCCGGGTCTCACCAGTTGCCTTACTGCGCAGGAAAGCCTTTCCCTCGCTAAAGACAACATCATATCCCTTGTCTTCTAACATCGCCATAGAGATAAGATTCTTCTTCAATCCTGGAACATGCATCACTTCCTTCAATATGAAGGGTTTACCAGACTCCCTCTCAAAGGAAATGGTACCGATACTAGTCGCACTGTATCTACCATCATCGCCCATCTCGATGTGCACTCCAAGATCTTTCTCATCCAGATCAGTAAACAAATCTCGATCTCCCGTCATGTGAAAAGACGCACTAATGTCCAAGAACTCCACACCGAACCCATCACACTTGAGACCAAGATGCGACCGCCGAAAAATCCAAATTTCTCAAATCGCGAGGCTAAGGTTCTCCAAATTTCGCGTATCCAGCACTCGCTTATTTTTCTTCGCGGACAATTTGTGGCATAATGTCCGTGTTGCACAAAGGAAAGCACTTCACCTTGGACATGTCCTCGCTTCTTGCCTTTCGCACCGAATGAGAAGATACCGCTCTTCCCTTCTTTCTTTTGGTAGCCAAAGCGTTAATTCTCTTCATCAGAGTTCCTTGATGAAGATCCGTCCCTAGTACTCCGCCTTATCTCCTCTTGCACAAGATCCGACCAAAGTCGCTCCCATCCTAGCAATTTCTCCCAACCATTGACAGAGTCCTGATAGGAATGCCAACTCTTTGGAAGCCCAAGGAGAGCTAAGCTCACCAAGTCCTCATCATCAACAGTCACCCCCACACTTCCCAGCTCATCCCTGCATTGGATGAACTTCGTGAGTTACTTGGGCATACTGTCGCCTTTCTCCATCTTTATGTTTCTGAGTTTATCCTTGAGCACCAACTTCCTCTGGTCGCTCTTGCTTTGGAATAATTCTATCAAGGCTTTCCACATCAAGAATGGAGAAGCCTTACCATGAAGGCTGGACACTATGTGATTCTTCACGCCCTCCAACAGAATCCTTCGACACTTTGCTATCTTCTTTTGCCATGCGTCAAGTACGACAACATCAGTAGAAGTAGGCTTTAGAATTTTTGCATCTATGAACTCCTTCAACCCATTGTCATCTAGCACCGCCTCCATCCTGTCCTTCCATGAAATATAATTCGAGCTGCCCTCAAGTATTCGAGATACCCTCAAGGGCATACTCCAATCGCAATCCGTTGAAAGACATCTCAACTTCGACACCAAGAAAACACTGCTGCAAATTCGAATTCCACCAGCACAAAACTCAACCGCTTCAATGTCTTGCAATTGCTCCAATGATAAATATCGCTCTGATACCATGTAGAAATTTGAATAATTGTTAAATTATTCACCGAGATTATCCCGATCACACACTATTTGAGCTTCATGCATAATACATAACCTCTTCTACTATTGATCATCAATTTTCGGAAATATAAACAATCGCATGCGCACATTAAAACCATAAACAATCACACATATAAACATAGTATTTATGGGAAAGCTTAAAGATGAAAACCCCCAACTATCTGTATATTATAATTATAGAGATCATGTAACAATAATTTTACAAACTCCTCACAAGCTCTCAGTACAATCTCCAATTGTTACACACCACACAAGCTCAGATCATACAAAACACATGCTCCAATCTGCTCCACCTGTTAGCCTCGCTCATCACAACGAAGATGAATAATGGCTCAATCAAATTACCCTTGCCGTGACCGCGCAATCCTCATTGGCATCTCCCTCAATGTGTGGTGCAAACTCATGCACCAGTATGGTCACAACTGATAGTCACACTACTCTTTTCACCTACCTCTTCACTGGTCTCCACTGAAACTGTCCATGCACTGAAGTTAACTGATGTATTCTTTAGTTGATTTATGAGTTAATAATTAGTGAATTAATTAATAATTAATTCACACCACTCTCACTAGTGTATCAATCAGTTAGACTAGATACAATTAGCTCAACTATGTTTAGATTAGTTAAACTGAACACAACTCCATTAACTTCCTCAATCAACTCCACCAAACTCTCTCACATGAGTTCTAACTGAAGTCTCCATGCAATAGCTCCACTTAACCCCTAGGAATAGCGTAATTCCTTCTGTCAGCTCCTGTGCCACATTTGTGCACTTAACTGAAGTGCTCCAAGAGAATAAGATAATGTTTATAGTCCAAATATTATTAAGAGCTAATAATATTCGACATATGTATTTTTAGACTGGAAATCTAAAAATAGATTCCGCCCAATATGTCTAAAAATATAAGTCCATATATTTTTTCCGACTTGACCAACCATCCACAAATAGCATCCTGCAACTCATAGAACATGATCCATATGTCTAAAAATAGACATAGTCTAAAAATAGACTTTGCGCCAAAAATAGCCTACGAGCCCACTTAGTGAAGGCGACTTCTTTTCACTAAGCTCATCATCTTGTTGCATTCTCAACACAAGGTAGCAAAATGATAACAAAGAAAAGACAACAAACTCTATAGCAAGAAATGAGGAAGCAAGGTCATTATAAGCAAGCAGGGACAAAGACTCAACTGTGAGTCTTGCATATCAAAACAAATAGCAATCAAGTCTTACCTAGGTTTCCTTAATATTAGTTTGTTGGAACTGCAGGGGTTACCCATGGAGATGAGGACTTGGGTTAGGGCATATTGCGAAAGGTAGAGACACAATTTGCCTCATAGAAACACATGAGCATGAAGGGTGCATGACACCTTTGTTTGAATGGTACTGGAAGATAGCAATGTGGAACAAGGCAGCAGGGAATGGCAAAGGGCACGGGGGTATCATGGTATTAGTAAGAGAAAAAGAAGGTCGTTTCATTCAGCTAGAAAAAGAAGACCCAAATAAGTAATTTGTTTGGCTTAAAATATCAGAAAATGGAAATCACATTAGAATTGCAGCATGTTATTTTGCGCCGCAAGTTTCAAAAATCTACAAAAGTAGAGGGCTTGACCACAAAGATCCCTTTGCAGCCCTAAAAGCAGATATTGCAATATATTCTCAGCTAGGTGAAGTCCTTATAGTGGGGGATTTCAATGCTAGAACTGCAGGTGAACAAGCTAGCATTCTTTGTTGTAAAGAAGACAGTGACCCTATCTGGCTTACAAAAAAGAGTAATCATCAGTGGGAACGAATTTCATAGGACAAAGGCTGCAATCTCTTTGGAGAAAAATTGCTTACGCTATGTGGGGCTTTCGATTTAGTCATTTGTAATGGTTTGACTAGATGGGAAAAGTCTGATAATTTCACTTGCAATACTTACAATGGAGCAAGTGTAGTAGATTGTGTAATTTGCTCGCATAGTTTGTGTGAGAAAATGGAGGAAGTGCTGATTGGAGATCAAATTTGGGACTTAAAATCAGATCACAAGCCAATTTATTTAAGTTTCTCTTGGATCGGAAAGAAGCAATTAGGGTCAAAAACTCAGTGTGTTCAACAAAATCCCCCAAAGGGCAGAATTCTTTTGACTCTAGAGAATTGTAATACCTTCAAAATAACACTATAGAGGCTCTTCAAGAAGGAGGAAATCTCATCTCATGGCCTTCATAGTCACGGATTAACACATTTAATTCAAAGCGCACTTGATGAGTGCAAAAGAGCAAAAATTAAGAAGTCTGAAACAAATTGCTTTCCGGTTAATGCTTGGTTTGATGAGGAATGCAAAAAGGCAAGGAGAAGGTGGAAGGAATCAGACACGGATAACATAAAGCTCAAAGCTTACAAGCAAATAGTAAAAAAGAAAAAGGCTAATTCCATGGTTTCAAGGAGAGAAGAACTAATCTTCCTTGGGAAAAATAACCCCAAATTATTCTAGAAGGAGCTCCAACCGAAAAAGGTGCAAACTGAAAACAACATTACAGCTTCTAAATGGTTTGACTATGCAAGACAATTTTATGAGTAGGATCCCAAGGTTGACCCTCCTCCCTTGGTCAACACAGACACAAAACTCTTCACGGTGTAAGAGGTAGAGCTGGGTATCAAGAAGTTGGGCGCTGGAAAATCAAAAGACTTAGATGAACTCCAAGCAGAGT
Source organism: Pinus albicaulis (assembly GCA_034641835.2). Classification (NCBI taxonomy): domain Eukaryota; kingdom Viridiplantae; phylum Streptophyta; class Pinopsida; order Pinales; family Pinaceae; genus Pinus; species Pinus albicaulis. Next base: position 744,698,598 of record CM076579.1, read on the forward strand.
ATCTAAAGTGGGGCTTAAAAATTATTTCACCTCACATCACAAAAAATTTCAACAACATCTTACAGCAGGGGTTCCCCACATATTGGACAACTAGTATGGAAATACCTATTTTCAGGAGTGGTGACGTCAATAATCCCTCCAATTATAGAACCATAATGATAAACCCATTGTTTGCAAAGTTATTTGGAAGCATGTTAGAAAAGAAAATTAGCAAGTGGGCAGAAGAAAGAGATAAACGTGCTAAAGGGCAAGCAAGTTTTAGACCTAAACATTCCACAGTTGATCATTGTATAACTTTAAGGCACATCATTGAAAAAGTTTGGGAAAAAAATGAAGAAGTTTTATGTTGCTTTGTTGATTTCAGAAAAGCCTTTGACACGGTTCCTAGGGATAAGCTTTAGGGAAAAATGGAGGAACTCAGGGTTCCTAGGCATTTGAGAGCAGCTATGCATAGGTTGTATGAAGAGGTGAAAGTCAAAATCAGAACTTCAGCTGGCATTTCTGAAAGTTTTAGAAGCGATATCGGGGTCAAGCAAGGTTGCCCATTGTCTCCTACCCTTTTTGGGTTATATATTGACAAGCTTGAAGAGTGACTAAATTCGCAAGGGGGTGACGGTATCCATTTGGGCAAGTTCGTTATAAGGATTCTTTTGTACGCAGATGACCTTATATTGATTGCTAAATCGGCTCTTGGTTTGCAAGAGCATTTACATTCCCTTGAGAATTTTTGTAGAAGGGTTGGGATGCAAGTCAATATTAGCAAAACGAAAGTAGTGGTTTTCTCTAACAAAAGAAAGCATAACCAACATAAGTTCTATTTTGAAGGCAACATTCTGGAAGAAGTTGCAGACTACAAATACCTCAGAATTGACTTCAACAAAAATTTAAGTTGGGATGGTTGTAGAAAGAAAAGAACTTTAGGGGGTTGGAAAGCATTTTATGCTCTTCAAAACAGGTGTAAAGAGGCAGAGCTGTGGGACTGGAAAACCACTCTAACTCTTTTTGGGCTTCTAGTGATTCCGGTGATTCTCTACGGTTGTGAATTGTGGACCAGCAGCACAACCGAGATGCAGTGGAAACAAATTGAGAAAATTCAAAAGTGTTTGATTACAAACAAATTCAAAATTAAAAGTGCAGTTCCTTATGCTATCCTGTTAAGTGAAACATGGGCTGCTCCTATTGAAGCAATTGCTATGGTGCGAGTCATAAGGTATCTGAAAAAAATTGAGCAAATGGAAGAGGGTAGATGGCCTAAGGTTGTGTTTAGTGACATATTGTGCAAAAGAAATAAGACTTGGATGCGGCAAAATAACAAATGGTTTAGTAAATGGGGTATTTTCTTGAGCATGTGTCCTACAAACAGTAAAGAGATAAAAACTTTTGTTATGGAGAAGTTCCACAAACATACTTGGGAGAAAGAGCTAGGGAGAAAGAAGAAGTACTACATTGAAGAGTTTAACCCCACGCATAACCATCAACAAAAGGCGTACATAGGGGCTAATATTTCTTGGAGATCTAAAATTCTTATTGCTAAATTAAGGACTAATTCTCATCAACTCCGTTGTGAAACAGGGCACTGGAAAAGGCGAAAAGAAATGTGGGAGGAAAGAGTATGTGTTTTTTTCTCTTCCGGAAAAGTGGAAACATAAAAACATTTCATTTTAGAATGCGAGGCCTTCAAAGACAACAGGGAAAACTATGCAGGTATTCTGGCAGCGAATTCTTGGGATAATCTATTCAATGAAGAGTTTGTCGATAAGTTGGGAGTGGTTATTGTAAAACTTCACAGGAAAAGGGCCGAATACAAGAGCCAAATAGAGAAGCAATCTGTCACATATGTTATTTTTAGCCTCGTGGACATTAAAAATTCTTTCTTTCTTTCTTTCTTTCATCGACCAGGTATGGGTTCCTTTCTTGGTAATTCTTTTTTAACTAAATCAATTTGGGACAATCGAAATCCCTCCTACTGAAAATTTGATTGCTTCTCTTTATACTTGACAAAATTATATGAAATTTTAGAAGGTTTTTTTCCTCGAAGAAAGTTAGCGAGGATAAATGTTTTTAGGTGGATAAATGCTAAATCGCATTATAAAAATTATATTGATTTAAGGTTTATTTTTTAAGTATCACATCTTATAATTTAACATTGATGTCATATAAAAAATACAATTATAGTGAAGGTTAATAACGTGGATTTAGTTGTTGTATATTATTGTATGCAATAAGGTATAATATGTTAATTTAATATTATTGCATATGTAATCATTATATGTTATTGTATATAAATATTGGGTGTAGTATTTGAATGACAAATTTTTCAACTTTTATTTTAGCATTTTGGAAGTCGTATACTTAAAGGCACAACACACTATATGCCAAGACAAGACCCATGGGTACTTGCTAATTTGACTTTGTCTATCTAGGTGAATTTCACACAATGAGCATCAAAGCCTGTCATCACTTTGGTTTTTGTTAGAGCAAGGTCTCTCAAGCTCAGATAACCAAAATACTCCTACTGACAGTATCCTAACAAAACATAAAATACTCTTAAAAGGGCCATTGAGTTCTTTAATTTTGGCTCCTCCTGGGTTGGTTGACTTAAGATCTTACTCAGTTCTCTAGTGGACAATGGAATTCAAGACCTCTTTGTGTTTTTCATGAGTACACGACAAAAAAGAAACATATTTCTTGGTTCTAACTCCTCTTGGGCTAGCTGACCTAATGTCTTGCTCAATTATCCAGTGGACAAAAGGACTCAAGATCTCTTTGTAAGCACAAGGTAGAAAATGAAAGAATTCAAGCTTAATCCAGCATAATCACTAAGCAACGCTGCACTCAATCGCTGCTAAAGGATAATAATGACCAATCATAAATCCACCCCAGGGTTACCTTTAATATTAATCTCTCTTCACTGCCTTGAATACAAACTAGATAAGATAGTTTGTAATCATTCGTCTCCAATATCTGCTTCAAAAAACAACACACATCAGCTCTATACAAAATATTATGACGATGTCTTTAATAATGATCAAAACAAAGCATAAAAAAAGTTGTAGAAACAAAGTATTCTAAAGCTCAAATTCAAAGCTTATTCTATTACAATGGATTATATAAATGTTCACCTTGTGATGGAAACCCACACATGCAACTATGATGACTTATATGCAAGTTATGTGGAGGGTTTACAGACTTTGCAGTGCCACAAAGTCATATATCAATAAGGAATACAAGTCAGGAAGAATCTCTTACAAACTTGATGGTAAATGATATTATAGCCCGAGTACTTAAGCCTAGATTAAGAAAAACAATCTCTTTGTTATCATCTCATATGCCTACAAATCAAGTTTATTTTAGATCACAAACATCCGATCAAGGTTTATAACTTCAGAACGTTAAGGTCCTTTTACTGTATTAATTATGAAATACTCCACATATAAGAAATTCCCACAATCTTGTGTATAGAAAACAGAATAATTCGTATCAAATTGAAACTTTAAGGAATAAGGATGGCACTCAACCCTCAAATCATATTACAACCTCGGATGTCATAAAATTCCAAATCTATGTACATTCGAAGAATCATTTTAAACAAGGAAAACTAACAAATCCACACATTACCATGATCTACTAGACTTTAGATATGAGAAACAAATAACGATTCTACTTAATATACTAGCCATGGTTCTAGATATAGGATATTAGTACTAAGATCTATGAATTTAAATAAGACACAGGCAACAAAGAAATAGGTCGGGTTGGTGGGCCCAAGCCAACCAGCTCATTGCCTTTGAAAAATTAAATCACCGAGCGAAATAGATTATAAACAACAAATAATAGAACCTTGCAACAACCAGATCAACACACTTTTTACATGAAGCACAATAACATAGTCTGGCCCAATGGACTTAAGAATGGCTTACAAATTTAAAATGATAGAATAACAGAGTACCGATACCACTAACTTGGCTCGAAGCCAGTGTTAGCCTTATATATTGATCAAGATACAGAGAGAAACTAAAATGAGCCATGATTGGTTACAAAACAAAAGGTAGTGAGACAAAAATAATCTTCTATTTCAGTCGATCATGTAACATTGTTTTCCCAAAGATATAATAAGTTAGAACAGTACAAAGGAGGACTCAAAAAAGGAATCCCCAAATCTCGACCACGTTCCATCGAACAACAAAATGGAAGGATCCATCCAACGTGCAAATCTCTTGACCTCGAATGCATCTACAAATTGACAGAGTGTCCAACAGTGCGCTCCAAAAGCCCGTGTTGTATGTGTCTATTGGAGATGGTCTATACAACTCACTAGCCCTCGTTACAAGATTCACAACTTCATAAGTAACTCTTTAGAATAATGATTAAGCTTCACTAATGCAATCAAACAAAATATTCTTGGCATTATTTGATAATTTACCTTATAAGTTTGTAAAGTGTGTAGATCAGCTTGGCAACCCAATGTTGTGTGCAAAAGAGGTCATAAGAGTGAAAAATGAAGGGTTAAAGGGGAAAAAGGGAGTATAATAACAAAGAAAATATCCTCAATTTCTGTTATGAAACTAGCTCACAAAATAGAAGAAAATATAGATCAACACCTTAGAAATCAGTCTCTTCGAGGGGGAAGCCTCCTTTACATTACATACATGAAGAACTCTTGGATGATACAAATGACAAAACCTCCTTTCTATATATAGGAACCCATGGGGTCACAATATAATCCTAGCCGACCTAACAATAATAATGTAAGGGCACAAAAATAACAGTAGTGGGCTATTATGGGGCATAATAATAACAATATGGGGACTACATGGGTACAACAATAACACTAAGGGGGCTACAATAACAACAATATGGGACTACACTAGTAATATAGGCCCCTAACATGCCCCTCTCCTTCAAAAAAGTGTTGTCCTCAACGCTTGAGTAGTTATGGATGCTTCTTTATAAAATTCTCATCCTCCCATGTGGAATCTTCAGTGGGTAAGTTCTTCCCTTGATGAGATAATTTGAAATTGATCTGTCGAGTTCTTATTTCCATGCCTGATTCAGGTTCCAATATGATTTTTCCTTCCTCACCAATTTTTGACAATATTTTTTGAACTGGAAGTTTGTCACCTATAACCTTCTTTAAGCATGAAACATGGAAAACTGGGTGCACTCAGGAAGATGCAGGAAGCTCCAATTTGTATGCCATAGTATCAATCTTTTGCAATACCTTGTAAGGACCATAGTACTTTGGCGATAATTTGTTATCCTTCTTGTTGAGAATTTTGAAGGTTGTACATTAATAAAATTCTCTTCTTGATAATTACTTGTGAATGTACTTATGTCTTCTCTTCTTTTACTTATGTTAATATTTCATCAAGTCAATTATCAAAACACAAGACACAAAGGTTAGGCTCCTAGAGCCAAGGCAAAACCTCTCCCTCTTGGAGAGGAAAACCCACAAAGAATTCTTTTTTATCGATTTTCAAATGACAAGAACCAAGACCCAGACTTAGACCCTAGATCTAGATTTGCTTTCAGAACTTCAATCTTCAACTTGTGTATGCTTGTATTTTAATAGCTTGAACTGCGAGAAGGTAAATCAAGGATTTACCTTCCTCACTATTGCTCTTGCTTCTCCTTATGATCACTGTATCTTATCCGCACTTCTGTTCTTCTTTTATCTGTCTCTTATCTGCTTCTCCTTATTGCTCCCACTTCTCCTTATGATCAATGTCCCCTAATTGATCTGTGTTGAAGTCTTTCCTTTTATCCGCACTATAACTTAGTATATATATCCGCACTGAAGTCTGTTGTAGATTCTGCACTATCTTAGTATGTATTCAAGCTGTCTCTGCTGTAGTGTCCACAATTTCTTTTTGTAACACGCAGTCTTTGTTGTGGTGTCTTCAATTCCCTTACTGTCTCTGTTGTGGTGTCTGCAATTACCTTTTGTATCACAATGTCTTTATTGTGGTGTCCGCAATTTTCAGAGTGATACGCATTGAATTGTGTGTCTATTATCCGCATGAACATAGGAATATATATATGTGATGACTCAGCTTTTAGGCCGACCTATATGTAGTCTTGTAGGCCGACTTCAACAACTTCTTCTTCCATCATTTGAGAGAGGTCGGTTTGAGGACATTTTCTTACATAAACTTCTTAGATGTAATATAAAACTTTTACAAGATTTGGAGCATATACTGAAGAAAGGTTCCTTCATATATATACATGACACATAATTATATTCTATGCCTAGAAGACCTGAACCTAGTAGACATCAAGAAGTCTATCTACATAAAAATCTTGCTCATGAAACCCATGAAGAAAGTACACCAAATATATTTTATTATCTTTGACTTCTTCTTTACATATATACATAATTACATATTCAACATGAAGACCGACCTAGTTACACTTTTCAACACTCCCTCTTAACTAAGGAGGTAATCATACAGGTACATGGTTACTTTCAAACTGAATAATCCCATAAGAAGAATCAGATTGGTAATCGCATCTGTATAGCATCATATCAACCAACATTGTCCTAGTGCAAGGCCTTGACTAATAGCCCCATCTCTCAATGAGGCAATGGACTACAATGCTGGCGAGACACATGACTTATAGACACCTTCGTCATTGTCTCTCCAAGGTACATACTCCACCCGGGTGTTCCCAAAGTATGACCTTCTTGGACTATTCTTCTCTTGGGTAGCTATCCCTCAAATAATATCGGTCCCCAACTACTCTTATCTTGAATTCCCTAACACATTCTAAAAGAGTATCAAATTCCAGATGATTACCCAATCCTCCATTCTGTCTTCCTAAGACTAGAATGATGTGTCTATCTCTCCCTCTCAACCAAAGAGGACCTATTCCACAAGGGAATGTACTCATTCCTATACAAGGAATGTAACTAAGCTCATTCTTAGGAATTACCAAGTTTCTTCCAAGTACGAAACTTATCATCAGGCTCCCTCTTAACCAGGGACCTCCAGCAGCAATGGTGAGAAACCCAACTGCTCATGAAGAATTCCTATCCTCAATGTCATGGATTTCGATATTGAGGAATCTCCAACTTTTAGCTTCATAGGGCACAGATCATCCATCACTTTCATCCTAAGTCATGTCAACTATTAGAAAGTGATTCATCAGACTTCCTTATCTGGTCCACTGTTATGCCATGTTGCTTTCCTTCGAATCATCTCCAAGGATCATATATCCTTTCTTATGATTAGCAGCGCTCCACAAATTCATCTAGATAAACATATACATATGAACCTTTTATAACAAAGGTTACCTTAGTGATGATATTTCACCATGACATCTTCCTGTAGGCATTGGCATCCTTCATACAGATTGACACATCTCCTAATGATATGTTTTTCCAAGGGTCTTCTTCTTTCATCAGAGTCTACATATCTTTCCAGGAGATCTCCTAGTTACATATTCTTGACCTCCAGATGATAACTGCCTCTTGCCATGGTTGCATTTCATGATCTCTTCCTCTCTGCAAATTCTTGATTCTCAGGAACATACAACTTTTCTAGTTTTTCATTCATATACAACCACCTCATATTTCATGAGGACATATTATGTTGATTTCATCTATCCATGCATTGAGAGATACTTCTCCATAGATCATACTTCTAAATACCAAAGCTCATTACTTGCAACCATATGACATGACTACACAACATCCAATGTTAGCATATAAACATGTACATACCTCATACCCTTTTTCCCTTGAGTCATCCTATAGCAATTTCTCAAGAATGAAGAGCTTCATTCCCTTGGCTTACTTCATCAATATGTCATCACATCCCATAATTATGTCTCCATGATGACCCTTAATCTGATGACTTTTACTTTTAGTAGTGAGGTTTTCCAGAAGCTTTTTCACCGAGAGTTCCTTCCATGCTTTTATTGAGATGCATCTACATGATATCATAAATAATCAGAGATCACTTACAGAGGAATATGATCTCAATCATAATAGAGATATATTGCTTCCTCCTCCTTAGATCTTTTAGCGTCAGGTTCTTCTCTTTCATGTGTGACATGGGCTTCTTCCTTTTTCCTCTTACCATTTCCAGATTTAGGAAAATATCTTTTATAATTTCCAATCTCATCACATCCAAAGCATTGCACGTTGTCCATATTTCTTCTTTTATTCTGAGGGCCAAATTTTCTAAATCTTCCTTTCTTCCTGTATGAGGCTGCAAAGGTATGATTCTCTTCACTTGGTCCTGTATCAACTTTGGCCTTTAGTCTTGTTTCCTTTATTTTACATAGAGACCATAAATCATGGAATGGAGTCGCTTCTTTCATCCTATATGGACTAGAAGTGAAGCTTCCCCATTCCTCTGGTAGAGCATTCAACACCACTGTTGTCATCTCAGTGTCAGACATCACTTCTCCTAGTTCTTGTAGTTGATCTCCTATTTCATAAATCCTCATAAATTATGAAGCGATTCCTACTTCCCTTGATAATTTCATTTTGTATAGTTCCTGTCTCAAAGAAATTGCTTTTCCAGCAGTACTCATAGAGAATAGCTCCACCAATTTCTCATATATTTGTTTTTCAGTCTTGAGTTTTGATACATAGGGAATGAGAGAGTCTTTGATGGATTCTATGAGAATCCTTTGGGCTCTAATTTCTCCCTTCATGTGCTTGGCATGGGCTGAAGTATCTTATTTTGGAGGTTGAACAGTAGATCCTTCGATATAGTCCATTACTTCGTCTTCAATTAATTTAAGTCTGTTATCTTCTTCCATGTATTGAAATTTGATGATCCAACCAGCTTTTTGCTTTCTTTACAAAAAGGCATCTTGATAGATAGGGTCATGAATACTTACTTGAGTGGATTTTCTTGTAGCTTCCTTGATGGTGATTGATAATGAAGTCAAGGGCTTCCTTTCTTCAATGTTGTTGTACTTGAACCCTTGATTATAATGACTATCTTCAGAAGTTGAGATTTCCTTCAAGCAATGTTTTGAGTGCAAATATTTTGATGCCAAAGATTAACGAGTTGATCTTTTCACATGAAATAGTTGGATAGTCTTCCTTGCAAACTAGTTTGTCTTTCCAACCCAAACTTTGGTCTTCGTTTCTTTGAGTGTCTTTGTTGACAAGCAACCCTTATGTTCAACACCTTAGCTCTGATACCATGTTGAGAATTTTGAAGGATGTAGGTTAATAAAATTCTCCTCTTGATAATTACTTGTGAACGTACATATGTCTTCTCTTCTTTTAGTTATGTTAAGGTTTCATCAAGTCAATTATCAAAACACAAGACACAAAGGTTAGGCTCCTAGAGCCAGGGAAAAACCTCTCCCTCTTGGAGAGGAAAACCCGCAAATAATTCTTCTTATCGATCTTCAAATGACAAGAACCAAGACCCAGACTTAGACCCTAGATCTAGATTTGCTTTCAGAACATCAATCTTCACCTTGTGTATTCTTGTATTTGAATAGTTTGAACTGTGAGAAGGTAAATCAAGGATTTACCTTCCTCGCTATTTCTCTTACTTCTCCTTATTATCATTGTCTCTTATCCGCACTTATGTTATTCTTTTATCTGTCTCTTATCCACTTCTCCTTATTGCTCCCACTTCTCCTTATGATCATTGTCCCTTAATTTATCCATATTGAAGTCTTTCCTTTTATCCGCACTGTAACTTAGTATATATATCCGCACTGAAGTCTGCTGTAGATTCTGCACTATCTCAGTATGTATTCATGTTGTCTCTGCTGTAGTGTCCGCAATTTCCTTTTGTAACACGCAATCTCTGCTATGGTGTCCACAATTCCCTTACTGTCTCCGTTGTGGTGTCTGCAATTACCTTTTGTATCACGATGTCTCTGCTGTGGTGTCCACAATTTCCTTGTTGTCCCTTCCTCTAGTTTAGGCTCAGACTTATCCGCAATTTTCAGAGTGATACGCATTGAATTGTGTGTCTATTATCCGCATGAACATAGGAATATGTATATATGTGATGACTCATCTTTTAGGCTGACCTATATGTAGTCTTGTAGGCCGACTTCAACAACTTCTTCTTCCATCATTTGAGAGAGGTTGGTTTGAGGACATTTTCTTCCATAAACTTCTTGGATGTAATACAATACTTTTACAAGATCTGGAGCATAAACTGAAGACATATTCCTTCATATATATACATGACACAAAATTATATTCTATTCCTAGAAGACCTAAACCTAGTAGACATAAAGAAGAAGTCTATCTACATTTTAAAATATTTCTCCTGAAACCCATGAAGCAAGTACACCAAATATATTTTATTATCTTTGAATTCTTCTTTACATATCTACATAATTATAGAGTCAACATGAAGACTGACCTAGTTACACTTTTCAACACTTCTTAGCTTGCTTGAGGGACATTTTTTTGTATGGTTGTAGCCATAAAAATACCCAGTCTCCTACATCAAAACTTCTCTCGCTACCTTGTTGATCTGCCTGTTGTTTCATTCAATTTTGTGCCAAATTTAGGTTATCCTTCAAGAGTTGGAGAACTTGCTGTTGATGCTCGATGTGATCTTCCACTGCTTGAACCTTAGAATTTTCTCTTAAATATTATGTGATAAATGGTGGATGGTATCCATAAAGTGCCATAAATGGGGTCATTTTTGTTGCAGTGTGGAAGGAAGTGTTATACCACCATTCAACCAGAGGTAACCAATTGACCCATTGTGTTTGTTTATCATATATAAAGAAACGAAGATAGCCTTCTAAACATGTGTTCACTATCTTAGTTTGCCCATCGGATTGAGGATGATAAGACGAGCTAAGAGCTAGTTGAGTACCCAAACAAGAAAATAATTTCGTCTAAAATTTTCTAGTGAAAATGTGATCTCTATCGCTTACAATAATCTTTGGGTTTCCATGTAGCTTTTGAATTGTTTCCATAAATGCAGTAGCAACTATACTCGCTTTAAATGGATGAGATAATGCATAAAAGTGTGCATAGTTGGTAAGTCTATCAACTACCACCATGATGACAATATTTCCTTTCGACTTAGGTAAACCTGTGATAGAATCCATTGAAACCTCCTCCCAACATTGATTTGGAATGGGTAAAGGCTGTAGCAGTCCAGGGGTCTTAATTGTCTCAACTTTATTTTACTGGAAAACCAAACATTCCGCTACAAACTTTTGAATATCAGATTTAAGGCCATCCTAAAAAATTATTTCTTCACATAGTGGTAAGTTTTTAAAAATCCCGAGTGTCCTTCTAAGGGAGAGGTGTGCAATTCCAAAAGAATCATTTTTTTTTAGTTGGGAATTCTTACAAAGATATAAGCGATCTTTGTACCATAAGGAATCATTTTTCCAACTAAACATATTGGATGTATGGGATCTTGCTACAACTTTTGAATGAGTTTCCATTCTTCTTCATCATTCTTCCATTCGTCCCTTGCTTCGGTTATCCAATCGGGTTGGATAATAGAAATGGCACAAAGAAATTCTTCCACATCCTCATCCTTTCTTGAGAGTGCATCTGCAACAACATTTAGCTTCCCTTTTTTGTAGATGATTTCAACGTCATAACCCAACATCTTTGTGACCCATTTTTGCTACTCTTCTGAAGATAATCTTTGTTCCAAAAAGTATTTAGTGTCTTCCCATTAGGTAAGGTCACCATTTCTTTAGTGCTTGTAGTATTTCCAACATTTTCTTCTCATAAATAGATTTTTGTAAATATTTTCCTTTGATTGGAAAACTTTAAAAAGCAATGGGTCTTCCTTATTACATTAAAACAACACCAATTCAATTTCCTAAGGCATCACATTCCACAATAAAGGTTTTTGTGAAGTCTAGTGTTGCTAAGACCGGTGCTTGGCACATTACCTTTTTAAGATGTTCAAAGACCTTAACTGCTTCAGGGTTACATGAAAATGAATCTTTCTTCAATAACATTGTTAGAGGTGCTGCTATTCTCCCATAATTCTTAACAAAATTGCAATAATACCCTGTTGACCCGAGAAATCCTCACAACTGCTTTGTGGTTATGGGGATTTTCCATTCCTTAATGGCTTTAATTTTGTTAGGATCTACCTTAACACCATCCTGAGATACAATATGACCCAAATATTCCACTTCTTGTAATTCAAATAAACATTTGGAGGTTTTTTCATATAACCTCCAATAGTTTGAGTACCCTGTCAACATGTTGAACATTATCCTTTCAAAGCATGTTGTAGATTAGTATATCATCAAAAATTACTAACACAATTTTTCTAAGGAAGGGTTTGAAAATAGAATTCATCAACCCTTGAAATGTAGAAGGTGCATTTGTAAGGCCAAAAGACATGAAAAAAAAAATCGTAATGACCCTCATGAGTTCGAAACGTTGTTTTTGGAAAGTCTTTTGTCTTCATTTTAATTTGATGATATCTTGAACGGGGATCCAACTTGGTGAAATAAATTGCTCCATGTAATTCATCCAATAATTCATCAATCACAGGAATGGGAATTTTATCTTTAATAGTGAGCTTATTGAGCTCCCTATAATCTGGACACATGTGCCATGATCCATTATTCTTGTGCACCAATAATACTAGAACAAAAAAATAACTTTGACTAGGTTGAATTATACCAGCCTCTAGCATTTCTGCAATCATACATTCAATTTTTCTCTTTTGGACATAAGGATATCTGTAAGGCCTGATGTTTGGAGGAACACTTCCTAGAATCAAATGAATAGCATGATCATGATCACGAATAGGTGGGAGTCCTTTGGGAGTTTCAAACACTTTGGTTGTCCAAGACTTTTTGGAGATCTGGAGAAATAGATTATTTTGATGTTGGAACTTCTAGTGAGCATAATTGTGCAATGAAGCCTTGTTGTTCTTTCTTGAGAATCTTTGTCATGACATTAGAGCTTATTATCTTTCTCGGCTTCCCTGCGATACCCCATAATTCAACTTCCTTTCCTTCCTAAAAAAATTTCAAGAAAAGTTCTTGAAAATTAAAAGCTACCATCCCCAAAGATTGTAACCATTGTACTCCTAGTACAACATCAGCACCACCCATTGGAATGGAAAGCATTGGACTATTCAATACATATTCCCCCTTGGTTAGCTTGATATTATGGCACTTTCCAGAGCAATTTATAATTCCTCCATTTGCAACCATCACTTGACTCTCTAGTGTTGGGTATAGGAAGCAATCCAATTCCTTTGCTACTTTACAATTAATAAAATTATGGGTACTACCTGAATCAATCAACACTATTAAATTTCTCTTCTTATATGTCCTTCTATCTTGAGAGTTTGAGGAGTGGTAATTCCTGCTAATGCATTACAGGATATGGTCGGACTCATTTATTCTTTATCTAGGGTTGGTTCCTGGTGTATATCCTCTTCTTTTGAAGTTTCTTGTTCATTTTCTTCCTCCTCTTCACAGTCTATGTAAAATGATTTCTTCTCGGCACACTTATGATCTTTAGTGTATTTTCTATCACAACTATATCAAAGCCCTTTTTCTCTTTTTTCTTCCAATTGTTGTGGCGTCAACCTTATAGGTTGTGGAAGTCTAGGAGTAGCAACACTTCCATATTTATAGATGTTAGTGGCAGGCTTCCTTGTCGCCATACTTTTACTTTCATTTTTTCTTGCCAACCTAAATGCCTTCTCCATTGAATCAAGTTCCCAAAGGCGAACCTCATGTTGGATGTTATCCTTTAAAGTCCCTATGAAGACATCAATCATGTGTTCCTCTAGAATATCAGTTACCCTTATATTCAATTTTGGAAGTCCTCAGTGTGCTCCACCATTGAACCCTTTTGTTTGAGATTTATCAATTGGCTAAAGAAGGTGTTTCTCTTTGTATCCTCATAATGTACTATCATTTCCTTCGTAAAAATTGACCAAGTGATAATTTTTTTATGAGACCAAATCAATTGATACCATACAAATGTATTTTGTTCTAAATATAAAGTTGCAATGCGTACCTTTTGTGTGTTTTGCACATTATGGAGATCCAAATATTGCTCCATCTGTAGTATCCATGTTACGATATCTTTTCCATCAAAATTCCTCATATCAATCTTTGGAATATGGTGGTGGGTCTTCAATCTAACAGTAGAGTTTATGAAGTCACGATTAACATTTATTTTGTTCTCATCATGAGTTTCCTCTACTAACTTTTCACCACTAGGAATCATTTCTTCTATCAAATTTTTCAAACCTTCCATGTTTGCTTTTAGATATCTCTTCAAACAATCCATCTTAGCTTCCATGCCCTTCTTCAAACCATCCATCTCAACTTCCACACCTTTCTTCAAACCATCCATCTTAGCTTCCATGTTGCTTTCTATACTATCCATCTTAGCACTTCTTCCTCTTCATGAGTCATAGGAGAGCCTTATGAGGGCTTAATGGGTGTTGAATTATTTTTAGGGGCCATTTTAGAACCCAGTGATGATATTTGTGCTTTAATATGCCCTTGGAATCCCTTCAAACTGAATTTTCAAACAAGACATGTGCAATTTTTAAAAAAATACACACATTTTTCTTGCTTTTGAGGAGCTCGATATTGAATCTGATGTATCTCTGTGATTTTGGATCCCTGAGATTTTATCTTCGATCCTTTATTAGCCCTATGAATCTTCTTGCCAATGCCATAGGTCTGACCTGATTTGGATTCTTCAAGAAAAATTCATGCCCAATCTCCCACAATGCCCTAATTATGGATTGGTTTAGTAGAGCGAACTTGTACGGTGTGCCACATGTCATTGTTTCCTCCTTTGGCTTTGAAATTGATACATGTGAAACTATACTCTATGTACTTTCAGCCACTTTTTACATAATTCCAATCTGATGCTCAGAGAGAGAGAGTTATGATGATTTTCCTAAGGTCACCTCTTTTAGATGAAATTCGGGAGCCTGCAAAAACCTTAAATTCCACAGATCATATCTTCGAAAATATTGTGAACCAATATCTGAAATTTGTACACAAAGTTCCTCAGGATTTCTTCGCAAAAGAGGTTTTTTTTTTAGCATCTGAACCTTCGTAGAAAAAAAAATTTATAGCGAAAATGCCACCATGACCTATTTGAAGCAGCGAAACCCTAGAATCCAAAGCTCTGATACCAAATGTTATGAAACCATCTCACAAAATAGAAGAAAAGATAGATCAACACCTTAGAAATCAACCTCTTCAAGGGGGCAACTTCCTTTACATTATAGAAAATGAAGAATTCTTGGATGATACAAATGACAAAACCTCCTTTCTATATATAGGAGTCCATGGGGTCACAGTATAATCCTAGCCGACCTAACAATAATAATGTAAGGGCATAACAATAACAATAGTGGGCTATTATGGAGCAAAATAATAACAATATGGGGACGACATGGGTACAATAAAAATAAGGGGCTACACTAACAACAATACGGGACTACACTAGTAATATAGGGCCCTAACAACTACTAATCCCAACATCTCCCCCAACGCCAGGGTTTTGTGTGTGCTCACACAAAAAGAGAAGGTTTATACCATGCTACTAGATTCATGAAGTATTATTTATGCAAAAAATTGACAAAATTTGGACGCCCTACATACTCATTTTCCAATATTAATGTTTACCCCAGCCATACCAAACGTCTACATGCCTTTCAATTTCTTCATATTTTTATTATGAATTTTCAGGTAATAGGCCTGTATATGCCACGTTTTGGCCTTCTTAGAATTTCTTTTGTTTTCACTTGAAATCCTCTCTAGTTCTTCTTGAAGCTCCTCATTCCTCTCTTTCAAGGTGGCATTATCAAATTTAATATGCCTATCAAGGATCTTATACTCTCTGATTCTTTATTTCAATTTTATGATCTTCTTAATCTTTTCCTTCAATTTTTTTTTTGCATTAATCCAAAGTCTAATGGCTCTTGATAGTGAGTTTCAAACTCATAGTCACAAACAAATTGAATTGCATAGGTTGTGTAGGAATTAATGTATAGATTCTAAAATGCTCGTGAAATTTACTAAATCACAAGACTAAAAGCTACACTACTGATTTGCGGAAGAAAATTCACGATCGAGAACACAAATCATTAACATGCATCAAGATTCAACACACATACATGGAGATTTATCTAGGGGAAATCAACTACTCAAAACGCCTTACTATATGCATTTCATTAATAACAGAATTTGGATGAATACAATATGTTTTGCTCAAACTTGAGCTCAACCTGAACTTGTATCTTCTATCATATATCTGACTGACTGAACCTGACCAATACTTAGCCAAATTTTCAAGCCTTTAAGCTCTTATTTCCTTGCATTGTTCATTGAGGAAATAGCCCCTATTTTTAAGGGAAATTCTTCAATTGGATTGCGTAATTTCTGTAGGCCCATCCTTCGACTGCATGCACCACCTGTACAACTTGGACTAGTTTACAAATGATAGTACACTTCCCTTGAACTCCAATCTAGACTAGGTAATTCAAATTATTTGCATGCATCAATTATTTTGTGTTGATTGATCAATTAACGGGATGACCATTGAGTGTGACTAAATTTACACTGCACAGCTTGAATCTCCAAAAGTTTCTCCAACAATTGGAACTATTTTAACAGACAGTAACTTAACTTAATTGAATTAAATTGCTAAAAATTAGCAATCAATCGTGTAGAATTAAACTCAAGTGTCTCCAACTCGAATTAATTGAGTTAATTGAGTTATAAAATCCATATCCCCATAGTTAACTACTTCCAAGTATTATGTGGAAATTGGAATTCAAAATTTAATTTAGTTTGACCAAGCCAAATTCAAAACTAGGTTTTCTTGTTGCTCATGTTGATGTTTGCCTAACTTTGTTGAAAAAAATGGATGGCTATTCAACCATGGAAGTACAGAAAAATTCATGAAAATAAGAGAGAAAACAAAGGTTTCTTTAGAAATGAGGCACGAAGTAACAAATGGGATTAATTTGATTAATTGTACCGATTTGGGATCTTTTCCAGATCGATTCCAAGAAGAGATTTTCTTCCTTAGAGGAGAAATTTTTCAGAAATTAAAGTAGAAGTGTTGATTTGGCATATTCACATGCAATCAGTGTCTCTAAGGATTTTCCTAAAGGATGGATAAGCTGGGGCATTTGTTGTGACCAGGTTTATAGAGAGACAAATGAAGAGAACTGGCTAGAATATGTAATATGTTGTTTTCTTCAAGGTATTAAATATGGGGTTCAAATGCTAGAGTTCACTTAGCATGTGTTTTTTACTTGATTGAGCTTTGACACTCAAAATGAACTTGTGGGGAAAACATTTGATAATCACTTGGATCAGATACCCCACTAGGTTTGGCTGTCATAGATACCTCAGCTATTCCTTTCGCTGCAAAGGCATGAGGTAGTTCATGGCAAGCTCGTTCTACTTATAATATTTAGACTTTATTCACAAGATAATTATTATCATCTACACACATTTATTATGTACATCATGTATGTAGAAACCCACAAAAGAAAATGAGACATCAAAAGGTGAAAGTTCTGGCAAAGATGCATAGACGAATAATGTTCATGACCGAGATATGTAAATGATACAGTAGCTACAAGTGTCATGGATGATGAGGTTAGTGTGCTTAAAAATCTAATGTCAGGTCTTTCAGATAAGATTGAAGATCTCAAGGCGATGATGTCAGCTCCATTGTTCGCTAAGGTTATTCGATCTCTTTATAATGACAAGAGCCTTTCTCAGGATAAAAGTGTTTGTATAGATGATAATTCCTCTTATGAAGTAGCAGCAACGGGAAGCAATGGTTTTGATCAACCTAGTATACCAACAATTCCTTCCAGTGGTAATGTAACACGTCATGGTTTGGTTGGGAGAGGTGTAAAACGTCCAACATCAAAATTTCATTCGAGAGCAAAAAATTACTTGCACAGAAAACAAAGACATTCCCAGGCCATGATTTTTGATTTCATATTGCTGACAAAAAAAGAAAAAATTTTCAATACTCCCTCTTAGCAACAAAGGGATTATCTGCTACCAAAATATTTCCTTAATGGAACTCGAATTTACCTATTGACAAAGCTTTTGTAAAATTTTCTACATCTTGTTCCTCTGTTGGAATGTGCTGCAAAAACATGATCTGCCTTTGCACACAATCTCGTAGATGGTGGTGACGAATATCTATGTGCTTGGATCGATCGTGAAAACTTGGATTCTTAGAGAGTTTCATACAACTCTAATTGTCACAGTTAATCACAATAGGATCCAACATCTGACCAAATAACCCAACAATAATCTTTCTCATTCATATCGCCTCATATGTTGCTTGACTGGCAGCCATGCACTTTGCTTTCGCTGAGCTAAGTGCCATAGATATCTGCTTCCTCTTGTACCAAGAAACCGTTGTGGAACCGACACTTAAAATTCACCCCGATGTGCTCTTCCGGTCTAATGGAGTCCTGACCCAATTTTCATCTGAGAAGCCTTGCAGCTTCACTCCCTCTGTCCATCTATACCAAATTCCAAACTAGGTGGTGCCTCTAAGGTACCATAGAACATGTTTAGCATCCCTCCAAAATAATTTAGTCATTCAAACCATGGATTGGTTCAACTGGTTGATTGCATAAGACATGTCTCGTTGTGTGTTCACAAGGTACATGAGTGAACCCACCAACTTCCTGTAGATGGTAGCATCTACTTCCTCACCTAAAGTGACATCCTCCTTCCTACAGTTGGTCACTAGAGGAGTATCCATGGGTTTGCATATGTCCATGTGGAACTTATGAAGCATATCATTGGCATACTTTCCCTGAGAGACAAACAGTTCCCCTTCTCTTTGCCATACTTTCGAAATGAGGAAATAGTGCATGAGATCCATGTCCTTCATTTCGAACTCCCTTGCAAGGTCCTCCTTGCAAGACCTAATAAGTTGTTCATCAATGGTCAAAATAAAGTCATCAACATATAAGACAATAAACTACAATTTACTTTCTACCAAGATGTGGTAAAGGTTTGCATCTGCTTCAATTTTGGTGAAACCCAAACCGATGAGGTAGCTATTGATCTTGGTGTACCAAGCACGGGGTGCTCGCTTCAACCCATACAACGCTCGCTTGAGTCTGCACATACACAATTCTTTGTCAATGGTATCAAATCATTTAGGTTGTTCAATGTACACCCCCTCCTCAATAAATCCATTGAGGAATGCTGTATTCGCATCCATCTTGTGGATCTTCCACCCAATCTGTGCAACCAAAGAAATAATTGATCTGATAGAATATTACCTTGATACAAGAGCAAAGGTCTCCTCATAATCAATCCCTTCTACCTAACAGTACCCCTTGGCCATGAATTTGGCGTTGTGCTTCTCTATGCTTCCATCTGCTGCAGGTTTTACCTTGTAAAGCCATCTCAAACCTACCATTGATTTGTTTGCTGGTCTTGGGACCACTTTCGAAACATTGTTTATGACAATGGAATCATATTCCTCTACCATAACATCAACCCATACAGGTTTCTCTATTTATTCCTCGAGTGAGGTTGTTTCTGTCTCTATTAGCTCAGTCATTATAGTCATGTAACCAATGTACTGGTCGGGTGACCTCCTCTGCCTGCGTTGTGATGTGGATGCTCCCACATTCTCTCTAGCATATTGCAATAATCTTTCAGCTTCCTTAGTTCGTTTCCTTCCTTATCTGGATGTCTATGCTTGAGTGGTTGTCTCCACTCTCTGCTCCCCTGCTTGTGGTTGCTCCACATCTTCTCGAGGTTCTTCATTTGGAGTCAAAAGATCTTAATCTAGATGAAACTTAAGCTCCCTCTCAAGGGAACACCTCATTGCATTTTCTTCATTGAACTTCATATGTCTACGAACAAATGTCATCCTTAGAGATGGCAAGTACATGATAGTTGTGAGGTGTATTAGTGTACCCCACAAATATGCCCAACTATGTTGTTGACTCTATATTTTTCCTTGATTCCTTGGAGACATGGCAATATATTGATGCTCCAAATATCCTAAATTGTGACACATCTGGTTTCTTCCCTAAAAAATCTTCTTCTGGTGTGCTCATCCTAAGAATCCGATGAGGATTCTTGTTCTGCAAATAGACTATTGTGTTTCATGCTTCAACCCGCAAGCACAAAGGTAAGCCTTGGTCATGCAACATACCCCTTGCTTCTCCCACAACACTTATGTTATTCCTCTCAATCACCCCATTTTGTTGTGATTTACGGGGTGTTGTCAGCTCTTGTCGAATGCCTTGTTTTGCACATAAATTTTTAAACTCATTTGACACGTACTCAACATTGTTATCGCTCCTAAGAGCCTTCACTTTATTTCTCAACAAGTGATTTAAATTCAACAGACTTGGAGAATGTATGGTATTTCTTCTGCATGAAGAAAATACAACACTTCTGTGAGAAATCATCTACAAATATAACATAATACATGTGCTTGGCAGTGGAGGTCGTCGAGAAAGATCCAAAGACATCAGAGTGGATCCTTTCAGGATTGCATGCACCCTACTATCTAGATCATTCAAGGTGGATTTTGTGTAATTCCACAAGATACACCCTTTGCATGTATTATGCTTCTCTAGTGCTCCTTTGGGGAGGCCTATGGTGATTTGTTTCATGATCTTCAAAGATCCATGATACAAATGGCCAAGTCTTATATGCCATAATTCATTGACATCTCCGCTTTGCACCTTCTCTGCCTTTGTGCTCAAAGCGAAAAAGTCTTCCACATCCAACCATTAGAGGTTCTTCACTCGAACCCCGATATGCTTCACTTGTCCCATGGTGATGTGTCTCAAGAATGCATTTCCTTTGTTGAATATCACATTGTAGCCATGGTCTTCCAACATCACGACGAAAACCAAATTCTTCTTTAGAATCGATAAAAAAATCACATCCTTGAGCTTGAGATGGGAGCCTGACTCCCTTTGAAATGTGACGGTGTCGATCTCGGTCGTGTTATACCTTCCATAATCTCCCATCTCGATGTGAATATGGAGATATTTCTCCTCCAAGTCACTAAAAAATTCTTTGTTCCCCGTCATGTGGAACGAGCCACTGTTGTTAAGATACCACATGCTTCCCATCATTGTGCTTTCCATGCATGCAATGAGAGTCAAATCAAGCTCAAGTTGTGAAGCTATAGCTTCAGTTGTTTCTCCTCCTGAGGTATTCTTGCATGTCTTCTTGTGTGTACATTTCGTGGCATAATGCCTGAATTCGTGATAGTGAAAGCACTTGATTCTAGAAAAGTCTTTCTTCTTCCCCCTTGACTAGATTATGCTTTGGATTGGGGTTTCTTCCCTTTCCCTTTCTTTTCCATTCCATACAAGGCACAGTTATCCTCACCCTCACCCTTGGATGAAGTCTTGTCTCTTTTCCTCCACCTTATTTATTCGCGTACTAGATCACACCATAACCGCTCCCAACTTGGTAGTTTCTCTCTACCATTTACAAAATATTAATAACTATGCCAACTCCTGGGAATACCCAAAACAACTAGAGCTACTAAGTCTTCTTCAGGGACATTAACACTGACCCCCCCAATTTCATCACGAAACTATGTAAACCTACTTAGGTACTGCGGAATTGTGTCATTGTTTTGAATATTGATGCTTCGAAGCTTGTCCTTGAGTGTTAGTTTCTCGAGGTCACTACTGTTCTCGAATAACTCTGTCAATGTTTTCCATATCGCTAAAAAATTCTCTTTCCCATGGATTTCGAGACAATATGATCTCGTACTCCCTCCATTATGATTCTCCTCGCTTTGGCCACATCCTTCTTCCACTGAGCAAGATTATGGGCATCATATGCTTGCATTTTTTCTACATTTGTCTTGATGTATTCTAGCATCCAATTGTCATCTAATACTACCTCCATGCGAATCTTCCATGCCACAAAATTTGTGGTTCGTTCCAAAGAATACCCAAGCCTAAGTCCATTGAAAGTCGTCTTGTCAGTCCCGGAGAAAACCTGTAACACTGATCTTCAAATTCGAACCTCCTTCAATGACAACTTCAAAATATCTTCTCTACTGTGAATCTAGCTTTGATACCATGTAGAAAATAATGTGTAGATTCTAAACTTCTCATGAAATTTACTAAATCACAAGACTAGAAGCTAATCTACTGATATGCGGAAGAAAATTCATGATCGAGAACACAAATAATTAGCATGCATCAATATTCAACACACATACACAAATTTATCTAGGGGAAAGAAACTACTCAAAACCCCTTACTATCTTTATTGCATTACTCAAAGAATTTGGATGAATACAATATGATTTGCTCAAGATTGAGCTCAACCTGCACCTATATCTTCTATCTTCTGCCAGACTCACTGAACCTGACCAATACTTAGACAAATTTTCAAGCCTCCAATCTCCTATTTCCTTGCGTCGTTCATTGAGGAATTAGCCCCTATTTTTTAGGGAAATTCCTCAATTGGATTGGGTAATTTCTGTAGGCCCATCCTTTGACTACATGCACCACTTGTACAACTTGGACTAGTTTAAAAATGATAGTACACTTCCCTTGCACTCCAATCTCAACTCGATAACTTGAATTTTCTGCATGCATCAATTATTTTGGGTTGATTGATCAATTAACTAGATGACCACCGAGTGTGACTGAAGTTACACTGCATAACTTGACCCTCCACTAGTCTCTCCAATAGTTGGAACTAATTTAATTGATAATAACTCAACTTAACTTAATTATATTGCTACAAATTAGCAACCAATCATGTAGAGTTGAACTCAAGTGTCTCCAAATCTAATTAACTGAGTTAATTGAGTGAAAAAATCCATGTCACCTCAGTTAACTACCTCTAAGTATTCCGTTGATATTGAAATTCGAATTTTAATATATTTTGACCAAGGAAAAGTCAAAACTAGATTTTGTTGTTGCATTTACAACACTCCCTCTTAGCAAGAAAGGGATTATCTGCCACCCCAATCCTGCCTCTATGGAACTCGAATTTACCTCTTGACAAAGCTTTTTTTCAAAATGTTTTCATCTTGTTCCTCTTTCAGAATGTACTGCAACAACATTATTCATCTTTGCACACAATCTTGTAGATGACGGTACCAGATATCTATTTGCTTGGATCGATCATTAAAAACTGGATTCTTAGAGAGTTTGATGCAACTCTGATTGTCACAGTAAATCATAGTATGATCCATCATATGACCAAATAACCTAACAATAATCTTTCTCATCTAGATCACCTCACATGTTGCTTGAATGGCAGCCATGCAATCTGTTTCTGTTGAGATGAGTGCCACATATATGTGCTTCCTTCTGTACCAAGAAACCGTTGCGGACCCAACACTGAAAATTCCTCCTGATGTGCTCTTCTGGTCTGATGGACACTGCCCAATCTGCATCTAATAAGCCTTGCAGCCTCACTCCCTCTGTCTGTTTGTAACAAAGTCCAAAGTGAGTGGTGCCTTTGACGTACCGCAGAACATGTTTAGGAACACTCCAAAATAATTTAGTTGGTCGAACCATGGCTCGGCTCAACTAATTGTGCATAACACATGTTTGGCCATGTGTTCACAATGTACTTGAGTGAATCCACCAACTTCTTGTACACGGCAGCATCCACTTCCTCACTTGAAGTGGCATCCTCATTTCTCTAGTTGGTCGCTAGAGGAGTCTCCATGGGTTTGCATATGTCCATGTGGAACTTATGAAGTATCTTGTTGGCATACTTTCCCTAAGAGACAAACAATTCCATTTCTCTTTGTCATACTTCCAAACCAAGGAAATAGTGCATGAGACCCATGTCCTTCATTTCGAACTCTCTTGCAAGGTCCTCCTTGCAAGACCTGATAAGTTTTTCATCACTGGTCAAAATCAAGTCATCAACATATAAGACAATATTCAACAATTTACCTTCTACTAAGATGTGGTAAAGGTTTGCATCTACTTCAGTTTTTGTGAAGCCCAAATCAGTGAGGTAGCTATCGATCATGGTGTACCAAGCACAGGGTGCTTTCTTCAACCCATACAATGCTCACTTAAGTCTGCACACATGCAACTCTCTGTCGAAGCTCTCAAATCCTTCAGGATGTTAAAGCTATGCTTCCTCCTCAATAAATCCATTGAGGAATCTTGTCTTCACACCCATCTGGTGGATATTCCACCCAATTTGTGCAGCCAAAGCAAGAATTGAGATGATAGAAGAGTACCTTGCTACAGGAGAAAATGTATCCTCATAATCAATTCCTTCTACCTGAGAGTACCCCTTGGCCACGAATTTGGCCTTGTGATTCTCTATGCTTCCATTTTCTGCATTATTTACCTTGTAAATCCATCTCAAACCTACCACTGGTTTGTCGCCTGGCCCTGGGACCAATTCCCAAACATTGTTTCTAACAATGGAATCATATTCCTCTACCATAACATCAACCCATACAATATTCTCTACTGCTTCATCGAATGAGGTTGGTTCTTTCTATACTAGCTTAGTCATCAGAACCATGTAGCCAGTGTACCAATCCAATGACCTCCTTTGCCTGCGTTGTGATGTGGGTGCTCCCACATTCTCTCTATCATAGTTCAATAATTTGTCAGCTTCCCTAGTTCATTTACTTCCTTCTCTGGATGTCTCTACTTGAGTGGCTATCTCCACTCTCTGCTCCTCTGCTTGTGGTTGCTCCACATATTCTTGAGGTTCTTCCTTTGGAGTCAAAAGCTCCTGACCTGCATGCAACTGAAGCTCCCTCTCAAGGGAACACTTCATTGCCTTTTCTTCACCGAACTTCACATATTTACAAACAACTGTTATCCTGAGAGATTGAAAGTATACAGATAGTTGTGAGGTGTATCAGTGTACCCCACAAATAGTACTAACTTTGTTGTTGGCTCTAGCTTATTCATTTCTTCCTTGGAGACATGGAAATATATTGATGATCTAAATATCTTAAAGTGTGACACATCTGGTTTCTTCCCTGAAAAATATTCTTTGGGTGTACTCATTCCAAGAATCTGATGAGGACCCATGTTCTGAAAATAGACTGTTGTGTTGCATGCTTCGACCCACAAGTACAGAGGTAAGCCTTGGTCAGGCAACATCTCCCTTGCTTCTCCCACAATACTTATGTTCTTCCTCCCAGTCACCCCATTCTATTATGGGTTATACAGTGTTGTCAACTCTCATCGAATGCCTTCCTTTGCACATAAATTTTTAAACTCATTCGACACGTACTCACCACCATTATTGCTCATGAGGGCCTTCCCTTTCTTGCCAATTTCTTTATCAACAAGTGCTTTAAATTCAACAAACTTGGAGAATGTATGGTATTTTGTCTGTATGAAGAAAATCCAACATTTCCGTGAGAAATCATCTACAAATATAACATAGTACATGTGCTTGGTAGTGGAGGCCGTCAAGAAAGGTCCACAAATATCAAAGTGGATCCTTTCTCGGATTGCATGCGCCTTTCAATCCTAATAATTGGAGGTGGATTTTGTGTACTTCCCCAAGGTACACCCTTTGCATGTATTATGTTGCTCTAATGCTCCTTTGAGGAGGCCCGTGGTGATATGTTGCATTATCTTCAAAGGTTCGTGATGCAAAAGGCCAAGTTTTCTATGCCATGATTCACCAACATCTCGACTCTACACCTTCTCCACCTTTGTTCTCACAACAACATAGTCTTCCACATCCAACATGTAGAGATTCTTCAGTCAAACCCCGATCTACTTCACTTGCCTTATGGCGATGTGTCTTAGGAATGCCTTTCCTTTTCTAAATATCACATCGTAGCCACGATATTCCACCACCATGAATGAAACCACGTTCTTTTTTAGACCTGTTGCAAACATCAAATCCTTGAGCCTAAGAGGGGAACCCGACTCCCTCTAAAATATGACATCGTCAATCTCGATCACACTATACCTTCTATAATCTCCCATCTCGATGTTCATCAGGATATATTTCTCCTCCAAGTCACTGAAAAATTCTTTGTTCCCCGTTATGTGGAACGAGGCACTGTTGTCGAGATACCACACACTTCCCATCATTGTGCTTGCCATGCATGCAATGAGAGTAAAATCAAGCTTGAATTGTGAAGCTACAACTTCACCTGCTGCTCCTCCTGAGGTCTTCTTGCTTGTCTTCTTTTGTGGAAATTTTGTGGCATAGTGTCCTAATTCATGGCAGTGAAAGCACTTGATTTTGGAAAATTATTTCCTCTTGCCCCCTCGACTATATTCTGCTTTGGATTGGGATTTATTTCCTTTCCCTTTCTTTGCCTTTCCAGCCAAGGAAAATTTATCCTCATCCTTGCCCTTGGATGAAGTCCCATCTCTGTTACTCCGCCTGATTTATTCTTGTACTAGATCGGACCATAACCGTTCCCAACTTGGTATTTTCTCTCTACCATTTACGAAATCTC
Organism: Pinus albicaulis; assembly: GCA_034641835.2. Classification (NCBI taxonomy): domain Eukaryota; kingdom Viridiplantae; phylum Streptophyta; class Pinopsida; order Pinales; family Pinaceae; genus Pinus; species Pinus albicaulis. Next base: position 744,724,996 of record CM076579.1, read on the forward strand.
AATAATTATGCCAAGTCTTCGGAAGTCCCAAAAGGGCTATAGCTACCAAGTCTTTTTAAGGGACATTAACACCAACCCCGCCAAGTTCATCATGACAGGTACTGTGGAATTGTGTCATATTTTTACATCTTGATGCTTCAAAGCTTGTCCTTGAGTGCCAACTTCTTATGGTCATTATTGTTCTCGAACAACTAAAAATGTTTACCACATCACAAACAAAGTCTCTTTCCAATGGAGATTCGAGACAATATGATCCCATACTCCCTCCACTATGATTATCCTCGCTTTGGCCACACCCTTCTTCCACTGAGCAAGATTATGGGCATCATATGCTTGGGGTTTTTCTACATCTGTCTTGATGTATTCTAGCAACCCATTGTCATCCAATACTGCCTCCATGCGAATCTTCCATGCTAAAAATTTTGTGGTTCCTTCCAAAGCATACTCGAGCTTGAGTCCATTGAAAGTATTCTTCTAGGTTATGGAGAAAACCTGTAACACTAATCTTCAAATTTGAACCTCCTGCAATGACAACTTCAAAATACATTCTCTACTGTGAATCTAGCTTTGATACCATGTGGAAATTAATGTGTAGATTCTAAACTTCTCATGAAATTTACTAAATCACAAGACTAGAAGCTACTCTACTGATCCACGGAAGAAAATTATTGATTGAGAACACAAATCATTAACATGCATCAAGATTCAACACACATACATAGAGATTTATCTAGGGGAAAGAAAATACACAAAACCCCTTATTATCTGTATTGCATTAACAAAATAATCTAAATGAATACAATATTCTTTGCTCAAGTTTGGGCTCAACCTTCACCTATATCTTCTATCCTCTGCCTGACTGACTAAACCTGACCAATACTTAGCCAAATCTCCTATTTCCTCGCATTGTCCATTGAGGAATTAGCCCCTATTTTTTAGGGAAATTACTCAATTGGATTAAACAATTTCTATAGGCCCATCCTTTGACTACATGAACCACTTGTACAACTTGGACTAGTTTAAAACTAATAGTACACTTCCCTTGAACTCCAATCTCAATTGGGTAACTTGAATTATCTGAATGCATCAGTTATTTTGGGCTAATTGATCAGTTAACTCGATGACCACTGAGTGTGACTGAAGTTACACTGGACAACTTGACCCTCCACTAGTTTCTCTAACAATTGGAACTAAATTAATTGGCAATAACTCAACTTAACTCAATTAGATTACTAAAAATTAGCAATAAATCATGTAGAACTAAATTCAAGTGTCTCCAACTCGAATTAATTGAGTTAACTGAGTGAAAAAGCCATGTCACCTCAATTAACTACCTCCAAGTATTTTGTTGAAATTCAAATTCAAATTTTAATCTAGTTTGACCAAGGAAAAGTCAAAAATATATTTTCTTGTTACATTTTCAATAGGTTGTATCCTTATAGAATTATTAATTCACTTTAGCTTTCTTACGGTTCAACTTTATTTCATAAACAAAATAATGATCATTAGCAGTAAGTTTTGGAGGGGTATTACCAGGATGTGGAGATTCCTTCATATGGCTCACATCATTGAAAGAGACTTGCTTACCAACAGGGTATTGACATTTTTCTAGGGAAACATATTCTTGCATATCGGCTGACTCATTAGAAAAGTTAGGAGGGCATGCATGCGGTGGGTTGGCCACTCGAACAGTGTGCTAAGGAGATTCAGGGATATCAATTAGGGTTTGGCAGACACAATTTTTTTTTCTTAATCATACTTCTTGTCACTCTTTTCGTAGGAACAAAGTTTGTGGTTTTGCTGATTTATCCTTCTTCAATTCTATACCGCATGAATCTCAAACTTCTCTCTTACCATGCTTTAATTTAGGACCCTTGATAGGGGTTTCAACAAATATTTTTTTTTTATGCCATCCCAACCACCATACGAGGGTTCTTAAAGTAGTTCATGGATAAAAGTGTCCCATGTAGACTCTCTCTTCCTTAACTATTCTGTAATTAATAATTTAATGAGACCATAATGATAGAGTTTGTATCTAATTTGTGATGGGGGGCTCCTCTGAACCCCCTGAGCCATATGTCCAAGACTCCTCGAGAGAAAATATGGAAAATTGATGAACTGGTTCGACTCAAAAGACGACAACAACCTAATATGATACAGAAATGCAATATCATACTGACCTTCACACATCACGGGCTTTTATAGAACATACAACAAGCAATGCCACTTCTCCACAATGCATCATTGAGGAACGCCCTTCTTCTAGTTTGGTTTAATACCTGGTTGGACAATGAATTTCCACCAAAATCCCCTTGAAACTTGCTTGCTTTTGAACCATTTTTCTTCTTACTGAGGGAGACCAGTGGCTTGAGCGAAGAACCCATATGAAACAGTGATTACCAAGTTACCCACCTTAGCCATTTTTCCATCAAATTACTTAGCGAAGGCTTGTGCCACCATGGTGTCAAACCCATGGAATCATTGGAGAAAAGGAAGCCAACCCGTGACTTCTAGTATTGGTTCACTAGCATTATATTCAGGACACCCTTTAAGCTCCTTGAGTGTCCATGGATCTTGTCTCATCGGGCCAAGTTTCCCCATCGTGAAAATTACTGGGTTGAATCTCTCAAAATTATTGTTGCCAACGGGGAAAGGAATTTTGGGAAACGATGGATTACAACATAAAATGACATGAGAGGTGAGGGAGTAAAATGTAGATCAATATAGGACTAAAATGGGAGGTTGGGGCCTAGGTTGAAATGCCCACATTATACTAAATCAAGATCTATGGTGGAGTGCTCTCATCATGGTGGATATCGACAAATAATGGCATGCAATCATACAATAACATGGGCAGGATTCCATATGTAGTAGGGGAAGGACAACCATTTTATAATTTTAGCATCCATTTCGAAGGTTACAACAACTGAAAAGTTACCATGCATAAACATATTTAATATATATAAGGTTATTCTGTTAAATATTCCCAAGGAAATCTTAATGTAAAACACATTGTAAAGCCTATAGAAATAATGTGTTACCTCAATTTGCCTTACCACCAAAGACCACAGTGAAGCTCATATTCATATTTTTTGTCCCATACCCATGCTCTGAACAATTTGAATAAACATAAGAAACTTAAAACAAGAAGACTATGACATCCCTAGACTAGATTCTTGCCATTGTAAATAATTCATATATTTTGATTATAATTAAAATCCCTGAGAATTGGGACACCAATTCCAAAGTTTTTAGGAAGGAGGTTGTCTTGGATTTAAAAGAGACTTGACTTGTTTAATGACAACCATTGAAGGTTGGTTGGTGTACCTTAAATGGATTGGTTTCCCACATTAATTGAGTTTAAGACGAATGACAATGGACCATGCTTGCCTTAGGAAAATATGCAAGGAAGAGAGGACAAAATTGAATGAGAAATGGGTTGCATGAGTTTTTTGGGGATAGAGAAGTCAATCAATAGGAAGTGGAGTGGAAGGAGGTGTTGACACATTACATTCACTCCACCAATAAAACATAATATAACCACCATGGATGAGAAGGAAGGTGCAACAACATTTTTAGCACATGCAGCAGAAGGCAGTTGCAATGACCTGAGGAAAAGGCAAGGCATCCTTAGGGAATAGAAGAGATCACACTTGGTATAAAAAATAGATACACACTACGAGAACTCTCAAATATAAAGGAGAGGGACCAAGAAAAAGTTCAAATGTAGAAAGAAAAATAGTTAGAATGCAGGAGAAAGCAAATGAGCAAGAACAAGACAAGAAAATATCTGTGATGCCATCAGAACACAAGGAAGAAGAGTTATAACTTGATTTAGCATTGGAAGGCGGAAGAATAACTCGCAGGTGAGGACAAGGTTATCTGGATTCCCTCTAAGACTAGAGGGTGGAGATGGATTTCTCTGGATTCCCTTAACATCCTGAGGCCTGATCCTTAGATTCCCAGTAAGAGAGTTGTTTAGTTTTTTCTACTCGTTTTCTTGGTTTATAGTGAGTAATGGATTCCCTTATTATTGATTGAGTGTGGAGGAAAAACCTTTGGATTCTCTTATTGTTGATTGAGGGTGGAGGCGCAACCTATGAATTCCATTTTTGTTGATTCAAAGTGGAGGCATAACCTCTGTATTCCCTTGTTGTTGATTGATGGTGGAGGAAAAACTCTAGATTTCCTTTATTGTTGATCGAGGGTGGAGGTGCAGGCTCTAGATTCCCTTATTGTTGATTGAGGCTAGAGGCACAACCTCTGGATTCCATTGTTGTTTATTGAGGGTGGAGGCACAACCTCTAGACTCCCTTGTTTAACTGAGCATGGTGGAACAACCTCTATATTCCATTTATTGATAAGAGGGTGGAGGCATAGCCTCTGGATTCCCTTGTCAATAAGAGGGTTGAGGCATAACCTCTAGATTCCCTTGGTGAATTAAAGGGTGGAGGTGGTGAACATTTGGATTCCTTGTGAGACATTGACTATGTGAAGGAGCTGGTGGGTGGAGATAGATGGTCTTTTGGAGTCCCTGTATCAACTGGTAGGTTTGGTTTAATCCCTCAAGCACTCATACTCAAGCTCTGGAATTTGACTATGGGTGACTAATACAAGAAATACTTGGCTACAATGGGTCTAAAGTTGGGTGGAGAGTTAAAGTCCCAATCTTGGTTTCCTAGACCAATCTAATAAAGATAAGTGCATGCCTATGAGTCACATGCTCTGAATGCCTTATGCTTGTGTAATGTATTTATTTAGTATAGCTTGCAATGTCAAGGAATAATATGTTTTTGTATGAATGAACATTGTTGTTTTAAAGGAATGGATAAGGAATGGTTTGAGTCTCAATGTTGGCCTAGGGCCTGTATTGATATGGTTTCAATGTGTTGGTTCAATGCATGTGATATGTATGTTATTTTTTGTCTACTTAAGGAAGGTTAATTCCTTGTATATTTCCTGAGTAAATGAAAGGGATTCCTACATGTATCCATATGCTTTTTTTTTTTTTGTCATTGTTCTGGGAGGCATGTATATTTCTGGATTGTTAAGGCCTTGAAATTTTTTTAATGGGCCACAATGAAAATGAACAAGTAGGTCTTTGTGTATGGGTTATGAAATTGGAATGAATTGGTTACTATGATCTATTTTAAGTAGTGCTAAGTTCAGAATGAACAACTTGGTATATCTCTACACACACACACACATATGTATGTATGTATAACTAACTATGTATTTTCAAGCCAAGACAAGTCCCTAGGAAGCTCAGGAGGGGTAATTGAAGGGGATTGCAAATACCCCTATATGTATTTACAAATTGTGTGCCGAAGGCTATGGAAAATTCTCCTTATAAATGTATTAGCAGTTAAGCATCGAGACATGCATTGTTTACACATGATTTTATGTTGCAGGACCAAGAGTTAGAACCCTGAGATGTGTCAAGGCACTCACACAAAAGCACTATATGACTAGGGGCCACACCCATGTAAAAAAGCAGAGAGATCACAAATGTTGAATGATGCAAATGTCAAAATTGTTGACATGGCTTGGAACTCTATCCTTGAAGATTTAAATGGGACCCCTAAGGGAAATTCTTGATATTTTATTCCCCAGGTGACATGGTTGTGGGGGCGGAACTCGAGTATGCCTTGTGCACTTCAACAAAGGATTCCCCAATCATACATAATAGAAAGATTTGAAAAGGCAGGGGATGAAAGTTACCTAGGGACCCAGTCCATGTGGAGAAACTAGCGAAGGTTGACATCACCTCGACACTTAAGTCTAGTGACATCACATGGGACCCCAAAGGTTTCGAATGAAGCAAGGTAGAAAATTGTCGGAGTATTACCCCTAGGAATATGTGACTGATCCAGATTTATGCAGGAACGAAATGAAATACTGACATAAACATAAACACATAGCTACAATGAAAACAAAATTTTAATTCATTAATAACAAAGTAATGAAAATTGTTACATGCAGAATGAAAATAAACTAGTTCAGATGATGGTATCTTATCTATGAGAAGAGATGTGGCAGCTACATGCCTTCTTAATTGTGTTATGGGTCTCACAGGTCTAATTATTATTGAGAAACAATGAAAAATCCTAAACATCCAAAAAACTAACCCTAGGAGATGAAGTGCCAAAAGTTTATGGGCCCCGTTGGCATAAATTGGTTATCAAATTCTCGGGGTCGTAACTTTGGCATACGATATTTGTTTGACACATATGATACCTAGTTAGAAATATCTATTCAAGGACTACAACTTTCTACTACAAGCTCATATTGCAGCCTATTTTCCAAATGACATCATTTTGGGCCTCAAAATGGTTCTGAAAGTTCAGGACTTAGAAAACTGCCAAAAATAGTAAATTGTGTGACAATTAAGGAAACTAAAAGAAACAGTGGTGGGGGTCCATGTGGAATAGATGAGTGGCCACTAATATCCACCTGGATCAATCCTCCCCCCTTAGGAAACAATGGTCCCCATTGCGTTGAGTGCCTCCATGAGATGGGGAAACTTCTGCTGAACTTGGTCCTTGGTGAGCCACTTGTCTTGATGCAAGAGTTGGCCAACTTTTCCAACCTGATATAGTTCGATCTTTTGTTGGCAAGTGGTCTTGATATATGTGTTCATGATATGCTCAGTTGTGGCTTGTTCCATGCAGTCACGGTTGAGCTCTATTGGTGTTAGATATTAGACAATCTCTAAGGTGTCCAGCAGTGGTGGAAAGTATGGCCGAAGGTGGTCCACATTAAACACTAGGTGTAGGCCAAGGAACGAGGGAAATATAAGCTTTAAATAATTGTCTCCCATAGCCTTGGTGATTATGTAGTGCCCATATCAGAGTGGTCAAATCTTCTGATGGGATCTGACAAGGCATTCTTTCTGCAAATGCAACCAAACTTTTTCACCTACCTGAAACTTATGTGGCACTCGATGCTGATCATGCCGCTAATTGTGCTTTCCATTGGACTTATCCAATATGTCATGAACCTGATGGTCAATGTGCTAGATGTGTTTAGTAAACCTAGTTTCTTTATCAACATCTAAATGTACATGTGCGAATTTTTCTTGTGTAGTCACATGAGCCGTTGCAACATCAATCAGACACAATGGTTGAAATACCAGACCCACTTGAAAGGGACTTCGTCCAGTCAAGCTATAGAGAGATTTGTTGCAATTGTGTTGCACATAAGGAAGGATATCATCCTAGGTTCGTGGATGCTTGGAGTTGTACATGCAGAGTATTGTACTATCATCCTGTTGACGACCTTTATCTGGCCATCACTATGGTGATGGAATTCAATTGACTTGGTAAGCTTGGTGTCCAATAATGTCCAAAGTCTCAACTAGAATGTGCTCAAGAACCTACTATCTTGATTTTATATAATGGTCCGTGGGATCCCAAAATGTACCCACACTCATTGTGATACTCTTCTTGTAGGTCGCCAATATATCCATCTCAGAAATTTTGTCCACTACCACAAATACATAGACATTACCATGCTTGGTAGAAGAGAGGCCAGATAAATAATCCACGAAGATGGATTCCCAGTGTTTCCTAGGAGTAGGAAAAGGAGTGTACAAGCATTGCTTCTTGATGGTTGGTTTGGTGATGGAACAAGAAGTACAGGATTTGAAATATTTTCCGACATCTTATCGTAGTTTTGGCCAATAAAAATACTTTTGTAGTACGACCACAATTTTCTCCACAACAAAGTGTCTCGCGACCTGAATGTAGTGCGCCTCCCAAAATATCTTGGCACACTCGCTTGATGGAACAAAAAGGTGGCCCAAGTAGCATAATAATGCATCCTAGAGGTGGAAATTTGGAACTTGCTTGCCACCCACTAGCATCTGGTATGTGGTGGTAAACTCTGGATAATTTTTGTACAACTACAACCATCTAGAGGTCTCATGGCCACAGGAGTTGAGAATAGTAGTGAGTGCTGCAACTGAGCGCCGACTGAGGTAATATACAACATGATTGGTGCTTCCCTTTTTGTATTTAATGTTCAAGTGGAATTTTTGTAGACATGTAGACCACTTTCGATGGCAATCGTTCTGCAAATTTCCTTATGTCTATATGAAATGAAGAGGTCGGTGATATGTGTGGATGATAGTCTCCTTTCCTAGAATGTAACGTTTCCACTTCAGTAAGCCTGCACGATAGAATACATCTCTTTATTGTAGGCGGGGTACTTGAGAACTACACCAATACATAGTCTAATGCCTCTATCTGAATTTCAAATGGTTGTTGTAGGTCTGGAAATGTGAGTACATGTGCAGAGAAGAGGTGGTGCTTCAGCTCAATGAACGTATTTTGTTGGAACTCGGACCAATAAAACTTTTCTTTCGCTTTGCCCTTGGTAACCTGACTCAAATTCCAAGTGATATGGGAGAATCCCAACATGAACCTTTGATAAAAGTTGGCAAGGCCCAAAAAGATGCGAAGCTCTGTTAGACTGGTCGGGGTTGGCCAATCCTGAATGAGTTGGATCTTAGCTAGATCCACATGCACACCTTGCTCATCTATGATGTAACCCAAATATTGGATTAGGTTCATTCCAAAGGTGTATTTCTCCAATTTGGCACATATTTTGTGTGGCCACAGGGTTTGAAGGACCTATCTAATGTGTTGCAAGTTCTCTTCCCAACTCTTATTAAAGATGAGGATGTCGTGAAAATAAAAAACCATGAACAAGTTGGTGAAGGGTTGCAGGATGTCATCCATCAACGTCATAAAAGTTGTAGGGGCGTTTGTCAACTTGAAAGGCATGACCAACCATTCAAAATGGCCTTCCTTGGATTTGAAGGTGTTCTTCCATACATCTATGGGCTCTATTGGAACCTGGCGATAACCAAACTTCAAATCAATCTTCCTGAAATATTTGGACCCTTTGAGCTAGTCTAGAAGGTAATCAATCTATCAGATTGGATACTTGTTCTTGATAGTGATTTTGTTTAGTGCCTGATAATCAATGTAGAGCCTCCAAATCCCATCCTTATTCTGTACAACTATAATCGGGCTCCCACAAGGTGAGGAACTTGGTCAGATGTACCCCTTTTGCAACAACTGCAAGATCCGCTACTTGATCTCTTCATTTTCCAAAATGGATTGACAATATATCAACCCATTGGGTAGAGGTGCTCCGAGAGTCAGGTTGATCGAATGCTTGACCTGAAAGTGCAAGGGTACCCCTATGGGTGACGAGAATATGTCCTTGTATTATTCCACGAGCTTATTCACCTGATTTTTATACATGGAGGAAACCTTCCCGAGGGCCATGTATGTGGCCATGATCTTCCCCTTACTTTGAGAGCGAGTCAGAAAGAAAAGAAATTTCCCAGTCTGGGAGATGATCTTTCTTCATTTCTTAGTAGAAACCAAATAGATGGTGGTAAGCGGGGCTACCTTTGGTATCTTGTATAACTTATTGTCCAAAGTAATAATAATAGTGTGAGGCCTAGACTCATAGAAAACATAATGCTCCCACAAGTATGGTTGGCCTAATAATACATCACAAACTTCAAGAAGAGAAATGCCACACAATACCTCATCCATGAATGGTTTGATGTTGTAGGGAAGGTGACACAGTTGGATGACGTAAGTATCTCGTCCTTTGTGTAGCCACCCAATGGTGTATGGCTATAGGCGTGGTGTGGTTGGCAGTCCCATCCGCTTAATGACTTATGTTAATATGAGGTTATTTCAGCTCTTATTGTCGACAATGAAATACAACGATGACCCCTTCATCCAAATTTTTAAGTGGAAGAGACACTACCCTTCCTCTGGGGTTTTAGGCTCAATATTTTGGATAGATCATTTGGGTGGTCGAAACTTTCGGGTCCTAAACTTGAAGGCACGGGTTTTCCAATTTTCCAAAAAAATGTCGCTTAGGGCCTCAAAACGGCTCTGGAACTTTAGGACCTGAAAAACTACTAAAAATAGTAAATTGTGCTACACTTAGGGAAAACGAAAGAAATTGTGGTGGAATAGGTAGTGGAAACCAATATCCACATGGATCAGTGACATGATAGATCACACTGGTATAGGTAAAAATAAGAGTGGGACTACACGGTTGGATGAGTCATGCCGAAGTGTCGGTCGGCGTGGCAGGCTCCACGTAATCCCAGAAGGGTCATCCCTGGAAAAAATGACAAGGAGAGGGAAGAGCTATTTCTGGGGAGAGTGTTTTTGGGGTGATGCGGTTTTCAAGGGGCCTCTACCCATAATACTTTCATATAGCATTCATGTGTATGGATTGGGTCACGACTGTAATAAAGTGGGTATTACATGACTAGTATGAACGAGTTGACAACTATGGTAACACATCCATGTAGCAGTGAGAATGTTGGACGAAATAGCCACGTGGTAGCTTAGTGATATGGATCTAATTGAGTGGCTAATATTTTAATGGATATATCTTGAGATCTAGGATTTGGATTAGAGAAAAAATTATACCATCGGAATCATCTCGACGAGATGAACACGATGGTATCATTCATTTTGAGTTTCTTGAGAGTAAAATAAAGAAAAAAAATTGGATACCATTTCCATAACTGAACCATGGAGATTGGGTCAACATAGGAATTACCTCCTTCTAACCTTAGTTAGGGTTGGGGGATATTAGGGGGTATGTTACAAAGGATCCCTTAGGTCGAATAATGAAAAAATGATCAGACAAGTCAATATATGTCAATGTATGTAGAAATAACTCGAAATTTGAAGTTGCTAAAGAATTCAGATCGAAAACAATAGACACAAATTTCTTCTACTCAATCTGTGGAAAGGAAAATATACATTTGAAACACACGCAATAACATGTGATCATTAAAACACAATGAACATAGTATTTTTCTTGGGGAACCTATCTAGGAAAAACCCCTCATTTATTTTGCATTAAATCATATGATAATATGGATCTATTACAATGAAAACTTCAATCCTTGAAGCTCAAACTGCACTGCAATATCAATCTTCTACTCTTTGACCTGCTCTGATCCACACTTAGCCAAATAGGCCTCAACCTTCCTCCTATTTCCTTGCACAATCCTTGAGGAAATTAACTCCTAATAAATAGGATAATTCCCTATTTCCTTGCGCAATCCTTGAGGAAATTAACTACTAATAAATAGGATAATTCCCTATTTCCTTGCGAAAATACTAGAGGAATTGCTCACCCACTCTAATGCAAAACCTGTAGGCTCAACTAGTATACAATTCACAATTAATGTTTCTTTTCCTCCAACTCAATTAGGAAATTCGAATTCCATGTATGAATAGGGCTATTTTTAGTAAATTGGTCAATTAACTAAGAGATTAATGAGTTAAAAACAATTAATACTACTCAGCTAAACTCTTCTTGACTCTATTCATGACTAGATCTCAAATAACTAAGTTTAACTAACAACAACTCCACTAGATTGCTAGATTTTAGCAATCAACTCATGCACAACTCTACTTCTTGCACAAAAACTCGAATTGATTGAGTTAACTGAGTGATTTGGCAATGTCACTCCTACTAACTGCAACTCAAGTCATCATGCTGATGTGGAAATTCGAAATTATCCATTTGACTAAGGGACAAGTCAACTGAAGCTTTTTATTGCTACAATTTAACAATGTATCTTTGCAATCAGACTTGCCTTAAGATGTATATTCATTTAAGCTTGAGAATTTACAAATTTAAAGATATAGGTAGTCCTACTACTCATATGCAATTTCTGCAACCCGTATTTTGTTCTTGAAATCCATATGTAGTTCCTGCAATTTTTACAAGAACATTTTGAAATTCACAGGACTATCAAAACTACTATGTTCATCTCGAAACCAATCTGAAAAACACATGATGAGTGATCTTTAAATTGGTTCATACAAGGTGCAGGGGCCAAAAATAATAGAAATACTACGAGACAAAAATATTTTTTGCCTCCATGTGCAATACTTGTTCCCTTTCTAAGTGATGTAGATCTAGATAAATGCCTTTTGGATTAATCACATCATTAGGATTTGGTCAATGTTTTGAACCAACTAATGTGGTTCATCCTTAGGACAAGGTGAAAAATTTCATGGATCTTATTGAATAAATAGTGTGGATGCATCATTGCCCGAAATTAGTCGTTAATGAATTAGTTAATTAATTATTTAAAAAATAATAATTAATAAATTTTTAATTAATATTATAATAAAAGATTATTATTAAAGGGGGGGGGGGGGAGAGAATATAAAATATTAAATCTAATGATAATTTTTATTTTATTTTTAATTATTAGGAGTTTCTTAATAAATATTATTTATATTATTCAATTAATATAATAAATAGAGAATATATAATATAATTATACAAAAAATATATAATATAATTAAAAAGATAATACAAAGGAGAATAAATAAGATAAAAACCGGGGAAATAATAAATAAAAGATCCAAAAATAAAAAGGGGGTTAAAGGAAAATAATCAAAGACCACAGAGGAAAAAGGAAAAAGGAAGGGAAATAAAACCCTAAAAAAGATCAACAGTAAAAGAGACGTAACTCAAGGGAAAATCATCTAGAGAGAACTGGAGTCCAACTTTTACTCAATTTCCAACCATCATCCCTATTGAGATTCTTAGCATGTTTTTCAATCTCAATGGCCTCCCTAAGTTTCCTATGATGGTAGTGATCAACCTTAGTAATGACTTTGGAGTCTTCAATGCAAACATGCTAACTCGATTTTTCTGCATGTTCAAAAATATCTGATGTGCACGATGTAGATCTTCTATTGATGCACAAGGTTGCCACTTGAACTTGTTAGGTTGAGACTGATAACAATAATGTTGATAACAATACTATTATGAAAATGTTGAAAGTGGTTAAACTAAGGGGGGATGTGTTAGGGACCTATAATACTAGTGTAGCTCCCTTATTGTTATTGTTGTTCCCCATAGAAGCCCACTATTGTTATTGTTGTGCCCTTACATTATTATTATTATGTAGGCTCTGATTATATTGTGACCCCTTAGACTCCTATATATACAAAGGAGGCCTTGTCATTTTTACAATCTAAAAATTGTTCATTTATGTAATGTAAATAAGGTTTCCCCTCAAAGAGACTATTTATCAAGTCATTGATCTATCTTTTCTCTCTTTTGTGAGCTGGTTGCATAACATTTGGTATCAAAGCTTTGGATTCTAGGGTTTCGCTGCTTCAAGTAGGTCATCATGGAATTTTTGCTATAATTTTTTTTTTTCTATGAGGATTCAGAAGTTGAAATTTCAACCACATGGAGCCGAGATATTGGTTAAATTTGTATATGAATTTCAAACCTTGGTTCACTATATTTTTGGAGATATGATCCGAGGAAGTTAGGGTTTTCGCAAGCTCCAAAATTCCATCTCAAACATGTGACGTAGGGAAAATCGTCATAATTTGCGTTTCAGGCATCAAATTTGAATTATGTAATAAATGGATTTAAAAAAAACAGACTTTAGTTTGTCTTGTACTAATTTCAAGGTTGAATGTTGAAACAATGACACGTGGCATCCAGTACAACTTTTCTCTACTGAACTAGTCCATAATCAGGTCATCATGGGAGATTTGACATAACTCTTTATTGAATAATCCAATATTGTTATGAATTATGGCATTGGAAATAATATTTAGAGAGCTACCACAAGTCTGAATTTTAGACATTGGAAATACAAAATTACAAATATACAATAATTTCAATATCGAGCTCCAAAAAAGCAAGAAAAATGTGTGTATTTTTTAAATTTTTCATAACTTTTGTTTGAAAAATAATTTTGAAGTTATTCAAAGGGAATATTGAAGCATATATATTAGTATTTGTTTCTAAAATGCCTCCAAAACAAAATAATTTTAGACCCATTACCTCATAAATCTCTACTATGACGCATGAAGAGGAAGAATTGCAACATGATATATCAAATTATGAGACCAAGTGCAACAACTTTCGCTCTCACAAGGAGCAACCAAAGATGACATGGATTTTTGTGTAACCAGCTCCAAAAATAGAAGAAAAGAGATATCAATGCCTTAGAAATAAGCCACTTCGAGGGGGCAACCTCCAATACATTACATAAATGAACAATTCTTGGATGATACAAATGAACAAAACCTCCTTCTATATATAGGAGTCCATGGGGACACAATATAATCCTAGTGGGGCCACAATGTAATCCTAGCCGACCTAACAATAATAATGTAAGGGCACAATAATAACAATATGGGGGTTACAGGGGTACAACAATAACAATAAGGGGGGCTACACTAACATAATAAAGGACTACACTATTAATATAGGGACTTAACATGCCCCTCTCCTTCAAACAAGTGTTGTCCTCAACGCTTGATTATTTCTTGATGCTTTTGTATAAAATTCTCATCCTCCCATGTGGAATCTTTTACAGGAAAGTTCTTCCACTTGATGAGATACTCTGAAATTGATCGTACTTGTTGAGTTCTTGTTTTTGTGACCGCTTCAGAACTTCTTTCGATGTGATGTTGATATTCATGTTGTTTCATTAGATTCTGCACCAAAGTTAGGTTATCCTTTGAGAGTTGGAGAACTTGTTGTTGATGCTCGATGTCATCTTCCACTAATTTATCATCCATATTAGCTATTATTTTATCCTTCAAACCATCCAACTTAGCCTCCATTTCTTCTTTTAAACCATCTATGTTAGCTTCGGTTGCTCTTCGTAAGATCGAAATTTGTTGCACTTGGTACCGTAATTTTGATATCTCATACTGCAATTCTTCCACTTCATGCATCATAGTATAGATTTCTGAGGGCTTAATGGGTGTTGAATTATTTTTAGGAGGCATTTCAGAATGAAATACTGAAATATATTCTCAATAGGCCCTTGGAATCGCTTAAAACTGATTTTTCAAACAAGATTTATGCAATTCGGGAAAAACAATACACACCTTTTACTTGCTTTGAGGAGCTTGATATTGAAATTGAATTATCTCTGTAATTGAAAATCTTCGATATCTGAAATTCAGCCCTGCAGTAGCCCTCTAAAGCTTCTTTCAAATGCCACAGGTCTGACCTGATTTGGATTCTCCAAGACAAAGTTGTGTCCAATCTCCCACAATGACCTAATTCTGGACTGGTTCAGTAGAGCGAACTTGTACGACTTGCCACGTGTCACTGTTTTGTCCTTTGTCTCTGAAATTGATAGCCACGAAACTACAGTCCGTGTACTTGCGACCACTTTTTACGGCACTCCAATCCGATGCCCAGAGAGAGAGTTATTGAACGTTTTCCACGATCACCTCTTTGAGATGAAATTCAAGAGCCTGAAAAAGCACTACCTTGCACAGATCATATCTCCAAAAATATTGCGAACCAAGCTCTGAAATTTTTTGAAGAATTTCCTCAAGATTTCAGCTTCGCACCATATGAATTTCAGATTCTAAACCTTTGTAGAAAAAAATTTATAGCGCAAATGCCACGATGACCTGTTTAGGAGCCTGAAAAAATACCTGACTTCCACAGATCATATCTCCGAAAATATTGCGAACCAAGCTCTGAAATTTTTATACAAGCTGCCTCAAGATTTCAGCTTCGCACCCTAAAAATTTCAGCTTCTGAAACTTCGTAGAAAAAAAGTTATAGGAAAATGCCACGATGACTTGTTTGGAGCAGTGAAACCCTAGAATCCAAAGCTCTGATACCAAATGTTGTGTAACCAACTCCAAAAAGAGAAGAAAAGAGATATGAACGCCTTAGAAATGAGCCACTTCGAGGGGACAACCTCCAATACATTACATAAATGAACAATTCTTGGATGATACAAATGAACAAAACCTCCTTCTCTATATAGGAGTCCATGGGGCCACAATATAATCCTAGTGGGGCCATAATGTAATCCTAGCCGACCTAACAATAATAATGTAAGGGCACAATAATAACAATATGGGGGTTACAGGGGTACAACAATAACAATAAGTGGGGCTACACTAACATAATAAGGGACTACACTATTAATATAGGGACTTAACATGGATGGTTTAAAAGAAGGCATGAAGGTTTGAAGGAAGGTTTGACAAAGTTTTTTCAAGAAATACTCCTTGGTGGTGACAAGATAATCCATGAAAATAATGATGAGGACAAAAGGAATATGAATTATGATTTTAGAGACTCCAATGTTGGGTTTAAGAACCACCACATTCCAAAGATACATATGAGGAAGTTCGATGGAAATGATCCGGTAACATGGATACTACAAATGGAGAAATATTTTGATTACCATGATGTGCAACACTCACAAAATGTATGCATTGCAACTTTATATTTAGAACCCAATAAGTTTTTATCGTATCAATGGCTTTATTCTCGTAAACCACTTGTCACTTGGTTAATTTTTAC
Organism: Pinus albicaulis; assembly: GCA_034641835.2. Classification (NCBI taxonomy): domain Eukaryota; kingdom Viridiplantae; phylum Streptophyta; class Pinopsida; order Pinales; family Pinaceae; genus Pinus; species Pinus albicaulis. The sequence goes on from CM076579.1 coordinate 744,741,385, forward strand.
AGAGGAAATAATAGCACATTATGAGGATACAAAGAGCAACACCTTCTTTATCCAATTGATAAATCTCAAACAAAAGGGTTCAATGGCGAAGCACATTGAGGATTTCAAAAAATTGAATATCAAGGTAACAAATATTCCAAAGGAGCATAGGATTTATGTCTTCATAGGGACTTTAAAGGATAACATCCAACACGAGGTTCACATTTGGGAACCTGATTCTTTGGAGAAGGAATTCAGGGTGGCAAGAAAATTTGAAAGAAAAATTATGGAAAAGAGGAAGTCTACCACTCACAACTATAAAGATGGAAGTGTTGTTGCTCCTATCCTTCCACAACCTACAAGGTTGACACCACAAAAATTGGAGGAAAAAAGAGGAAAAGGGATTTGTTATAGTTGTGATAGAAAATAAACTAAAGGTCATAAATGCACTAAGAAGAAATTGTTTTACATATATTGTGAAGAGGAGGAAGAAAAGGAACAAGAAACATCAAAAGAGGAGGATATACACAAGGAACCAACCCTAGAGAAAGAAGAAATGAATCTGACCATATATTGTAATGCATTGACATGAATTACCACTCCTAAAACTCTTAGGATAGAAGGATATATCAAGAAGAAAAATCTAATAGTAATGACTGATTCGGGTAGTACCCATAATTTTATTCATTGTAAGATAGTCAAGGAATTGGATTGCTTCCTATATCCAGCACAAGAGTGTCAAGTGATGGTTGCAAATGAAGGAACTATAAATTGCTCTGGAAAGTTCCATAATATCAAGCTAACCATGGGAGAATATGTATTTAATAGTCCAATGCTTTCCATTCCAATGGGTGTGTTGGTTTTGTACTAGGATTCCAAAGGGTGCAATCTTTGGGGACGATAACTTTTAATTTTCAAGAACTTTTCTTGATTTTTTTTGGGAAGGAAAGGAAGTTGAATTAAGGGGTATCGCGGGGAAACGAGGAAAGATAATAAACTCTAATGTCATGAAAAAGCTTATGAAGAAAGAACAACGAGGCGTAATTTCACAATTATGTTCACTAGAGGTTCAAACATTGAAATCATCCATTTCTCCATATCTCAAAAAAGTCTTGGGCAATCATTCCAAGGTGTTTGAGACTCCCAAAGTAGAAATTCTAGAGGATGGTATAAATCAACCTAGTCAAAGTTCTTTCTTTGCTACAATAGTATTGGTGCACAAGAAAGATGGATCATGGCGTATGTGTTCAAATTGTAGGGAGCTCAAAAAGCTCACTATTAAAGATAAATTTCTCATCCCTGTCATTGATGAATTGTTGGGTGAATTACATGGAGCAATTTAATTCACCAAGATGGATCTTCGTTCATGATATCATCAAATTAGAATGAAGACTGAAGACATTCCGAACTCATGAGGCTCATTATGAATTCTTGGTCATGCATTTTGGCCTTTCTAATGCACCTTCCACATTTCAAGGTTTGATGAATTCGATTTTCAAACCCTTGATTAGAAAATTTGTGCTAGTATTTTTGATGATATACTAATCTACAACAAGCCTTGGAAGGATCATGTTCAACATGTTGACAGGGTGCTCAAACGATTGGAGGAGAAAAAATTATATACAAAAACCTCCAAATGTTTCTTTCGAGTACAAGAGGTGGAATATTTGGGTCATATTGTATCTCATTAGAGTGTTAAGTTAGACCCTAACAAAATTAAATCCATTAAGGAATGGAAAATCCCCACAAGCATAAAGCATCTTCGAGGATTTCTCGGGTTGACAGGGTATTATCGCAACTTTTTTAAGAATTATGGGAGAATAGCGACACCTTTAACATAACTACTAAATAAAGATGCATTTTCTTGGACTCTACAAGCAACTAAGGCCTTTTAACATATTAAATAGGCAATGTGCCTAGCACCGGTCTTATAAGCTACACCAGACTTCACAAAAACATTTATTGTGGAATGTGATGCCTCAGGAAATGGAATTGGTGTGGTTTTAGTGCAAGAAGGAAGACCCATTGCTTTTAAAATTTTTCCAATCAAAGGAAAGTATTTACATAAACCTAATTATGAGAATGAAATGTTGTCAATCTACATGCACTAAAGAAATGGCGACCTTGCCTAATGGGAAGACACTTCAAGGTAAAAAATTATCATGATAGACTTAAATACTTTTTGGAACAAATATTATCTTTAGAAGAGCAACAAAAATGGGTCACAAAGATGTTGGGTTATGAATTTGAAATCATCTACAAAAAATGGAAGCAAAATGTTGTTGCAGATGCACTCTCAAGAAAGGATGAGTATGTGGAAGCATTGCTTTGTGCCATTTCTATTGTCCAACTTGAGTGGATAACCAAAGAAATGGATGAATGGAAGAATGATGAAGAGGTGTGGACACTCATTCAAAAGTTGCAACAAGATCCTAGTACATATGATACATTTAGCTGGAAAAATGATTCATTATGGTACAAAGATCGCGTATATCTTTGTAAGAATTCCTAACTCAAACAAAAAATTATTTTGGAATTGCACATCATTGATCCCTTAGGTGGGCACTCAGGATTTTTAAAAAATTACCACAACGTCAACAAGGAAATTTTTTGGGATGGCCTTAAATCTGATATTCAAAAGTTTGTGGTTGAATGTTTGGTTTTCCAACAAAATAAAGTTGAGACAATTAAGACCCCAGGTTTATTACAACCTTTAGCCATTCCAAGTCAGTGTTTGGAGGAGGTCTCAATGGATTTTATTACAGGTTTACCGAAGTTTGAAGGAAAGACTGTCATCATGGTGATAGTTGATATACTTACCAAGTATGCACACTTTTGTGCATTATCTCACCTTTTAAATCCTATATAGTTACTAATGCATTTATGGAAACAATTCAAAAGTTTCATGGAAACCCAAAGATTATAGTAAGTGACAAAGATCCCATTTTAAATGGAAATTTTTGGACGAAATTATTTTCTTGTCTTGGCACTCAATTAGCTCAGAGTTCATCTTATCATCCTCAATATAATGGGAAAACTGAGATAGTGAAAAAATATTTGGAAGAATATCCTCATTGCTTTGTATCTGATAAACAAAGACAATGGGTCAAGTGGTTACCTCTAGCTGAATGGTGGTATGACACTTCCTTCCATACTGCAGCAAAAATGACCCCATTTATGGCACTTTATGGATATCATCCACCATCCATCATGTTAGGGTCATATAAATATAGGATTCATAATTTTGAATTGGCTCTGTCAAAATATTGAAATATTGTACATACCTTTACTTTCTGCAAATGTATTCCCATATTTAAAAGATGAAAAGAGGGTATGTCCTAAAAGAACAATCAAAGGACAAAAAGAAACAAAGATAAAAAATAATAATATTAAATATGAGCCCCATCAAAATAGATCATGAAAGTGTTGCAAGTTTAAATTCCACAACTTTAGTTTACTTTTTGCAAATCAGATTGTGTGCAGCTTGTTTAAATGCCACAATCCATGAGGATCAAACAACTTAAACTTGACCTCTCATGCTTTAAATTTCATGTTGTTAGATAAAGAATAAATATCTAGCTAAACGGTCTAAACTTGGTAGATCAATAGTTAAAATAGAGAATAAATGAGGAGCTCAATAGTTTAATCCGAGCCCTTGGATGAAATAAGGTTAGAATTAGATAGTTTCCTGTTTTAAAAGAAAAATGAATAAGGGTTTGCAAGCTCAAATGCACCCATGCAAATAAAGGAAAAAATGCTAGAATAAATGATGGGTAGGAAGGAAGCAGTTTTTCACAAGCATGGATAAAAATTATTTGGTGTATTACTAATTTTCCTCCCCACAATGTGTTCAAGTACTAAATCCTTCAGTCATAAAGGCTCAGAGTATTTCACTAACTTTTGGTGGGATCGGACCCATGGCTTAATGATTGATTGGCACTAAGGTATTAGAATTCCCCTCATAAAAACCATTCTCCTTCATAAAAGCCCTTTTCCTCCTTACATCATTCATTTTCCTTTGCAAAATCCCATTTTCCTAAGTTTAAAACATTTTTTATATAGGAAAAGTAAAACCCCCTTGACTAATTCCCCTTTCATACAAAAATACCCAAAAAACCCATAAAATGCTATTTATCATAAGTATTAAGTGTGAAATGTTAAAATGGGGCCACCATTATGAAAATCCCGCCTAAAGACTTAAAATCACACTAATTAGTGTATTTTTGCATATCCGCATACACTTTTTCATTTAACATTTAACTTATTAATTCCATATATACCCTTGTCCCGTAGTTATATTAATTCATTTATTTTAAAATACCCCAAAACCCACTTTATTAATATTAACCTATGGTTTTAATTTCCAACGTGACTTATCCCGCTTCCCCATAGGTTAAAACATATGTAATATATATTAAACCTGCCCTATGGTTACAATACACCTGCATATCCCTCATTTGTCGTGTAAAACCATATTCCACCTATTCCCGTTAATACACTATAATTTATGTTTAAACTATGTTTAAACATATTATATCAACTCCGCCAATAATAATATACCCTTGACCTATTCAATCCTCGCACCATTGAAATCCTCGGGCCCATGCAACTCTATCGCACAACTCGCTCTGTCTGATCTCCATGCGCCAGATCCAACGGTGGAGATCCTTCATCGCAAATTTCATTGCGTGAAGGTTAACTCACCTTGACCCTTGCAAAAAAGGTTGTTTTCACCTTTCTCTCCCCTACTACGTGGCAAACTCTCAATAGCATTGCACAGTCCCAAATAAAACCACCCAATGACCAAAAAGCGATGCGATATCCACCCAAAACCACTGGCGGTTTTTCCCTCCCCCACGCCCAAACCACCAGCCTGTTTGAATTGACCCCACAATCAATGTATTTAATGTTGAATGAAAATGTATAAAAAACCGCCAACTCATCTATGCATGTGTCAAAACTGCCATTGACCATGACTCCATTGCATATTAAACCGTTAGCCCACTCCAATATTGTATAGTAAAACCCCGAGCCACTGTTATAAACCCTGTGCAGTGCTAAATTTCTATACCTTTTCGCGCAATGCATTAAGCCTCCACTGTTTGAAATGAAAAAGTAAAACTCCATTGCCAACAGAGTTGAACCTTCACAGCCAGGACTCAACCCATAGATTTCTATTTCCCTGGATCCCATTTGCATCCCTGCAGACCTAATTTTCAGTAATTATTGTTTTTATTTTTTGCAGGTGATCGAACAAAACTTGAATAAACAGTATAATACTAGTTAAGATTTGTTTACTCCAAGAATTCAGAAGGAAATGAGTTCGAATGATTTTTTTTTTTTTTAAGAAGAAGAAGATCTCATACAACAGAAGAACATAAAGAATTCATTTATAGAGAGAGAGATAAATTTTCATAATCAATGGTAAAAGTGAAATCAGAATTCACAGTGACAGTGAAATCAGAGACAGTTAAAGTGTATCAGTAAAAGGCAGAGTGAAAGTCAAATCAGTAAAAAAAGAGCAGTCAAAGTAAAACAGTAAAAGTAAACATGGAGGCAGTAATGGTTAAACAAAGATGAAAAACACTTTCACCAACAACAATGAATTTTATCCAAAGTAAAAGAAAAAACAGTTAAAAGAACAATAAAAGATGAAAACAGAGTAGTAAGGAGCATTTTTGCAGAAATTTCCCATTTAAGTCATAGTTTTTGCAGAAACTATTGTGGCCAATCCAAGATGAATTTTGAAAAAATGAAGGAGGTTTATGTTCCTAAGATGCAAAGCTACAAAAACCTATCTCACTTTATGCACATGTATTACAGAATGAGAGATAAATGCACATCTTTACAACTTATTTTTCAGACTGTGCAAAGTTCTGTTTTACACATCTTTTTGCAGAGCATATGGTGAACATTTGGAACTGAATTTTGGGAAACTGAGAGAGGTTTATCTTAGTAACATATTTATCGAGAAAAACCTCTTTCACTATTTTCATATATATCTCGTATTGTGATATACAAAGGTATAATTGGACCCCAATTTTGCAGAATTTCTGGAGCAGAATGCACAAAGAAAGGAAACAGTTAGTGACTTGGATGCCTCATCATCAACTAAAAGTTAATATAAAATTAGAATTCTCTTCTTTGTCACCATCAATCCATAAAAATAGTGCCAAATAGATTCATTAGTTTTGAGTGTCTTTTTATTAAGTTCTATTTATGTAAAATAGTTTGAGATATTTGTAAACCAATCTTGATATTTTTTCAAGATATTTTAGTTTAGAATTTGTATAAATACTTCATCCTTTGAAGTATTATTGTGGAATAAATTGTTGAAGATTTCTATAGTCATTTTTTATTGGACTTAAAGGCTTTTGTTTTTCAGATTTCGAGTAGCAGACATGATCGTATCAATTAGCATCATATTTCAGGATTCATGTGATGAGCTATTGAAGCGAAGTATTTTCTACTTGTCATTGTTTATCTTCTTCGTTTCATGAATCCATTATGTGTTCTAAATTCGAATGAATAAATGGGAGTATTACTTCAGGATTTGTTAAAAGCACCCTGTCTTTATTGTTTATCATTTCTATGTTTTCTGCTGATTTCTAGAGTAGGGAACCCTTAATTGCTCCCTCTTTCATTTGACCTCTGCCTACTACTTCTCTTTTCCAGATCAAATAACTCTTCATTTCTCTTTATCCCGATCATATCACCTCACCAAACAGCCTTCCAAGATCTTCAAAGGGTTATCTATCTTGCCCTGAAAACATTTGACTTTTTGACCTTGATCCTAGCTCTGTCTACTTGATTTTTGACTCCTCAGCCCAATGGGAAAATAGATTTCCAACTATCCATCTCATTAAGTGATTTTTCCCACCAAATCAAACAAACCAAAACCAAATTGCACAATCACAACTAGCCTAATATTTTATAAATCAAAACAAAGTTAAATTTGATAGAGAGATCCCTCTCTAAACCCTAGGAAGGCTAGATCCTAGAGTTTAAAAGTAGTTTTGTTGTTACCTCTAGAGTTCTTACAACTATAAATAAAAATATCACATCATATTTAAGAGAAAATGCTAAGGTTCAAGCAGTGGAAGATCACATCGAGCATCAACAACAAGTTCTCCAACTCTTAAATGATAACCTTACTCTAGCACAAAATTGAATGAAACAATAGGCATATCAACATCAAAGTGAAATAATTTTTGATGTAGGTGACTGGGTATTTTTACGGCCACAACCATACAAAAAAATGTCCCTCAAGCAAGCTAAGAAGGATAATAAATTATTACAAAAGTACTACAGTCCTTACAAGGTGTTACAAAATATTGGTACTATGGAATACAAATTGGAGCTACCTGCATCTTCTCAAGTACACCCATTTTTCCATGTTTCATGATTAAAGAAGGTTACCAGTGACAAGTTTCCAGTTCAAACAATATTTACAGAACATGACGAAGAAGGAAAAATCATATTTGAGCCTGAAGCAGTCACGGAAACAAGAACCTAGCAACTACAAAATTGATCAATTTCATAGTATTTCATTATGTGGAAGAACTTACCCGCTGAAGATTCCACATGGGAGGATGATAATATTATACAGAAGTATCCAGAACTACTCAAGCATTGTAGAATTCATTGCTACTATACCTCTGAGAGCTCTAAGCCTAATTGAATTGCAGTTATGAAAGTATTTATTTTAAGTTAAATAGGTAAAGGACTTGCTTGCTATACACCAATTCATATGGTCTATGTCCGGTAGTATTACTCCATGTAGTTCCATATGCCCACAAAGCCTCCAAAAGTCGGGATGCCCAATCATTGTGATGTATATGCACAACCTTTGTCAAAGTGGTTTCAAGAACCTTATTAATGGACTCCACCTGGACAATTGCATGTGGATGGTACATCGAGGACTTCTGATGTCTGATTTTGTATTGTTCCGTGATGGCCTTCATACGTATTAAAGTAAAAAATGTCCCCTAGTCTGTCACAATTTCTTGAGGCACACCAAATCTTGTAAAAATATCCTCAAACAAAAAGTACACAACATTTTTTTCAGTAGCAAAATAAAGTGATTTAGCTTCAACCCATTTAGTCAAGTAATCAATGCAAACTAAAATATACCTTTTCTTAATTGATGTTGGCATGACTGGTCTCACAAAATCAAGGGCCCATTTTCGAAAGGGCTCAACCCTTATCTGAGGACAAAAAGGCGTTTCATCAACTTGTACTAGATGGCACATTCACTAGCAATTATCACAACTATGGACATACTCCTTGGCATCCAAAAAAAGGGAAGGCCAATAATAGCCCAAATGAATGACTTTGTATGCAATCCTTTTATCGGTGAAGTTCCCCCCACATGGATCATCACGATAACCTTTAATATGTCAAACACTTCCTCATCTCTCACACATATTTGAATGATAAAATCAGGACCAATGTGGAAGAGTTCTCCTTGAATCCACGAATACGAGGCACTAGCTTTAATGATTTTATGTTTTTATCTAACAGAAGATGCAGTGGTGTTTTTATTATGATCAATTAGTTGGTATGTTTGCAAACCACAAATAGTTAGTAGACACAACAAATAGATGCTGATCAGGAAATGTATCACTCACAAGAATTATTTAGCATGGATTATTTATTTTATAAAGAAAATCAGCTACTACATTGGCTTTACCAGGCCTATCCATAATAGTAATATTAAATTCCTAAATAATAACAACCACCTAGTAACTCGTCCATTAGTCAATGGTTTATTCATTAAATATTTCATGGTAGAATGCTATTTATGTACAAACACCTCATATCTTGTTATGTAGTGTTTAAATTTATTAATGGCCTAAATCAAAGCTAAAAATTCTTTCTCTATCATTGTATAGTTTAATTTAGTAGGTGTAAGGTTTTTGATAGCAAAGTAGATGGCATAGGAATACTACCCTTCCTATTATCCCAAGCCTGCACCAAGAGTTGTGTCTTAGGCATTCGTGGAGATATGAAATGGAAGGGACCAATTAGGTCCCCTCAAGACAGGTGCCTGAGTCAAATTTTCCTTCAATTCCTCAAAAGCATATTGGAAAGCATCAGTATAATAAAATTCAGTATCCTTAGAAAGCAAACGAAATAGAGGATTAACAATCTTAGAAAAATTCTCAATGAATATCCTATAGTAGCCAACATGAACTAGAAAACTCCACACCTCCTTTTGAGATTTAGGTACTGGAAGGTGTACAATAACTTCAACCTTGGAAGGGTCAACCTATATACCTTCACTAGAGATAAGGTGTCCAATAACTATTATTGAATTAAGCATCCTTCAACATTTCACATTACTTAAAGCAAGATTAACCTCCTAATACCTTACCAACACTTTTTCCAAATTCTTGAGGACTTCTTGTAAAGAATTACCATACATAGAAAAATCATCCATATATATTTCAACACACTCAAGACCAACAATGGTCAGAACCGCTCGTTGAAAAGTGGCATGCGTGTTACACAGTCCAAAGGGAAGCACCCTATACGCGCATGTTTCCCAAGGATAGGTAAAATTGGTTTTGTCTCAACCTTTAGGCGTGATCTGCATTTGGTTGTAGCCACTAAAGCCATAAAAGAAGGAGAAGAAATTTTTACTAGCTAAGTTATTGAGCACTTGGTGTATAAATGAGGGGAATGTAATCTTTAAGGGTGGCTTTGTTCAATTTTCAGTAATCTACGCAAATATGCCACTTATTTTCATTTTTCGGGACTACTACAAGGGGAGGGACCCATTGGATATTAGAAAAGGGGTAGATGAATATGGCATCGAGTTTTTGAAATTCCTCTCTAATCATGTCCTTAAGCGTGAGGTTCATTCGCTTATGGGGTTGTAGGATAGGACTGGATCCCTCTTGAATATATATTTATATATGATGAGCATAGGTATTAGGAGGAATTCCTTTCATGTCCTTATAACTATAGGTGAAAGCACCAATATGATTTTGCATCAATTTGCTTAGCTACTCTTGTTGGGATTATTCGAGTTGGAAAATTATATATATTGATTTTCCCAAACTCACCTCAACAAGCGCAATATCAGATTCATGAGTGTCCATGGTTGTTACTAAATTACGTAGTGGTGATGTGGTATGAAGGCCACAACATTCTTGGAAATATTAACTAAAGATAAAAGTAAATAAATCATAATTATGTAAAGAATCCAGGTTAACAAGAAAGTCACGAGTTTGATAATCTTCAATATACTTTGTAAACTGAAGAATTTGATGAATGAAAAATAGATTGAGTTTCTTCATCTCTACTACCTGTTAGAATTTTGGGTAGTTCAGAAGGTATTTTCGAGAGGGAAAAACCACCAAATGTAATTTGTTGGGTGATTTACCCAAATGTGGGGTTTTGGACCCAAAGTAGTGGGTTTAGGGCCTAATAAAATAATTATTTATTCTAATGGGTTGAGAGGATAAAACCATAATATCCATAGGTTTCCTAAATGAACCAAGAGAAATAAATAAATAAAGGAGAGCGAAAGGAGAGGTTCATAATGAAAGAGAGATGTGACTTCTCTTGTGCAAGGGTGCTCGTGGAAAAGGGTTTATTTCTTCTCATTGAGGCTGAGATACCCTAGAGAGAAGACCACAACTCCTATTCTAAGGAGGTCAAGGCAAAGGTTAGCTGAGTAGTAAGAGGGTTGAAGTATTTTAGAACTAGAGATCAAGCCCAGTCTGATTTAGGGCCTGGTCTAGGCCAATAAAAAAGGTCAGTCCTGCTCAAGCTTTGAAGGAGGCCAAGTGTGCCAAAAAGTATGAAGGAAGGCCAAGGTAAAGCTTGAGGGTACCCATGAATTTATTTTAAACATAGAAATAATCTTGTCGTGATTAATCAAACTAAGTGAGTGAGCCACAACAAAAAAAGAACGAAGAGGTATGTTTATGTTGTGCTAGAAGAAGGAGACCGAGTTTGTTCATTATGGAAACGGTTCAAGCTTGAGTTTCTATCTGCTATAGAAGGTCAATGTATTTGTCTTATCTGGCCAAGTGAAATGGGGTGTTGGAACTTATCTTTGGATTGTTTTGTTATTTTGTAGGAGGGTTTAAGCCATAAAAGGAAGGCATTAGGCCTCAAATGATGAATAGTCAGAGCCGAGGAGGAGGTAAGGTCAGTTGAGCCCTTATGCAGATCAATTGTAGTGATTTAAAGAGGGTTGTAGGCAGAATAAGTATCTTGAAGCTAGGACGCAAATAAGGAGGGTTTATGAAGCGGGCCACAAGCCTAGAAAGAGGGGTCAAGAAGCCTCAGTGTTTAGAAATACTAACGAAGGTGAGATAATGATGTTAATCATTGAAGGAAATATTCATGAGTGTGTAATTTGAATTTTGTTCATAATAGGATTGATGAAAAACTGGTTAGAAGGATGACATACAATGTTCCTTTAAGGATTAAGCCATTGTGAGTAGCTGAGTTGATTTAAGGGCTAATATGCAGTGAGTTGAAGGACAAAATTTGTAGTGAGTAGTTGATGTTATAAAGGCTTATATGCACTGTATTTGATGGTTTAAACAACTGTGAGGAGTTGGGTGTGACGAGGAGTTAAAGGAGTTTCTTCTTTGTGTGATGGAGGCATAGGAAAACTAGGTACATCAAGGGAAATGAGGACTGAAAGGGTTGGTAGCTTTAACAAGTGATTCATGTATTTTATTCTTGATGTGATGGGAAAATTGAGGATCTAATGGATTTTACCTCAAACCCTAATTTGTATACTATGTATACTAGTTGCACTAGTGATTTAAAGGGCCATGATCCTTTGTACGGGAGCCCCATTATTATTTTATTGATGGATTAATAAAATAATCGACCTTTGGGCTCAAAATATCTGTGTACTTTATTGATTTCACTGTTGTAAATTTCCACTATGAAAAATGGTAGGAAGTTGAGGGTTCCTACTATGTGATTAGTCTCAAACTAGAACTAGGGCCTATGGAAATTTTAGCACAAACATCATTGAGCCATGGAGTATTGAGATGTTCCTGAGTATATCTAACAGGGGGATATAAGGTAACTTTGTTTCTTGAATCCCCAAACATAATAAGCATGTCACCGAATTGAAAATTGATACAAGCATCAGCTATGGCAAGTCATTGTTATCCCAGAATCAAGGAATGCCCCCCTATAGGGTTTCTATGTTGTAATACTATAAAATCGGCGAGGTGTTCCCAAGATTCTAATGAGACTATCACATCATCCAAGGCACCCTATGGTTTAATCTTTTATCTATCTTCAAGCTACAAAACAGTGGGTGTGGGACAAATATGATACAATCGTGGTTGCTCATGGTTTGCCTAGTCATAACATTTATTGCAACCCCAAGATCAATCAAGACATTAGGGACAAGAACACCACTAATATGGACAGAGAAAACCAGGTTTCTAGGATCTGTGTGTTTTTCAACTAAATATTGACATTTAATCAAGTCAACAATCTTTCTAACAAACTGAATGGTTTGGGGTTTTGTTATTTTCCTCCACGATTTATTTATACAAAGTTCCTAGATGGTTTTGGCAGAAACAAGAATCTCTTTTACGGTCGATAAATAAAGGAACCTCATTGAAAATGTTATTGAGTTTGGAAACCTAAAATAATATTCAGGGCTTGGATAATATTTCTCCATAGCCAACCTCTCTGGATAAGGAGGGAAGCTTGAAGAAGTCAAGGGTTCTAAATTTTAGAAAGGAGGCTTTATTGCAACATCATTATTTGCAAGATCGAGATTTTCCTCCTTAGTGTTCTTATCAATGATGGTAGAAGGATTTTTTTCTTTTTCTAAGACCCTACCCATTCTCAGTTGAAGGCATTGGACCTATACCAACATGATCTGTTATATAGGAAAGGGTGGCAACTAAACATTAAAAATATACTAAGTCACTTTATTGTTGGGGTTAGGTATTGGTTGAACCAGTAACTACTCAGGACTAGGGTGCTGAGAAGGTGGAATTTGACATGATGCAGGTTGAATTTTCTAAGGCAAAGTAGCTGGTTGGGATGGTTGAGTTTGCGGGTACATTTGATATTGCATAGGGTATGGCTATTGCGGTGGTAACAAATAAGGAAAAGTGGACATGTTTCCATATGGAGGCCCTCTCCACCCTTGTTTCCAAGGATGATTTTATCCATATTGTTGACAATATCCATACCATGGTGTTGAGTAAATCCAATTCTAAAAACAATGTTGTTCACTAAGAAAATTAGGAATATGTTGCACAGGATCAGATTGTATACATTAACTTACAGGCTTCCAAGGTTTCTTTGCTCCTATTGCATGTAGTTGTTCTGATGCCTAATTTCCTCGGTAAATTTCCTTTAGGCCAGGAAATGATGGGCAACACTCCATTCAATTATCCCCTGCAAAAATGACACATACATTAGTGAAATTCACAAGACGCTCTCGTAGAGGGTGTTTTTTTCTACACCTAGGACAAAAAATAGAAAGCATTTCACATTCATCCACTTTCTTCCTTTTAAATTGTAATACGTCTAGTTTTAAACTCAAATGTTCAAGCAATTCATTTTTAAAATTTTCAAACAGGTGTCCTAGGTAATTCTTAATAACACCGCTAGTATAGATTTGATATTTTTAGGGAGAATGTCCTTAACTCCTCTACCATACCATGCCTTGATGCGAGAGTACTTCCTGCACATTTCACAAATTTGATCAAAAGGTAGCTGAGAAACATTTCCATGTCCTAACAAATTTAGCAGATTAATGGATTCATCTAAAAGACCTCTTAAAAATATAGTTCTGATGGTTTCAAGATCTAATTTATGTTGCTTAGACTGTTGGAGGTTACATAAAAATCTCTCAAGGTAATCCACGATGCTCTCATCCTCCCATTGTGTTGTTTTGAAAATTTCCTCTCATAGATAAAATAATTTACAGTATTCTTGATTTTTTTAAAGGAATAGTCTTGTCATCCCATCCCATGTCTGAATGGTATAATTTCCTCCGAGCCCCATGAACTTGCCTAGAGTTGTGGCAAGGAAGAGCTTAATATTTTTGGCATCAGATGAATAGTCATAGATCTTGCATAAAATATCAAACTTAAAGAGAAATGCATTGGGGTCCTAATGAGACTTACCATGAAAGTGCAGGGGAAATGATGGGGGAATGTTCTTCATTTGTACTATGGAATCAAAGTCCACAATAGAGAACCCAAAAGTGATTTACTCTTTTTCATTGTTCCCTCCATTCCCTTCACCAATTCCATTATTATGCACCTCCTCATTATCAACCATTTTTTCATTATTTCCAAACAAATTATATTCAGTCTCCAGTGGTGGCAACTAAGGCTGTCTCGTTCTTGGATCTGTCCTTACTACCAACTCAACCATAGAAGGGGATTTTCCGTAAAAGTTTTCTTCTTATCTCCTATTGGCTGAGATACTCTAGAATTTCTCTCTTCATAATCCAAGTGTAATTTTATGGCCTCGTTGGTCTGAGTCTACTCCGACAATCTACCTACAACTGACCCAATGTTAGAGAAACTGCTTTTGAAAATATTAGATTTAGATTTACCCTACTTTTAGGTTTGGACCCTTTCCCCTAGTCATATATATTTAAAAGTGAAAAAGATTGCAGAAAGAATTAAAGTATAGCATCAAACTAGCCTGTTGTCTCCTGATGATACTGACTTAGTAGTGTCAATAGTGTTACATTTTCTATTAGAAAACACACCAACCTTAACATAAAATCACTTGCACGAAAAGAATAAAAGAATAAAAATCTCATTCTGCAACCAACATGACAAGAATTTGTGGGGCACATGTGAGGTGGTAGCATAGGTTCTTACCTCCCCTCCTCCTCCGAGTCTTAAATGCTCGGGAATACGATCAAAATTGGGTTACCCAGGTAATATGCCTTAGCGCCTCCCTGAGCACGACGCCAAAATGTTGGGTGTAGCATTTGACAGATAAATTTATCAACACTTATTTTATTAGTCTGGGAGTCATAAACTTAAAGGCATAACACAATGTGTACCAAGACAAAACCCACATGGACTTGCTAACTGAACTATGTCAATCTAGGGGATTTTCACACAATCAACATTAAATCCTATTATCACTTTTATTTTTGTTAGAGCACAACCTCTCGAGCTCAGATAACCAAAATACTCCTAGTGGTAGTATCCCAAAAAAAAGGAAGAGACTCCTAAAAGGGCCACTGAGTTCTTTAATTTTGGCTCCTCCTAAGCTGGCTGACTTAAGGTCTTACTCAAATCTATAGTGGACAAGGGAATTCAATACCTCTATATGGTTTTCATGAGTATAGGACAAAAAAGAAACAAATTTCCTGGTTCTGACTCCTCATGGGTTGGCTAACCTAATGTCTTTCTCAATTATCCAGTGGACAAAAGGACTCAAGATCTTTGTAAGCACAAAGCGGAAAATGAAAGTGTTCATGCTTGATCCAACATAATAACTAAGCAACGCTGCACTCACTCTTTGTTAAAGGATAACAATGAGTAGTCCTAAATCCACTCGAGGGTTACCTTTACCATCAATCACTCTTTGTTGTCTTGAATACACACTAGATAAGGTAGTTCGTAATCATTTGTCTCCAATATCTACTTCAACAAACAACACACATAAACTCTATACAAAATATTATGAGGATTTATTTTAGAATGATCAAAAAAGAGCATAGAAATAGCTATAGAAACAGAATATTCCAATTCTTGGATTCAAATCTTGTTCTATTATAAAGGATTATACAAATTTTCATCTTGATATGGAAACCCACACCTATGACTATGATGACTTATATGCAAGCTATGTGTAGGGTTTACAAAAAAAATTTAGTGTCATAAACTCATATATCAATAAAGAATACAAGTGATGAGGAATCTCTTACAAACTTACTGGTAAATGATATTACAACTCAAGTCCTTAAGCCTAGATTAAGAAAAACAATATCTCTTTTATCATCTCAGATGCCCACAAATAAATTTTATTTTAGATCACAATCATCCTATCAAGGTCTATAACTCCAAGAAATTAAGGTCCTTTTGCTGTATTAACTATGAAGTACTCATCATATAATAAATTCCCACAATCTTGTGTATAAAAAACAAAATACCATTCGTAGAAAAATGAAACTTTAAGGAATAAGGATGGCACTCAACCCTCAAATAAAATCACAACCTTAGGTGTTATAAAATTCTAGATCTATGTACATTCATTCTTACATTCAAATAATCATTTCAAACAAGGAAAACTAACAAATCCTCACATTAACATAATATACTAGACTTTGGATATAAGAAAAAAATATTGATTCTACTCAATATATAAGCCACCCTTCTAGATATAGGATATTAGTACTCGGATTTATGCATTTAAACAAGAGATAGGTAAGAGAACAATGGGTTGGGTTGGTGGGCCCAAGACAACAAACTCGTTTCCTTTGAAAAACTAAATCATAGAGCGAAAGAGATTATGAAAAACAAATAATATAACCTGGCATTAACCTTGTATTACGAGATCAAAAATATTTTTACATGAAGCACAATAACATAGTCTGACCCACTGGCCTTGAGAGCGGCTTACAAACTTAAAATGATAGCATAAAAGAGTACAAATACAACTAAATTGGACCAAATCTAGTGTTAGCCTTATATATTGATTAAGATATAGAGAGAAACTAAAACAAGGCATGATCAATTACAGAATAGAAGGTAGTGAGATCAAAACGACCTTCTATCTAAGTTGATCAGGTAACATTGTTTACCCAAAGCTGGAATAAGTTGAAACAATTTGGAGGAGGAATTGAAGAAGGAATCCCCAAATCTTGGCCATGATCCATCAAACAACCAAATGGAACGATTCATATTACGCTCGAATCCCTTGACCTTGAATACATCCACGAACTGAAAAAGTGTCCAATAGTGCGCTCCACGAGCCCATTTGGTATTTTTCTATTGGAGATTGTCTATACAACTCACATTCCCTAGTTACAATACTGGAAACTTCATAAGTAACACTTTAGAATAATGATTAATCTTCACTAATGCAACCAAACAAAATATTCTTGGCATTATTTTAGAATTTAGCTTATAACCTTGTAAAGTGTCTAGATTAGCATAGTAACCCAATGTTGTGTGAAAAAGGGTTCATAAGAGTGCAAAATGAAGTGTTAAAGTGGAAAAAAGGAGTATAATAGCGACAAAATATCCTCAATTACCAAGCCTAATAGTAACAAGGTACATCACATGTTATTTTGTTATTATTACATATGCAAGTTTCTTGGATGTGATAACATTGTTCTACAACATTTATCCTCTATTAGAGAAAGTTGTCAATCTAGTAACACTATAGATGGATATAAAAATTCATTCCCAAATATAGACAATTCATAGCAATATAATGTTATTAGAAATTTGTCTCATTTGGATGTTCTCAATATGGAAAATGAAAAATTGATTCCTAAATCTAAAAAATCAAGGTGAGTAACCATGTAGAGATTGATTACATTGTCGAACGTTTCTTAGAAAATTATGAGCTCAACCTTGCTAATAAGGGTGAAGTAACTACTCTAGCAAAACCCTAAACTTGGGAAAATGGGTTTCATCAAAAGGAGATGCATATTGGACATTACCATGGCCATGTCAAGAGAAATGGAATGGACCTTAGTTATGGGGTGAGATACTTTATTTCTAAAAACAAACTTTAAAAAGGATTGCAATCTTGTTAAATGACCCTTCATTCTTGCAATGTCACAGGCATTGGAATTTGACCCTTTCTTTTTACAAGTTAACAAAATGTTTTTCTCTAATGTGGTTTCTTCCCTGAAAATTAATGGAGCAAAGTGCAAAGACATGAGATTGTTTTCATCCATCTTCCAAGGTCTCCTTTTACATCACACCTTTCATTTGCCAAGATGGCATTTGAGGCTTACTTCTATTTATTCAATTGGAAAGCTAGCTTAGAGAGATTCAGAGGAATTCCATTTATGAGGAAAAATGCCTTAGCACTTATAAACAAACAATGTGAGAATAGTGCATCATTAGGAATATGTTTGAAATATTGATTTTTTTTTTACAATTTTGGTCTCTCAATTCAATTCATTGTGACTAGGTGTTGTGGGTATAACTTTAAATATATTTGAGATGGTTGTAGAATTGATGCAATCAAGGCCAAATTTTAAGATTTTGGGCACCCTCTTTTCCTTTTAGGCCTTACTAAATGAGTTATGTTGATTGATAAATTAGTTTCTCAAGCATTATGTTTATGGTTATATATCAAACCTGTACCACAATCAAGCACTATGCATGCTTATTTTGAATCAGGTGAGGTCACTCACTGTAAAATAAGGAAGATAAAATAATATCCTATGATCCTCTTGTGGCATATTTCTAAAAGCAATGGATAATTTTATTGCACTCCTAAAAATAGGAGTTTAAGGGTTATTAATGTTCACGCTCAAGGCCTAGTATTTTTTGCAAAATGGAGTATAAAGGGATTGAGGTCTAAAAAAATATGCTAAAAACAACATAAATTATAAAGCCATGTATGGCAGGCGTAGGTTTAGTGGGCTTAATGTGTGATATCTCCCCGGTGTTACCCCGTTTCGAGGGTTCCATTCAAAACCTTTTCAAAAACATGATTACATCCATTAATATCCCCTTTGTAGTTACTTTTGATTGGTTTTGTCCCTATCAATAACATATTTAGGATTTTATCCTCTTCTGCTGAGATACATTCCATCATAGAGCATTATGTTACAACCACTAGACCTGAAATATTTGTATCTTATGTTTCAATGCCAATTATGTCTTAACGCGTTAAACAAAGTTATTGTCCATATTTGTTCCCTTTATCTATGGCACCCTTTTTGGAATTCTTCCTCAAAATAAACAAAGATCCCTAAATTTGTCTAAGAATCCCCTTTTGCTTCTATCGATATCTTTATTTGATAGCTTGGTCCCCAATGTTTAAGTATTTTAATTTAAGTTTGGGTAATATTAGTTCAACTCCACTAGGTTATCTTAAGTGCCCTTCTTAAGCATCCTCAAAGTCCTAATGATTCAACCAAAGTAGTCCTAAACTACACTAAGTGGTGACCCATAAAATCAAATTGTTAGGTAAAAAGTATCAAGGTTATCCAAGGGATGTGATTTCCATGATACCCTAATAACATAATTCAAAATAAATTCAAAATTTAGCTATGTTGGCTTAAGGGTCAACATCATTGAGGTATCTCAAGTGAACATTAAAGAGTTCCACGAGACTACATTATCTTAATGAATTGATACCTCATTAATAGAGAAAAAAAACTTAAATATGAGCCTTGGGCTTGATTGGTTAAATATTCACATCTCTCATGTTGATTAAGGGTCTCCTCCATCTGTTTGGTATAATAGTGTGATACCCTATTTTCCTTATGGCCAATGAAAGTGTGCCACATAAACATCAAGTCAATAAACTAGAAGAACAAAAACATACCTAATTATTTATTGCACATGGGGTCTTGCTTAGTCATCACAAGTGTCACATTATAGCCAAGTGTAAGGAATTTGAGAAAGAAAACATAAAAGGCACCAATTAGAGGATGCCACGTGGCACTTAGGGTGTCAACCCAAAACCAAGATTACTCGGATCAGTGACACATTTAATTTCCAAATCCTTTGAAAATGTGTGTATCTCCTTGGGTACATATTAGGCATTGAATGTTCCGACCACATTAATAGAAAATTTTCATCATGCATGTTAAGTCCATGATACATAGAAGAAACCATAAACTATTGTAAAAGCCAAACATTTATGTAGGAACAACACATTTTAACTAGGAGCTCACATAATTCAACATGTTTTACTTCGTGACATGTTGACATGGTCTACTAATTTTAAGTGATACAAATTATTACTCAAAGAACAAGTATTAAATTTTTAATAGAAAATAGTCTATGTTTTAAATCCATCCATTTATTATATCTTATATTTCTAGACAATATTTTTTGTGGTCTAGCAACAACTTAGAATGGTTGCTGTGACAATGACCTAGGTTCAAATCACGGTGGACATGCTCCTCTCCTCTACGGGGTGTACTAGATATGGATATTAATTATATTTAATATTGTGGAGGTAGCCTTTGGGTAGATTACCTTATGCCATTTCCAAGGTACCTACAACCCTATTCTTCAATTAATTGTGTGAGGATGGGTTGAGAGTATTGAAGGCCTAATATCATATTTTCCATGTCAATGCTAAAGGATATGAGGATTTCTCTCTTGGATTCAAAATGGGTTTTTTGATATCGCTCATCATTCCATACTCAAAACAATTATAATTATATTAAACTAAAATTATATTAAGATTTTAAAGGATTTGGAGTTTCCCAAGGCATTAGATAACTTGAGAAATACACTAGTCTTTCATGGGCTTCCTTCTTCGCCTTCACTAATAATTTTTTTCCATAAAAACACCATAAATTCATTGCCTATTATTGAGGACAAGCCTTCTCTTCCTTCTCTTTCTACATTTTCTACTTCAATTTTTTACAAGGAAATAATCTTACCCCACCATCACACATCTAAGTTAATAATGAGGGTGTTGGTGCTATGTCATCCCCCATGCAACTTTCCCTATTCTTCCTTTAAAAAAATAGATCGATGGAAGATAAATTATTAATCAAATAAGTGACTAATAACCACAAAGGAATCAATTATATTTCTCATTTCATATGAAACTTTATCACCAACCATTTAAACATATCTATTTACACCACGATCACAATGGTATATAATCTTAGAGTTTAAGTACTCGATCTTTTATGAAAATAAGGTCCTCTTTCAAGAAAGCTAGACCAATATCACTTATTGATATGATAAATTTAAGCTCGGGATTCATTTATAGAATCATCTTGTATGAAATCTCATCCCAATGTACTTTAGAGAACCATAATGAATGATAACAAGTTGAATGGAACCATTGTGGATTATTTTAGTACTCTTATACGGATAGAATTATTGAGCTCAAAGGACAACAAACTATGTGGGGATTTTCCTCTTTAATGAAGTAGTGTGTAGCCACTCAAAATACCAACTCTATCAAGCCGGAATATTTTATGTGATTTACTTGATATAAACACCATGTCAAATAAATAAGTACTAAATTTAGAAGGAAACATACTCAAAACCAAAGGCATATTCTCAAATATTACAAAAAAGTTCATTAGAGTATTCATGAGAAAAAAATAGGTTTAGGGGTCACATTCTCAATTGATTTAAATAATTGAATCAATTACAATATCTTGATTCCATTCAAACATATTAATGAGCCACTTTTATATTTTTTATTTTCTTTTCCTACCATTTGACTTTTGAGTTTCACAACAAATTTGTCGGGAGGAGTATTGAATTTGGCAAGAAAGTAGTGTTGCATTACCAAGTTTTATTTTTAACGATTCTAATAATGTTCTAGAAGTGCATAAGCTCAATAACAACATTTCTTTTCAATTTTATAAAGGTATTTAGTGTCACTACATTATTTTTTATAGATCCTTGAGGGAGATATCTATTTTTCTTAGAAAACATGGAGTTATGTTTGAGCCCTAATCTTCACCATCTCATAAACAAGATGAAATATCGATTTTCATCATTTCAAGAAAAAATAGTTGAGAGGAAAAGTTACAAACACATTATTTTGCTAGCTTCAATGTATTGTTTAAATCAAATAGTCATTTTTTTAGCATTCAAAAGTTTAAAAAAAGGCAAATGCTTGAATTTTCAAAAATCTGGAGAAGGGAGTTTATCATTTCTTGTAAAATGAAAATAAACGGGGTAATGTTTAGAACTTGAGCCAAGGCTTGAAGGATCACGATCCTAGTAGTTATTCTAGATTGTTTTTGTGTTATTTAGTGGTATTGTCACATTTATTACATTATAGTTAACATGTTTGGACATTGCCTTTTGATCACAAGGGAAGCATTGTCCTCTCATCCAATAATACCTTTTTAATTTTTGGCTTTTCTAGTGGTATAAAGAGCATAGATGTTGCTAAAAGTACCCCACAACCTTGTCCTAAAGGTGTATCATGACAACCTTCCTTTTGATGATGAGTTTATTGATTCTTAGCATGATATTTTGAGTAATTCATTTAGGTTGGGCTCATATTGGGTTATTTTGTAGGAAATATCCCCCCTAAGACAATCTACTGGAACTATATTTGGGAGATGTAGGAGCCACTAGGTTGGCATTGCATCCATACCCACAACTTAACCAAAGGAATTTTTTTATTTCATTTTAATCACCCAACACATGTGCAAGAAATATTGCTTTGAGGCCCTTGTGTCTGTATGAATACTTTAGTGGTATTTTTCCATAGGAAACATGACTTCTTTATAGAAAAAGCTATCAAGCTAGCTTGCTTGTTCTGGGTGGACTTATTTAGCCTCCTAATGCAATTATAGCAAGCCCTATAATGTAATGCAACCTTGTTAAGGGGCTTTATCTAACATGTACCTAAATGATTTTTTCACCCTCATCGATAATGTACAATCTACATTAAAGTTAAATTGTCAAAATACTTACCCACATGGAGTAGCTCAATTGGGTATTGTCGTGTTATGAAACATCATGTAAACCATGAGATTCAAGGTTAAAATCTCTCATGGGTTAAGCCAAACAAAAATTTCTAAAGGATTTATAGAATTTTGGTTTATTAGGAATGGAAATTGGATTGAGTACTAGATAGTTCACTACATAAGGTTTCCTAACACTTGAATTTATTGTCAATGCTTAAACCGAAAAATCCATGAGTATTTAGTCATGAATTTGGGTGACCCAATGGTGGCCTCTTCCACTCACATCCATCCTTCCTGAGAAGAACTCGGAATATGAATACATGTGAAGTTGTTTAGATTAAATTTTTGCATAAAAATAAAGCTAATGGTGTCTACAAATCCCTTACATCAAGGAATTTTTTTAAAATTCTTTGTTCCCCAAGGCCATAACCATGAATATATGTAGTTAGTTATAGGCTAAAATAGCCAAAAAAATGTCTACTAACACCATTATTCATGGAGGTGGTGGGTGATGATCATACCATCCTATACCGTTCCTTCAACCCAAGGAAATAAATCATCACTTGAAGTCACAAAATAACGTAAGTGACCATGGCATGTAATTGTCAGTGCTTGTTGGATAGATTCATCTCCTACTACCATCTCTTTTCAAGTTCTCAAGGACCTAGAGAATATCAAGGTAGAGATGTAATAATTTGTTGGTTTCTAATAAAAGTGACATGGTGGAATTCATAGGGATTGAAAGACCTTGGAAGGAAATACATTATTCACTAGGTGTTAATGAATGTGGGTGGAATAGATATATTGTATTTTCAAGGAGTCAAAACTATAAGGTCTCTTATTTGTATTGCTCTATCAATAATTTGGATGGGTGTTAAATACTTTTAATTTTATCACTTATTGTTGTGTGTGCAACAACCCCCCATTTGTTTCTAAAATAAATGGGTACCCTATTTAATTTTTGACTTTTGATTTGTTAGTATTTGATTATGAAAGTGTTGTTAACTTGTTTTTTGATGTTTTTGTTATGCATAAATCTTAATTCTCTTTGATTTTGTAAAACTTTGTCTTAGATTCTTGAAAAATACAAGTATTCCTCACCCCATCAGCTCATCCAATATTTTTATTATCCCTTCGTGTGATGTTCATTTTTTTCCTCGAATTCCTGAATATGCGTGTTTGTTTTATTGTTTGAGAAAAATGGTCGAATTACACGCCTGATTGTACTCTGTTTCAAAGAATTTTGAGTTTTGCTTGACATCCACCCATTTGGACTTGTGTGAGTACCAAAACGTTTTAGAACTTCCACCCCTAGATGACTGGATATCCATAATTAAGTTAAATCCTTAATCAAGATTAGCTAATAATTATTAACAAATCCACCAATATGATCTCCCGCTCGAGCAAAATGACTTTGTATACCCCACACCCCAGATGATCAAATTTCATAGTAAGTTTAATAATCATCAAATTAGGTTAATCAAGAAATTTAATCATGATTTAAAATTAATAAAGGAAAATCGAATATATGAATCCTTTTGATGGTTACTACTCATTGCACCACCCAAAATTTGGATTCCTGGATAAGGCCATAACAAATGAGATGAATAAAATTGGGTTAACATTAATTTAAATGGTTTTAGTCCTCATTAAACGTGGATCAAAGTTAAACCCTTAAATACGACCTCCAAGTTGAATAAAGCATACAAACCCGAACACACTCTCTAAACCTGAATTTCTGTATTAATGGACATTGAACCATTCATTGGTCATTAATAATTGATTTGACATGCATCAATGCCCATATTGACTGCATAAATTGTTACTTTGTGTAGCCTTACAATGAGTACTACCTTATTTAAGATTGTTGGCCTCTTATTAGAGCTAAAGCTTCTTGTAAATATAACTCATAATCTGGGTGTAAACCTAATCCATTACCCATTGCTTTGAACAATACCTCTGGCCTCTAATTAACCATGATATCTTTATCATTTTTAGAGCAAGGTTTTCACCTAATTTGAGTTGTTTTGTTTAGTTTGTTGCACTAATTTCTCATTTCAAATACTCTTTAATATTTAGGATTCTTATAAGTGCTAATTTTGTATGTTTAGGAAAAATGGGACAAAACAAAGACAAAGATCTCAAAACCTTTCAAACTGGACGTAGCTAATCAAGAACAGAGATATCGAGACCAATCCCTTTAAAATTGGAGTATATCCAATTCCATTGAATGAAAATCCGATTGATGGCCAATTAGGGCATCCTCAACAATAGTTCCCACAACGAGATTTTTAGTTTGGGAATGTTATTTCATTTGTTTAATGGATTTTCTATGAACAATAATTTCTTGTTTTAAATATTAAGTAAATAGTTTGTTAAAATGATGAACCAATATCTTTTGTTATAGAAATTTTACTCTATATATACGACTCTCTTCAATGATAAGAGGGTCGAATGAATGTGTATTGAAGGAAATTGATATTCCCTATAAGCTATTTTGATCAATTTTTAAGACCTATGGAGCTTTTGAGAAAGTCTATTTTTTTCAACAAGATATTATATGTGATATATTTTTATATTTATATGTGATTTTCATTGAATATGAAATTAGGATTTGATGAATTGTTTACTTTCTATGAACATTAGTATACTCATTTTAATTATATAATTAAAATAAGTATTTGTGCTTATTAATTTGTTTAAGTCACATTTATTTTGTCACTTAAATTGATTGTCTTTCCATCTGATGTTCATGCTTCAAATTCAATTGTATTGTCATCAATGATGTAGAACAGATTTAACTGATTTAGAATAATATTTAGAATTAGTATTTAATACCAAAAATAATAAAACCCATATTTATATCCATCATTCTTTCATTAGGGTATATTTATTTTAGGTGGCCCAACTGAGCCCACATATCAGTCACAAAATATTACTTCCTTAAACAATTGCAATTTCCTAATAAACCTACAAGTGTACAACTCTTTCTCTCCTCCTTATTGGTAATACCAAGCTTTAGAAACATAAAAAAGGTAGGAGTTATATGTAGATAGGTTTTAGTGATAGATATTCATGATATTTAGATTAGAGTAGTAGTAGTAGGTTAGATATTTACTATAGGTTAGTTTAGGTTATGGCAACCAGGCCAACATACAGGTGATTACCAAAACACCAAAAAATGGTCTAATTGGGGCCCCAATCGGGTGGTAACTCCACATTTCAATTTAGAATTTTCCCAACTGTCAACAATTAGCACTAGAAGGAGGGTCTTTCAATGATGAATGACACATAGAACCTCACATAAAATCATACATTATTCACAAATATTTCCAACACCCTCAAATCCATGTACACCCTAAAGTCCTTGCGTATCTAACACAGAATCACTAGAATCATATACCCCTGGCCATTTAGAAGAAGTAACCCAACCTGATCAAAAGCATGCATCTACTTTTGAAACGACTCAAGGCCCCTCTACATTTAATCCTTGGTTGAGAATCCAACAGTCCCTTAAAGGGTTTCTTCATAAGTCAACTTCAAAACTTATTCATATTCAACAACCAAAATTAGAATCTATTGCTACTGAGAAATCAAATTCCTCAGTTCCTCCTAAGAGGTAATATTATGGAGTTTTAACCAAATATCAAACCAAGAAGCTTGGTCAGTCACCTATTGAATACCCTATTCCTATTAGACATAGACATTATGAGATTCAAAGTATCATACATCTCCTGAGTTAATAGAGCTTGGTTTTGAAGAATAAGTATTATATTTTATCCCTCCCTTGTCTCTTGGTCGTCCATCTTCCATTTCTTCAACCTCTCACTCTTCATCATCAACCCCTATCCCATGCATAATCATACCACCAAGACCTTGGAAAATCTTGGGAGCAATGAATGTTCCTAGGCCACAACATGACCTACCAAAAAACCTTGAAAGGTTTCTCCAAATTCTTGATCTAGACAATGGGGAGACCCCCAACAATTATAACAAATTAATGCTTGTTATTAACTTTTTGGGTGTTGAACATGAATATGTTGTATGCCACCTTTTTCCCTACACCTTTGATGGGAAAACCTTGACTTGGTATGTTGCTTTACTGGCTAGATCCGTCATTGATTGGAATTCCTTTCAAAAACAAATTTCGAAAAAGTTTGGAGAAGATAAGACTCCAACAACATTAGCACTCAAGCTTTCTTGGATTGAGATGAAGCCTAGAGAAAAAATTAAAGATTTTAATCAATGATTGATGAACCATTTAAATAGGATTCTAGATGATATCAAGCTAGCTGATGATGTGTTGATTGAATATTATACCACAACCCTACCTTCAATTATTTCTATATTCGTTAAAAGAGAAACTCAAAAAACTCTGGCTAAGACTCAAAATGAAACTATAAAAATTGAAAATGAAGGCCTATATGTATCAAGAAGGTAGTTGTAGAGGAGAAAAAAATATAAATACTATTAAGAAACAAACAATTATGAAAACTATTGAAGAGAAAAAAGAGAAGGATGCCTTTGACATGCAAGATCTTAAAAGGACGATTAGGAAATTGTCAAATGAATTTCAATCAAATAGGAGACTTAAAAATACTTCAACAGAAGGTCCAACAAATAGGAGACCCTAGATACATTTTAAGAGGAATCCTTCCACACCTCAAAATCAACCTCCCACTGAAGAAATTATGAAGACGTTGCTTAGGATAATTTTTGTTGAGTACACAATGCTAAACATTATGAAAAAACTTGTCCAATTTTTATAAATATGCTTAAAGTGTTCATGGGTAACAAAGAAGAAGGAGCTGCTCAAGTGGATGAAGAGGAACTAGTAGAAGAAGAGCCTTCAACTTCTGTCAATATTTGATGGGAGGTTTGCAGAGAAACAAATAATGAAAACACAGATGATGAAGTTGAAGAAATAAATATAGCTTAGACCAGAAGTAATGAAGTTGAAGAAATCAATATAGCTTAGACCAGAAGTAAGTGTCATCCTTCATCCTCTACAAATCCTAATGGTCAGACTCTTGTAATAAAAAACAACACTAACGGACAAGGCCACTTCTAGTTCAAACAAAAATGTTCAAATTGAAACTCTAGAATATGAATTGGTTGAAGACATGAAGAAAACCAGAGCTAATATTTATTTTTATGAACTATCAAAACTCACTAAACAAAAAGAAAACAGTTTAAAGCTTCATAAGCTGGCACAACTGATATTCATACAAGAAATACTGAAAATCCTTCATCCAAAAGATAGCTCACATTGATGAAGTATTGATTAAAGATAAGTATGCTTCATATACTCCCCCTTTTCTAT
Source organism: Pinus albicaulis (assembly GCA_034641835.2). Classification (NCBI taxonomy): domain Eukaryota; kingdom Viridiplantae; phylum Streptophyta; class Pinopsida; order Pinales; family Pinaceae; genus Pinus; species Pinus albicaulis. Next base: position 744,769,266 of record CM076579.1, read on the forward strand.
TGACTTTTGAGATTTGTAATTGAAATTTCCATAATTGTATGGTTAATTCTGGTAGTTCTACAAATGTCATGCCAACTTTTGTGGCTAAGAAATTAAATCTAGAACCCTAGTAATCCTCCACCCAAATTGTTCAATTAATTAGATCTACAGTAAAAGTACTGGGAGAATTCAAGGAGTTGTTAATTAGAATATCATATGATCTAAAAAAATCACATTATAGATGTAATAATTGTTAACATCCATGAATCCTATGGCTTAATTTTAAGTAGAGATAGTCACAAAAACTCAATGGTTTTTTCTAACTGATTGGGCACATCTTTGGTTGCCTTGGAAGGGGAAGTCTAATATGATCAAGGTTGAATGAAAAGAGAACTTGAAATATAATTCTACTAATCTTAGTGATCCAAATGAGCCAATTATGTTCAGTCAATCAATACTCAACAATTACTCTTTTGATTTGTATTTTGGTAATTATACTTCTGAAATCTATCCTTTTATTGAGTTAGAATCACATATTGATGCTTTAAATTTTGAAAATATTACTACTTCTAATTCCACAAATGAGGTTTCTTTCTCTATAAATAATGACATAAATACATGTTAGTTTTTGTTATACTTCGATGATTCTAAATCCATTAAAGTTGTTGGCACCAGATGTATTCTTCAGAACCCTAAAGGTACTAATTTTTTTCTAGCATGTAGATCAGATTTTGATTATATTGTATCAGAGTATGAAGCACTAATTCAAGGACTAAAAAAAGTTATTGATATGAAAGTCAAGAAATTAAAACCCATTGGCGATTCTGAAATCATTGTTAAACAAGTAAAAAAGTTATTCACTATGTTTCCATTCATTTGAAAAATGATCGACAATTGGTTTTGGATTTAATTCAGAATTTTCATCATTTTGAAATAAATTATACATCCCGGTCACAAAATGTAGATGTCAAATTACTGGAAAATGTGGCGTCAAAGTTACTCCTTGTAGAGAAATTTTCACCAAATAAATTTTCGGTGGAAATATTTTTTCGGCCATCGGTGCGAGATAATGTCACAAACCTTAGGGTCATTAATGATAATAACCAAATTGTTAATTACCTCACACTTGACGATAATTTTCAAAGGTCCCATCAATTATGAACAAGAAAATCTTATTCCAAGATCAATGTAACATCTTGAAAATCTATATGATTTCCAAGAAAGGTTTAAAGCTAGAACATACTGTAAAACTTGCAATTCTTCTATGAAGCATGAAGTTATTAATTCGGGAAGTGATCAACAACAACATAATGCTAACTTAGGAGTTGATTGTTCTCCTTTTGAACAAGCAAAATTCATAAATCTGTTTAAAGAATTTGAAGGCATATTTTCCAAGACATATGATGAGCTCATATTTTATGACACATGAGTGATTCAGCATGTCATCACTATAAAACCAAACATCAAGCATATTCAACAGAATCTCAAAAAAATACCCAAGACTTGAAACACATATAAATGAAGAATTGAATAAACTATTAACAGCTAAGATTATCTTTCCAATTAGGCATTCACAATGGGTATCCAACCTCATGCCAGTTAGAAAGAAAAATTGAGATATTAGGATTTGTATAGATTTTATAAATTTAAATAAAGCTTCATAGAAGGATAACTACCCCATTCCATCAATGAAGAAAATCCTACAGTCAATCGCTTGTGCTAAGATGTTTTCCTTGCTAGACGGTTTTTCTAGTTACAATCACATTCTATTTTCGTATTCTGACCAACTTAAATTCACATATAGGACAAAATGGGGAACATTCAATTACATGAAAATGCAATTTAATTTGATCAATTCCAGAGCCACTTTGGGGAACATTCAATTACAGGAAAATGCCATTTGTTCTAATCAATAGCAGAGCCACTTTTTAGAGAGAAATGGATATTTATTTTTAAGGGTTTATTAATAGATAGATGGTTATTTTGCTGGATCACAGTACTATTTAATCTAATAAAAAAGAAGACCATGTAGAAAATTTAAGGAAAATATTCCAAATATGCAGAAAATATAGTATATAATTGAGTGTTAAAAGGACCGCATTTGTTGTGATTGAGGGAAAATTGTTAGGATTTGAATTCTGAAAATATGGTATAATATTTGATCGTGATCTTGTTTAATAAAATTTGCAAATATCCTTATTTCATAACAAAAAATCAATGCAATAATTTTTAGGAAAGATTAATTTTGTCAAAAGATTTGTTCTTGGTGAAATCATTGAACCTATGCAAGATATGGTAAAGAAGGATCACATATATAAATGGAATGATAAAGAAAAGGATGTGTTAAAATATATGAAACAAGCAATTGTTGAAGCACCCTCTTTAATCAATCCAAATTTTGATGAAGAATTTATTTTGTATACTTTTTCCTCTTACTCATCTTATGCACTTGTCTTAAATCAAAAGGACACAAAATATGTGGAAGTTCCAATATATTTGATGAGTTTAGGGTTGCAGGGATCGGAGTTGAAATATCTTGACATTGACAAGCATACATTCGTTGTATACAAGGAAGTAAAGCATTTCCATCCCTATCTCTTAAAATCTCACACAAAAGTCATTATTCCATATTCAATTGTCAGAAATATTTTGGTGCAAAAAGACTTGAGAGAAAAGCGAGCAAAGTGGATAACCACACTTGAGGAGTATGACCTAGAAATCAAACCTTAGAAAATTTTTTGTGGTTAAGGTCCGTGTAAGTTGATGGAAGAAAGCTGAAGGTTGGTATAATGAATATGAGGTAAGTCTTTAAGAAATGATGTATGTTCATATACCAACTGATACCAAGTATTATGAAATTAAATATTATCTATTAAATGATACTACTCTCGGTCTTTTGACTCCAATAAGAAAAGAGCTTTAGAACTAAAATGTACTAGATATCAACTATTTTATGGGGTAATTTTTAGAAAAGATTATGATAATGTATTATTGAGATGCATTGAGAGGTTTGGTGTAGAAAAGGTTCTAGCAGAAATGCCTAATGAGCTAGCTAGAGGTCACTTTGAAGGAGTGAATATTGCACATAAGATCCTTTGGGTTATATATTATTGTCCTTCTCCATTTAAATATTCCTATTCATATGCTAGAAAATGCAACTTGTGTCAGAGATTGGCCGAGAAAGAGAAGAGCCTACCCTACCCTTACAACTTATCTAAGTGGAAGGTCCTTTTGAACAATGGGGATTGTACATTATCGGTGGGATTATTCCAAATTCCTCTCAATGGAATAAATACATTATCATTGCAACATATTATTTCACCAGATGGACAAAGGTAGTTCCACTTAAAAATATCGATGACAATCATGTGATCTCCTTCCTTGAACATAATATTATTTCCATGTTTAATGTTCTAATTTCACTTGTTTTTTATAGTGTATCGTACTTTTCATATTTAAAGTCAGCTAAGATGCTACGGATAAAGGTATTACCATTAAATATTCTACAAATTACTACCCTAAGTGAAGTAGTTTTGCAGATTTGACCAGCAAAATCCTTATCATTATGCTAAAAAATATATTTCTTGATCATTAGAAAAACTAGCATAAACAACTACCCAATGGACTATGGGTAGATTGAGTCACACCTAAGAAGTCATTGGGTAACTCCCCTCATTTCTTTGTTTATGGCAAGGAAACAATCCTTCCTCCCAATATTTATCCTTCCTTCCACGCATTTAGCCCAATCATTTAATGATGACCCAATTGAAGCCATGGAAGCAAGAATCCACACCCTTTTAAAATTTGAAGAGGAAAGAGAGAAAACTAAATCTAAATTCCATGCCCATCAACAAGTAGAAAATGTTGGTTTGAAAAATATTTGACTATTGATAGAGACTTTATTATTATATTTTTAGCATTGAAGTGGGAAAAAGGCCATGAGGATAAAGGAAAGACAACAAATTTTAACATATTTGGCTCAAACCATTTCAAACTTCTGCAAAACTTGGCCCTTCAACATATATTTTGCAAATATTGTAGGCGGGGATTGAAAGCCTCCCTGTGAACGACCAAATATTAAAGAAATACTTCACTTAAATTATTGCAATATGATTTGTACATATGTAAATATTTTTTCATTTCAATTATCTTGGGATTATCTTATTTTTATAATCCTTTGATAATTTCTTTATTTTTAATAAGTTTTTGAATTTGATATAAATTTTTTAAATTCTCACTTTTCTTAGACTTATATAGAATGGACTATTAACAAATGGTTGCATAGTGAAGAAATTTTTTCTCTAAATATTTTTATTTTGATAATGTAAGCTCTTTAACTTTAAATAGTAATTATAAGAAGTCATTAAGCTGCTGATATTATTGTTATCTAAAATTCATCCTTAGTTTTGAAAATGCTAATCTTTTATTTTCAACAAGAGCTCAATCAACCTTAATAAATACATACAACTTTAGGCAAACACTGATAGTGGATGACAAAGTTTGAGTTAAAATTATTAATATTGAGAAGTAGTTTCTCATTAAAGTAACTCTCGCATCATCCTACTTCTTATATATCCAAAATTGTGAAAATCAATACAAATTTTACAAATCAAAAGGATATCAAAATAAAGAAGAAGTTGTAAGCATTTATATAAAATATGGGAAGTAAAAGGAAACCTATCGGGGCTATGGATGCTTGTTGTCAGCGGGTTGATTCTTACATGATGTTATGGCACCTCGTCGGGGTGGATGCTTGTAGGCATTGAAGCAATTTTGGGTTAAATAGAGATAAAGAATAAATGCATGCAACTTGTTTTTGTTGATATTAAGGTTTGGACTTAACACTTTTAATTCACAAATAATATAATGCACAATATATTGATAAATTAATGAACTTTATCTTTCAGCTCTTGCAAAAATACTAGATAAAGTGTGGCTACTTATAATAATTGAATTATCTTTATCTCAAATAACATGTATTATATCAGATCTTATAATTATTTCTAAAATCAAGATTTAGACTTTATTATAATTAACATTATTTTATGAGATAAAATTGATTCTTCCTAGACTTGTGTTTACATTTGTTTGCATTTATTCTTTATCTCTATTTAACGCAAAATAATTGAATTATCTTTATCTCAATTCAATTACCGGTGTAGCAACCGCCCATTCATTTCTAAAATAAATGGGGACCTTATTTAAATTTTTATTTTGGCTTGTTTATTTCTCTACGAAAGTTTTGCTAACTTGAAATCTTAATTCTCTTTTATTTTGTATTTATTTTGTAAAACATTGTGTTATATTTTTGGAAAATTCATATTTCTTCCTCATCCATCCACTCATTCGGCATCCACCTTATCCCTCCATGTGATGTTCCTTTGTTTCCCGAGATGCCCAAATATGCGTGTTTAATTTATTGTTTGAGAAAAAAGGTATGATTTTTCACTTGATTTCACTATGTTTAAAAGAATTTTGAGTTCCTCTTAACATCCTCCCAATGAGGCTTGCACAAGGACCAAAAAATTTTACACCTTCTCCCCCCAGATGACATGATATCCATAATTAATTAAGTTAGATCCTTAATAATGATTAATTACTAATTATTGACGAATCTGCCCATTTTCTCTCCTACTCCTTTTGAAGTTAATCATGATTTATAATTAATAAAGGAAAATACAGTATCCATCTCCTTTTGATGGTTACTACTTGTTGCACCTCCCAAACCCCAAATGCTCGAATAAGACCATAACATAATGCGACAGGTAAAATTGGGTTAAAGTTAATAAAAACAAGGATCAAAGTTAAACCCTCAAATCTGGCCTTCAGGCTTAAGAATCCATACAAAACTGAACACACTCTCTAAACCTCAATGTATGAATTCAAAACCCTTGAACCATTCATCAACCATTGATAGTTGACTTGACATGCATCAACACCCACATTTATTGCATAGAGTATTACTCTATGTAACCTTATGATGAATACTACCTTCATTAAGATTGTTTTCCTCTTAGTAGAGCCAAGCCTTCTCGTAAATACAACTCATAACCTTGGCGTAAACCCATTCCATTACTGATTTCTTAGAACAATACCTCTAGCCTTTGGTTAACCGTGATTCCTTAATAAGACGTTATTAGTTTAAGAGCAAGGTTTTCGTCCAATTAGGGTTGTTGTGGTTAGTTAGTTGCACTAATTTCTTATTTCAAATACTCTTCAATATGTAGGATTATTCTAATTGCTAATTTTTCTTGTACAGGTAAAATGGGACAAAACAAAGACAAAAATCTCAAAAGCTTTCAAATTGGATGCAATGAATAAGGAATATAGAGATCGAGACCAATACCTTGAAAATTAGAGCATATCCAATTCTGTTGAATGAAAATATGACTAATGGCCAATTAGGGAATCCTTGAGAATAGTTCCAACAATTGGACTTTTAATTTGGGAATGTGATTTCATCTATTGAAGAGAGTTGCTTTGAACAATGCTTTCTCGTTTTAAATTTTAAGTATATAGTTTGTTAAAATTATGAAACAATATCTTTTGTTATGGGACTTGTACTTTATATATATGACTCTCTTTGATGAGAAAAGGGTCGAATGAATGTGTATTGAAGGAAACTAATTTTCCCTATCAACTATTTTGATCAATTTTAAAGTCTTGTGGATCTTTTCAAAAAGTCTATTTTGTTTAGCAAAATCCTGTATGCGATATATTGTTATATGCATATGTGATTTTCACTGAATATTAAGTTAGGATTTGACGAATTGTTTATTTTCTATAAATGTGTGTATACTCATTTAAATTCTATAATTAAAATAAGTATTTGTGCTTATTAATTTGTTTAAGTCAGATTTCTTCTGTCACTTAAATTGATTCTCTTTCTATATGATGCTCATGCTAAGAATTGAGTTTTACTGTCACCGATGATGTAGAATAATTTTATCTCTTATATAATGAAATTTAGAATAAGTATTTAATACCAAAAATAAAAATAAAAACTCATATTCCTATCCATCTCTCTTTCATTAGAATATATTTATTTTAGACTGTTAGAGTATATTTCTTTTAGGCAGCCTAGTTAAGCCCACATATCAGCCACAAAATATTATTGTCTTATATAATTGTAGTTTCCTAATAAACTTGCATTTGGGTAGCTCTTTCTCTCCTTCTTCTTTGTAATACCAAGATTTAAAAACATAAAAAAACTTATGAGTTATATGTAGATAGGTTCTAGTGATATATATTCTGGATATTTAGATTAGAGTAGAAGTTGTAGGTTAGATATTTATTGTAGGTTAGCTTAGGTTATGGCAACCGAGTGAACATACTGATGAGTAACACCACACCAAATGAGTAAGGGTCTAATATGGGCCCAAAATGGGTGGTATATCCATGTTAAAGTATAGAATTTTCTTGCTTATCAACATCAATCTGAAGGGAAATATCACATTTTTTGTTGTGGTGTGACTCCCTTTTGATGATGTTTTTGTAGATTGGGGATATAAGCTTTCTAAAGGACTTCTCTAGATTTTATGCAATTTGGACAGTCAATTCCTAGGTATGTCTAATATTTGTGCCTCTAATAACTAAGAAGAGCATTCGCCATTTTGTGGTGGATCATTGATGAACTCCCTAATGCTCCCTAATTTTCCTATTGGTATTTCAATATGGTTGAATGTCAAGAGAATAAAGAGGGGTCACTACTTGTGGGTCTATGCATAAGGGAAGAAGAAGCATAAATTCCTTAAAATACCACCTTCAAAACTATGACCCTTACATGCATCAACATCAAGACTTGATAGAGGCGAGGCTTGATTTACTTGGAGAAATTTTAGGAAGGTTTTTGAACATATCCAACATAAATTTAATAGGGCCCTATTATTTTAGAAATTTTCCCATTTACTTTGACACCTCAAAAGGTTTATAAGTTCATTTCAATGGCATTGTCATTGTTTTGGACCATCGACCCATTTGGTTCATCCTATCCCATGGAGTTGAATAGGTGAGGTTTCCTAGGATCGATGATATCCTTATTGTTTCCCACCTATAGAGCCTTGATTGCCTAGATTTCATCCATACTATTTGGAACTTGATCCCTGGTCCATGAAATTATAATTGATAGATTTTTTTAGGGGAGGATGCCATATCCAAAATGTTTTGAAATCAAGTTTCCTAGATTAAACATGACTATGATACAAATTATCTAAGTAAGCTATAGGGGATTGCATGGAAGACATTCAATGGTATCCTCACCATTAGGAAACAAAAGATTGTTGAAAATACAAGGTATATTCTTTCATTGGAAGATGCACATCAAGACCGATTGTTACACAACATTTTGCAATTGTCCCTACAATCCCCATCTCGCCCATTGGAGGGTCATTTCTGTGATCAATAAGCATTGTCATGCCTTGAAAATACCATCATTGCATCCCTTTCCATGTGGAAAACATTCCTTCTATTGACCATTTCCTGAGCAGACCACTAAAAACACATGTTTTTGCCTTGGCGCGAGTAGCTAGTTACACTCTCGTGCCGAGCTGGAAAATTAACACTGAGCCCGCGCCAGTTGGTGCTCTGTCCCAGTTAAGCACTCGCACCAAGATGTTTATGGAATGTTTTAAAAAAATAAAGGCGGAGGTTCTATTCCAACCACTACGAGGATGAGTCAATGGGAGTGGTTGAACTAAAACAACCACGGACTCCCTCCTTTAGTTAGTAGTTTCCATCTGCCTTAGAACTCTCCTAAAGGATAGGACTCTCTCCCACCTTTGTAGGGATCCCAACCTCCTCCTATCCTCTATAAATATAGCCATCTTCCATTGATGTGCTATTTGAACAGATAGCTGAAAAAGTAATCATAGAGAGAAGAAGCAATTATAGCTTCGGGAGAATAGTGTAGAGTGTGATTGTTTGTGTGTGTTGATAACATAGTGAGATATTGGACCTTTGTTCATGAGAGTGTGGCAAACATGCTTGGGTACAGACTTGCCGAAGGACAACCTCAACATCAAGGCTTGGTTGTAAACTCCCCTTGTCTTTATCATAATAAAATGCATCTAATGTTTATCTTCCACTCTTGTTTACATCTATAATGAGATTTATAGCATTCCTTGATCAGTTAGATAGATTGTAATTGTTTTATGTTTTTCGTGGTTTTACGCTTGTCGTGTTGTCTTGATTGTTTGTACAGGTAATCGAACGTTGCTAGTAGCGTGTATCGAGCTTGAGAAGAGTGACGGATCAAGAAGCTTCGATGGAAGATGACAACATAGCATCAGGACAAGGTAGGTCATCTTCCTTGCTCTGAATTTCACTTACAATCTAAGAAGGTAGATGTTAGTATGTTCCCGTAGTTGCTAGACCCACCCTAGGGCTAGAGGGATCGCTTCTGTCTGCAGAGTGGATTTACCTGGACAACAAACTGGCGACTTCACTGGGGAGTTTCCTTTGAGTTTGTCACTCTTTGAGGTCTTATTCATTCGATAGTTTTAGTTGAACAACCATTTCCCTGTTTGTTCCTATGTTTTTCATCAATTATGATCTTTTAGTTTTTTCTTGAAGTGGTGAGTCTGGTCTTGGTTGGGAGAAATTCTTTGTTTTTTCATGTTCAGGCATTGGCGCTTTTATTTTTCTGATAGTCGCGCCTATTGGCGCTAGTTATTAGTTAGCAACCTGTACCAATTGGCCATTGGCACTAGTTTTTAGTGAGCAAGTCGCGCCAGTTGGCGCTATTTTCACCCACAAAAGTCGTGCCAATTTCAGGGTGTGTGAAAAATTGAGGTTTTTTCCCTAAATCCTTCACTAGTGTGTCTTTCCCTTCCGGTCTTTTTCTCTGTATGATTTACACGTTCTCTCCTCTACTTTTTCACTTGTGAGCATAGATTACATTGCTCATTGTTCAACTGAAAAGTCTTCTTTCTATGATTGTTTGATGTAAAAGGGAATGAATGCCTTGTTTTGATCTCATGCTTTGGAAGTCCTATTTGTGCTTGACCTCATATCTCTTGTAGCCTTTTGAGGAATTTCATTACAAAGTGTTTAAAACAACGATTGCATTCTTAGTGTTTGTTTGCATCTCTTTTGCATTCATCCTCCATTAAGAAAATTTTCCTTCATTTAGTTTCCGTCTCAAAGTTTTCTTTTTCGTTAAAATGCATTAGATTACATTGCATTGAAAAGTCTTTTTGAGATTTATCATTGAACTTAGATTACATTGTTTAATGATTGAAAGCCGAAAATCGCATTGAGTGCATTCTCTTTCATTAAAAGCATGCATGAAGTAGATTCTCATTTCATCGAAAAATGCATTGAGTGCATTCTTATTCTTTCAAAAGAAAAAGGAAATTATGCATAGATTACAATTGCATAGTTTTCAAAAAAGAGAATTTTTCATAGATCACATTGCACAATTCGCATCGTTGAATGTTTTAGATTACTTTTGGATAGTGAAAGTCATCTAGTTTGGAAAAGTTTCATTTTCAGTATTGTTGTTTGTTGCATCATTGTTTGAGACTCTTCCCTTAACTAGATAACATTCATTGAATTGACAGATTTCTTTCATTATATAGCTGCATACAGGATGTCATATGACATTTGATAGGGCCTTGAAACCGAGACATAATTCAAGATCAACTTTAAAATTTAATCAATAAACCTAAGGAAGCATTGAAACTTAACGCTCACATTTAGAGGTCTAGGCTAGAGACGTGTTCCGGCATCTTAAAACCTAGTCGCTGTTGTTCGCCTTCTGGCTTTAGACAACGCTACTACGAACTTGTGCTCCCTGTACCGTCGAGTATATAAAGGGATACCCCTCTAGGTTGCAATCCTTTTATCCATAGGAAGCTAAGTCTGCCGCCTTGTAATCGTGACACACCGAACACAACATTCAGGGAGACTACCTGCACGTATGCTAAGTCCTTGGTCATTTCTTTTTCATTTGATCACCAAGGTGTATATGGTAGTTCACGGAAGCCTGGAACACCCTCTTGCTTAGAGTACCTGAGTAGTCATTTTGAACTTTTCGTGACTCCTTAAAAAGAGAAGAGATCGTCGAGAGCTTGTCCTTTGATGCTCACTTCAAACTGAAAGTGATAGAGTCACCGTTTTCCTGTTCTCGACTCTTAAAATATGAAACGACAGAGTTTTGTTTCAATATCTTAAAAATTAATTGCCCACAAAAATATTCCTGGTTAAATTTATATTCCTTAGCGTTTGGGTTTTAGAGTTGTTTTCAATGGAAACATTGCCAAAGTTTACCAACCAAGTAATCTCCTCCAAAGGGAATCCTAGTTCTTTTCCTGCTTTTGGGAATGTTGGTGCTCCTTATATGGCAACATTGTCCCTTCCAGGGTTAACTGTTGGTTTGCATGTGTGGTTATTCTCCACCTCTGTGGTCTCAAGTATTCCGCCCTCTGTACATCCATCTCCTCCACCTAAAAAACATCATGTTGATTCTAAGGTGAACCTCTCCCCTTCCTCACATGTTTCTTCAGCCTCTTCTTCTACTTCTCCTGGTGACAGTCTTGATTCTAGTAACCAGGTGGCTAAGAAGAAGAAGAAGTCAGCTAAGCGAGAGGCTAACTTTGCGGATTTTGAGCTTAAGAAACCGTCCATTGATAAACCATCCGACCTTCCACAGAAATTCAAATTCCCTTGCATGTTGTGCAAAGGTGACCACCTTCTTCGAGACTGCCCTCGCATTCCCAAGGTACTTGAAGTATGGTCCGACGGTCGTCCACCGTTGCCTTTGGCTTCCAGAAGTCATATTGATAGCACATCTTCGAGTAGCCATGCTAAGACTCATAAGAAACAGGATAAGATTACCAATCCCTGTAAGTTGTGTGAAGGGCATCATCCCATTCACCTTTGTCTGTACATGGATGAAGCCAAGCGAGTGTTGGACAACTCTACTATTTTTGCACCTTGCCTTCCGACTTGTTACCAGAAACTTTCTTTGAGTCCTCTGCTAGTTGATTCCATGATCGGTCAAGTGTCATCCTTGGTTGATCCCGCTCCCCCAGAAATTCAACTTTAGGAATCCGTTCCCGACCAACCATTGGTCGAGGAATCAGTCGATCTGATCCCGCCTACAGTTCATCAGGTATTTTCCGTCGAGAGTGGATCTCATCACCCTCACGTTCCTCTTGTTTCTTCAGATTCCTCAGACTTGGAGAAAGATTCTCCTGTCCCTGTAGTTCAAGAAGCTGCTCCTCCTACTCCCATGATGGAGGTCCTGGAGGATGCTCCTCTTGCTCCCGTAACACCAGGGGATGACCATCTCAGTTCGATGGTACCCCTCCAAGTAGTTTGGTCGCTTCCTTCAATTGGAGTCAATTTTTAGGATATTTCCTTCCTTCTTATGTGCCTTTTGAGATCACGGTACAGGCCTCCCATGTGGTCGTACCCAGCACCATTATAGATGAAGGCGCGTCCGTTAGTGTTTTGTCTTCAACTACTTCGCAAGCTTTTGGTTCTCCACCGCTTGTGCCTGTTACGCAAAATATGTTGGCATTTAATAGAGGAACCAATCAACCGTTAGGGATCCTTCCGAAGTTTCTTGTTACTTTGGGAGGGAAAACTGTCTATATAGACGTAATGGTTGTCCTAGGCCCCTTGGATTTTAATTTACTCCTGGGGTGCGACTATACTTATGTCATGGGTGCGCTTGTCTCTTCCCTCTTTCGTGTGATCTTTTTCCCACACAAAGGTCGAATCATGACCATTAATCAACTTTCATTCTTTGGTCCTAACGTGACATCTGGTCCACCATCGTCCCTTTCGGGTCTTTATCCATCAGTTTTATCTTCCCTGCCGCAGGTTAATTATGTGGCTATATGTCCTGTGCCCGCATTTAGTGATAGTGCCATTGTGACTCATGTGCTGGGGGCAATAGGTCCTGATTTCCGAGATGTTTATCTCCCATCAGATGAGAACCTCTTGGAATCCATGACCTCTTATTCATCATGATGAAAGATCGTTGGAGCACAGTTCGTTTTTCTTGTGTCAAGCTCCTTAAAAAATGAAACAAGCTCCTTGGAGCACAGTTCATTTTTCTTTTGTCAAGCTCCTTAAAAAATGAAACAAGGTCCTTGGAGCACAGTTCGTTTTTCTTGTGTCAAGCTCCTTAAAAAATGAAACAAGGTCCTCGGAGCAGAGTTCGTTTTCTTGTGTCAAGCTCCTTAAAAAATGAAACAAGGTGTTATGAGGATAGTTCTTTTAATGTGTCAACCTCGTTAAAACAATGAAACACGTTCCTGTTCAATTCGCGTCTTGATAAGATCTCGTAAAATCCCAGTCGAGTCTTTCTCTTGATCTCGTAATTTGAACCTTCACTCCATCTGCCTTTCATATGGACTGAAGCTTGGGGGGCATGTGCACCTCGAATTGAGTCACCATGCTGGGGGCATGCAAACTTATTTCAAGCATAGTTTGTTTCCGTTTCAAGCTTGTGTAAAAATGAAATTGGTTTCAAGCATAGTTTATCTTTGTTTCAAGCTTGTGTACAAATGAAACCAACTTCAAGCAGAGTTTCCTAATTTCAAGCTTGTGTAAAAATGAAACCATTCCCATTTTACCTCTCGTGATTGCTATTTTATCAGCCTGTTTTTGCCAGATGAGCCTTGGTTTTCTCTCTCCATCATCACTATCTGCTTGGCTGTTCATATGCCTTCACTTGGTTGTTTCACCCATTCCTGAGGAACCGCTGCGATGAGTGGTCTTGTTAGCCAGCCTCTTAACCTTTACTTTTTCTGAGCAGTTCCACCATTACCGGAACCAGTTGTTACCCTTTATAACACTCGTTCCTCCAGGAGGAGTCAACTTTCAGCTCTTTTTTGACTCTTAAAAATTGAAAATATTTCCGAGACTCTTGTTGTTTTGAACTCGTTAAATGGCTGCGAAACGATATCTACCCAGTATACGTTTACCCCTTTTTCGGCTGGGATAGATTATTTATAAAAAAGGAATACCTTAGCCTCTCACGACTAAGAGGTTCTTTCAGATATTGTTTTCTACCTTTTCGGATCTAAGAGACTATTTACGAAAAGGGCAATGATGGATTTTTCTTTTTTGCCTTATTTTCAAACTCTATAAACATGAAAATATGTCGAGTTCTTCCTTTGTCAGACTCGTTAAACCCTAATGACATCGGAAATCGTCACCATGACGTTAACCGAGTTCCTCCTTCCTAGGGCTTGTAAAATGTACTAGGTTGGATTTGTCTGAAGGACAAACTTATATGACAAACATATGGTATCCTCTTCAAGAATGTGTAAAAATAAAGAGGTACTCGCCAGAAATGGTGGGAAAAAATGGAATTTATTCATCAGTTGTGTCGGCAGTATGTCACTCTTGAACATGACACTTGTCTACAATTCGTGTCGGGTTGGGATATCTTCACTCAGTCACTTTGCCTCCATGGGTTTGGGAAATCCATTTTCCTCTCATTCGATTACCAATATTGTCAACATGACCTTTGATCCTATTTGAGTCAAATGCTTCCAAATTCCAGAGTCATGTCACCGATATGTTCAAAAGCAAATCCTTCTGCAGTTTGTACATTCCTTGATCCTCTGTTTCAGTCTTGATTCACACTCATATTACATCCTCTGTTTTGTGTCGATGATGTGGGATTCATTATGACCCTCCTTTGACAGATCGCTTCCTGTTGACTTCAGCTCATTATCCAGGAAGTTGATCTAGAGACTCCTTTCTAGTACCTTAGAGCTTGCATGCCATAATGGCAAGTTCTTCACATTTGACGACAGGTTCACATCATTGGCCTTCGATCGGGTGATTTCATGGGTGTTCGACTTCAACTCACTGTTCACATTCCGTGGATTTTACTAGTCGTACCTTGAGAGCCATTGTTATTATTGGTGGTTTCTATCGCACTTGTTAACGGTTCACATCATTGACCGATAATCAAGTGATTTTCTAGCATTTTCAACTTCAACACGTCTATTCACATGTTGGAATTTGTACTTTGATCAGGTGGTGTTGGAGCGCAAGACCCTGGGCTTCAATCACAAAAGTCCAGGTTGCGAGGAGTGACGAGTCATTCATGATTATATACATGATTCTTTAGATGGATGGTTGTGACCATAACGTGGGTTCTCTTGTTTTGATCCTCTCTATACAGATGGTTGTGCCCATACCATGGATCTATTTTATATGATCCCTTCATTCGGATGGTTGCGTCCATGCTGAGGATCCATTCACATGATCCTCTTCTTGATGGATAGTTGCGCCTATACCATGGATTCATGTATTTTCAACAGAGATTTCCATTATTTATGTGTATCTATGCTTGATTTGCAAGTCTCCTGACAACAGCGTTTGGTTCCTTGCACGTATTTGTAAATCATTTCACCCCTCACTCATGTTCAGACTTCATACTTTAGGGGGCATCTGTTACACATCATTTTGTCAATGTCCCTGCAATCCCCATCTCGCCCATTGGAGGGTCATTTATATGATCAATAAGCAGTGTCATGCCTTGCAAATACCATCATTGCATCCCTTGCCATGAGGACAACATTCCTTCTGTTGACCATTTCCTGAGTAGACCACTAAAAACACTTGTTTTTGCCTTGGCACGAGTAGCCAGTTACACTCCCACGCCGAGCTGGAAAATTAACACTGAGCCCATGCTAGTTGGCGCTCTATCCCAGTTAAGCACCTGCGCCAAGCTGTTTATGCAATGTTTTTTAAAAATAGAGGTTAGCCCTATTCTGTCCACCATGATGAGTCACTGGGAGGAAGAACTGGAACAATCACGTACCCTCTTTAGTTAAAGCCACCTTCGAACTTCTCATATATTCTCTAATTTTGTATGATCCCAACCCTCCCTCTCTATAAGACATTTTCCATTAATGCTAGTTGAACAGTATTAAAATAAACATATCTTTTAGAGAATAGCAGTGATTGTTTTAAAAGTGAGAATTTAGTGAGACATTGGACCTTTGTTCATGAGAGTGTGGCAAACGTTGACACCTGCCGAAGGAGAGCCTTCAACACTGTTGCTTAATAAATCCCTCATTTTTATCATAATAAAATGCATCTGATGTTTATCTTCCACTCTTGTTTACATCTATAATGAGATTTCTAGCATTCCTTGATCAATTAGATAGATTGTAATTGTTTTATGTTTGTCGTGGTTTTACGCTTGTCGTGTTGTCTTGACTGTTTGTACAGGTAATCGAACATTGGTAGCAGTGTGTATCGAGCTTGAGAAAAGCGACAGATCAAGAAGCTTTGACGGAAGACGACAACATAGCATCAGGACAAGGTAGGTCATCTTCCTTGCTCTGAATTTCATTTACAATCTAGGAAGGTAGATGTTAGTATGTTCCCATAGTTTCTAGACCCACCCTAGGGCTAGAGGGATCGCCTTTGTCCGCAGAGGGGATTTACCTGGAAAACACCGATGCACTCAAATATAGACATGATTGATTGCATTAAAACCAAATATTAACCTATGAAATATTCTTTAAGGCTCTAACGTCTTATGAAGTGAGGGAACATATCTTAGTGCTTATAATGGTATTATAAACTCAAAGCCCCTTTGTTCAAAATCAAGAATAACACCAAAACATATTTTGAACTAGCCTTAAGCAAGCTCCATGAGGAACATGTAAGAGACTAAGACTTTTCCCTTTCCCTTAATGGGTTTTTTGTAATTCTACATGAGATGGGCATAGATAAGGTCCTATCGTCGATGGCTTCCTTTGTGAGTTCTACAGGGTTCCATCGAATTTTTTTGGGCCAAATTTAATGTAGGTCTAAATGGAAATGGTCTCTAAATGCATAATTAATTTATGTTTGTTGAAGTTTATTACTAAATTGGTGGACCTAGATCTAGTCACTCATCAAAGACCCATCACCCTACTCAATATATCCTACAAATTTCTAATTAAATCCCTAGCCTTATAGATGAGTGCATGTCCCTAAATATTTCCAAAGCTCCACAAATTAGACATATATGTGGGAATTATATCCTTGGTGTGTCATTATAGTATTATAGTGTATGGAGTGGGCCTGAGTGCCCAACCTTGATTTCTTATTTATCAAAATTTATTTTAGGAAAGATTCCAATTGTGTTGAATTTACCTTCATCTTGGTCATGCTTAAAGCAATTGGTTTATCCCAAACATATTTAATAGTGTTGAAAGCCTATTTGTAGATGCCCCATCATATACTATTTCCATCAACATATGGTATTAAAAAGATATTCTAAATTTCAAATCTATAAATCATGGATTCCCCTTATCCCTAACCTGAGATGTGCCAGCATGGGAACCACTTTGCTACTTTTTGAATTGTAAGTAAATATATGGGTTTTATATGAGATCCCTCTCCTTGAGCCCAATGTTACGAAATCAATTAATGACCACTTTGCATATGAATATTTATTTATATTCACCAAAGACTTGACTTCATGGATTTTGATAAGGTCCTATTTGGATGCCTTTTTCACAACCTTAAGGTTGAACATTTAATGATACAAAATTCAATGCTACAAATATAGGTAAATGCTTGGTTAGGCTCTTGAATATAGTTATGTATTGAACTAGGTCGTATCTAGAAAATGTATAGGAATTCCATTTTTCTTTCATGCCTTTCATCAATATATTTGTAAGCCATTGTTTAGTGTGTGGAGAAAAATTAAAACGAATGGATTACGAAGCTCTTATCTATGTGGTCACGCTGATATATACACAAAAATATTGGTTATGACCAATGTCTATTACTCCTCTTACTGTGTATATTTTGAAGAATCCTACTCACATTTGGAAAAAACCCTTATATTTTTTTGTGGTTCAATCCCAACAAAGTAAAATGGCTTCACCACAATTGAGATTTGTGTTGCTCTGCAAGAAACTTTGGCGGCTTAAGAATTATTCCCAAAAATTGGTTCGTTGGGCCATATAAGGAAAATAAGCCTAGAAATTTCTTCTTAGGAATTGAATTTAGCAAGGAATACCTATTTTCATAGGGGCTTGGAAAGGGAGATGTCTTCAAACCCTTCTCCTCACTACTCCTCATGTCAATATCTCTAGCACCATTTTTATCAAAATCATATGGAAGGGATAAGAGGCCATAAATCCTTTCCTTTTCTTGAAGTAGGTTTCTCTTTTGTTCAACATACCCTTGGATGATATTCTCTTTGTTGGTCACCTTCGGTTTTTTATAAGGGGATATCATTGGTTAAGTCTCCTCGATCCTTACCCTAAGGAGTTTATAGGCAAAACATATGGTTGACCAAAAACATATTAGATAGTTTCTCCAGATCCTATCTCTCTTCGACCAACATAAAGATAGAATTTTTGTTGGGAAATGAGGATAGATTTATCATAGATCACCTCTATGGGTTTATTCCCAAGGATTTTTTATTTAATATTTGCCTCCCTATACCTTTATCCAAGTGATGAGATTGGACTCGAGGTGGCATAATGGAGTTTACCATGAAGTACAAGCCATTCATGGGATATAAATATATCTAGTCTAAGTGATTCCTTGAAAGCAAGTTGAGTAAACTCTTGTATGCTACAATTCAAAAAAACACATGGTAATTTAAAAAAATTAATATTTAGAAACCACGAATGCAACCCGAAAAAACACTTTTTACTTGGTTTCTATTAGTGTGAGGTCTCATTATGGATAAGAAGCTCGTGCACTTGGGTATGGTTAGCTAGGATTGCACGAATGTGGGAGAGATGAAACCTTCAAGTGCATTTTATAGTTCTCTCCCGTGGATGGGGTCATGGCCCTAGGTTGAGGCCCTTTGTTAGCAATAGTTCCAATCCTCCCTTTCATGGTGGGATACATTGTTTGGTGATAGAGTTCAAGGGCCCATTAGATTTCATTATGGTTAAATTATTTCAAAGTAGATATATTTTTGTCAGATTAGAAGAAGAGAAATGAAGTGTTATTTAATCTAAATGTATCTTTATTAAATATTGAGAGCACATCGATATGCATCAACCTCACAACATAGATTATGGTATATATAAGGAAAGTAAGCCTAGAAATGGATTACATGCAACAACTATAGGAATACTGGAATGGGACACTGTGCACCACAAATTAGGTCCCATTGGACCCACCTAAATAAATTAACCCATTTAGACCGCATGGCCCCACTAGCCCACTTGACCACATAGGATAACCTATATCAATCAAGTCCCACTAGAGTTACCATCCCATTGTTATAGCAAAATAGTGCAAAGCCTCACTAGGAAACCTATATCAAGTGAAACATTGGGAGTGTTACCACTGTCACCTCAACAACAATTCCCCTCGTTTAGTGATGGGCACAGGGCACAATCCAACATAAGGGAGGTTTCCCTAGTAGATCTTAGCAATCAAATAACCCAATTAACTCAAGCTTAGCACCCCTTAAGGATTCTACAATGATTTCCACCCAAGGATGAAGATAGGAAATTAGGGTTTAGGGTGGATTAGAGAGTATTTTCCATATTTGAGTTCAGAAGTTACTATGTATCAATATAAAGGCTTAAGTTAAATAATAGAGGTTGAATATAGGTTCCCAAACAAACATACACAACAAATAAATAAAATAGTTATTATAAACTAGCCTGGAAATCATAAATTGCAGCAATATAATGGTTTATGACAACAACAAATTTAGCCCTAGAAACTATGATAATAAAATGAAAAATGAGGGATAAATTTATGAGCAAACAAGAAAATAAATTATAAGAATTTTCTATAGTTAAAAAGGCATGTAACAACACTTAACATGAGGTGTTAGCCTCAGGGATAGAAAATGCATATGGAGTTCAATTTTTATTATCCAATGTATTCCAAACATACCATTTTTTTTGCAAAAAAAAAAAAAACCAACAATCTCTCTATTAATAATAAGTTGTTTATTGGGGTGGAAAGAGGGGCAAGGGTTCTCATTAACCTCGAAGGAACAATTGTATATCAATATGCTTGGGGTTTGGGAAAAAGGAAAAATAATCAAGCTGAAGCCTATGGGCAAAAGGACTTACCATAGCTCATCAAAGAGGGATCAAGGCTATGAACATTTTGGGGGACTCCCTTCTAATTATAAAACACATGGTAAAAAAAAATGCAACACAGAACAATAAGTTGAATCAAATCCTAGAAAGAATTGAAGGACTTTGCCTACTCTTTGAGAAAGTTCATTTATTTCATATATTAAGAAGGTTGAACCAGGAGGTAGATATGCAAGAAAAAATAGCCTCCGAAATAAAGGAGAACCATAACCAAGTAAATGGAAATGAAGGATACCTTCCTATCCCCTAGCCTTGATGAGGGACAATATTATGTTTGAGGAAAATTATCTTCCTCATAATAAGAAAATTAGTAATATATCATGGAAATTAGAGATAAATTGGAATTTTTTTTATATATTTTTTATATCCCTCCCCCCTCCCACCCCCCTCTCCCCTCCACATTTCATATGACTCATTCCCTTGCTGAAAACCCTTCCCTCGACCCGTCTCCCACCTCCCCTCTTCCCTTTCCCCATCCCTTGTTGTCATCTCCCCCAACCCCCCCTCCCTCACCCATCCCCCCATCCCATGTAGGAATCATTTTCACTATCCCCCTCTATCCCCTGCCCCCTCCCCCCTCCCCTCTGCCCTATCTCCATTTGTTCCAAACTACATATCAAAAGGATTGGGTGGCATGTATATAAAACCTAGAAAGTGTCGTGCAAATATTATACGTCAACCGATGGCTAGAGTATAGGGTTGATCATGACAATTGGTGATGGGATTGACATAAGTGTGGGAGCCCTCAACCCACTGCTACGTAATCTCGCCCGTCGCATTGAACCAACAAATCAGTTCCATGTGAGAACCCTCTGAGAATGAGCCTCATTTAATTCTTCAGGGGAAGATCTGATGGATCACACGAGGGGCAGTTAATATGCTTCAGAGGAATGTTGTTGTTGGAAATACTGAGAGGGGGGGTGAATCAATATTCCTTTCAATTAGAGCATTAGTTAATCTTAAATTATTATTAGTGTCTGTACAATGATAGTAGAAAACAAGAGGAACACAAATGAACACATTTTTTAAGGTGGAATCCCACTCCGGGACAAAAACCACCTAATGCTTTTCTGATAATTCTTTAATATTCAACTCCAATTGAAAATAAAGCTCCAACTTCCTAGAATCTAGAAAAGCATTCTTCTCCAGCTCCCACGGGATGGACGCTCCAACGCTGGAGATTCTTTAGTAGTCAAATGAATGGATTCCCCAACACCCAATGAGCTACAACTCACCCTAGCACCACCCTACCCCCCTGTAGGAGAATAAAAGAAGAATGGACTCCCGTACCAAGGAAAATGGTCCACTTTACAATGATATAGATTTTAAAATGATATAGAATGATGTAGAAGAATAAGACACACTAGAACATAACCCCAACTATGACACAACCACCTAATGATGATCCTAGACCACCTGACACTGCCTCTTCAACTCTTGGCAGATAGACACTAGTACAATTTGTACAATAATATATTTACAATGACTTAGTACAATGATACCTTTACAATGATTGTATGCAGTGCTGCCCACTTGAAGACTTCATGTGATAAACTTCTTGCTGTTGTTATGTACCTTGGTTGCTGCTCTTGTCATGCTACCCTCTGTTGCACCTTGCTTTGCTTTGCTTCCCTAGAAAGTTTGGTCCTTTGCAGCCCTTGACAACACATGATCTAGCTTTTTCTTTGCCTTCTAGGAGCTCGATATTGAATCTGGTGTATCTCTATTATTTCAGATCCCCAATATCTGATTTTTCGGTACTATCGTAGTTCTCTGAGTCGTCTTTCCAATGCCACAGGTCTAACCCAATTTGGATTCTTCAAGAGAGATTTATACCCAATCTCTCACAATGACCTATTTATGGACTGTTTCAGCATAGTGAACTTGTACGGCGTGCCACGTGTCACTGTTTCTTCATTTGGCTCTTAAATTGATAGAGAAAAAGATACATACTATGCACTATCTTCCAATTTTCATGGAATTCCAATCTGATACTCAGAGAGAGATTTATGACGATTTTCCCAAGGTCACTTCTTTGAGATGAATTTCAGGAGCCTGCAAAAACACTAACTTCCACAGATCATATCTTTGAAAATGTTGCGCACCTTGATCTGAAATTTTCATAGCAGCTTCCTCAGGATTTATTCTTCACCTCATAAAAATTTCAGCTTCTGAACTTTCGTAAAAACAAAGTTAGAGTGAAAATTCCATGATGACCTGTTTCAGATGGCGAAATCCCTTGCATGAGGAGGATATGAGGATCACAATTTATATAAATGCTTAGGTTGAGAGGGGCTTCAACAAGTGAACGTGGGAGGGATTTTAGGAGCTTAAAAAATATTAATTATGACTTTTTAATGACCCATGCCCCAACCCCTTGGGGTTTTAGCCCACTAATTGGGGGTACAAACTTCAAACATGAATATCTCTCAAATCGTAAATAATTACATGGTGTGCCATATATCAACGGAAACATATCGACAAGTAGAAACCATAAATAGAATTATTGACCCATAATATATTAATTTTTTAGGTTAAAATTCCCATGCAATATTGGGTTAGCCCCTGGTGCTGCTTGGGTTGACATCAATGACAACCACCGATCAACAATCTCTCCCTTTGGCATTGATGGCAACAAAAAGTACTCCCCCTGCGATCATGACACCTCTTCCTACAACATTCTCTCCCCCTTTGACATCAATGGCAAAGGGTAACTCCCCATGAAACACAACCATCCTGCAGACCTGTACACACTTCCACTCCCCCTGACACACAACCATCCTTTGGACATGTACACACTTCCACTCCCCCTTTATATTCTGAATAAGAAAAATATAATGAGAACTTGGGAGAATCCCAAGCTTCTAGCGAAGATATTACAATGCTTCATGAGTACTCTCACGATCATCAACACTTCCTACCCAATCTACATCTGTAAAGGAATGAATAATGAGATTGTTACCGTTGGGATACCACAAGCCATATTTTGTTGTTCCCTTTAGATATTGAAGAATTATTTTGATGGAAATAATATGTGATTCTTTTGGCGCTACTTGAAATCTTGCTACTTGTCCAACTGCTTGCATAACATTTGGCCGGGAGGCTGTTACATATAGAAGACTACCAATCATAGATTTGTACAACCTTTGATCCACATCCTTAGATGAGTCGTCTATGCTCAATTTGAAACCTGTTAACATTGGAGTAAGGATGGGTTTGCAATCTTCCATTTTAAATTTCTTGAGCATTTCCTTGATGTACTTGGTTTGACATATAAACATTCCTTTCTCTTGCTGAGATATTTGAAGCCCTAAGAAGTATGTGAGCTCACCAAGTAAAGACATCTCGAAATCAGTTTGCACCTTTGTAGAAAACTTCTTACTTAGTCGATCATCATTTCTACCAAATATCATATCATCCTCTTTAGCTATTAGACATGCTTTAGTTGCTTCATCTAGAACATATATGTCATTTGGAGCTCGACTTGCTGTAGCCACAATTTCACCATACATGCCTTTCCTGATTTCATATTTTGTGGAGTTGAATAGTATTGTGTGTCCTTGATCACACATTTGTCCAACACGGAGCATATTGTGATTCATGTTTTCAACCAATAGAACATTCTTGGCTAGAGCATCTTTTCTTCTGAGAGTGATAGTACCTAATCCTATAACATTTGAAGATTCATCATTTCCAAAGGACACAGCTCCATCCTTCTTCTCTTTCAGAGATACAAATTTATTTCTATCTCCAGTCATATGCGTTAAGCAACTGCTATCAACATACCACACATCTTTGTTCTTTTGAGCCTTGAAAGCGAGAGCACAATTATCATTCTTCTTCTTCTTCCATGTTCGTTCGTTCTGTGGCTTCGAAGATTCTTCTGGAGGATTTTCAAGTCTGCAGTCTTTGGCTATGTGTCCAAAGTTTCGACATTTATAACATTCAATATTATTTCTTAAATGCTCAAATCTATTGATGTTTCGCTGAGCCCTGTGAGGTTCATATTTGACAGATCTCCTGGAATTGTATTCGTTCCTAGGGTACGTGTGACATTCTACAGCTTTATGACAAAATTTTCCACGTGAATAACAGTATCCATAAAAAATATGTTGGTATCTGGATGGACATTTTCGTTGAGGAATTGTCTTCCAAGGCTGTTCTTGTGAATCTTGTCTAGTGAAGTCTACATACATGTCAGATCTCATAGGTTCATCGTATTTTGTTGTAGAAGGTCCTGCTTCTTCTTCTTTGTAACCAATGCCAGTTCTATCATTGTAATATCGTTGATTTTTAATGAGTTCTTCCAATGCCCTTGAGCTGTTGGCATAGTTTTGGATAGTTTTTCCTTTCTTCACTTCCTCATGCAGCAAGACTACTTCGGCTTCTAATTCTTCCCTTTCTTGGTTGCTTTCTTCCAACTTATTTTGAAGTGAATCTTCAATTCATTTATGTTCTTCAGCTTCAATTTTGAGACCTTGAACTTGTTCTTCAAGAGTATTCGAATGGATCTTCTCTACCTTGAGATCTTTTATAAGCTTGATTGCTTCCTTATAAAATTATTCTATGGTCATTCCTTCTTCTTCGTTGTTTGAGACCTCTTGTTTATTCTGCTTGGCCATAAAAACATCTCTCTCATTGCCTTCTTCTTCACTGTCATTGTCTTCATCGGATGATGAGCTATCTTCTTTAGAGAGAAAGTTCCTTTTGGATCCTTGCTTGTTGAATTTCTTAAAGCCTTTCTTTCTTTTTGAGTTTCCATTACTTTTGTTTGGACATTTTGCTGCAAAATTCCCAACCTCATTACAGCTGAAACATATCAATGGAATTTTACCTTTGAATTTTCCCTTATCAATTTGTAGTTTTCTCGTGAAGTAAGAATATTCTTCATTTGAAAGACCTTCTTCGTCATCTCCCTTTTCTTCACACTTGCAGGTGCATGTCTTTTCAATTGAAGGTTGCTTATCCTTATTGGTTTTCTTAGATGTAACGAATGTAGTTTCTAGATGCGAAGTACCCTCTTCTTCATCAATTCTCATTTCATATGCTATGAAAACTTCATGTAATTCCTCTTTGCTGAGTTTGTCCAGATTTTCACTGTATTATAAGACCGATAACTTTGGGTTGAATCTCCCTAGTAACATTCTAAGAATCTTCCGTATGATAGTCTTCTCATCAATATTATTCTCATCAATCGGCTCTCCCAATCCTTCCGCAGTATTGGTTATTTCATCAACGTATTGGAAGTATGCAGCAATGTTGCAATCTTCTTTCATTCCGAGTTGCTCAAATTTTGCTCTATAGATTCAAGCTTCGCTTCCTGACATTTGAGTCACCTCGCATATATATCCTCAAGCTTGTCCCATACAATTTTGGCAGTTTTACAACCAACACCTTATGATAAGTAGATTCAATAAGTCCACTGATAATAATACTCTTTGCTTTTGCATCATTTACCAAATTATTTTTACCTTGTTGATCCGTAGTTGATGTAAATCCATTTTGAACAGTGTCCCATACTTTGTAACCTTGCGCCAAGAGATAAACCTCCATTCTTCCTTTCCAGAGTGAATAATTATTTTCATTGAATAGAGGTACACCATTCTTTGTATGCTCCATGACCTCCTTCCATTTGTTAAACTAATATTAAAGGAGCGAAGATTTTATTCCAATTGTTGGAAATACTGAGACGGGGGGTAAAGCAATATTCCTTTCAATTAGAGCATTAGTTAATCTTCAATTATTATCAGTCTTTGTAAAATGACAACAATAAACAAAAGGAACACAAATGCACACAATTTCTAAGGTGGAAACCCACCGGACAAAAAAACCACCTAATGCTTTTCTAATAATTCTTTAATATTCAACTCCAATTGAAAATAAAGCTCCAACTTCCTAGAATCTAGAAAAGAATTCTTCAATTTAAATTTCCCACCGGATGGACGAACACCCGAGATTCTAGCAGTTAACTGAATGGATGCCCCAACACCCAATGAGCTACAACTCACCCTAGCACCACCCTACCACCCTATAGAAGAATAAAAGAAGAATGGACTCCCGTACTAGGGAAAATGGTCCAATTTACAATGATATAGAATGATGTAGAAGAAGAAGACACACTAGAACATAACCCCAACTATGACACAACCACCTAATGATGATCCTAGACCACCCGACACTGCCTCTTCAACTCTTGGTAGATAGACACTAGTACAATTTGTACAATACTTTATTTACAATGACTTAGTACAATGATACCTTTACAATGATTGTATGTAGTGCTGCCCACTTGAAGACTTCATGTGATAAAATTCTTGCTGTTGTTATGTACCTTGGTTTCTACTCTTGTCATGCTACCCTCTGCTGCACCTTGCTTTGCTTTGCTTCCCTAGAAATTCTGGTCCTTTGCAACCCTTGACAACAAATGATCTAGCTTTTTCTTTGCCTTCTAGGAGCTCGATATTGAATCTGGTGTATCTCTGTTATTTTATATCCCCAATATCTGATTTTTGGTACTATCATATTCCTCTGAGTCTTCTTTCCAATGCCATGGGTCTGACCCAATTTGGATTCTTCAAGGGAGAGTTATACCCAATCTCTCACAATGCCCTAATTATGGACTGTTTCAGCATAGCGAACTTGTACGGCGTGCCACGTGTCACTGTTTCTTAATTTGGCTCTAAAATTGATAGAGTGAAAGCTACAGACTGTTTACTATTTGTCATTTTTTACAGAATTCCAATCTGATACTCAAAGAGAGAGTTATGACGATTTTCCCAAGGTCACTTCTTTGAGATGAATTTCAGGAGCCTGCAAAAACACTGACTTCCACAGACCATATCTCTAAAAATATTGCGCACCTTGATCTGAAATTTTCACAACAGCTTCCTCGGGATTTTGGCTTTGCCTCATAAAAATTTCAGCTTCTGATTCTGAACCCTCATATAAAAAAATTTAGAGAGAAAATGCCACGATGACCTGTTTTAGATGGCGAAATCCCTTGCATGAGGAGGATATGAGGATCACAATTTATATAAATTCTTAGGTTGAGAGGGGCTTCAACAAGTGAACGTGGGAGGGATTTTAGGAGCTTAAAAAATATTAATTATGACTTTTCAATGACCCATGCCACAACCCCATGGGGTTTTTGCCCACTAACTGGGGGTACAAGCTTCAAACATGAATATCTCTCAAACCGTGAAGAATTACATGGCGTGCCATATATCAACGGAAACATCTCGACAAGTAGAAACCATTAAAAGCATTATTGACCCAGAATATATTAATTTGGTAGGTCAAAATTCCAATGTAATATTGGGTTAGCCCCTGGTGCTGCTTGGGTTGACATCATTGACAACCGCTGATCAACAGTCATTTCAATCAGCAAGGAAACCGTGGATCAAAATTAGGATCCTGGAGGTAAGTGCTTACTTGCCTAGCTCAATGATTACTATAAATTAAGGAATAGAGACCGAGAATGCATTAGAAGAAAGGTAAATGCTCTTAAGGTCGTAGTTTGTAGGTTTCAGGGTTATGGTAGGGGTTGCCTGTGGGTAATTGGGGTCTCTGACCATCTAGCTTGGGAGGATTCAAGGGTGGCAGAGTCTCTGCCTGTCTATGGGTTTCTGAGAAGTGGCCTGGGGTCATACGTGTCTCTATTATTGTCCCTAGGTGGAATTAGGTATCGCCATGCATTGGAATTTTGTCCTCGGAGTGGATTTATGGTCTGTTATCACTCTAATAATTCTTAAGTTGTGAAATTTTGATTTAAAGTCCAAGAAAATTAGGGGTAACCACAGACCTAATTTTAAACTATAGGATCTAGCCTTCCTATGGTTCAGAGAGGGCTCTCTCTATAAGATTTAACTTTGTTTTAATTACATGATATTAGGCTAGTTATGATGTGCAAATTAGTTTTGGCTTGGTTTTATTTGGTGAGAAAAAATCACTTAGTGAGATGGATAGTGATAGATCTGTTTGTACATTGGGCAAAGGAGTCAAATGTCAAGCAGGCAGAACTAGGATAAAGGTCAAAAATTCAAATATTTTCAGGGCAAGATAGACAAGTCAATGAAGGTCTTGGAAGGCTGTTTGGTGAAGTGGTTTGATCGGGATAAAGAGCAATCAAGGATTCTTTGATCCGGATAAGGAAGGAGAAGACATGGGTCATTTGAAAGATGGAGAAATTAAGGGTTCCCTACTCTGGAAATCAACAAAAAACATAGAAATGATAAACATTTAAAGATAGGGTGCTTTTAACAAATCCTGTAATAATTTTCCTGATTTATCATTCAAATTTAGAACACATATATGCATGCATGTAAAACATAAGAAGATAAACAATGACAGTAGAAAATAATTCACTTCAATTGGTCATCACATGAATCCTGAAATATGATGTTAGATGATTTGATCCAGTCTGCTACTTGAACTTGCTACAAAAAAGCCTTGAGGTACAAAAATATTGACTATAGAAATCTTCAGCAATTTATTCCACAATAATACTTCAAAAGATGAAGTACATATACAAAAATGTTTACAAAATATCCTAGAATACTCATAGGAATTTTCTAAGGAAAATAAAATATCTTTTACAACAAAATAGTGACAGCTGCTTAACAACTTAGCAAGCTGTCCTATTTATCCAAATAAAATAAAAGTGCTATTTTGGATTGGGTGCAGCTGGCTGCCTTGTTGTCTCCAACGGTGGAAAAAGATATTTCAAATATGTTTTGAAATATTATTTTCTTATCTGATACTCTTTCATCTGATACTCTTTACCTCTGATACACTTTAATCATTGTTTAAACTGCCTTACTACTGTAAATTTCTATTTTGACTGTGTGAAATCAGCAAACTGTTTTTATCCTCTTCTCTGCAATTTGACTTTTTACAGTAAGTCAGTGAGTGATTTCCAAAATTCTTCATCAGGAATTTTGATCTTTTTCAACTTCCTAAAGTTCTCATCTGCCTCAATGTACCTAGCAAATGTTGGTTTGATAACAAAGAGGTGTTTTATCTCATGTTGTAGATAAAACAAGTCTTCAAAGCTTTTATGTAAAACCTTTCCTGTAGAAATTTCTTGTCTTTCTGTTTTATCTATTTGCTCTTTTGCATGATCTCTTATCTTCTTGTTGTAGTCTTCTTGTGGCATAAGTTTATCATTAATAACAAGGATGTTTAGCAAACCTCTTTGCCTCAAGATCTCAAATTTAACCATAAATTTATTTATGGCTATGTTCATGTTTTCACATTTTTCTTCTAGATGCTTCATCAAATTTCTCTTTGAAATTACTTTTCTTATTTCAAGGATTGTCTCTGTTCTGTCAGTAATTTCTATCTCTTCCAATTCTTGCTTGTTCTTACTATTGAGAAACTTGATTAATTCTAGGGCATCTTCAGGTTTGGCACCTAGTTCCTCCTTTGTTTTTTGAATCTTCTCTTGTGTTGTCTTTAGTAAATCCTTTTGCTCATAAATTACCTGTATTGATGGCCAAACATCGTTGATGGATTCAATGATTTTAGTCCACAGCTGATTCTTCACATAGGAAATTGGCTCTTTCAAGGTTAAATCCTTTTGTAGGTTCTTCAACTCAACATTTAACCTGTTAGCCCTTTGTTCCTGAATTTTAGCACTAATTTGGGCTAGCTTCTTAGCGTCTTCTAGATTTTTAATCACTTTCTTCAACCTATTGATTTCATTGGTTTGAAGAGTCATTTCCTCCAAGGCCTTAATAACTTTACTAGCTTCATTAGACTGTTGAGCTATTGTGGTAGAGGATTTTGTAGCTGAAGTAGTGGATGAGGTCACTGGTATTGCAGTGGCCAATGGTACATTTGGTGCCAACTCTTCTGCCAGAGTTGAAGGCACAACTGTAGTTGCCATGGGAATTACTGTAGGGATTTCCTGTGCTTTTGCAATTTCTCTTTCATGGAAAAGCTAATCCATTTGGATTTCCATTTATTTTCTCTGCGCCGTTAACTGTAAAACCAAGTTCATCATATCATATTTTTGGCTTTCCTCTTGCACAATTTCCTTGGCTTGTGGATGTTCTTTTAGTGGAAGCTTGAGTTTTTTTCTAAGTGCAGCAATATCAACATTCTTTTTCTTCACCAATTCTTCTGCAACTTTCACATTCGCAGGATCATATCCTACTTGAATAAGCAATTCTTCTAAAGACTTAATTCTAGGGTCTTTAGCATATGAGGAAGCCTTTTCAACCTTCATTTGATCTCTCATATTTATTATTTTTTTCTGGAGTTTTTGGGCACTCATTTCCTTTGTAGTTATGGTAGAATAAAGCATCTCAGAAGTTTGTCTGTGAAACTCAATTTGGTCTAATGCATGGATACTTTCTATAGGCACTTCAAGGTCAACTTTTTTGTAATCTACCATTGTTTTGGGAGTCTTAACTATTGGTTGAAGCACTGACATAATTAACTTCTTGTTTTAATAATCAAAAGTTGACAGAAGTCTATTCTGGATCCCTAGTGTTTGGTTTAAATACTGAGAATAAATATCATTCTTGGCCTTTATCTGCTTATATTTCTCCCCGATGTCAATATATTTATCCTCTGCTGGCTATGAGGAGGATGCCTCCATACTTTTCCGCTTCTCTATTACCTATGTGTTTGAAGTAGCAGGATTCTCTTCATTTATAATCTCCGTGGCTGGCTCATTGTTTTTCTTTGGAACATCTGTATCTTCCACTTCTATGGTCTCTTTTTCTTTATCAACTGGATTAAGCTTAGGTTTTTTATTATATTTGAGTTTAAACCTAGTCTCTGTTGTTGTTTCAGCACTGTAGGTACCTTTTTCTCTTATTCTCTTAGTAGCTTTATCTTCTTGATTTACAGTTTTCAAGGTATGACTAGTATCACCTTGTTTAACTGCTTCTATCAAGGTATTTTCTAGCCACTCTGTTTGATTAACAAATTGTTCAATCTCTGGTCTTTTATCATGAATATAAGGGGTCAATTTTCATTTCACCCTCATTTTACTAAGTATTCCCTGAGGATCATAATTCCATAAGAAGCTTTCTTCAAATTTGTATTCCAACAACTGTTTTGCTGCCTCTATTCTTGCATCTCTGTGATTGCAAATAAAAGGTCCTACTTGGTTTTTCAGCTTAAATTGAGTCTTCTTTTTGGCTGCCAAGAAGTTTATTGAATCTGAATTGAGAATTTTCCTGATGTACTCCAAGGCAAAAAATCTCATTGGCACATACTTAGGTAGTTTATAGGGTAAAAGATTTGACCCAAAAACTCTAATTTCTGTATGATTTTTATATAAGTACCAATCTCCAGTTCTACTTTGCTCTGATAGCTGTAGAACTTTCTTAATTTCAAGACTTATCCTTGGTTGTACCTGATTTATAAGCATATTAACCAATGGATGAACAAAAGAATTTGTAAAATCTGCATAACTGAACTCCGTGGACTCTTTTCTAATCGAAGATGTCCAAAAGATGACTGAGAGTGGGTTCCCTTCTACATCAAGCTTTTGAAGTGTTATTGGGAACTTATCTGCTTGAAGGTAAAGGAACATATGAAAGAAGAAGGATGAATTTCTGAATACTCCTTCAGTGGGAAATTTGACAAGCTGATCATGGATATTATTAGTTATGTATTCAGCATAATTGTAAATAACAGAAGGAGGCTAACCTATTACAAAGGTAGATATAAAACCAAGAATTGAATCATCTATATGCTCATCAGTAAAATACCCTAGGATAAAGGATAACATAGAAATGACATGGCTTTACCCTTCAGGAAATTTGGAAGTAGAATAAGGAGGGTCGATATGGGGAATTTCAACATGTAAAGGCATGAACAATTGGAAGATTTGAAACCTTTTAGGAAATTCCAGACCAATGTAAAACTTTGTGAGGCTTCTATGGATAAAGGAACTACATTGGGATCTGCTTTGAGCTGTAGCATTAGGTTTATAGACTCAACAATAATTGTGAACAATACTTCTTTATTTTCATCTACCATAGCTCTTTGCTCAGGGGAATAATAGGTCTAACACAGCCTAATGACCTCTTGATACTGATGAGTGAGTGGAACTACATACTTGGGTAGATTTGACTCCCCAATCTGAACTTCATCAACTTGATCTAATGATTCTTCAAGACTACAGTAGTGGAGGTCTAAAATATTAAATTATATCATTGGATCAGCTATTTTGTAATCTACATCAACTAAGGGTGTATGTTCAATGTCTACAACATGAGGTTGTAGAGGTTTTACAACAATTGTGATATTGGAAGTCATTGCTGGGTTTGATTTTGACATTTTTAGACCTTCTGGGTGCTTAAAACTCTGTGTTTTGGCTCTCTGTACTCTTATGTAAGTTTAAACTGTTCACAAAAGGTATTTTTGGCTTTAACAGAGGTTTCTTGAATAAAAATAAGCACAAACTAGCTTTCTTTTGGTTTAAACCTTTCAATTTGGTTATAAACTGATCTTCAAACTCTTTACAGATTCAGGAAATGATACACAAGGGTTTTCTTTGGATAAGCTGGACTAAAAATGGTTCAAATCAGACACAGAAAGATTGTGATTATTTGCAAAGGGTTTCTAGATAAATTAGAAGGCTTTTTAAGGTCTGCAAAGGCTAAATATATTCAATTTTGCTTTAAAAACCAAATATAGTATCAAGACTGGGGTTTTATCAGATTTTTACAGCAAATTCTTTCTTTGTAGGAAAGATATGTTTTTATGTGGGTAAATGGGCTTCACAAGGCTTAATTTCTTAGAAAAAATCTTTTTCAAATGATAGGAAGGTTGTTTTTCTTCGAAGAATACCTATTTGTGCAGGTATTTGGTATTTTAATGGGTTTTGAGGCGTTGGAAAG
Source organism: Pinus albicaulis (assembly GCA_034641835.2). Classification (NCBI taxonomy): domain Eukaryota; kingdom Viridiplantae; phylum Streptophyta; class Pinopsida; order Pinales; family Pinaceae; genus Pinus; species Pinus albicaulis. The sequence continues at coordinate 744,802,162 of CM076579.1, forward strand.
GCTCTATGATTGTTGTAGAAGTCTCTTGGAAGTCGATTTGGATGCTTCCAGTGATCTTGACAGCAAATTCAATGGCTTTGTCTGGTTCTTTGGCATGAAAACAACGCTATGGATATTTTTTCCTCAGTCGGAGATGAATAAAACGCAAATAGAATGTAGAAAAGGGCTTACATGCGCGCATATGGAGTTTTATAGTGTTTTTAGGTTAAATAGGATCAAGCATTGAATGGCAGTCATATCAAAGCGGAGGGTGGTTTTGGCGCATGAAGGAGAAAACCAGAAGTGGTTATCACATGGGTTGAGGGTGGTAAGCAGTTTATGTGGATCGAATGCGATCTAGTAATAAATCGTCATGTGGAGGAGAGATAAAGGCACAAAACTGCCCATTTCACAAATATGAAAATGATTAACTTTCGCGCTTTTAGATTTGCGATATCGTGTTTGGGTCATCAGATCTGGTAATATGTGTGCGAACGGCGGAGATCAGTTGATGGAATTGCTTGGTGTGTGGGGCATGCGGCCCGGGGCTTCATACATGGCAGGTTAAGTTTTAACATTTAAAACATATGTTTTAACATAAAACCAATGTATTTTTATGATAGGTGGGGTGTAATACTTACACAGTAAATGAAACATTTACATATGTTTTATAATGTTTTTAACCTATGGTGTATGGGCGGGATAATATAACATGTGGGGTAATATAATCATAGGTTAAAAGTTAATAAGTGGGTTTTTGGGATCTTTTAAATAAAGGAATTAATAAATATACGGGAAGGGATAGTTTAAAGGGATTTAATACAATATGTTAAAAATTAATATGAAATGAATGAGAATAAATGAAAAATACATAAAATAAACTAAGTAAAGTGTAACATAAAAAATTTTAAACACAATTATTGTACCATTAAACATTTACACTTAAAATTAAGATAAATTGTATTTTATGGGTTTTTTGAGTGTTTTTGGATGAAATGAGATTAATTAAGAGGGGATTTTACTTTTTCTAAGCAAAAAAGGTGTTTTACTTAGGAAAAGGGATTATATTTTTGGAAAAGGGCGAATATGTTGAGGAAATGGGCTTTTATGAAGGGAATCCAATATTTTTTTACCAATAAGTTATTAAGCCTTGGGTCCGGTCCCAACAGAAGTCAGAGAAATGCTCTGAGCCTCTTTAGCTGAAGGTTTTGAATACTGGATCATTTGTGGGGGAGGGAAAATTAGTAATTTTCCAGATGATGCTTTATTACATGCCTTGCACAACTGATTTCTACCTACCCATCATTATTCTAACATGTTTTACTTCATTTGCATGGGTAATTTAAGCTTGCAACACTAAATCCATTTTTCCTTTTAAAGCATAAAACTATCTAATTCTAACCTTATTTCATCTGAGGACCTAGATTAAATTGTTGAGTTCCTCATTTATTCTCTAACTATCTACTGATTTGTCAAGTTTAAACAGTTTGACATATCTTTATTCTCTATCTAAAAACATGAAATTTAAAGCATGAAAAGTTAAGATTAAAATTTTTAACTGATCATGGATTATGGCATTTTGAACAATCTGCACATAATCATTACTTTTGCAATAAAAGTAAATAGTAGTGGCATTTTGACTTGCTCACTTTCATGTCTTATTCTTTTCTCTTTTGGGGTCCACTTTTTATTCTTTTTTATCTTTTATTTTCAAAGTCCTTTGATCTTTCTTTTAGGAATTTTACCCTATTTTCATTTTTTATTATTTTTCAAATATGGGAAAACAACTTGCAGAAAGCAAGGTATGTACATATTTACAAGACTATCAAGGTCAATTCAAAAATTATGAACCCTATTATTATAGGACCCTAACATGGTCCTCGAGTGGAATTTGGGGTGTTTTGGAATTTGAATTTTGGGGTGTTTTGGAGAGAATTGGTAGACTTGGGAGTGTCTAGGTGGAAACTGGGATAATTGGGTTCATCGCTCTGCCAATTGAGCCCTGAGAACGTGGGAATTTTAGTCATTTGGTGGTGCATTATAGAATTGAGCCTCTGGTTTTAAGTGGTTATTGGACAATGGTAATCCCCTTGGGTTTTCTCTCTCAGGAAAACTCAGCACGGAACCAGAACACTGGGGATTTCGATGAAAAAATTCAGGTAGGGTGGCAAGCTATTCTGAAAGGAAATGGGAGAGTTGTCCCTCACTGGCCACCTTCTTAGCACATCTATGCACTCCTTGTGAATGAGAGCACCATGAATTAAGGGTGAGTCTAGTAGATATGAAGAGGTGCTTCCACATATAAAAAGAGGATTTCTGCGAGATGAATGAAAGAAGCATTGAAAAGAGTTAGAAAATTCACCAACTAGAGGATGAAGTTTGTGCACTACACAACCAAATAGAGAAATTGAAGATTTAGCTGCCCGAGAAGAACTCCAACACATAAGATGAATCAAATGGAATTGATCTCGATAGGCCTGCAGATCCAAATGGATAATCTCATTCTAGTTTTTATGCAAATTTATAAATGTATTTTGTTTCTTGGAAAGTTCTGTAAAATCTATAATAGTACCTTTGTAATAGCTCAGTCGCACTTTGAATTTTTGTTTAGGAAATGGGCTAATCCAACCATTGTGAAAACCAAAATGCCCATTTTTGGCATGAAATTAAAATGTATTCTTCTGTATTTTCCACGACCAGGCGTAGACTAATGTAATATATATACTCTTTTGTGTTAATTTTTTTTTTGTTTACATGTAGAAGGTTCCAAGATATCCATCATTTCTAGTAAATATCGTATAAGCAAAAAAATGATAATACATATCCCAATTTTGAAAATTGTCGTTGTAAAGAGTCTAACAGGATAAACCATATATTTTTTTTCACTATATCACAAAAATTCCAAGTTATACGGATACAGGAAAAACAAAATATCCACATCAATGAAGAGAGAGTTTATGTGAAGAGGATTTTCCTGGTCCCTTGAAATTTATCATTGAAGAAGGCAGTGTATATAATATCCCTAGATTGATAGATGTGCCTCACCTTTGAAAGTGCACCAACAATACCATTATATTCCCTATATAAATGGGAAAAATTCACCCCATGGAAAAGAACAATCAACTTCCTAATTATTTTGATCCAGTTTATGAGAATGGGGGGATCTAATGAAGACCACTTCAAAACCCAATCAATAAACCCCTTTGAATCTCTGAAGACATCCATTATATTTATGGATAACCAATTTTCACAATATAATACTCCCCATAGAGCAATGATATCTACACGAGTATTGAAACCCTTCCCAATGTTCCAATAAAAATGATAATAATTTCCAGGCTTTAAGACTATGTATGACACACTACGACATATATTATTATAGCTTCCACATCAAAAAACCCCATTGGATATCTGCTCCATATATTGAATAGATTTATGGATCTCGATGGTCCCTTATGGATCACAAGCCTGATTTCATTCAAAGGAATTTTCAAGCAAATACATTTGATGTTCAGTGGAAAATTCTCAAATACATTTGCATTCCTGCTCATTTAAATTCCCCAACAAATGTAAAAAGGAAGAGTATGATATTCTTTGTAGACCGAAATCTAGTTTTGCAAACAAGCTTCCGTTGAAGTGGAATTCCAATCGACAAAAATATTTAAGATGTTCAACGCGCTAGTCCAAATGGAGACCACAAATGGAGACTCAAAGAAAAGGTGAACCACATCCTCAAGTTATGACTCACACAATATGCATAAAACCAGGTCAAGAAAACCTCTCTGACATAAATTATCCCAATTTAGTATCTGTGAAAATTTCAATTCTGAAATTCTGCTGCAGTTATAGATTTATTTCTCCTACTTTATTTCACAATAAGTTATTTACAAAACCATTCCTATAAATTTTGAAATAAACACTACTGCAGTTATCACCAAGTATATATAAAGAAATAATAGTAATATGCAAGCACAAGAATCAATCACAATGACACAATTATTTTTGGACAATTGTCGCCAGAGAAACCCAATGTGGGAAAACCGGTGCAACAGATGAGGGTTTATTTATTAATATTCTACAGCAAATTATTTACAAGGAAATACTGGCAGAAAATTTGAGAAAATTCTTCAAAAAACACCTGAGATAAATTCTCTCTAGACCTCTGGAGAATTTCTGACACCTGAGGGACTCACTGGCACTCACTACGTCACCCCTGCATGTCTCTCCACATAGATCATGCGTGAGACTGGGTCACTATTGCGTGAGCCCTCTGCGATGCCTCTCTTCCCTTCTGCTTCCTTCTTCCCTCGAGCCTTGACATGGTTGATTCCCTCTGCTTCCTCTTCCTTGCAACTCTCCTTCTGAAATCGAATTCTGTTCCTTTGAAATCGACTTCCCTTGGGTTACTGAGTGTATGGCCGACTTGTTTTTAAATGGCTCTCAAGTCTTCTTTTATAATATTCTCATTGAAAAATCAGTGGCTCGGATTATAAGTCTAATCAATGGCTCAGATTAAATCTTGACTTGATCTTTGTTTTCTAGTAGATTCACACTTTGTTTTATTAATACCCATTAATTATCTAATTTCCCTAAGATTAGACTTAGGGTACTCATTAAAATAAAGAATTATTTCAATAAAACATAAACTGAGTGGAATTTCCATAAATGATTTTTGGGTTCTTTAGAACACGGATGTCCAAGCCTCCTCAAAATTTTTTAGACTAGACCACTTTCCGATGCTACAAAAATAAACACTCCCTCTTAGCAAGGAAAATGTTCAAACAATTTGCCTGTTGCATATTGCTCTGACTTTGAAGCACCCTCTGCGATGTTGATGCCTAGCTGCTACTACCCCTCATCTGTTGTGCTGCTGCCTTATGTACTACTACTCATGACACTACCATTGTCACTGCCTCATCTGTACTACAACTCCCTCTCAATTCTGCATTTGTCCACTTCTGCTACTAAAATGGATTGTTGATCATCCCCATATTCTCTCTGAAATAGACAAAATTTGTATTTCCCAGAGATTTGGTGAGGATATCTACCACCTATTTTTCTTGTAGGAGTGTACTGCAAATATACAAATCCCCGATGGACAGAGTCTCTGATGAAATGATACCTGATTTCAATGTGCTTTGACCGATCATGAAACACAGGATTCTCAGAGATCTTGATGCAACTTGTTGGGAAAAATTCTAGGGGGGGGGGGGGGGTGATTCAGTATTAAAAACTCACAATAATATTTAATTTTTCTTTATATATTTATATACTCGACTTTGATTAATCTAACTAGCATATACATGCGACTATCTTTAAGGAAACTTGCATATGTCCAGAGATCTTATTATGCAGATAAATCTTTACTTAGATCAGTGCAACATTCATTCATCAGTCATTTAGTAAGAAATAAATATGTGTAGTAACAACATAATAAAGCATCACACATAAGCAACACATATGAACACCGGGATTTAAGGTGGAAACCTAAGTTGGGAGAAAACCACTGTTGTTGTCGTCTCTGTCTTCAATATTTATTATAAAGAAAACTGCTTACAATATTGTATTGGCGACGACTCATACCAGTACACAGGCACCCACCTGCAAAAGGCTGCAACCTTCTCTTGTTCTCCAACTACTACTGGAAGGGAGCTCCAACCCCCTGATCTCATTTACCAAATACCACTAGAAGGGAGCTACGACCCCCTGCTCTCATTTACCAGCCACTCCTGGAAGGGAGCTACTACCCCCTGATCTCATTTACCAACAACCACTAGAAGGGAGCTAAGACCCCCTCACTGAAGGCTCTAACCCTCGACACCACCGCAAACCATGTTTCATGAATTTTCACACTCGATCCAACAACTTCAACACAACACAACTTGTAGGCCTCTTTTCATCAAATTTTCAGATTGGACCCACTCCACTCATTTAAACCCAAAGAACATACATCAAACTGAAACTCATAACTGTATCAAATCATTCACTGAATCATCAATCAACCAACCAATCACTGATATTTAATCATAATCAACTAGTAGCACAATCAATACTCAAACAACCCAAATCTATATGAAGATTCAGATTGGACCCACTCCACTCATTTAAACCCAAAGAACATACATCAAACTGAAACTCATAACTGTATCAAATCATTCACTGAATCATCAATCAACCAACCAATCACTGATATTTAATCATAATCAACTAGTAGCACAATCAATACTCAAACAACCCAAATCTATATGAAGACATCATTGATAGACAACAAAAACACAATAAAATGATCAGACATTTCCTTCAACATTCTTCAGTAAAACGCTAGATTCCATACATGTTTTTGCTAAAATGAACCTGCATATATACACGCTTTTACCGAGATGAACCTGCGTATAGATCTGTAAATATTCAGGACTGCGTAACACTTCAGATGAACAGAGTTATTCAGATCATACTCTTCACTTTAACAAACATTCGCCATATCACAGATCTAAACATCCCATAAACAGATCAAGAAAATACATAATCATTTTAGGTCTAGAGATCTTGATCCATATTTGTATCCATAGGTGCATCATTATTTCAAATCTACCAATAAATGGAACCCATTCCATGCAGATATACTTTAGAGTGAAGTATTCATTCAATACACATACACATTGACGCGTTAACACTATGATATTCTTCTCCTTATATAGTTTGATGCCTAGCCAATACCATGAGCCAAAACCACACAAGTGCCGATGGTATTCTTGGACGGAATAAAAAAGATGACATATTTCTCAATATTGTGGGATAATACCATGGTAAGGACCCTTGGTATCATAGACTGAGTGCGTAAGAACATACGTGACTTTGCTTCTTCATACCTACGTTTATACGCGACTTTTCTTCACCAAAATTGCGTATACACTAATTCTGGATGGATATGCAGGTTGCCTTCATCAAACCTGCGAGTATAAGCGGGTTGCTTTCATCAAACCTGTGTATACATATTGAAACTTTATCTTTATCATTCCTTTGTCCTTGAATGGAATTCATTTCTCCATCACATCTAAACTGACCTATATATACATCAATTTTACATTTTCAAAACATCAAAAGACAACTCATCGAGTAGGTTGCCATCAAGGACAACATATTACATCATAATGCCAACAATATCCCCCTTTGGACTTGATGGCAAACATGTTGGTGTTTGATCACCACAACTTGTAGATACCTGATAGATACATCAATCATAAGCATTATTCAAACACCAAGTTACTCTCCCCCTTTGACATCAAGGGAAAAGGGCGGATCAATACCAAAACAAGGTTTCTCTTTCCTTATAGAAAGAAGAGCTCTGTAGATCGGATGTGCACTATATTGACCATGCTCCCCCTGAGCACATGCTGAATATTTAGATAGATTTTTCAATGAAGTACATGACTCTATAACTCAACTGAGTATGACCTTTCTTATCACCAAGGACTCATACTTACATCAATGATCCAACCAAGTGGAATTACATATTTGGCTCAACTACCCAACCAAGTGGGTTTACAAATTTGACTCAACTACCCAACCAAGTGGGTTTACATATTTGAACAAGTCCATACATGAATGAATATGATTTTTTTTACATCACAGGTCTCAAAATGACCTTTACATCAAATTACAGATATGGATTTTTATAACTAAGACCAAAGGACCTCAAGGGAGAGATCATAATTCAACAACCAACATAATGCCAACAATGAATTATTCTCAGTAAGGCTAGTGCTCCCCCTGAAACTGTGCTTCTGATCACCACAACAACTCATTCATAAAATCATCTTCATCAATAAGATAATCAAAACTTAATATCATATCAGCATATATAACCATCAACATCAGATCAAGAAAATTACAACTGTCAACAACATATCAAAAAAATTTCTTGAGTTTGTCTCATTGTTTTTCTTATCAGAGAAAAACATACACAATTGTCTCCAACGGAACTTGCGTATATACACAGCTTTAGTTCATGAAACCCGCATACAAAAAGTGAAATACTGAAAATTTCACAACTCCATCTCCCCCTGGACTTATACATCTTGTACCTGTCTTTTGTTGTCACATCAAATGTACTGTTAGAAATAAACACAACCAAAATTACCAAACCAACCATGGGAATCACCATATATTTCTCCCCCTTTGATGATACATTACTGATTTCTATAATGTATCTCACATCACTCCTGCAGTCATTATGAGAAGTAAACTTTAGAAACAAATGAGTGTAGTAGGGTCAATATTCCCTACATTTTTTATTGGTGCTTCTTCTTTTTCTAGCTTTGCTTGAAATTTCTTATTGTGTGCTAGAACTTCTCCAATCTCTCGGTTCTATTCATCATACTTAACTTGGATTCAATGGCCATATGCCCAAATGAGTTACAATAGAAACAACAACCATGAAAGCATCATTTCTTCCTTGATCTATGAAATTCTTCAATAACCAGATTCTTCTCTTTTAGGGTATTATCATCATTCATGGTACATGCCATGAGTAATTGTAGATCTTGATCAGACTCTTCCTCTTCTTCATTTGAAAACTCATCACTATCTTTATTTGTATACAAATTTTTTCTATTTTCAAACTATTTTCCATTGTCATGATTTTCTTTATAAGGACACTTAACAGCATAATGACCAACTCTACCACAACCAAAACACTTGAAGGGAAGCTTACCTTTGAACCTTCCAGTACCTGGTTGAAGTCTCCTCACAAAATTTTTCTCTTATTCTTATGATATAAAATTTATTCCTTGAGAACTTCCTTTTCTTTTATTTTTCCACAAGCCTTAAAAGCGGCTTCTATGACTTGTGAGGGACCTCCTTTTATTATTTCAAAAGCAATCAAGATACCGTGAATTTGAAAAACTGTAAGAGTCTGTCGATCCTACTTTTCTTCAATAGTAGATACTTTTGATTCAAATTTTGGAGTCAAATATCTCAAGGTTTTCTCTACTAAAGTTGAGTCTTTTATATCTTCACCCATATTCCTCATAGAATTCACAATCTCATCTATTCTTAGAAATAAACTTGCAATACTTTCATCATCATGCATTTTGATATTTTCATATTGAATTCTAAGAGTTTAAAGTTTGGCACTTTTTACCTTTGCATCACCTTCATAGCTTCGAATGATCTTGTCACATATTTCCTTTGCTAAATTTAGTTGCATGACTTTGACAAATTCTGTTTCTGGCAGGCTCCCTCATAAAGCATTGACAACTTTTGCATTGGTTTCATATCTCTTCCTTTCTGCTACATATGTAGGAATGGTTGATGGATACTGGTAACCTCATTCCACGATTCCACATAAGTTTTCTCCAATACTTTGCAAATAAACTCGTGTTCGTATCTTCCAGAACAACAAATTACTTCCATTTAACAGTGGTGGCCTGATAGAAAATACTCCTTCATGACTTCCCATTGTGATAGATCTCCTTTAAGCGATCAATCTTCTTCTGAAGGACCTGCTCTGATACTAATTGTTGGGAAAAATACTGAGAGGCAGGGGGGGGGGGGCAGTGAATCCGTATTTAAAACTCACAATAATCTTTACCTTTTCTTTACTGATTTCTATTCGTGACTTTGATTAATCCACCTAGCATATACACAAGACTATATTTAAGGAAACTTGCGTATGTCTAGATATCTTATTATTTAGATAAATATTTACTTAGATCAATGCATCATTCATTAATCAATCATTTAGTAAGCAATAAATATGTGCAGTAACAACAGAATAAAGAATCACACATAAGAAACACATATGAACACTAGGATTTAAGGTGGAAACCCAAGTCAGGAGAAAACCATCACTGATGTCATCTCTGTCTTCAATATTTATTATAAAGAAAACTGCTTATAATCTTGTACTGGTATAGACTCATACCAGTACGTAGGCACCCACCTGCAGAAGGCCGCAACCTTCTCTCGTTCTCGTTTACCAGATGATCTCGTTTACCAGCTACCACCAGAAGGGAGCTATGACCCCCTACTCTCGTTTACCACCCACTCCTAGAAGGGAGCTACTACCCCTTGATCTCATTTACCAGCAACCATTAGAAGGGAGCTACGACCCCCTCACTGAAGGGTCCAAACATCAGTACCACCGCGGACCAAGTTTCATAATTTTTCACACTGGATCCAACAACTTCAACACAACACAAATTGTAGGCCTCTTTTCATCAAATTTTTAGACTAGAACCACTCCACTCATTTAATCCCAAAGAACATACATCAAACTGAAACTCATAACTATATCAAATCATTCACTAAATCATCAATCAACCAACCAATCAATGATCTTTAATCACAATCAACTAGTAGCATAATCAATACTCAAATAACCCATATATATATGAAGACATCATTGACAAACAATAGAAACATAGTAAAACTTATCAGACATTTCTTTCAACATTCTTTAGCAAAACCCTAGATTCCATACACACTTTTGTTGAAACTAACCTGCATATATGCGAGATTTTACTGAGACGAACCTGTGTATAGATCTGTAAATATTCAAGACTATGTAACACTTCAGATCAACATACTTATATTGTCATACTCTTCACTTCAGCAAACATTCTCTAGATCACAGATCTAAACATCCCATAAACAGATCAAGCAAATACATAGTCATTTAAGGTATAGATATCCTGATCCATCATTGTATCCATAGGTGCATCATTATTTCATATCTATCAATAACTATAACCCATTTAATGCATATATACTTCAGAGTGACATATTCATTCAATACACATATACACACACACCTTAACGCTATGATCTTCTTCTCCTTATATAGTTTGATCCTTAGCCAATACAATGAGCCAAAAACACACAAGTGCCGATGGTATTCTTGGGTGGAATAAAATAGATGACATAGCGCTCAATATTGTGGGCTAATACCATGGTAAGGACCCTTGGTATCATAGACTAAGTGCATAAGTACATACATGACTTTGCTTCTTTGTACCCGCCTGTATACACAAATTTTCTTCACCAAAACTGTGTATACACTAATTCTGGATGTATACTTGGGTTTCCTTCATTAAAATTATGAGTATACGCAGGTTGCCTTCATCAAAATTTCATATACATCTTGAAACTTTATCTTTATCATTCCTTTGTCCCTAACTAGAATTCCTTTCTCTGACACATCTGAACTGACCTGTAGATACATCAATTTTACATCTTCAATACATCAAAAGACAACGCATCGAGTAGGTTTCCATCAAGGACAAAATATTACATCATAATGCCAACACAACTCTTATTATCACATAGAATGTTGGTCGCTACCATATTTTCTTTGAGTAGATTCACAAGCATCTTCCTAAGCCATATGGATTCACACGAAGCAGTGCTTGTTACCATATATTCCGCCTCGGCTGAGCTTAAGAATACAAATTTTTGTTTCCTGTTGCACCAGGTGTTAGTGCTGGAATCAACACTTGGATTATGACAAGTGCTTGACCAGACACATCTTAAGCTCAGGGCTATTTATGATTTGGTTTAGATTTTGGAAAGAGACTGAATCTTACATTTTTTGAGAATGTTTCAAGTATATAACTATATCCAACACATACGAGGGTACTAAGGCTTGATATGGTAGAAAGAGTAAGTGGTAAACTGAGGTCAGGAAGATATGCAGGTGGACAGTGGGTCTATCACATAAAAATCCATTGTTTGGACAGAAAATTAACACAAAGTTCAGGCTGCCATTATCAATGAAAGAAAGATCCTAGAAGTCTTACAATGATCTCATTGTACACTTTAAAAATATTTGCCACAAGGAATGCTCACTTTTAATTTACCACACATATTTCATCAAGAATTCTTTCCAAGAAAGACTAACAAGATTTGATAATGATGTATAGGTATAACATGAGACTGATAAAAACATGTAACAAAGATCACACTACAATTTGAAATTGAAGAATTCAAGTATGGAGACACATGAGATAAGAAAAAAAATACACATAACAAACTGTCATAAGCCCTCAAGAGTACCGTTGATATATTATATATATGAAAATGTGTAACACAATATGCTCAGCAAGATACAATCATCGAACCTTTTCTCTATTGAGTTTCATCATATATATACAAGAGATATTATGTTGATATTTCCACAAAAAGTGTGAATTTGTTCTAGATGAGTTATCATATTCCTATACATAAGGTGAAGCTTATCCTTAACCATAATACAAAGGGATGCAACATAATAAAGGCAAACAACATGATGGAATATAGTTCAAAGTGGCTGGAGTGATGTGGAAAACTGCTCCTCTTTTATGGTATAACCACTTCCTCAAAAAGTGCAACTAACAACTGAAGATGACATCTGGCTAATTCCCCCAAAAGTGAAAAAATTGTCAACTGAATCTAACTTTGGTAAGAGAACTTGATTAATTGGAACTTTGCAGAAACTTCCTTTATTTATATTGCATGTATGTAATTACCCTTCAGTATCATCCTTCAATATTTGAACAAAAACTCCCTCCACATCCTTTATACAAAAATTAGGAAGTAATAGCTACCTTTCAGAAACATGTAGCTGTTATTGGAAACCTTGTAAATAGATGCATTTGTTTATTAAAGCAAAAATGTGTGCTTCTTCTTCTTTGATTTGCCTTAAATGTTTAAATAAAATCAAGTATAGAAGCAAATATTTCAAGGGACTATGCCTTAGAGAGTCTTTTAGCTTTTCCTTTTCCCGCTTGTTTCTGTTTCTGGGCTCTGGTCTTCTTGGCTTCATTTCTTGGGCTTTCATCAACATTTATAACTTCATCTTTCAGCTTAGGATTAGCAATGAGTTTTATGTTCAGTCTTAGCTTGTTTTTAGGCCTAGTGTGAGGTCTTTTGAGGTATGGGTTGGGAATATAAGAAACCCCTCTTCTTCTTTGCATCATACTGCTAGACTGACCTACCTCAGACTCTGTCTCTAAGAAATCCTCTTCAGTATTGTCTTCTTCGAAAGATGAATAGGAGTAAATGATGTTCTTGTCCTTTCTTCTATTAAATGTCTTGGATGTCTTAAGAGAAGAAAATAATTGAGCTAATGTTGGTTCTCCTTTTGAAGGGGTGTCACTGTTTTCTTCTTGCTCTTCTGCAATTTCTCAAATAAAGTGTTGAATTGGTACTTCAGGGCTAACTTCCTATGAAGTTTCTTCTGCTAGGATCAATTTCCTTTTGCCTTTATGTCTTGAGGAAGAGGCTATGTTTTCCTAACCTGTAGAATTAACCTCTTTATTAGGCTGAGTATTCCCTTTCTTGAATCTAACTGTGTGTTCTCTTCTAAATGATGCTAAAGTTTGGGGTTATTTTGAATTTTCCCTTATATAAACCTTTTCTTCTAGGCATACCATTGATATGGGAGTGAAAGATTTAGTTCTGACTCTTTTAGATGAAATTCTAGTTTGTCTACTCATTGATGGAATAGACTGAGCTGCTTGTGAACTATTTGGCATAGATGTTGAGCTAGTTTATTCTTCCTGTACATTTTGTTTCTTAGGTCTCCCTACCCTCCTCCTAGAATTGATGCTACCAAATCCTTCATCTGTTAGAATTTTTTCCTAGGTAGTTCTCTTTTTCTTAAGGTGATAGACTACCAACATCTTGATTAAGCCTCTATGATAGAGATTATGCAGGGGATAATTAGGGATCTTCTGTAACTTCAAAGACATTTTTAACAAGGATTTGTAGAGAAAGAAAGGCAAATTCATAGGTTTGGCACCTGAGATATGAGACAAAAAATTTTACTTGATATCGATGAACGGTAGAGAATCAGCCCTCACAAGTTATATAACGTTTCACTGTGGTTATGACATGCTTCCATTCTGGCCTAAAACGGGAAATATGCATAGTAGGAGTCCGATTGACATTTATGTGCTCAGGTTTGAGGAAATAAATTACATCTGCTTGCAACATTTTATTTTTGAACCAACATTCTCCAGTAGCTGAAGTCTGAGTAGCCCTGGCTATAATGGTCTCGGTGATTTTGAAGGTTTTTCTTCCAAGCTTGACTTTCTCCCTGTCAAAAATTTCAGCAAAGGCCTATGCAACAACTACATTTTCCCCTGAGAATTTCTATATAAATCTGTACCAACCTACTACTTGAAATTGGGGCTTTGCTCTATGGTCGAAAAATCTGGTATTCGCTGGCTCAGAGCAGTTAACCTTTCCAACTTTACCCATCTTGCTTAACACCTAAGCTCAACCTTTATGCACAACTGTTCAAACTAGATAAAGAAACCCTACACGCAACCCTCCTTTCTTGCTTGAGATGACAAGTTGGTTGCTGGAACATGTAACACTATTAGCTGTAACCTTCTTGGAGAACTTGGTCATTAAAAAAAGTGAACATAATCCTCTGGAGTCTGTGTGCATTTAATCACATTGTGGTTTAATTGACAAGATTTGAAATGATTCAAATCCGAGCGCCAAGTCACCCCATAAAATATATCACTCTTTCATATGATTAATAAATTGATACTTTGTACCTCATTTTCCGCTTCAACTTTTCTCATAATAATGATCCTTGTAGCTCCTTACGAAATTTCGTGGAAATAGCTACTTTTATCTCTATGTCACCAATGAAACCAAACTCCTGAAGAAATAGTTTCCTTTTAGAAAGAGTAGCTATTATTTTATTATTATTAAAATGACTAATAACTTTGACTCCAACCTAAGTTAAAACAGTGGTTTTAACTCTTTATGAATCTATGACACAATACCACCTATAAAATTGAAAATATTTTTGGTTTTGAGACTCTTTTTGGATTTTATTGAAGATGATTAGAACTTTGACATAGGCTAGGGAATAAGAAAAAACTCAAAAATAGTAATATAATGGTGGTCAAACTATTAACATTTATATTGCTAACACTAGGAAGTCATTCCTCATCTAACATTGAAACTGTACCCACTAGTAATTTTCCGATCTACTGAGCTTCCAGTCCAATCTGTGACAGTGAACCCACTCAGTCTGATGTCATTGCCTCAGGTGTATCTCAATCCAAGCTCGATTTTTCCCTGTAGGTATCTGAGAACATGCTTGGTTGCTGCCCAATGTGCCCTCCTTGGTTCCACCATGAACTAACTGAGGGTGTTGATAACATAACAAATGTGTAGCCTAGTGTTGACCAGATACTTCAGGGACCCTATGAGCTATCTATACAAGGTAAGATCAGCCTCATCATCTCCGGACATATCAATCTTCTTCCAGTTGGTGATCATTGGAGTAGACATGGGTCTACAGTCTTGCATCTTGAATCTCTTCAATATTTTTGGATCATATCTCCCTTGACCAAGGAAGATTTCACCCTTCTGCTGCCAAACTTCCAACCACAGAAAATAATGCATCAGCCCTAGGTCCTTCATGTTGAATTCTGCAACTAGGTTCTCCTTGCAGTCCTTGATGAGCCTAGATGATCCTGTCAAGAATAGATCATCTACGTACAACACCAATATTACAGGCTCATTCCCTACTTTTAAATAGTAGATATTGGGATCTGCATCGCTCTTGAGGAATCCCATCCTCTGCAAGTAACCATCAGTTCAACCATACTAAGATATTGGGGCTTGCTTAAGTCCATACAAGTATTTATTAAGCCTACACACATAAGTATTCTGCTCATGCATCTCAAATCCCTCTGGTTATAATATATATCTACTTATTCTTCTATCACCCCATTCAAGAACGCAGTCTTGACATCCATCTGGCGAATCTCCCACCCCATATACGCAACAAGGGATATCACATATCTAATAGAAGTATATCTGGATACTGTGGTGAAGGTCTCTTCATAGTCTATCCCCTCCTTCTGAGCACACCCCTTAGCCACGAACCTATATTTATATTTTTCTATACCGCCATATCCAACATATTTTATCTTGTAGATTTACCTCAATCCCACAACTGATTTGTCCTGATGCCTAGGAACCACTTCCCAGACATCATTCATCATGATGGAGTTGTACTCTTCTTCCATTGCATCTGCCTACACCTGATGCTGAGCTGCCTCTTGAAAACTAGAGGGTCCCCAACCTAGGCTACCAAGGCTTGGTATCTATCCGGTTGCCTGCACTGCCTCTTCTCATTTCTAAGAGATCCAAAAAACTCCTTTGCATCCCTCAAAATTTGTTGTAATTCCCTTATCTTCCTACCACTGGTAGTGGGTGGATCTACCTACTCCTCCTCCTACAAATCTTCTGGAGATGAACTCCTTGGATCCTTGTGCCTTGGAGAAGCACTCATTCTAGCCTCTGCTGGTCGTAGTGGCTGGACCAATGGATCATCTTCAGACTGCGTTGCGGAAGGCATCTCCCGAGATTTTCTAAAAGCTCTTTCCTCCATGAACTTTACATCCCGCCGCACTATAATCTTCCTGCTATCAAGAATTTAGATTATGTATGCCTTATAATTCTCTTTGTATCCCAAAATATCTCGAAGTGGCTTACTTCTAGCTTCCTACCAATGAAGACACTTTCTCGAGTGATATTACCCAATGTGCTGTGAGGAATCCTGTGCTGAAACATATGCAGTTTTATTACAAGCTTCAGCCCACATAAATTTGGGCATGTGCTTATCATACAACATTGCCCTTGCAACCTCCATAATAGTTCTATTCTACCTTTCTGCGATTCCATTATGCTCCGGATTATACAGAGCGGTCCACTTTGTTCTGATGCCTTCCCTTATGCAGAACTCTGTGAAGTCTTTATCAATGTATTATCCACCATTTTCTGATCATAGTATCTTTATCTGCTTTCCTGTCATATTCTCAACCAAAGCTTTAAACTCCTTGAAATGATCAAAGACTTCATCCTTGGTCTTCAGAAAGTAGATCCAATTTTCCTAGAATGATCATCAATGAAGGTGACGAAATATTTGGCACCACTAATAGCTCTATTGGACATTGGTTAGCAGATGTCTGAGTGTATTAATCCCAACACACTCTTAGCCCTATTGTTGCTCCTGGGGTAGGTTTCTACAAACATCATCTCGCTTGGTGCTCAAATATGGAACCCCTGTGACAGTATTCTTAAGAATTCTTAAATCCCCATGGTGTAAGTGCCCCATTCTCTTGTTGCATAGTTCATTAAAATCCTTCTCATCGTTGTTTCCTATCAGTGCCATTAGAGATTCGAGCTGCAACTTATACAGTTTATTGCTCTTGATTCTGATTTGTGCCTTCTTCTTCCAACTCGAGTGTTTGAAATATACTCTTTTTCCAATGAAGTAAACATCATAGGCCTTGTTTTGTAGCTGACATACCGAGAGTAAGCTCATCCCCAAACCAGGCACATGCATCGCATTGGTGGCTCGAAGCTTATTTCCAGCTTTGGTTTGAAATACTACGGTACCTCTTCCCATAGGAGTACACTTCGATTTATTACCCATGGTGATCTGAAAGTTCATTTTCTCTACTTGGTAGCTTAAGAAACATTCTCGTACTCCCATCATATAAGCAGAAGCTCCAATATCAATATACCAGACTTCTGGAGAGGAAAAGCTTGATACACAAATGAAATATTCTTCCAATCTCGAATCCAATATAGATATGTCGTGATCCATCTGTTCTTTCATGCTTTTCTCTGGAGAACTACGTGAACCCTTCTAAGTTGCTACTACAGTAGCTTCTGGAATTTGTTCCATTGTAGGGTCTTCACTCCTATTACTCAATCTTAGCTCTGATACCATGTGAAAATTTTAATTCGGAAATTTTACTGCAGTTATAAATTTATTTCTCCTACTTATTTTTACAATAAATTATTTACACAACCCTTCCAGTAAAATTTGAAATAAATAGTACTTCAGTTATCACCAACTACATATAGATAAAAGAATAATAATATGCAAGCACAAGAATCAATAACAATGACACAATTATTTTTGGACAATTGTCCTTGTAAAAGCCCAATGTGGGAAAACCGGTGCAACAGATTAGGGTTTATTTATTAATCTCCAACAACAAATTATTTACAAGGAAAGACTAGCAGAAAAAATGAGAAACTTATTTAGAAAACACCTGAAATAAATTATCTCCATTCCTCGGGAGAATTTCCGACACCTGAGGGACTCATTGGCCCTCACTGCCCTCACTGCGTCACCCCTGCGTGTCTCTTTTCACAGAGCCTGCATGAGACTGCGTCACTACTGCATGAGCCCTGTGCGTTGCTCCTTTGTGCCCTTCTGCTTCCTTCTTCCCTTGAGCTCTGACACTACTAATGCCCTCTGCTTCCTCTGCCCTGAAAATGTCCCTCTAAAATCGAATTCTATTCCTTCAAAATCAACTTCCCTCAGGTTATTGAGTGTATGGATGACTTGTTCTCCAACTGACCCTCAAGTCTTCTTCTATAATATTCTCATTGACAAATCACAACCCATATTAGAAGTCTAATAAATGGCTAATATTAAATCTTGAATTGATCTTCATTCTCTAGAATATTCACACTCTATTTTATTAATACCCATTAATTATTTAATTTCCCTAAGTTTAGACTTAGTGTCCTCATTAAATTAAATAATTATTTCAATAAAACATAAACTGAGTGGAATTTCCACAAACGATTTCCGGGTTATTTAGAATGCTGATGTCCAAGCCTCATCACAAATTTTGAGACTTAGATCAAATCTTAATGCTATAAAAATCAACACTCCCTCTTAGCAAGAAAATTGTTCTAAGAATTTTCCTGCTGCATATTGCTCTAAATTTGAAGCACCCTGTGTGCTATTGATTCCTGGTTGTTGTTGGCCCTCATCTGCTGCACTGCTACCTTCTATACTACTGCCCATGACACTACCGCTATCGTTGCCTCATTTGTACTGCAACTCCCTCTCAATTTTGCATCTGTCCACTTCTGCTACTGAAATGGATTCTTGATTATCCCCATCTTCTCTCTGAAGTAGACAAAATTTGTCTTTCCCAGAGCTTTGGTGAGGATATCTACCACCTGTTCTCTTATTGGAGTGTACTGCAACTACATAGCTCCCCGATGGACACAGTCTCTGATGAAATGACACCTGATGTCAATGTGCTTTGAATGATCATGAAACACAAGATTCTCAGAGAGCTTGATGTAACTCTGATTATCACATAGAATGTTGGTCGCTTCCATATTTTCTTTGAGTAGATTCACAAGCAGCTTCCTAAGCCATATGGCTTCACATGAAGTAGTGTTTGATGCCATATATTCCACCTCAACTGAGCTCAGAGCTACAAATTTTTTTTTCCTGCTGCACCAAGAGGTGATTCCTGATCCTACATTGAAACAATACCCACTAGTACTTTTTTGATCTACTGAGCTTCCAGCCCAATCTATGTCGGTGAACCCACTCAGTCTGATGTCATTGCCTCGGGTGAATCTCAATCCAAGCTCGAATTTTCCTTGCAAGTATCTGAGAACATGCTCGGCTGCTATGTGCCCTCCTTGATTCTACCATGAACTGACTGAGGGTGTTGACAGCATAACAAATGTCTAGCCTAGTGTCAACCAGATACATCAGGGACCCTATGAGCTGTCTATAGAAGGTAGGAGTAGCCTAATCATATTCGGACGTATCAATCTTCTTCCAGTGGGTGATCATTGGAGTAGCCATGGGTCTACAGTCCTGCATCTTGAATCTCTTCAATATTTTTGTAGCATATCTCACTTTACCAAGGAACATTTCACGCTTCTGCTGCCAAACTTCCAACCCCAAAAAATAATGCATCAACCCTATGTCCTTCATGTCGAATTCTACGGCTAGGTTCTCCTTGCAGTCCTTGATGAGCCTAGATGATTCTATTAGGAATAGATCATCTATGTACAACATCGGTATTAGAGGCTCATTCCATACTTTCATATAGTAGAGATTGGGATCTGCATCACTCTTGACGAATCCCATCTTCTAGAAGTAACCATCAATTCAACCATACCAAGCTCTATGGGTTTGCTTAAGTTGATACATGGTTGTATTAAGCCTACACACATGAGTTTTGTGCTCATGTGTCTCAAAGCCCTCTAGTTTTTCGATATATACTTCTTCTTCTATCACCCCATTCAAGAACGCAGTCTTTACATCCATCTAGTGAATCTCCCACCCCATCTGCATAACAAGGTATATCATAGATCTAATAGAAGTATATCTGGCTACTGGGGTGAAGGTATCTTCATAGTCTATCCCCTCCTTCTGAGCATACCCCTTAGCCACAAACCTAGATTTATATTTTTCTACACTGCCATATGTAACATATTATATCTTGTAGATCCATCTCAAACCCACAACTAATCTGCCCTGAGGCCTAGGAACCACTTCCCAGACATCATTCGTCATGATGGAGCTGTATTCTTCCACAATTGAATCTACCCACACCTAATGTTGAGCTACCCCCTGAAACCTAGAGGGTTCCCCAAACTACGCTACCAAGGCTTGGTATCTGTCTTGTTGTTTTCACCGCCTCTTCTCATTTCTAGGAGCTCCAAAAAACTCCTCTACGTCCCTCAGAATTTGTCGTAATTCCCTGCTCATCCTACCACTGGTAGTGGGTGGATCTACCTACTGCTCCTCCTGTAAATATTCTGGAGATGAACCCCCTGGATCCTTGTGACTTAAAGAAACACTCGTGCTAGCCTTTGCTGGTCGTAGTAGCTAGAAAAATGGATCCTCTTTAGATTTCATTGCGGAAGGCATCTCCCGGGATTTTCTGAAAGATATTTCTTCCATGAACTGTACATCCTGACGCTTTACAATACTCCTGCTATCAGGAATGTATATTTTGTATGCCTTAGTATTCTCACTACATCCCACCAGATATCCCTTTTCCACAGTCTTATCCAATTTCTTCCTCTTCTCTTTGAGTACAAGGCAGTATGCCACATTGCCAAGGATCCTGAAGTGGATTACTTCCGGCTTCCTGCCAGTGAAGACACTTTCTCGAGTGATCTTACCCAATGCGCTATGAGGAATCCTGTTTTGAACATATACAACTGTATTAAAAGCTTCAGCCCACAAAAATTTGGGCATGTATTGATCATGTAACATTGCCCTTGCAACCTCCAAAATAGTTCTATTCTTCCTTTATGTTATTCCATTTTTCTCCGGATTATACAAAGCGGTCCATTCTCATTCTGATGCCTTCCCTTACACAGAAATCTATGAAGTCTTTATCAATGTATTCTCCACCATTTTCTGATAGCAGTATATTTATCCGCTTTCCTGTCAGATTCTCAACCAAAGCTTTAAAATCCTTGAATCGATCAAAGACTTCATCCTTGGTCTTCAGAAAGTAGATCCAAGTTTTCCTCGAATGGTCATCAATGAAGGTGTCGAAATATTTGGCACCACTAAGAGCTCTAGTGGACATTGGTACGCAGATGTCCAAGTGTATTAATGCCAACATGCTCTTAGCCCTATTGTTGCTCCTGGGGTAGGCTGACTTGGAATACTTTCCTAGTACGCACCCTCTGCAAACATCATCTCGCTTGGTGCTCAAATCTGGAACTCCTGTGATGGTATTCTTGAGAATTCTTGAAGCCCCATGGTGTAAGTGCCCCATTCTCTTGTGTCATATTTCATTCAAATCCTTTTCATTTTTGTTTCTTATAAGTTCCATTGGAGATTCGAGTTGCAATTTATACAATTTATTGCTCCTGACTCTGACTTGTGCCTTCTTCTTCCAACTCGAGTGTTTGACATATACTATTTTTCCAATGAAGTAAACGTCATAGCCCTTGTTTTGTAGCTGAGACACCGAGAGTAATTTCATCCCCAAACCAGGAACATGCAACACATTGGTGGCGCAAAGCTTATTGCCAACTTCTATTTGAAATACTATGATACCTCTTCCCATAGGAGTACACTTCTCCTTATTACCCATGGTGATATGAAAGCTCATCTTCTCTTCTTGGTATCTTAAAAAACATTCTCATACTCCTATCATATGAGCAGAAGCTCCACTATTAATATATCATAATTCTGGATAGGCATATCTTTATACGCAAGCGAGCTCTTCTTCCAGTTTGGAATCCAATACAGAGATGTCATGATCCATCTGTTCTTTCATGCTTTTATTTGGAGAACTACGTGAGCCCTTCCAAGTTGCTACTGCAACAACTTTTGGACTTCATTCCAGTGCAGGGTCTCGACTCATGTTACTCAATCTCAGCTCTGATACCATGTGAAAATTTCAATTCTGAAATTCGACTGCAGTTATAGATTTATTTCTCCTACTTATTTTCACAATAAGTTATTTACAAAACCCTTCCAGTAAATTTCAAAATAAACACTACTGTAGTTATCACCAAGTACATATAGAGAAAAGAAAAGTAATATGCAAGCATAAGAATCAATCACAATGACACAATTATTTTTGGACAATTTTCCTAGGAAAAACCTAATGTGAGAAAACCGATGTAGCATATGTGTGTTTATTTATTAATCTTCAGCAGCAAATTCTTTATAAGGAAAGACTAGTAGAAAAATTGAGAAACTTCTTCAGAAAACAACTGAGATAAATTCTCTCCAGGCCTATGAATAATTTTCGACAACTGAGGGACTCACTCGCCCTCATTGTGTCACCCCTGTGTGTCTCTTTGTGTAGAGCCTACGTGAGACTATGTCACTACTGCACAAGCCCTCTATGCTGCTCCTTTGTGCTGTCTCTCTGCCCTTCTGCGTCCTTCTTCCCTCGAGCCCTGACACTTTTGGTGCCCTCTTCTTCCTCTGCCTTGCAACTCTCCCTCTGAAATCGAATTCTATTCCTTCTTAATCAAATTCCCTCAGGTTACTGAGTCTATGCCCGACTTGTTTTCCAAATGGCCCTCAAGTCTTCTTTTATAATATTCTCATTGGAAAATCAACAACCCAGATTAGAAGTCTAATCAATGGATAAGATTAAATCTTGACTTGATCTTCGTTCTCTAGAAGTTACACACTCTGTTTTATTAACACCCATAAATTATTTAATTTCCCTAAGTTTAGACTTAGGGTCCTCATTAAAATAATTAATTATTTTCAATAAAACATAAAATGAGTTGAATTTACACCAACGATTTCTGGGTTCTTTAGAATGCTGATGTCCAAGCCTCCTCACAAATTTTGAGACTTAGATCACTTTCTGATTCTACAAAAATCAACAGTATCTTATTTTTCCAAGTAAACGACCTAAAGCATTTAAACTTAAGGGGAAGTTTCTAGTTCCAAATTTTTCTGAACCACCTTCTTCCCTCAGAATGTTGATGAGCAAGAGTGATATACCTATAAGACTCCTTCACCAATATCCGACCTGGCACATATTTACTCCCACATGTATATATATTAATTTTTTATAAGTGAGATACTATCAAGGTATAAGTTGGTCGCGTATCTATCCCAAGACTTAGCAAAATCACCATATAAACCAAGATCCTGAGAGCATGTCCATGAAGGGTATAAGGAGATGGGATCATTAGAAGCATGTATTTGATTTAAAAAATAAATACCTAGATTATGTATATGCTTCATAAAAGGGGCAGGCAAAGAATGATTTCCAACAAAACCTTGAATGGTATCCAAACCGATCTCCACCAAAGTGCTCGATCTAATATCCCATTTAAAATTCCCAATAAACCATTGTTTAAATTTCATTAAATTATTCCAAATGTATCAAACATATCATGAAACCTGAGCCCCATTCTTTATCAGCGCCATAATATATTGTTTTTTCAGATACTTTCCTAAATAATCCTATGCCAAATTCCATTACCATTTAAAGCATGCCATAAACTCTTTACCAACAAAGCCCATCCGAAATTCTCAATATTTTTTATGCCCCATCCTCTGTCCTCCTTTCTCATAAAATGTCCTCTAGACGAACAATATGGATCTTATAGACATCTTTGGAACCCACCCATATAAATTTTGAAATAAAAGAATTTATCCGCCTGATGATATTTTTAGGCATTAGATAAAGAATCATCCTATATAGCCAATACTCTATAGGACTGACTACACCAAAACCAACCTACCACCAAGAGTTAACCATTTATGAGACCAAGAAGACAACTTATGCTCAAATTTATCAATAAACCAACACCAATCACTTACACCATATTTTTTTTTGGTTTTAGGAGGAAACCTAGGTACTTTAATCCCCTATCCATCATAATCATCTCAACAACAAAAAAATTTCAATCTTCAAAGCATTGTCCTCTTTCGTAGATGCGACTATTAGCAAAGATTTTTTTTTACACATAAAGAAACAGGAAGCATCACCAAAGGAGAATACAACCTGGTGTAAATTTTTCCCTTCCATAATGGAAACCTTCCCCATAATAAGAACATTATCCAAAAAAATAAGGTAAGTAATAGAAATGTTTTTTGAGATCCCAAACCCCAAGAAATAATCTTAGAGTGTGCCTCTATAATCATTTTTATCATACCATCAATAACTAGAAAAAATAAAATAGTCGATAGTGAGTATCCCTACCTTAACCCCCTTTAAGCCTTGAAGAAACAAGAAGGAATCCCATTAATTAAAACAATTAAATTTATAGAGGAGATGTAGGCCATAATCCAACCAACAACCATCACTTAAAGACCAATCTTATATAAAACCATTCTAAAAAATCCCCAATCAACACAATCATAATCTTTGATCAATTCTAATTTTATTAAAAATGCATCCTTTTTTTAACCTTAATGTAATGCATATATTTTTGTGCTATTACCACCGCATCCTAAATTTGACGATGTTTTAAGAACCCAAAATTCTCAAAAAATTTACATGAGGTCCTTGATTCGTCCACTAAAAGGAGCAAGTTTGGCCCCATGATATCCATGAAATGAAGAAACAATTCCATATACCACCCATCTAGACTAGTTATTTTATTTCTGGCAAAATATTTAATACATATACCATTTCATCAAATGGGATCGACCACCAAATAATATCATTGTATTCCTCACTGATATTTTTTTAGATATGCTTGTATGACCCCCAACTAATTATCGATGTCCACCCCATCCTTGGAATGATATAAATCACCAAAATAATGAACAACTTGCTTATGAAGATCCTTTATCAAGGGAATGCTTCTAACGTCGCCATCCTTTAGTTCCCAAATAATACTTTCTCTTATCCTTTTTTAGGCAAAGTTGTGAAAAAATGTAGTGTTTCGTCACCGAATACAATCCAAATGGCACAAATTTTTAGCCTTTGTTCCTTCTCTTGTAGTTAGAAAATCTCCCGCTTATGCCTTTCAAGATCTAGAGCCAATTAATTTTGAACATCAAATAAGAAACCCAAAGCATATGGATTAGATATTGCCAAAATTTTCTTGTCAATGTGAATTAGTTCTTCAATATTTTTCCTCTTTTTTTCTTTTCCTAGCTTCTCACCACCCAACTTCTCACCACCTTCTTCAAGTCAATTATTTTCTAGCTAACCACTTCCATCTGAGAGGTCCCTTTAAGAAATGCCTCCTTTGCCCAAGAAACACAAACCAAATTCTCAAATTCCATGTCTTTAAGCCAAGAGTGGTTGAATTTAAAAGGAATACCTTTCCAATCAAATTCCCCACACCAATGGAGGATAATTGGATCATAATCAAACAACATCGATGGGGAAACCCAAGAAAGCATCAAACCAAACTGCTCCACTAGGTTTTCATGGACCAAGAAAAGATCCAATATTTTTACAATCCCATCCAGACTTGTACGACCATTCCTCCTGTTGGAAAGTGTAACTATGTTCGGTCTTCATATTTACTATGTAATTATGTATTTATGTAATGAAGAAGACAAAGATAATAAAATGTATTTTTGTTATGCTTGCATCATGGGTTTGAGGAGCATGGTTTTTATTATAGGTCAAAAGACTTCTTTTGGATTTCTTCTAGGTATTTGTCATCTTGTCATAAATGTACTAATTAAGAGTCATGTATATGAAGAGTCTATTCAAAGAAGTATGCCTCAATACCTTGTCATATAGCCTTAAAGAAATGGCTCAAGTATGATGATAGCACTATCGCTCAAACCAAGTTTCAAGACAACCTTCACCACGCCAGAAGATACACTCTACAAGTCGGCCTATAACCCTTGTTCAAGTCAGCCTCATAACTAAAGTACAAGTCGATTTTTTTACAGACAAAATCAAATATTTAAAGGAACCTGTAGATTTAATTTTGACACAAAATTCGGACAAGTGTTATGTTATTCAGTGTGAGCTTCAACACTAAATAAAAGTGTGAGAAAGGAGGATAATAATTATAGTTTATGCATAGAAGAGGACAGGTCAGCAAGGAAGGAAGTTAGTATATTTCTGTGGTTATAAAATAGTTAGCAATTACAGTGTGGATCTCAAGAGTTTGCAATTTCAGCGAAGGACAAGGATGATTTTATAGATTCATCACGATTTAGTTCAAGGATATATTTAAAGTACTGGAAGAAGAACGAATAGAGAAGTCACTTGGATATCTAAGAAAGGAGATTATTAAAGGCTAAATTTATGTGTTAAATATTGGTAAAAAGAGACCGATTTTCTCTAAGTATCAAGTGAAAATAGTGTAGAAATAAGGAAGAAGATAGCTAGAGACCCAACTCTCTATTCCTAGTGCAGGATGGTGCAGAAAAGAAGGATCAACCTAAGGAGTCAAGGAAGAAGCAGTGACAAGGTCTTGGAGGCATACAAGTGTCAAGGGTTTGAGTCATGATCATGGCACTTATCAAATGAAAGCCTATAAGAAGAATTTCTTATGGGTTTTCCTCTCCAAGAGGGAGAGGTTTTGGCCCTAGCTTGAAGATCCTATATTTGTGTCTCGTGTGTTTTGGTAATTGAATTGATGAAAGAGATAATAAGATAATAAGAGAATACATAAGTAAGAGAAGTATGCTCACAAGTAATTATCAAGAAGATAATTTGAATTAATCACTACCCTACCAAATTCTCAACACCTCCAAGTAGGAATAAGTGGAGCTGAAAATATATCCACTAAATGGTTCAACCCAAAAAGCTCCTTAAAGAAACCCCACGGGGTCCAATTTTCATTTTTATCCCCAAATCTCATTTTCATCCACAATCAAATTTAAATCGCCATCTAAAATAAGAGATCCAATATTTAACAATCCACAACAATCCATCTGGTTCTAGAACACCTGTTTGGATTCATATGAAGCGTAGACATTTAATATGTGGAATAAAAAATTTGAACCCTTAGCAAAACCCAAAATTGATGTACTTGTAAAAGTTTCATAAGCCATAAAATTAACAACCTGAGGATCCCACATCGCAGCCAAACCCCTAGATTGACCAAGGGCATTTGTTGAACAAACCATCCACCTTAGGCATAACTTCAAAAAATATGACCTTGCCTTTTCCCCAATCACCATAGTTTCCTATATAAGGATGATTAGAGGATGATTATCCATAATCAAATGTCGCGGAGAATTCAATTTTGGGGTGTTCCGCAGGACCTAGATGTTCAATGGGAGAATCTTCATGGAAGGAGATTTTCCATGGGAAAATATTCTCTAAGAGCCCGAGATACAGAAATCACGGGGGATGAAGAAGTGGGTGGGTCTCAATCATCCAAATAATTTAATGTTAAGCCATAAAAATTAGGTCCCCCATACAAAATATTTTTGATCTTTCCCCTCCGCTTCTTCCTGGTGGTAACATTCCACAGAGAATTTGGACTGACGGTCAAGCAATATGGGGGAATTAAAGAAAAATTTATGGTTAACGACTCAATATATAATTCCAAATTATGTTTTAGGAATTAGATATCACTCCTAGCAGAGCTTTTAAGAGATATCTCCCTCAAAAATGTGCCACAATAAATAATCAGGGAAAGTAGCTTTGAGGGAGGAAAAATGTGCCCATCTCAAGAATTAGGGCCAGAGCCAGCCAGAGAACCCACAAAGCAATAAGGATCAATTATGGGAGGGTAGGATCACATAAGGGGAAGGGATTTAAAAGTAGATGAAACCCCCAAATAACCTTCCCAATTCAAGGGATTCTTACATGGGGAAATGATTTTATCCACAAATTCCACTGATTTATGAAAAAAAAATATGAAATCTTATTTAAACCATGATCAATTGAATCATAAGGGGGAAATTGTGAATTAAGATTTTTTTAATTAACTAACATGGATGGATGAACTACCACAGGAAAATTAGTTGTCATCACCCCAAAATTCAAGGTGCCATCCCGCCTTGTCGGCCACGAGCACCCCATCTTCTTATGAGCACGACGAGCAACCCCAAATGGCCTAGGGAAATTAGCTATCAGATGGGCCATCAAATGATACCCCTGACACCAAAAAGGCATACCCCAATGATCAATCCATTGACACAAAGACATATAAACCCAAATGAGATCCAAATCAATAGGAAGGCCACCTGAAAAATCCACTTCCACAAAAATCCATGCAATACACTTATCCAAACTGCCTAAGTTAAAAAATAAATTTCCTTACTGAATTTCTGATCTCCATTAAATCCTGTAAGGTACATAACTCCAAGGGGAGCCTAGGGATCTTGACCTAGATCAATTTTCATCACGAGACCTCCTTGAAGGTATTGAACCATATATACCAATGTTGTAAATACAAGAAGCTTCGTCCTTTCACGCATGGAGAATCCAAAATTTTATCCACGCCATCCTCATGAAGAAAGTGAAAACAAAACCAATTGTTAAATAAAATGATAATCTCAGGATTTTGGTTGATAATGGGTACCCAGCGAGAGTCTACGCATTCCCTCATCTGTTTCCCATCGAATGTTAATTATGAAAATCTCCAAGTCGGATCCACTAATAAAGGCCACTCAAATCCGAAAATGAGAATATAGAGGATCGAGCTTAGAAAGTAGGTCGAAAAATAAAAAATAATCAGGCATGTCAAAGAAAACTGACCCAAAATTGGCACCAATAAAGTACCATGCCAAAAAATGCATATAGACCATCTAGAATCATTGATCAAAGACCGGGCCAATAGATTCCACATCATCCCACTAGAGAGAGAAGTTCAACGACGAAAATTAATGAGAGATTTAATTCTAAGCAATAAGGCCGACCAGAAAAAACCACCAAAGGATAGCCTTTTCAATGTCGATCTAGCAAGTAAGATAGTTGAAACCATAATACAAATCCCAATTACAAAAAATATGGAAAATATGGACTAGCTAAATAATTATACTATTACTAATCTAATCTAGAGGAGCACCCCCAGCTTGAAATATAAATCAACCATGGATGTGCACGATATGAAGTAGAATAATAAAAATCAACCAGCATCAAGGATCCAATCCATTACAAGAAAAGCATAATAACACCCGACCATAAATCCCCACCGGATCGCGCAACTAATCACCACAAGGGTGGTCACCCAGAAAGAAAAATTGTTAATCAATTCGACTAGACAAATATAATAGAATATCCCAAACACCTAGAAAGTACAGTATGTAAGTACTCAAAACTTAAATGGCCTGATCCTAAAGGAATTATACCAGAAATACCAATAGTTCAACCATGATAACATCAAACATTTTTGTAGCATGTACAAACAACGCATCAAAGTATATCCATAAAAAAACTAAACATTAAAATTCTGAAACATTGAAAGTTGACCCAACACCAAAAACATTGGATATAACAAATACTACATGACCACATCCAACCCCTGCAGTGCCACTGGATCAGACGAGACCACCAAACCATACCTCCTACCATACCTCCAACCTCACCTGCCAACTGGGGCAATGAAGAAAAAGGGATTATCCATCCAAATCAAACATTCAAAGTCTTGAAAATGTGTTCTATTATTCACTATAAAAAATTTTGAACGAGAGGAATGGAAAACAAAACCAAGATGAATAAAGTAAAAAATATTTCAGTTTCAAATAAATAAATTTGTCTAGAATAATGTTGCAAAAACATTAGTATTTAGACTACATTAAAACTCTTAAAATACTTGATTTTCTTGACTTCAAAAAACCATTTTCGTAAGGAAAATGAATTGACTAAGAAATCATCTCTTTGTACCAACACAATGGAAATGTATGATGTAAAATGTAGCCAATAACAAACATTCTCCACTTCTCCAAATGCCCAAATGGTATAGTTAATGACATCTCTTTGAATTCTATTCTTCTGCGTTGTGATCTCCACCAAAACCAAACCCAATTACAAACATACCCTAACCCTAGGAGAATAATATACAAGAAAAAATTATTTTGTTGTAGTTAAGCTCTATTTTACCTTAGAACAAGTAGAAAAAACATTTTATGGTTTTATAGATTGACACAAATGACAATATTATTGCCTTATCAATCTAGGGCTAATGGATTCTAGGATTAATAATCCTTGGAAGTAAATAAATGGTTGTGGATTCAAAGAAATTAAGGGATAAAACTCCCTTAATCCTCTAACACTATCATCCTTCTCTTTTCTTGGACAAATAAAGCGAGGGAGCTAAATCTAGGTCACCTAAAGAGAACTTGATGAAAATCCTTATTCAAGGAGAATTTAGAGATAAAAACATGACTAGAACCTTGATGAATATTTAATAACCCTTATCTGTCAACAAGAAACAATATTGGAAGAAGATAAATCACATAGCATAACACATATAATCAAATATCATGTATAAGCATTCATGAAAAGATAACCATCCACAAAAACTCTCATAGGAGAAAATCACTCAATTAGTGCTCTGTGCTGCATTGCATAAGAGAGAAAAGACAAGTATCCAAGAGATTGTAATCTTGAATTGTGGTAATGAGTCAAATGAGGTTTAACACTCCCATGTTTATCTGAGGGAAACTAAGCACTAGCCTTAAATTAAGTTACAATCCCTTAAAACATGAAAATCCATGATACAAAGTGGATAAGTCACCAATCCAACCCCCAATATAGCGTGAGATGTGAAAATAAAATGAAATTACATGAAAAAAACCCTTAAAAGGGATACACATGTGAGTTTAGAGACCTATAAAGGGTGATGTCATCCTCAAAAGACATGTATCTCCATCAAGAGGTGCATTTAATGGTTAAAAGGGCATGTGATATTCAAGTGTTACAATGAGTCAAATGAGGATTAACACTCCCATATTTATTTGAAGGAAACCAAGCACTGACCTCAAATCAGGATACAAGCCCTTAAAACATGAAAATATATGATACAAGGTGGATAGGTCACCAATCAAACCCCCAATATAGCCTCAAATGTGAAAATACAATGAAATGACATGAAAAATCCCCTTACAAGGGATACACATGTGAGAGACCTAAAAAGGGTGATGCCAACCTCAAAAGGCATGTATCTCCATCAAGAGGTGCAATGAATTTTCAAAGGGGCATGTCTCCTCATCAAAGGTCATTTCTCATCATCCAAAATTTCTCTCTCAAGCTCAATGGAAACCTCCTCATCCCCATGTCATCACTTGGGGTACCACATCATCATCTAGTACCAACATACTAACTCCAATGGATAGTTTCAAAGGTGCTAGAGGTGAAGGAGTGTCTTAGGGTTCTAATTTATCATCAAGCTCAATGTCCATAAACAAGGGTACAACATCTAGGGTGTAGTGGAATTCCCGCAAAAAGGTGTGTCATCAATGTCTGGGAGGTATGAGTAAAGAATAATCAATGTCCTCCAAAGTATATCGATATATCTAGATCATCATTAACTACAGATTTAAGAAAACAAGATCAAGAAAGATGGACATAATAGTCATTGTATCATAAAAAGTGGATAATATTCAATGTTAAATCCATGTAAGTATATCACATTACGTATCTTCTTCAAATTTCACACTAGCTTGAGACCTTACACAGGTTGTCAGATTTAGGTATGGGAGGGTCATAAAATACCCTTATTAGGTGCTCCCAACCCTATGGGAGGAGAAATTCCTTGGATAACACTTCAATCAATAAGTGTGAGTGATAAGTGATATGGTATAGAGTGTACTTCGTGATAAGTGTCATAGTCATATTCATGAATTATTCAAGACTACCATCCATGAAAGCCTTTGCGGAGGGAGCATTTGCATTACTTGAACTAACCTTTCCTCAACATTTCTTTTTACACCTTTTGATTTCCATTTTTCTTTAATTTGATCACACTTTGATTTGGCTTTCTTAGAAATATTTAATTTCATTCAATCCTATTTTAGTATGGGAAATTTATTACTAGTAGGGGTTGGGATTTTTCTTTAATTCCCTTATACTTTGATAGGTATGGCATGCATAGGACTAGAGTGATGGTTTGATATGAGGAGGTAGAGCTAAAGTTGCTTGGATTTTAATCATCATTCACCCCTTGCCATTTTTTTTGCATTTTAAGAATTGGAATATGCTTTTAACATTATTTATTTTTGTAGCTACATCAACCTTTGGGCATTTTTTGAGCCCCTATTCTCATAGGATGAGACAAATAAGGAACCAATACGAGTGAATAATAACAAACAAACAAAATAAAGGAAAACATATTTGGGATTGATGATAAATTTTTAAGTATGGAAAGTCATGGGAATTTTACCTTTATCAAGGCCGCTCCTAGATAGTAAAAGAAATACTTAAAAGTGGTTGCACTGGACTAGGAGGAAAGCAGTACTACCCATGTGTAATAAGGAAACAAGTATAACGTTCAATTATAATGATCCATAGTCATATTTCGACACATGTTCCTTACTCATATACCTAAACATTGAATGTAAACACTTCATATGAAATAATGGCTATGTACTTCATAGTTACCAGTGTAACCCCCCCTCCCACATTTACCTACTTTTACAAGCTCTCCAGGGTAAATGTGAGTTGAGTGTCACTATGATATGAACCAACCTCCAAGTTCTAGTAATGGAAGTGGGGTTGACAAACCAAAAAATTATTTATACCCCTCAAGAGCATTAGATCACCCAAAAGTTAGTTCACAACCTCTGATGACCATATCTTGAGGTAGAACTTCTTTTTCACAAACGTAACCCCCAACTACACCCACAATGCAACATGCATGTAGTTATAGCCTCCAAACACACCCATAAGCGTGTCTCCATGCGGTTATGACCCAAATCTTCTAGTTTTGTGCATGCAGTTCTAGGATCTGTGCCACCTTTGCAGGCTACCCTCCAAACCACTACCTAGAACTACATGTAACTTTTCAGAATCATGATTAAGATTATAAGGATGATGAACATTCAACTTGAGAAAGACCTTGACCTATACATGCTTAGTACACAATAGGCATTTCGTCAAACATATGGTAAAATTGTAAGCTACAAGTCATGAATGCATATCTAATCATAAACCTCTGAACTTCATCTGAGAATCACCAAGAATGTCTAATTCCCTATAAAGTAGCTACACCAACACTTGTTAGCCCATGCATTCATCAACCATTCAAATACTTATCAAATCATGAATAATAACCATAGCTAGAGAACATCACATAACCATGCTTATAACCAACATATAACCAGAATATTAACCATGAAAAATCAACCATAAAATCCGCATAATAACAAATAGAAGTGCTCATAGATCACAATAGGAAAATAAATCTTATTAACCTATGAAAAGTCCAACCAAGTCAGGGACTTCCACGTACCACTCGACCATAGATTGGGCTAAACCAAATATTTATTTCAACCAATCACCCACATGCCATATTCCAAGCATGAATGTGGGATCTCTTGGGATAAACCAAGGCAAAATCACACATGAAATATAGAGGCTAAACCACCTCCACCCTCAAGCTACCATGATCTCACCTAAAATAATCCTGATATCACAACACCAAACCAAGCTTGGATGTCTTAGAATTCCTTCACCACATCTTGAGGAATTTTCTTGTCTCCACCCACCTGTTGAGGGCTTCCCGAAGAAAACCATCTCCACCCCCAACCGTTGGGATTTTCTTGAGACCACCTCACTTGGTTCCAAAAATTTTTGGCAATCCAAATCTCAACCAAGAATGAATCCCATCATACCATGAATGTCCAGGAAATGGCAAGGCAAGGTTGAAACAACTGTCAAACTAGGCAAAACCCATGTCAATGACAACAAATGAACCAAATAGAGAAATGCATGTACCATTCATTCACATCCTAACAAGGAAATCACACATGCAACTATTTACCTGTAAGATCTCCCTACTGAAGTAACCGATCCAACCTTCTCCTTGATTTCCTTGATTTTCCTTTGCTTGCTTGTCTAAGTGATTGTTCTCTCTCCTTACTTACACCTGATCCAAAGATGGGAAAATTTTTTCAACTATTTCTTAGGTGCCTTTTTATCATTGATGTCTAGTCTATTCCTTTCCTTTTTTCTTCTTTTTCCTTCATTTTTCCTCTAATTTCTCTTGCATGAAAATTTGTGTCTCTTAGCCTTCCTTTTCTCCTATTTTCCTTTATTTACATAGTTAAATTCCAATTAATGCCTCTTTGCATTTTCCAACGCCTTTGCCAATTTACATAGCCATTAATAAACCACAAGTGACCCCCAATGTGATGTTTTCCCCGCCATTCATCTTGGAATACTTGTCGTGTGACCTTGGTCTTTTTTTCCTTTATTATCCTTTATTGCATGAAACTTTAACCTATGGTTGCTACAAACCCCTCCCCTTTGGGGGAACACCGTCCTCGATGTTCTATGACACCTATGACTAAAATGCCACTGAAAACCAAACATACTACCCATGGAGGTTTATAAAACAACTCGATGTAGTATTTACAATAAACAATTGTTGAAAACCATGACAAACATACCGCTTACTGGAGCTTTATAAAATAACTTGATGTGGCATTTACAATAGCAACATATATATAATCATGCACATTTTCTTCAAGAAACAAACAAACATACTGTCTATGGAGCTTTATAAACCCAACTCAATATAATATTCAAAATAATATACATATACATACATATGCACAATTGTTATAACCAAAAAATAAAAGGATACGATGTATGCATCAACAACAAGGGAGTCCAGAGGCTCACACCTCCACCCTCAAAGTAATTCTAGGATTCACCTCCTTCCCAGGAAGTCCAAAATCAGTGCCAAAGTCAAATATGCATCCAATGTCTAATTCTATGATCCTTGTGCTACTTGTTCTCTCAATGAACAATTACCAACTCATTGTTCCAGGGCACACTCCCAATTTTCTTACGATTCCATCTAAAAATGCTAATGATCAAAATAAACTCATTCCCTGACCTTCCCTTCTCTGCTAGATAGTCCCTTGGGAAATCTGGTCACCCCCTTCCATGCATCCACTCACCTTCCAAGTTCCCCAACATCCCCTTCTCTGCTACACAGTTCCCCAGGCGATCCATCCCTTGGCAAGGTTTCTTTGCATTGGAAGGAAAACAAAACAAGGCACATCCCTACCTCAAAACCATTATACCGGTCATAACATGCTCATGGAAATCAATGGACACTATTGGGTACCAGTGTCCCATAATTTACATGCTCTTGAATTCCTTACCAACATACTTTTGTATGTTCCAATTCCTTTTGTTGTTGCCGCTAATTATTGCAGTCAGTTTCAACTACCCAAATTGAGCATTTCCTTGCTTTCCTGTACTAAGCATATAATTGCTATTAGACTAAAAAGGAATTGAAATAAATTTAAATCATACCTCATTGATGGCTCATCAATAAGGTACACCTGCAATATTTTTTACTTCCTATTACAATAATTCAAATTAGCTTTTTATCAAATCATGATGTATAAGCATATCACATATGGTTAGCTTAAAATGCAACCATCATAAATTAGAATCGTAAACTTTGTGCATAGTTAAAAACTGAAATAAAATATTGATACTTACCTTTCAAAAGGTTCTTTGCTTCGTCCCTTGTCTTTTTCCTTTTTGTACACACATTGAATTGGTTACCAAAATAGACAAGCACCTAGTGCCTTCTCTTCTCTTCAATCATGTACACAGGATTGGTTGCCAAAACCGAAAAACACCCAATGCCTTCTCTTCTCTTCAATCATGTACACACACTAGATCGTTTCAAAACCCAGTAAGCACTCAATTCCTTCTCTTCTCTTCAAAGCAACAAGGGAATCCAAAGACTATAATACATCCTCCCTCAATATCAGCAACAAGGGAATATTGAGACTAAACCGCCTTTAACCTCAATATCAACAATAAGGGCATCCAAAGACTAAACTGCCTCTACCCTCAATATAAGCAACTCAATATTGGTCTCGTCCCAATCTGTTGAGGGCTTCAAGAACTAGTAACTCAACCCACAACCTTCCAGGGCTCCAAGAATTAGTAACTCATCCCACAAGATTCCAGGGCTCCAAAGTGTATGTTCATGTAGAAATTACACCAATGGATTCAATCCGATCATGCAATGTACTAAAACAAGATATTGAATCCTTCTACAATATTTTCAGAATATAAATCATGATTGCTCAATCACATGCAAGTAAGAGAAAGAAGTAAATCAATCACACAACACAAGATTTTCCTCGGGAAAGAAACTGCTCAAAACCCCTCCATCTTTATTGTATAATCAACCAAGGAATCATGAAACAATACAATGTATTTATGCTCACCACAACCTCATACACTCTACCAATTTATTCACACTAATCTAGGCGAAATTGGACAAACACATAGCCAATTATCTGCCTACCCTACTTACACAATACCTAGAGAATTAAACCCCTATTAAATAGTAAATTCAGCCTTCCTTGATTGCACAATTCATCATGGGATTCTTGTGGTTTTATAATTGCATCTGTGCAGTCTTCTAAAAATACAACTAATAGTTTACTTGCCTTGAACCTTTGTCTCAACTGGGTCTCCACCAAAATTATCATGCATGAAGCTATAAATAGTGAATCATTAGTTACTTGGTATATCACTACTAGTGAATTAAATCTATTTTAATTCACTTGATCTTCCACTAGCTCATCAAATATTTAGAACTAGTTAAAATTATTTTAGCTCAATTAATGTGAGTTAACTAATCCCACTCACACTACATTAGTGCTACAACTGCAAATGGACCCTGTTAATAATAGAATCACTCTACATGCCTATCCTTTGACCCCCAACTCGAAATTCTTGAGCTAACTAAGTATATCACACTTAGTTAACTATTACAAGTTGTTATCAAATAATATTACAATTGTAGAAATTTATTAATACTGATGTATTACCGGATCCTCCTGATCTAACAATATTTATCTTCTTGCTAAATACAGAATCCTTCCACTGTTAAACTTGCGTAAATTTAAAACTCAATTGCAAACACATGTGAATAAATTCAATCACACATAACACAATTGTTTAAAGAGAAAGCTTAAAGCTAAAAACCCCAACTATCATATTATGTATATCAATGGAATCATGTAATAATCTCATACAAAGCTTAGTACATCAAGCTCTTAGTACAATCAAGAATCATTACACACTGTCATGCAGAAATTTGCATATCTATGCACCAATTTCTTGCCTCCTGACAGCCTGCCTCTAATGCGCAATCCCTGCTGAAGAAGACCCCTGAATGAATTAGAATTTGCCTTGCCTTGAATACGCAATCCTCATTGGAAACTCTAATGTGTGTCAGATGCATTAAATGCATCACTATAGTCACAACGGTAAGTCCATCTCACCCTTTCACCTATCTCTCCACTAGGTCTCCACTGGAACTGACATGCACTATAGTTAACTGTTGTATTTGTTTAGTTGTTAGTGAGTTATTAGTTGTGAATTAATTAACTAATTAATTCACTTAACTCTCACTAGTGTATCTTTCAGTTAGACTAGATACAACTAGCTCAACTGAGTTTAACTCACTTAACTGAGTTAAACTAA
This sequence comes from Pinus albicaulis, assembly GCA_034641835.2. Taxonomy (NCBI): domain Eukaryota; kingdom Viridiplantae; phylum Streptophyta; class Pinopsida; order Pinales; family Pinaceae; genus Pinus; species Pinus albicaulis. Next base: position 744,839,997 of record CM076579.1, read on the forward strand.
ATAACAACTCCATAAACTACTCTTCCAACTCTGTCATAACTTTTCCACTTCAGTTCTAACTGAGTCCTCATGCATGAGCCACCAATAAACCCTAGGAATTGCGTATGTCCTTCAGCCCACTGATTTTCCAAATCCGTTCACTGAAATAAAGTGCTCCAAGAGAATAAGTTGATGTTTATTGTCGGATTATTATTAAGAGCTAATAATAATCGACATGCATCTATTTTTAGATTGACGATCCATAAATAGACTTCGCCCAATATTCTAAAAATATAATTTCATCTATTTTCCACATTTGATCAACCATCTACAAATAGCATCCTGCAACTTATAGAATATGCTCACCATGTCTAAAAATAGACATACACCTAAAAATAGCTTGCGGGCCTCACTTAGTGAAGGTGCTTAATTTTCACTAAGCTCATCATATTGTTGAATCTCAACACTCCCTCTCAACAAGATAGGGACTATCCTTCACCCCGATCTTGCCACTATGGTATTCGAATTTTCTCCTTCCGAGCGCCTTCGTCAGAATATCTGCATCCTGATCTTCCGTAGGAATGTACTGAACCAACATGATCTTCTATTGCACACAATCTCTGATATGATGATACTAGATATCAATATGTTTAGATCTATTATGAAACATAGGATTAATCGAGAGTTTAATGCAACTCTGATTATCACAATGTATCATTGTAGGATCTAAATGTGAACTGAACAAACCGACCAGGATCTTCCTCATCCAGATAGCCTCACATGCAGCTTGAATTGCTACCATGTATTCCGCTTTCGCTAAACTGAGTGCCACAGATCTTTGTTTCCTGTTGTACCAAGAAAATATTGTAGATCTGATACTGAAAACCCCTCCTGATGTGCTCTTTCTGTTCGTTGGGCTGCTTGCCCAATATGCATCCGTGAAGCCATGCAACTTCACCTCATCTGTCTGTCTGTACCATAAGCCATACTCAGATGTGCCCCTGAGATACCTCAGGACATGATTTCCTGCCTTCCAAAAGATCTTGGTAGGCTTAACCATCACTTGTGAAAGCTAGTTCACCGCATAGCATATGTCCAGTCTTGTATTAACTAAATACATGAGCGAACCCACCAACTGTCGATAAACAATGGCATCCACTACCTCTGCCGATGTAGCATCCTCTTTCCTCCAATTTCCTGAAAGAGGAGTATCCATGGGCTTGCAGTCCTCCATGTGAAACTTACCAAGTATCTCTCGAGCATACTTTCCTTGAGACACAAACAGTTCACCTTCTCGCTGCCATATTTCCAATCCAAGGAAATAATGAAGGAGGCCCAAATCCTTCATCTCGAACTCCTTTGCAAGATCTGCCTTGCATGAGTGTATCAACTTCTCATCACCAGTTAGTATTAAATCATCAACATAAAGAACAATGGTTAAAATCTTACCCTCCAACACAATTTGATACAGGTTTTCATCCACCTCACTCTTGGTGAAGCCAAGTCCCATGAAATAGTTGTCAATCCATGTGTACTAAGCACATGGTGCTTGCTTCAGCCCATACAACACTATTTTGAGTTTGCACACATGTGACTCGCTGCTAAAGATCTCAAATCCTTCAGGCTACTCAATGTACACCTCTTCCTCAATGATCCCATTAAGGAACACAGTCTTCACATCCATCGGATGAATGTGCCAACCCATCTGCGCTGAGAGAGAAAGGATGGTCCTTATGGAAGAATACCGTGCGACAGGTGCAAAGGTTTCTTCATAATCAATCCCCTTGATCTGTGAGAAGCCCCAGGCAACAAATATTGCCTTATACTTCTCGATGCTCCCATCAGCAGCTTGCTTTACCTTGTAGATCCATCTTGATCCTAACTCTGATTTACCCACCAGCCTTAGAACAATATCCCAAGCACTGTTTCTGACAATGGAGTCATACTCCTCCACCATGGCATCTACCCATGTGGGCTCCTGCACTGCTTCTTCAAAAGAAGATGGCTCCGTCACGATATACTTTCTCATAAGATCCATGTATCCAGTAAATCGGTCAGGTAAATGTCTCTATCTGTGCTGTGATGTAGGGACTCCTACATTCTGTGTCGCATCAAACTTCAGTCTCTCAACTTCTGTGGTACGCTTCCTGCCAGTTCTGATGTTTGGTTCTGCATGAGTGGAATCCTCCACTCCATGAATCTCCTCCTGTGGCTGAGCCACATCTAGAGGCTCATCTTTGGGAACAAGAAGTTCCTCCTCTGCATGCAAGTGTAGCTCCCTCTCAAGCGACAACTTCATGGCTTTCACCTCATTGAATTTTATATCCCGTCGCACCACAGTCATCCGACTGTCTGGCAAATACACACGATAATTATGGGGTGTTTCTGTGTACCCCATAAATATCCCAACTTCTGCAGTCGGCCCTAGCTTCTTCCTGGCATCCTTTGTCACATGAATGTAAACAGATAAGCCAAAAATCTTCAAATGATAAATATCAGGCTTCTTACCAGTAAAAGCTTCTTCAGGTGTACTCATGCCAAGTACTCTATCAGGACAACAGTTTTTCACATAAACCGCAGTGTTGCATGCTTCCACCCACAAGTGAATTGGTAGGCCCTAGTCATGCAACATAGCTCGTGCAACACCCATAATCATTCTGTTCTTCCTCTCTGCGACCCCATTCTTCTGTGGGTTATGAGGCGCTATGAGTTCTCTTCGAATTCCTTCTTTGCTACATAAGTCTTTGAATTCGTTCAAGATATATTCACCACCATTATCGCTCCGTAGAGCCTTCAATTTCTTCCCCGACTTCTTCTCCACCAATGCTTTAAACTCACAGAAATTTGAGAATGTTTCACTCTTCTTCTGCATGAAGAAGATCCAACATCTACGAGAATAGTCATCAAAAAATATAACATAATACCTGTGTTTTTCTATTGAAGCAACCGAGAAAGGTCCACACACGTCTGTGTGAATTCTCTCCAGGATCACCGAAGCACGGTTCTCCTTCTCATGAAAGGTGGTCTTCACAAACTTACCCATAGTATATCCCTTGCACCGATTTCACTGCGCAAGTGTACCCTTGGGAATTCCAATAGAAATCTGCTGCAAAATCTTCAGGGCGCCATGGTGAAGATGGTCCAATCTCTTGTGCCATAATTCGCCCTCATTCTGGCTCACCACTTCTTTTGCTTTTCCCATCATTTCAGTGCAGCCATCTACCTCCAGCTTTTAGAGATTCTTAACTTGAATCCCTATCCTCTTGGTTTGACCCATTTTTTTATGTCGCAGGAAATCTTTTCCCTCGCTGGAAACAACGTCATAACCTATGTCTTCCAACATTGCGACCGAGACCAAGTTCTTCTTCAGACCTGGAACATGAATAACATCTTTCAACTGAAATGGTTTACCTGAATCCCTCTCAAAGGTAATGGTCCCAATTCCATTCGCATTGTATCTACCATCGTCGCCCATATCTATATGCATTTGGAGATCCTTCTCTTCCAAGTCACTAAACAACTCCTTGTCTCCCGACATATGGAAAGACGCACCACTATAAAGATACCACACCGATCCCATTGAGCTTGAAACCAAGCATGCGATCAAGGAGAAACCAAGTTCAAATTGTGAGGCTAAGGCCTCTCTAGCAGCCTTCTTGTTCTTCTTTTTCTGTGGGCAGTTAGTGGCGAGATGCCCATGTTCGCGACAGTGAAAACACTTCACTTTGGAAAAATCCAGCTTCTTGCCTTTAGCCTAGGATTTTGGAGGGAATTTATTCCCCTACCCTTTCCTTGCTTTGGTATCCAAAGTGAAATTCTCTTCATTATCATTCTTCGATGAAGAGCCATCCCTGGTACTTCGCCTTATCTCTTCCTGCACAAGATCCGACCAAAGTCGCTCCCAACCTGACAGTTTCTCCCATCCATTGAGAGAGTCTTCGTAGCTATGCCAACTCTTCAGAAGCCCAAGGAGAGCCAAGCTCACCAAGTCATCATCATCAAGAGTAATCCCCACACTTCCCAGTTCATCCATACAGTGGACAAACTTCGTGAGATATTTTGGAATATTTTCGCCCTTCTCATTTTTATTTTTCTGAGTTTATTTTTCAGCGCCAACTTCCTCTGGTCACTGCTGCTTTGGAAAAGATCTGTCAAAGCCTTCCACATTGCAAATGGAGTGTCTTTCTCATGAATTCTTGACACAAAATGGTCCTTCACACCTTCCAACATAATTCTTCTTGTCTTCGCTACCTTCTTTTGCCATGCGTCAAGTCCTGCAGCATCACTAGAAGCAGGTTTAGGAACATCGCTATCGATGAACTCCTTCAGTCCATTATCTTCAAGCACCGCCTCCATCCTAACCTTCCAGGCTATGTAATTCTACTTGCCCTCAAGGGCATACTCCAATCGCAACCCATTGAAATACATTTCAATGAATACTCAACTGTCACACCAAGAAATTTCTGCAGCAAATTCGAATTGTCCACCAGCACAAACTCAACAATTATTCACAATTGCAATCTCCAGTAATCAATACTGCTCTGATACCATGTAGAAATTTATTAATACTGATGTATTACCGGATCCTCCTGATCTAAAAATATTTATCTTCTTGCTAAATACAGAATCCTTCCACTGTTAAACTTGCGAAAATTTAAAACTCAATTGCAAACACGTGAATAAATTCAATTGCAAACACGTGAATAAATTCAATCGCACAACACAGTTGTTTAAAGGGAAAGCTTAAAGCTAAAAACCCCAACTATCATATTATGTATATCAATGGAATCATGTAATAATCTCATACAAATATTAGTACATCAAGCTCTTAGTACAATCAAGAATCATTACACACTGTCATGCAGAAATTTGCATATCTATGCACCAATTTCTTGCCTCCTGACAACCTGCCTCTACTGCGCAATCCCTGCTGAATAAGACCCCTGAATGAATTCTAATTTGCCTTGCCTTGATTGCACAATCTTCATTGGCAACTCCAATGTGTGTCAGATGCATTGAATGCATCACTATAGTCACAACGGATAGTCCATCTCACCCTTTCACCTATCTCTCCACTAGGTCTCCACTGGAACTGACAGGCACTGTAGTTAACTGCTATATTTTTTTAGTTGTTAGTGAGTTATTAGTTCTGAATTAATTAAATAATTAATTCACTTAACTCTCACTAGTGTATATTTCAGTTAGACTAGATACAACTAGCTCAACTGAGTTTAACTCCATTAATTGAGTTAAACTGAATAACAACTCCTGTAACTACTCTTCCAACTCTGTCATAACTTTGCCACTTCAGTTTTAACTGAGTCCTCCATGCATGAGCCACCATAAACCCTATGAATTGTGTAATTCCTTCAGCCCATTGATTTTCCAAATCTATTCATTGAAATAAAGTGCTCCAAGAGAATAAGTTGATGTTTATTGTCAAAGTATTATGAAGAGCTAATAATAATCGACATGCATCTATTTTTAGATTGACGATCTATAAATAGACTTCGCCCAATATTCTAAAAATAGAATTTCATCTATTTTCCACATTTTATCAACTATCTAAAAATAGCATCCTGCAACTTATAAAATATGCTCACCATGTCTAAAAATATACATACACCTAAAAATAGCCCGCGGGCCCCACTAAGTGAAGGTGCTTAATTTTCACTAAGCTCATCATCTTGCTGAATCTCAACAACAATTAATTTTTTAGTCTATTTAAAAATTGGTTGCACACTAATGTGTTGCTAGGATCCATTACTGTGTGACGTGTGATCCCACACTAGTGTGTGTGCATTTTCTTGTTGAATTTCAACACTCCCTCTCAACAAGAAATGGATTATCTGCTACCTCGATCCTTCCTCTGTGGTATTCGAATTTGCTCTTCGCAAGCACCTTCATCAAGATATCTGCATCCTGATCCTCCGTGGGAATGTACTACAACAACATAATGCACCTTTAAACAAAATCTTTGATATGGTGGTATCAGATGTCAATATGCTTGGACCTGTCATGGAATACTGGATTAACCGAGAGTTTTATGCAACTTTGGTTATCACAATGTATCACCATCGGATCCATCTAATGACTGAAAAAACCAACAAGTATCTTCCTCATCCAGATGGCCTCACATGCAGCCTAACTAGCTGCTGTGTACTTTGACTCGGCTGAATTGAGTGCAACTGATCTCTGCTTCCTGTTGTACCAATAAACTGTTGTTGATCCTATGCTGAAGATGATGCCTAATGTGCTCTTCCTGTCTTATGGACTACTTGCCTAATCTGCATCGGTGAAGCCTTGAAGCTTCACTCCCTCTGTCTGTCTATACCATACTATGTATTGCCCCTGAGATATCTCAACACATGCTTCCCTAACTTCCAAAAGAGTCTGGTAGGCTTAAACATAGCTTGACTAAGTTGGTTAACTGTGTAGCATATTTTTGGTCATATGTTCACCAAATACATAATTGAACCCACAAGCTTCCTGTAAACAGTAGCATCCACTACCTCACCTAAAGTAGAATCCTCCTTCCTCCCGTTACCTACAAGAGGAGTCTCCATGGGTTTTTTTCCCTCCATGTGGAACTTCCTTAGAATATCCTTGGCATACTTGCCCTGATAAAAATATATCCCCATCTCTTTGCCATATTTCCAAGCCAAGGAAATAATGTAAGAGCCCCATGTCCTTCATCTCAAACTCTCTTACAAGATCCTCTTTGCAAGAAGTTATGAGCTGCTCATCACCTATTAGTATAAGGTCATAAACATAAAGTACAATAATCAAAAGCTTACCATCAACCACAATATAATATATGTTCGGATCCGCTTCACTCTTTGTGAAGCCCAACCTGGTGAAATAGTTGTTGATATTGGTGTACCAAGCATGAGGTGCATGATTTAGCCCATTCAGTGCTCTCTTGAGTCTGCACACATGTGACTCCCTGTCAAAGGTCTCAAAACCTTCTGTATGCTCAATGTACACTTATTCATCAATAACTCCATTGAGAAAGGTTGTCTTTACACCCATCTGATGTATCTGCTACCCCATCTCCGTTGAGAGTGCAAGGATATATCTAATCGATGAGTACCTTGCAATCGGTGCAAAATTCTCCTCATAGTCAATCCCCTCTACCTGTGAGAACCCTCAAGCCACAAATATAGCCTTGTATTTCTCCACACTCCCATCTTCTTCCTGCTTCACCTTGTAGATCCACCTAGATCCAACCACTGACTTCCCCATTAAACTTGGGAACACTTCCCATGCACTGTTTCTGATAATGGAGTCATACTCCTCAACAATGGCATCGACCCATGTTGGTTGTTGCACTGCTTCCTTAAAAGAGGATGGTTTTGTCACAATACACTCACTCATAAGAGCCATATATCCAGTATACATCTCTGGGGACCTTCTCTGCCTACGCTGTGATGTAGGTGCTCGTACATGCTCTATCACATCTAGCATCATTCTGTCAGCCTCTCTGGTGTGCTTCCTATCATTTTTGGTGGATGGCTCTGCATGAGTGGATTCTTCCACTCCATGATCCTCTTTTTGTGGCTGCTCCAAATCCTAAGGTTCATCCTTTGGAACTAAGAGCTCCTCATCTGCATGAAATTCAAGCTCCCTCTCAAGGGACAATCACATGGCTTTCTCCTCATCAAATTTAACATCTATCCTGACAATTGTCATCCTGTTAGCTGGAAAATACACTAGATAGTTGTGGGGAGTATCAGTGTATCCCACAAATATCCCAACCTCTGTTGTTGGTTCTAGCTTCTTCCTGGCATCTTTGGTACATGGAAATAGACAGATGAGCCAAAAATTTTAAAATATGAAACACTTGGTTTCTTACCTAGAAAAACATCCTCTAGTGTACTCATGCCAAGTATCTGATGAGGACTACGGTTCTGCACAAATACCACTGTGTTGCATGCCTCTTCCCACAGATGCAATGATAGGCCCTGATCATGTAACATAGCTCATGATGCTCCCACAATTGATCTATTCTTTCTTTCTGTAACCCCATTTTGTTGTGGATTATGAGGTGCAATCAATTCGCTCTATTGCTTCTTTGGCATAGAAGTTCTTGAATTAATTAGAGATATACTCACCATCATTGTTGCTCCTTAGATCCTTCACCTTCTTCCATGTATATTTATCTACCAGTGCTTTGAACTCACAAAACTTGGAGAACACCTAATCTTTCTTTTGCAGAAAGAACATCCAACACTTTCTAGAAAAATCATCAACAAAAATCACATAATACCTGTGCTTTTCTGTGGAAGATGTAGAGAATGGTCCACACACGACTGAGTGAAATCTCTCAAGGATTGTTGCTACTCGGTTCTCCTTCTCATGAAAATTGGCTTTAACATACTTCCCCATGATACATCCCTTGCATGTGTCTATCTGCATAAGAGTACCCTTTGGTAAACCGGTAGAAATCTGCTGCATGATCCTTAAAGCACTGTGGTGTAGATGGTCCAATCTCATGTGCCATAACTCACCTGTATCTCGGCTCACCACCTTCCCTAATTTACTTCTCAATGATGCACAATCATCTACATCAAGTTTGTAGAGGTTTTTCACACAAACCCCAATCTTCTTTACCTGTCCTGTGGCTTTGTGATGAAGGAACACCTTTCCTTCACTGAAAACCACATCATATCCAAGATCCTCCAACATGGAAACTGAAACTAAATCCCTTTTCAAGCTTGGTACATGCATGAAATATTTTAATATGAAAGGTTTAACTGACTGTCTCTGGAAAGTAACTGTACAAATCCTGGTTTCACTATACCTCCCGTCATCACCCATCTCGATGTGCATCTAAAGATCCTTCTCCTCCAAGCTACTAAAGATTTATTTGTTTCCCGTCATGTGGAAAGATGCTCCACTATACAAGTACCACATATATACCATCACAGTTGAAGCCATGCATGCTATGAGAAAGAATTCCAACTCAAACTGTGAAGCCAAAGCTTCACCCACTGCAGCTCCCAGAGCCTTCTTTTTTTTCTTCTTCTTTTGTGGACAATTTGTGGCATAGTGTTCATGACCATGATAGTGAAAACATTTCACCTTTGACATGTCACGATTCTTGCCTTATTTTCCATTCTCAGATTTGGAATAGGACTTTTTCCCCTTCCCCTTCTTTGCCTTACCAACCAAGGCACAGTTTTCCTCATCATCAGTCTTGGATGAGGATTCATCCCTAGTATTCCGCTAAAACTCTTCTTGTACCAAATCTAACCATAGTTGCTCTCAATCTGGTACCTTATCCCTCCCATTCATAGAGTCCTGGTAACTATGCCAGCTCTTGGGAAGGCCTATAAGTGCTAGGCTCACCAATTCATCATCAACTACAGTAATCCAAATGATTCCAAGCTCATCTCAACATTGAGTGAACTTGTTCTAGTATTTCTGGATTGTGCTGCCCTTCTCCATTTTGATTTTTTTGAGCTTGTCCTTGAGTGCCAATTTTTTGTGGTCACTGCTGCTTTGAAATATATCTGTCAAGGCCTTCCACATAGCATATGGAGTTTCCTTTCCATGGAGACTCGAGACATTATGATCTCGAACTCCCTCCAACAAGATCCTCCTTGCCTTTGCTACCTTCTTCTGCCATGCATCAAGAAGTTGGGAATCTTCTGCTGCGGGCTTGGGAATATCATTATCTATGAATTCCTTCAACCCATTGTCCTCCAACACTGCTTCCATCCTATCCTTCCATGAAATATAATTTGGACTGCCCTCGAGTGCATATTCGAGTCTCAATCCATTGAAATACATCATGATCAGTTTATAGCTCCAAAAAAATTACTTGCAAATTTGAATATTGTTCAACACAAACTCAATTTCTTCTCCACTATTGTGATTCCTGGCGCTCTGATACCATGTAGAAATTACACCAATAGATTCAATCCGATCATGAAATGTACTAAAACAAGATACCGAATCCTTATACAATATTTGTGGAATATAAATCGCGATCGCTCAATCACATGCAAGTAAGAGAAAGAAGTAAATCAATCGCACAACACAAGATTTTCCAAGGGAAAGAAACTGCTCAAAACCCATCCATATTTATTGTATAATCAACCAAGGAATCATGAAACAATAAAATATATTTGTGCTCACCACAACCTCATACACTCTACCAATTTCTTCACAATTGTACAAACACATAGCCAATTATCAACCTACCCTCAACCTACCCTGCTTACGTAATACCTAAAGAATTAAACCCCTATTAAATAGGAAATTCAACCTTCCTTGATTGTGAAATTCATCATGGGCTTCCTTTGGTTTTATAATTGCATCTGGGCAGTTTGCTAAAAATAAAACTGATAGTTTACTTGCCTTGAACCTTTGTCTCAACTGGGTCTCCACCAGAATTAGCATGCATGCAACTATAAATATTGAATCATCGGTTACTTGGTATATCACTACTCGTGAATTAAATCTATTTTAATTCACTTGACCTTCCACTAGCCAATCAAACAATTAGAACTATTTAAATTGATTTTAACTCAATTAATGTGAGTTAATTGATCCCACTCACACTACACTAGTGCTAGAACTGCAACTGGACCCTGTTAATAATATAATCACTCTACATGCCTATCCTTTGACCGTCAACTCAAAATTATTGAGCTAACTAAGTCTATCACACTTAGTTAACTATTACAAGTTTTTATGAGATAAGATTACAATTAATTTCCAATTTATTTAAAAATTGGTTGCACACTAATGTGTCGCTAGGATCCATCACAGTGTGACCTATGATCCCACACTAGTGTGTGTGCACTTTCTTGTTGAATTTCAACAATTCCAACTCGTGGCTCCAGGGACCAGTAACTCAACCCATAAGGCTCCAGAGTGTTTGTCCCAACCTACAGGCTCCAGAGCATTTATCCCAACCTGTAGGCTCCAGGAACTAGTAACTCAACCCAAGCTATTCCAGGGCTCTAGAGTGTTTTTTCCAACCCACAACCATAGGGAACCCGAGAGTCATTCCCATTCACAACACATACACATACATAGTGTATAACATAACATATACACCTACACCTGGTGTACAACACCACACATACACCCACACCTAGTGTACAACACAACACATACACCTACACCCGGTGTACAACACAACACATATATGTACACACAATACAATACAATGAATATACATGTTACGATACAATGACTACACAATACTCATGATACAATACCACATGTAGATAACACAACATGTACAACATATAAACAACAGTAGTACTACACATCCATAGACCACACTGTCTCTACCAAGAAACCTTGCCTCTAGTGTCTTTCCCACACCTATCCATGCTTGTCATGACATGTCGCAGATCACATTGATTTCATTTCACTGATGTATCCTTTAGAATTACCTACTATAGCATAAACATAGGCATATTTATAATCACATAATATAAAATCATATCCACATAATACTAACCTCATAGATCTATCAGGGCTACTCTTCCCACTTGATTCCTCATAAAACTAGGAACCTTTCCATGTCATTCACCTGCATAAAACAATCATTCTTCCACAAGAATGATCCCTAACAACCCTGTTAGACAATGGCACACAAACACACACACATATAGACATTAGAATAATCATGATAACAACACAATTACCAGATATCATAAGGTCAAGGTTAAGATAACTTCATTTTTTTGTGCAACACATGCACCACATTAAAAACATCAACTCCTAACATAGCCAAGGAATTTGTTACCTCAAGCCCCTTCACTTTACCTCTCATGTTACCTTTCTCATGATTTTCCTACCACTTTCCATTTATCCCATTGGACCAAACCAACCCAACTACCTTCCATATTCTTGCCTTCAATTTCCCTTATTCATGAACTTGACTTCATCGAGGTGTTACATTACCTATTGGGTTTTATTCGCCTCGAGCTCCACTAAATTTTTTCTTTACACAACTAATTCCCAAGACCCTCAAAACATAAAATGCAAGAACAAGAATGAAAAAAGAAGAAAACGAAACAAAAATAATACACCAGAAAAAAGTGGCATGGCCATCCACGAAATGCAATCAAAACCGCAAATCAAGCACAAAAAAACCACAAAATACCAAAATCACAAAACTAGAAACACACACCATGACTCAACCCCATGTTTCCCAATGCCTCCAAGGGAAATCTCAACCTGAGCCTTCTTCAAGATTTCATAGCAGTCCCTTTTTACATGAAACTCCTTGCAACATATGCCATAAACACACAAATTCTAGTGCATAAATAAATATAACAATATACTAGATACCTAGCCTTGTTGTATCCCGCACACTACCCTACAACTGAACACTTGCACATATCATCTCCAAATGAATTTCAATTCCCTTGATGAATCTAGCCATAACTGAGAACCAATTGTTATTCCTGCATCTAATCAACCATATACCATATAGTTTCATCGGCCCCGAAGTGCCTCCACGCATTTTACTTGCTTTATTGCTTTGTTTCGAAGCATGAGCTCCTTCCATTGCAAGATGAATTGATGCTCTACACGGAAATATCTCTCTAGGTACATCTTCCATTTCAAGAGTGGATGCTTGATAAGTTGCCTACCTATTATAATCTCCTTCATAGATTCGTTGAGTTCTTTGAGCTACATCCCCAACTGTCTATGCCTCCTAGGCACTAGAGATATAAGGTTTACCATGCATCCAGTTCACACTTTGATACAAAGGGAAATATTTCCTGTGATGATCTCCATCATAGGTTCACCAACGCAATGGTTCTACATATTCTGACACCAAACTCATCCCAAATCATCTCCTCATCTTTGATGCCTCTAACATGCTTAACACCTTCCCACCAGATGTATGCTTTTCCTTTGAGACCAAAGGTAGTTATTTTGGTTTTCTTGAACTCTTTTTTCAAGTACTACTTCTCACTCTTCCTATAAGGATGTTTGTGATAATGGTGATGATGTCTCTCTGATCAGGTGATCATGTCCAAGTTATGAAAAATTGCTCAAAAATGAAAGTGTTCAAAAATGGTTGGAGTCTGAATGACCGGAAAGGTCTCATCGTTGCGATTCTGGCACCATGAACAGTTCTCAAAACCGATGTCGTATGTGAAATTTATGAAGGTTTGAAGTCTCCAGTAAAATCCATTTTTCAATTGACCAAATTTGACTTTTCTGAATTTGAAAAAAATTTAAAAAAGAATATTCTGGGAATATTCCTCAAAATATTCCCTGGAATATTCCAAGCAAGCGAACAGAATTCTAACAAGTGGCATGGGAGGATTGGTTTATGGCTTGACTTTTATGTGGATGGACCAATAGCAGGTTGCCACATGGCAAGCCCGGAGGCCACCACCTGGGCAATGAACTGTAGTTCAAAATTTTTATGGAGGCACAGGGTTTCGAACACCCGACCTCCCATGAACAAAGCCAACGCTGGACAGTTTCATCTACCCATTAGTTCTTATAAAGCTATGGGTAAAGGTTCTATTTAAATTTTAAATAAGCCACCGGCGGAAAAAAAAGGGGCTAACCCGCGTGCAGATGACCATGACCAGGTGCCAAGGGCTACCTGCCTGGCGGTTACGGTGGCGATTGGAACCACATGTGACTGCTCCCAAACATTTATTACACGACAATATAGCGGAACAGTTAGCGGTTACCCCGGTGGGTTGGGCAATGGTCCATGTGACCCCGCCCACCAAACATTTAATTTGACATTTTACGGTTCCGTTGAATTTGGAGGGTGTGCCCCGATTTGGCTCTTTCCACCAAATTTAACTCCTACTAGCTCCAGTTGCTCCACATTTTGTGGAGTTTGTTTAGGGATATTGGGAAAAATTGGTTTTGGCCATAACTCCCTCAATATTGAACGAAATTGGATGAAATTTTAGTCAATTTTGGGTCTCTTGAGTATTCTGAAGAGTTTGGACAGGTTTCAGAGCGAAAAGAGGTGATCTACATCATATTTTTCTTCAAGGAAGATGAAAGAGCCATTAGGGCCATTAGGGAGAAGGAGCTGTATTGGGTTGTACTTCACTATTTAAGGTGATACAAAAGCCATTTTTAGCTATTTTCTATCTTCTGAAGCTGAATTTACAGTTGGTTTTGCCTGTTTAGGCATATTTTTCACTATATAACCATTTTGAGAAAATTAATAGAGCAAGGACATGCCATTGGGGAGCCTTGGACTGGCAGATGTAGCCCAGGAGAGGTGAACTGCCTCAACATTTTGCTATGTTATGTTATGGTGAATTTTACTTGATGTTTATTTCTATTGTGATATGTTAAACAGTAAATTTAAATAACAAATCCTCACACATAAAACTCAGAAACATTACCAAAACTACTTTGTTTAACCTGTAAGTCATGGAGAACACTTTGCACACTAAATTATATGGAAATGGATACTTTGCATAGCATTACAAATAGTTCCATTTTCAAATCAGTTGGTATCAGAGCTAGAGTTTTACTCAAAATTTGTTCTTGTGCAAAGATATAGTTGACTGTTTGCAAGTTTTGATGCTTACTAGGCTTAAGCTCAAGAGAGGAGAAGGAAAATTGGTTAGAGCACAAAGTAATCCTCAACCAAGGAGGGCCAGAGTACCTTTAACTCCACCTTATAATTCACCTCCAAGAGCCATAGAAGAAGCCTCAAGCATGTCTTCAAGAGAAGGGGAAGTTCCTGGAGACATTGATCCCAAAGAAGAAGAACGGGTGTTTCGAAAGGCTTTCTTGGACATGACGGAGATGGTGAGGATACTCTAACAAGAAAGGAATGATAGGCTTGTAGGAGAAGGGTCTAAACATCATAAAGAAGGAGAGGTTTCTTCAATAGGAATGAAAATTTATGACAAGTCAAAGAAAGGACATGGAGGAAATGGTGATCCACCATCCCCATCTTCATCCTCCTCCTATACATCGTCATCCTCTACTTCGGCGAATCAATATCACAAGTCTAAAACCACTGGTAAAAGTCCATTTTTAAAGCTTGATGTTAAGTTTGAGTTGCCTATGTTTAATGGTGAAGTCAATGCAGAAAAACTTGACAATTGGATAAGATAGTTGGAAGTTTATTTGAGGATACAAAACCTTCATGAAGACGACACCAAGATTCAGTTAGCCTCTTTGAGAATGGAAGGAGTAGCATTGGTATGGTGGGAAGCTATGACCAAGGATGAAATTAAAAAACATGGTAAGATCACTTTATCATGGGTTGAATTTATTTCTGCAATTAAACAACAATTTTATCCATTAGCTCATTTACAAAAGGCTATCATGAATTGGAAACGTTTTAGACAACTTAAGGGACAAAATGTACAAGATTACACCCAAGAGTTTAGACGAAGGGCTCTGTTGTTAGGAATTGATTTTCATATCCAAGAGACTTTGCTGAAATATATAGGTGGTTTACACAACTTTCTTATACATACTATCCTTATGTTCAATCCTACTAGTCTAGATGAGGTTTGTGTCCAAGCCATGCATTTAGAGGCTAGAGGTAAACAATCTTTTGATGGGAATGAGGATAGTGAATTTAAAGGAAAAGGAAGAAAAATAAATGCAAACTCTAGGAAAGAAAAAGGAAAATTATTTTGTAAAAACTGTTCCAAAAAAAGCCACGATGAAGACCATTGCTGGAAACTTCATCCGGAGTTGAAGCCAAAAAAATTCAAAACCAAAGATAAGGCCAAAGAAAAGGGAAAAACGGTTGCAGTAGTTGAACAAGACTTAGGGTCTGAA
Organism: Pinus albicaulis; assembly: GCA_034641835.2. NCBI lineage: Eukaryota > Viridiplantae > Streptophyta > Pinopsida > Pinales > Pinaceae > Pinus > Pinus albicaulis. The sequence continues at coordinate 744,855,744 of CM076579.1, forward strand.
TCAGGAGATGAAACTAAAAGCATAGCCATGGTACTAAAGAACATAAAGGGGAAAGATATTGTAAAAGAAACAAATCCCAATTCTAGCACTTTAAACTGTCACATAGAAGCTCCAAATGAAGAGAGGAGGAATGAGCTGTTTCATGTGAGGATAATTTCCAAACACACAAAGATAGACACACTATTTGACAGTGGGTCTCAAGAAAAACTCATCTCATAAGACTTAGTCAAGAAGCTGAAACTTGAGACCATTCCACATCCAAAGCCATATCCACTTGGTTGGATTTGCAAGGATGCTAATTTACAAGTTTCAAGGAAGTGCATGTTGTGCTTCACCATAACAGCTCATTATGTTGACATGGTTGAATTAGATGTGGTACCACTTGAAATTACAGGTGTGGTGTTGGGTAGTCTATACTTATATGATAGAAAAGCGATCTTCCATCGCCATGAGAACAAGTATGATCTATTCAAGGATGGAAAGGAGTTTATTGTGAGAGCACATTGGAAGAAGCTAGAATCTTCTTTAGTGAATGCAGGGCAGTTGAAAAGGCTTGTCAATGCAAGTCAAAATTTGACTTTGTTGATGGTTAAGCAAAAATATTTTGTACATAATCCTTTTCATGTTATTTCTGATATAAATGATGATATGTTTCAGTCTGAAAGCAGGTCGTCTTTGGAAGAAGATGACAAGATGTTGCACAAGGTGTCTTTGGTGTCGATCGGTGCAGAGAACAAAGTGTCGGTGCAAAGTGGTGCAAGAATCCAAGAAAGGGAAAAGCATGCAAGCAAAGAGGACACAAAATTTAGCATGGATCAATGCTAGTTTCATAATGGTAGGTTGGTATGGCGAGAAAACTTAGTCGGGAATCGACACAAGTACATGGCTCATTCGGCGAAAATTTGCCAAGAGGACAGTTGGCAATGTGAATCTTATTTTCAGTTTCCTTTGAAGATAGACCATTGTAGGAACAATATGATTTCTGCAAATTTTAGTTTCTGTTCTACAAGTTTCAAAAATTTGCAGCATGACACAGTCAAGGTTAGCAACAATTGGTCAACATATTCAAGGAAGAATTTGTCTTTTTATGAGAAGCTCAATTTGATGAAATCAAGGATATTTCAGTGGTTCAAGGTTGGAAGAGTGGAGAATCAGTCTCCTCATCTTCAGTTTCTATAATTCAAAGAGCTTTTGGGGTCTAAAAGCTTCCCATTGTGGAGGTGTAACCAAGTGATCATGTCCAAGTTATGAAAAATTGCTCAAAAATGAAAGTGTTCAAAAATGGTTGCATTTTGATCGATCGTAAATGTCTCTTCGTTGCAATTCTGGCACCACAAACAGTTCTAAAAACCGACGTTGTATGTGAAATTTATGAAGGTTTGAAGTCTCCAGTAAACTCCATTTTTCAGTTGACCAAAGTTGACTTTTCTGAATTTGAAAAAAATTAAAAAAAGAACATTCCCTAAAATATTGCAAGCAGGTGAATGGAATTCTAACAAGTGGCATGGGAGGATTGGTTTATGGCTTGAATTTTACGTGGATGGACCAATAGCAGGCTGCCATGTGGCAGACCCAGAGGCCACTATGTGGCCAATGAATTGTAGTTCAAAATTTTTATGGAGGTCCGGGGTTTCGAACACCTGACCTCCCATGAACAAAGCCAACGCCGGACCGTTTCATCTACCTATTAGTTATTATAAAGCTATGGGTAAAGGTTCTATTTAAATTTTAAATAAGTTGCCAATGGAAAAAAAAGGGGCTAGCCCGCGTGTAGATGACCGTGACCGGGTGCCAATGGCCAACTGCCCAGCGGTTACGGTGGTGGTTGGAGCCACATGTGACTGCTCCCAAACATTTATTACACGACAGTATAGCGGAACAGTTAGCGGTTACCCCGGCGGGTTGGGCGGTGGTCCATGTGACCCCGCCCACCAAACATTTAATTTGACATTTTATGGTTCCGCCGAATCTGGAGGGCGTGCTCAGATTTGGTGCTTTCCACCAAATTTAACTCCAGCTAGCTCTATTTGCTCCACATTTGGTGGATTTTGTTTAGGGATATTGGGAAAAATTGGTTTTGGCCATAATTCCCTCAATATTGAACGAAATTGGATAAAATTTTAGTCAATTTTGGGTCTCTTGAGCATTCTGAAGAGTTTGGGATAGGTTACAGAGTGAACAGAGGTGATCTACATCAGATTTTTCTTCAGGGAAGATGAAATATCCATCAGGGCCATCATGGAGAAGGAGCTGTATTGGGTTGTACTTCATTGTTTAAGGTGAAACAAAAGCCATTTTTAGCTATTTATATCTTCTGAAGCTAAATTTTACAGTTGATTTTTCCTGTTTAGGCATATTTTTCACTGTATAACCATTTTGAGAAAATTAATATATCAAGGACAGGCCATTGGGGAGCCTTGGACTGACAGATGTAGCCCAGGAGGGGTGAACTGCCTCAACATTTTGTTGTGTTATGTTATGGTGAATTTTTCTTGCTGTGTATTTCTGCTGTGATATGTTAAACAATAAATTTAAATAACAAATCCTCACACATAAGACACAAAAACATTACCAAAACTACTTGGTTTAACCTGCAAGTCATGGAGAACACTTTGCACACTAAATTATATGGAAATGGATACTTTGCATAGCATTAAAAATAGTTCCATTTTCATATCACTCTCAGAACCAGAGCGAAAATGAAATCCATAAGCACTACCCCTCCTGTCAGCTGTATCCAAAGATCTTCCACCTATGATTGTATCATCCCTATCTAGCATGTATATTTTAGGAGATCTACTACCATATGCCTCATCAGTATATTATTCATGTCCATAAATGTTCCCCATATTTCCCTCTCTCTGCAAATATGAAAATCTCTAAAGGAATATTGCATTAACTTTTTCTTGGTTTTCCTGAGCTTTAACAAGACTTTCCTATGTCATTGTCTACCATGTAGCTTCTGATCTCTGCCCTTATACTCCCTAGTGTGTCAATCATATCATTAGAATAATCTTCCCTTTTCTTCTAAATTGACCTTTCCCATTCCATATATTTCACGTTAGGCCTCTAGGGGGAGTCATGTGAACTGTATTCCACTACTCTAATCTTCATCCCTGATCTTCTATTTTCTGCAAACATACCATAGTAGTTAAACCAAATAGATGACATAATCAAACTCATACCTCAATGTATCTTAGAGGAGGGTATCACATATGCACAATTCAGTCCAACTTAGTATGACACAATATCACAAGTATATCGATTCATACACGAATATTAGAACCATAAGAATCTGCAAAGACCAATCCATATTAACAAAATACATATATTATCAATATCTTAGGCGCAATGACCATAATCATCAAGCATATGAACACAATGCATATAACACGTTAACTATCATGCATGACTAAAAAATGCATGTGAATATGACCACACTAATCAACTAACATCTATCATGCATGTAACTACAACAATAATATAATGAAAGGCATGCATATAACCACAATGCATATAACAACCATTAACCATCTATCTACATTCCAAACATACAAACTTGTATACCGATATTCTTTTACCGAGAGGTCCAGTGTTGCAAACTTGCTTTCATACCAATCTTAATGCCCCCTCCCTCCCACATTTACCCATTTTTATAATCTCTCCAGGGTAAATGTGAGCTATGTTATGAACCAACCTCCAAGTTCCAATTATGGAATTGGCGTTGACAAAGAGAAAGCTTATTTATACCCCTTGTTAGTGTCAGTATGTCAGTGATCAAATTATAACTCTTTCAGTTGTTTTCCTAAAGTCATAGGTAATTTTTCTTTACTTTTTCAAACAACTTTTTAGAAAATAATTTTGGTCACCAAAGAGGTCTAGGTCAAGTGTGCTGCTCCTTTATCTCATTCATAGCCACCATCATTTTCATGGTCATCTCCATCATTATCATTTAAAGGGTTTATGGTATGTCTCTCCACCTCATCAACTAGATCACTATCTAGGGGTTATAATCTACCTTTGAAAATGTTTAATTTATCACCTAAAACAACACTCTAAGCCTTCATATCACTCATAAAACTCTAAAGAGGGAGCTAGGATGCTTAGGGAATAACATAAAGACAACTTGTCTTGTTTTAAAAAAAGGTTCAAGTGTCAAAGGTTCAAAGAAGTCAATTCTGTCTTATTATCTCATTCAAAGACAAAACGATCATTTCCAAATGTCAAAAGGCAAAAAGGTCATTTCAAATGTCAAAGGGTAAAAAGCTCACTTCAAGCTTACAAAAAGACAAAATCAAAGTCATTTTCATTCATTTTTATCCCTTGATGTGTGGAAGAGCACCTCTCTACCTCACTTGCACTCCAAAGGTGGTAAAACTCCTAATCCAAAGCATCAAATTCACTTCAAAACTCATTTTCTACCCTTCTGTATAGCCTTGTTACACTTTTGGGAGTTTTGTTACGCTTCTGGGTAAGCATTTTATGCTTATGTAGAGTGCTACACAACCCTTTCTATGCTTGTGTGTGTTGCGCAAGTGTTGCGCAACCCCTTTGTTACACTTTTGTGCCTTCCTTGTTATGCTTTTGTCGTCGTTGTTACGCTTTTGTAGAAGCTTGTTACGCTTCTGGAGGAGAGGCATATTTCGGTTTTTGGCTTGGAAAACCTTCAAACCAGCTTCAATACCTTATGTAATCATCATAAAAGGTAAATGACTTCTCTTATGCCATATTTTTGTTAAATTTTGAGTGTTTAATACATTTTCATGCTCATTTTGTTTGTCTACACATTGTCACTTATCCACGGTATAAAAAATAAATAAAAATTTGACAAACCCTACCTACCCCACCAACCCTAACTCTAGTATCTAAACCCTAATTCACACATCTCTTATACATTATCCCCACCTTTCCTATCATCCACAACATCCCTAACATGACAAATTCACCCAAACCCTTGATTTTAGCTGTTTCACAGTGAAAAAATTTGAATTTCCCGTGTTTGCTAGATTTAGCCACCTTCCACACATCCATTTCTCCTCATTCCACTTACAGTATGGAGCTAAGATTCTTCTATATGCACCTAATTTTTCTTAGAATTTTTTCCTAGCTCCATGACCCTCATTTCACTTTCTAAACTTACCTCACGTCTACACTAGCTATTTTCACAGTGTGAGATTGGAAATTCCATGTATTTTCATCATTTTTCCACCTTCCTCACACTCATTTTCCCTCATTCCACCCATAACTTGGAGCTAACTTACAAATCAATCCACTCATTTTTTTATAGAATTATCTCAGCTTCATGATCCTTCATCTCATCCTCCAAACTCACACTTTCCTACACTCTGTTTTTCCAGATTTCCATACATTTACCCATCCCATCAACACTCTAGGGTTTTCATCATTCTAGTGACAAACACAATGGAAAGTGACAAGAAAAGCTTCAAGGGAGGGCACCACCTTAGGCTATAACCCTTCACAATGCATGAACTCAATGCCTTGCCATTAGCCAGAAGATGCTTTGAGAGGGCTCAGGGTTTGAGATTTTGTGAAAGGCTCATGGAAGAGGGGTATCATCTTCAATTGACTAGCCTATTTGCTACAATCTTCAACATGGGAAACATCACTATTGTAGGTATGGATATAAGCCTATTAGAAAACCTAATTTATTTAGCAACAAGTATCCCTTGTCATGGAGAGGAGTGGTTCAAAGGCATGTAGTTAAACATTGAAAACTACAAACAATTTCTCAAGCCTCATCCTAGGGAGGAGTCAGAATACCCTTTTCCTTTCAGACACCTTAGAAACAAACATGCTCCTTTGATGATGTTCATAATGAAGTACTTCACATGTGAAGGAATATTCTCCAAGTTTTATAGGTATCATTTCAGGTTGTTGATGCATTTCACCTTTTTCAAATCAATTGATTTGTCATATTATTTGTACAGGAGTTTGATTAAGATGACTGAGAAGGTTCAAAGTAGAATAAAAGATCATCACACTATTCTTTTTCATCATGGTCTGATCAAGCTCATTGTATTGCATCACCTTTCATCCATCAACATTTCTTGGGAAAATTTCTTGGAGATATTATCAACAACGCCTACCATTAGCCCTTCTATCTTGCCTATTACATCATCAGAACAACCCATGGAGGTTGTCTCTTCTAGCATGCAAACTCAAATTTTAGATGCTCCTAGGGTTGTTGAGTTTACTCACACCTATCTCAAGAAAGGGAAGAGACATATATTTGTGCCCAAGTCTGTCAAAAGTGTTCTTACACTTGACACCATTATGGAACATAGTGAGATAGAGGAACAACCTCTTTTGCATCAGCATAGTGAATCAACACCATTGGAGGTTGGGGTAGCCGATTAGGTGGAGGTCAGATCATCTGAAGAGATCATTAGAGAGAAAGATGAGGAAATATCATAATTGAAGAAGATATTTTCCATTGCTAATTCTCAAATCACTTTTTTGCAACAAGAAAATTTTCAATTTAAAGTGAAGAAACTCCTACAAAGCAAGCCCAAGCAGACCTGGAGGAAGTAAAAGGTAAGGTTAAGGAGGTGTTTGTTGTTGACCAAATGCATAATATGGAGGTTGAAACTAAATCAAGAAGGCCAAAAAAAATAGGCCTCAAAAGGGCACTGGAGCTAGAAAGATAGTCAACTCATCCACCTAAAGAGTTGACCTTTGATGAGCTTATAGCCATGGAGATTAATGAAGATAGAGAGATTTGGTTGCCAAGGGTAAATGAGAATTTGGAGAATCTCTTGAAGAGGGATAAGAGGGAGAATAAGCTGCAAAGACACATGGAAAACCACTATGGCACCAGGAACCAATTTCTCAAATAAGGCTGCAACAATTGAAGAAAAGGCTAAAAGAAGCACAAATGAAGCTTAAAGAGAAGGATAGATTGGACTTGTTGGCTAAAGATTCCTTGTATTTTTAGCCCATCACTAATAGGTGCCATGGAACCAATTTTGAGAAGTTTTGAACAATTTTGGAATTTTTTGTGATTTTTGCAAGATTCTGGAAATTCCTCATAGCATAAGGGTAACAAACTTTTGTTAGGCTTATTTTCAGAGCATCCAAATGATGATTTATTTACATGGATGGATGTATTTTTATGGTTACATCATATATCAGGAACCCCCATGGCCTAAAAAGCTATAATTTTGGAGAAAAATCTCAAAAACCACTAATTTTTCATGTTTCAGCCACCTTTTTGAGGCCTCTGTTACTCTTTTTGGGTAACGTTGGTAGAATGGATTTTTGAAGGCCCTCTCATGGGTCATTTTGAAAAATTAAAGATGATATGGAAACTAGACATGTAGGGATAGTTGACCGTTCTTTCAGAACTAGATTTTGACTCCTAAAATTTCCTCAAAAGTGCCTCCAAAGTTCTTTCACGCTTCTAGAAATTTTTGTTACCCTTCTGTCACAAATATCACAAATCAACATTGGATTCCTCAGGACACTTTTCAAGCTCATAAATTGTCACAAATTTGAGGTCTTTCTGTCCTATGAGTTGGAATTAGAGTTATTGAGTTGGTTTTTTCCTGCTATCATGAGGGAATATGTAATTAATGTAAGGGGAAAACACTCCTAGTTCATAGCTAAACTTCAGGGAATGGTTTCTAACCTCCCTAGAATCTATGAAACGACTCATCTTGTGTATTTATGATCCATTTTGGAAGGGATTTTGACCTGATGAGGCCCCATATTCCATATTTTCTATAAGTATACTCTCTTTAGTCTTTTGTTGGGTTGGATAGTCTCGTATTGCAGTGGAGATTTTGTAATCAGCAATTTGGAATGAAATCATAGACAAATTTGCAGGAATTGTGTTGAGATACTTGTGGTATGCATTGGAGCATCTATTATTCTTATGCATGTTTATCATTTCATGCTTAATACCATATATTATTCTTTCAAATGTGTTTATCTTGTAAGTTTATGAGCATAAATCATGTTTTTTCATGCTCTGTTTTAGACAAGAATTACATTGCTATGTATATTTGCTTCTAAACGAATGAATTCATCTCAGTGCTCATTCAAACCCTCTTTCAGTTCACCCTATACTCAATTACCTATTAAAAATGATTTAAAACTACCTATCTAGCCTCACATATTCTTTGCAAATTGATCTTGGAATTTAGACCTAAAAACCCTACACACAGTGTTCTCACTGACCTTTCTATCCAGCATTAAAAACATCAAACAAATCCTATTTATTGAGTTTACATACCTCGCCTAAGATAATTAGATACTCAGTCATTCCTTTGAATTTAGAAGTGACAACGAGTAAGCCCTCTCTAGTCCTGGTAGGGCTAGCTACCTGACGTAAAGTTTGGTCTGTGGTTACCTTTCTTCAATCCCATTTTCAGCCTTGGGAAGTTGGGGAGAGTGATAACATTTTTGACGTCGTTTTTGGGGAGCGATTGGTAAAATTTCCTTCGGAATATTTCTTTAATATTTTGAAAGTTAGACTTGTAGGTGACAATCTTTAGCATTTGAAATAGGCTTAATTCGTAAATCTGAGCCAAAGTCCAAAATTTCTATCTTAAGTTGGCTCCTAAAAGACATACTAGGTAAAATACAGATCTAGATCCCTCATCAATTGTGAATGACCCTGAGAGTCTTTTTAGAAAGCATAAAACCAAGTCTCGGAAGGTTGGAAGAAATATTCCTCCACTTGTCAAATCAAATTCCTTACCTACGAGATTTGTTTTAGCAGATTTTTTTTATAGTTCAGAATATGAAAGATATTTGTTTAGAACTAAGTTGAAACCTTTCTTTTAGAAACCAAATTTGATCCTTTTGATTTCCAGACCTTTGCACCATTTTATGAGTCTTTCTATTCCGAAGTAGATAGCGAAGTCTGGTCTAATTTCCACAAACTTAAGGGCTTGGTGGATAAGTTTCAAGAAACTTCAGAAAAAATATTATTTCCAATATCAGCAACAACCTTTTACTTCCCCTGTCATTACACCTTCTCATATAGCTACATCATCAACCCTTCCTTTCATCCCATCATTACCTCTGCAAGTTTTTACTCCATCAGCGCCTCCACCACATCCTCCATTATTCATGGCCATATTTGCTTCATTGATCTTACCGCTTCATCTCACTCCACTACCTCATAACTATGGTCAGATACTCCCCCTTTTCAATGGAACATCACAGATTACAGCCTATCAACACATTGCCAAAATGATTGATTTCATAGATCTTGAATAGATCAACAATGATGATGCCGATATGCGCATCATTGCACAAAGTTTCTCTGGAGAGGTAAAGAAATGGTTTCGATCTCTCAAGGTTGGTTCAATAGGTACTTCATAGCAACTGATTAACTTGTTTATGGTGAAATGAGAAGAGAAAATAATCCATTGTAGATTTTAGCCGAGTATAACACCTTGAAAATGAATCCCATTGAGTCTATCCAAGACTTTACAAGTAGATTCAATAAAATATATGATTCAATTCCTAACAATATTAAGCCTCCTCCAGGCCTTGCTTTACTTAATTATCCTGATGGTTTCGATCCTGACATGGCCTATCAGTTGAGGGAAAGAAACCCATCAACCCTTGAAGAAATGTAGAGAAACGCGCTAATTTGATAATCAAGAAGTCTAAAATCAAGACGGAGAAAAGAGTCACTATCAAAGAGGAAACATCTACTTCATCAAAGGGAAAATTAGATACCTTGATCAAGACCATGGAGAAGATGATGGATAAAATTTCCATCATTCATCGACAAGCTGAACCCTCTATTAGAAATCCCAATTTCAGCGGTCAAAATCAACAGCCTCAATATAGGATCAAGCAAAAGGAATAGAGGGGTCAGGATCCACAAAGTCAATAGCAAATTCACACTCCATTTCAGAAGAATTACACTGAAGGCCTTGATGAAGATGATGAAGAAGAAATTTCTGGTGAGAATCATTTATTTGAGGAAAATCAACAACCTATTTTCCTCACTGAAGAAGATCAATTTTCTACATAAATTTGTGCACCGAATGATCAACGGTATCTAGAGTTTCTGGATGAAGAAAGCAGATTGTGGACCATGGAATTCGATGGAGCTTTGGGAAAATAAGGGGCTGGAATTGGAGTGTGGATTCACAGTCCTATAAATAAATCATTAAACATTCCTCCCAATGTTCGAATGTCATCCTACAAGCTAGCTTTCGAATTTTCAAACAATGAAGCTGAGTATGAGGCTTTGATAGTCGGTCTAAAAATTCTCAAGAAGGTGCCAAGAAGATTTATGTATATGGCGACTTCGAGCTAGTAATAAAGAAATTCAAAGGGGGATACCAGGCCAAGCATCTAAGGATGTGAGCTTATCGAAATGCAGTACTATACATCCTCAAGACATTCACCGAGTATACTTTGTCATTGATCCCAAGGGACATCAATGTTATTGTTGATTCTCTTGCTATTTCGGCCAACATGTTCAAAATTCCATTATATCCTAATAAGACGTATGAGATAAATGTCAAACACTGCCCTGTTTTCCCAGGAAATGTTCAGTATTTGAAGGTTTTTCAAGAGGATAAACATATCATCAAATTTTTACAAACAAAAGAAGAATTTGTGAATTCTCAAATGGATAAATAGCACTATGAAGGTGACCAAGAAATCCATGCAGCAAAGATGCAAGTGCTTCAATTGAAAGATAACTCCATTACAAGAGGTTTGGTACCTTTGGAAGATATTTTCGATTAAGATGATGTTGCATGCAAATCGAGAATCTTACCGACAGAAGTGGGAGTAGAAGATCTCCATCTTGGCACTCTGGAAAAGCCAAATATGGTAAAAATTTCAAAATATTTGAGTGCAGAAATGAAAATTAAATGTGCAACGCTTATGTCTTAGTTTGCTGATGTATTTGCTTGGGAATATTCTGATTTGAAAGTCTATGAAAAAAGCATAATTCAGCATACCATTCCCTTGAATGCTATTGGGTATGTGTTATATTCTTTCCAATGGGTGTTGTCAAACCAGGAGGTAACTCCTCAAAACTAGAATGTATATTAGCTGAAGAATGTACATGCTTATATAGATGGGAGGTGAGGCTATTGGGATTCAGCTCCCAATGACTCTTGGCCTTCCTTATTTCCTAATAATAAATAATATACAAAAATACATATGCACACCCATCCATAGGATTAGGTGTCAACTTTCCTCTCAACCTTACACATGTTATATCTGTTGACTAATTCCAATCTTTTCAAACTTTTCTTCCAAGTGCTTTGGTAGAAGATGTCACCAGCTTGCTCAGTGCTCAGGAACAATGATGGGAGTGATGGTTTGGGTTCAACATGATGTCGAATGAGATGGTAATTGTCACTTTGTATTGATGTGTTTCGGTTCGATCATGGAACTTTGGGTTCTCGTCAACTTTGTGTATTGCACACCATCAGAGCGGGATGTGAACACATCTCTTTCATCTCAAGAAATCTTCCAGGATTTTCCGGAGCCACACAATTTCCTTTGTTGCTTCAGCTGCTGCCACATATTCTGCCTCGGTCGTGGAATCTGTTGGAACTGACTGTTTGCGTGATCTCCATGAGACAACTCCTGATCCAAGACTCATGGTGTAACCCGTAGTAGACACCCCTGTTTCTTTGTCGCCATCAAAATCTGAATCAGAGTATCCGATCAAGCTGAAGTCGCCTACCTGTGTATATTTGAGTCCAAAGTCTTGAGTCCCCTTCAAGTACCTTAGTACTCTTTTTGCAGCAGACCAATGTCCTTCACAAGGTTTTTGCATGAACCTTGAGAGGATTCCAACAGCAAATGAGATGTCAGGTCTGGTGGTGGTCAGATAGATAAGACTTCCTACAAGATGTCTATACTTAGTTGCATCCTCAAATTCCTTCCCTTCAATAGATGTGAGCTTCAAGTTTTGTTCCATTGGAGTACTTAAGGGTTTACAGTCATCCATGCCAAATTTGTTCAAGAGATCTCCAATGTACTTCTTCTGAGAAAGAAATATGAATTTATGATGTTGAATTACTTCAATACCCAAATAGTAATGAACATGACCCAAATCAGTCATTTCAAAACCTTTCTTCAACTCTTTCTTCATGGATGCAATATAACTCTCATTGTTTCCTGTTATCAAAAGATCATCTACATATACCACAAGATATACAACTGTTTTTCCAACTTTCTTAACAAACAAAGTTGCATCATCAAGATCAAAATGTTTGAAATCAAGTTTCAGAAGATGCTCAGTCAATTTCTCATACCAGGCTCGTGGTGCTTGCTTGAGGCCATACAAAGGATTTTATAAGTTTGCAAACTTTGTGTTCTTGACCCTTTATCACAAATCCTTCTGGCTGGGACATATAAACTTTCTCCTTTAGATCTCCATTCAAGAAGGCTGTTTTTACATCCATCTGATGGACTTTCCATCCATTCTGAGCTGCTAAGGCAAAGAGAGTCGGGATGGTGGTCCATTTTGCTGTGGGAGAAAAAGTTTCTTCATAATCGACTCCTTCTTTTTGTGTGAATCCTTTTGCCACAAGCCTGGCCTTGTGCTTGTCAAGTGAGCCATCTGCTTTGTACTTGTTCTTGTAGACCCACTTATAGCCAATTGGTTTCGTTCCCAAAGGCGGATCAACCAGCTTCCAAGTGCCATTCTTTATCAAGGCATCATACTCCTTCTGCATCGCTTCTTTCCATTCATCATGAGCAGCGGCTTCTTTGAAGGAAGTTGGTTCATGATCTGTAGACAAACTCAATTCACAGTTATAAGCAATATCCATATCAACAGGGGAATCAGAATTATCTACATCACCTTCGATTTCTTGAGTGGAACTTCTTGTTCTTGTTTTTCCAACCTCATCGGGATGAACATCCTCCAGTGTCTTTGTCAGCCATTTGGGGGGGCCTTTCTGAGATGGCCCTGGCTGGTCACTTGACTGAGTTGGGATTGATTCAAGATTCAATCTCCCAATTCTGTCAATCACATCATCCAATGTGTCATCCGTGGTTGTTTCTTCATGTGGGGAAGAGTGTGGTTCAGGAAATGATTCCACAGTTTGATTCAATATCGGAATCCCCCCTTCAAGGTGTGGAATCACATTATCAAATTCTTGGAAAGACTTTGCATGTGTGAATCTGTCCAGGCGATCAAGTTGCCGCTCAACAACCTTGTCACTCTTGTAGGATTCAAGAAATATGACATCTCTTTCTATCACAAACTTCTTATTTTCTTCATCATAGAGACGATATCCTTTGGAGGTATTGGAGTACCCCAAGAAGATACATTTTCTGCTTCTAGCACCAAGTTTGTTCCTTTGACCCTTAGGTATCAAGGCATAACAGGTGGACCCAAAGACCCTGAAATGCTTTACCAAAGGAATGTGGCCATGCCACATTTCAAAAGGAGTTTTGTTTCTAATTGAACTTTAAGGACACCTATTCTTTATGTAAACAGCACATAGAACTGCATCAGCCCAAAACATCAATTTTACATTCTTGAAAAATAACATGGAGCGGACCATATTTAAGATGGTTTTGTTCATTCTTTCAGCTACACCATTCTGTTGTGGATTATATGGCACTGTTGTTTGATGTTTGATTCCATGTTGACGAAGATAATTTTCAAATTCGTTTGAAGTGTATTCTTTTCCATTATCAGTACGTAGAGAGCCAATATGTGTTTGTGCTTCATTTTCAATCCATGGATGAAAATTCTTAAAAGTTTGAAAAGCATCAGACTTATTCTTCAGTAAGTAAATCCAACACATTCTGGTGTAGTCATCAATGAATGTCATCATGTATTTGTTTCCATTTGCAGAAGCAATAGGCATAGGGCCACATAAATCTGAATGAACAAGTTCAAGTTTCCTATGTGCTCTTGAGTGTGAATCATGAAATGTTTGTTTGCTATGCTTTCCTAGAATACAAGCATCACATTCCTTAGGTTTTCTAGGAATTGTAGGCAGTCCATCAACACCATTTTTCTTCAACAAACGAAGGCTGTCATAATTTAAGTGTCCAAATCTAGCATGCCATAAAAGACTTGATGGAAATGTACCTTCATCATGATATGAGCTGAATGCAAAGTTTTGAGCATGAGCAGATGAACCTTTCAGCTTCAAAAGTCTCCCTTCTTCTATTCCCTCCATGACAAGTGAGTGATCTGATGCTGATCTGGCCTCTGCCTTGCCATCAAACAAGTGAACTGAGTGTCCTTGCTGCCGGATTTCGATCAGGGACAGCAAGTTTCTCTTCAACTCCGGGAGGTATAGAACCTCATGTAGGATATGATCGGGAAGACCAGGCAGTTTAAGCCTGACTGTGCCAAGCCCTGATGGCTTGAGTTTGGATTTATCTGCGAAATATACTGCTCCATCAACTTTGTCAGTGAATTCTTCAAAAAATCTTTTCTAAATGTCATGTGACATGTTTCTCCTGAATCTAGCAACCAATCATCTCTCCATGAAGTAAATGAAACATCAAATAGGTTTTCAGTTACTCCATTGTTACAATGTGCTAGAACAGAATGAGCTGATTCAGCCGGTTTACCTTTGTCTTTGTCATCAATTTTACCTCTATCTTGATTTGTTTGCTGCTGAGCTTTAGATTGTCTGCCCCCCTTTTCTCTGAAGTTTCTTCTTCGTCTTCTGCCTTCTCTTCCTCTGGATGGACCTGAAGCGTGTCTCTTTTCTCTCTGTGCCAAGTAGGCAGCCTCTTTAGAAGATGAAGGGACTGTCATCTTCTTTTGAAGGAGGAGAGAAAAACCAAAACTTTGCTGGAAAATTTCTCTTGAAGGAGAGAAAACAAAAAAAATCTATTGCTGGAAACTATACTTAATTAAAAGGGCAGAAACTCTTGTTGGAAAAAATATTCTGAGTTTAAAAACTCTTTCTGGAAACTAAATCTGCTCAAAAAACTTTTGCTGAAGACTGAATTTAAAAAAAACACTCTTTGCTATAAACTGATTCTGCATAAAAAAAAATGTATTTTTTTTTTTGTTTGGGGAAAAAATGTATATGAAAAAAATGGAATTATGAAAGGGAGGGGGCGGAAATATATATGGGAAATGGTATTGAAGAATGGGAAGGGCGTATTAGAAAATGGGTAATATTATAAAGGAGGGGCGGTGTGGATTATAGAAGGGGGCGCATATAACAAATAGAGGCTATGACAGCGTTTTAAATATAATAAAGCACAGCGTTTAAATACAATGAGTGGGCTGTATGGTCGACTGTGGTAATACCAACGCATATGGAGAGGCGTATAACAAAAAACACATCGTTTACATGTAATATGGTCGATGGTAATATGACAATATATATCAACGAGGTATATGACAGCGTGGTGATATATCAACGTGGTATTGTAATGTCAATATATATCAAAACAGCATGATATATAACAGCGTAATGAATGATATAACAAATGTTGACTGGTCGTATTACATGTAAGGCGGTAAAAGGCGCAAACAGTGGATAATACAAAGTGGTATTGTATATAACCCAGAATATGTCGGTGTGTATTAAAATGAAAGTCGGACTGTATATGCGTGGAGGGCGGTAATGTGATACCAACAGCGTTTGAAAATGCAGCGTTTAAATATTTGACAGCGTTACAATGTAATGACACAGCGTTGAACAGAGCTGTGAGTGCGTAGGTTGAGAGATGTGATTGGGATACGCTGCAGGAGTAATTGCTAGTTGCAGGTGTAGGTTTGGGATTCGTGGGGAGTGCTATGAGAGTAAGCGAGGGGGGCACGATGGCGTATGGGATGAGTTTGAATGCTGGAGCGATGGCGTGTGTGAGAGGGAGCGCTGGTTAAGGTAAGGAGCGAGCAGCGTTGAGAGGGTGCAGCATGTATAGTTGCAGAGGGTGCGTAATGTATTGAGAGAATGGCGAGGGGAATGTGTAGTGTAAAAAATGCAGGTTGGGGAGGCGTTGGAGTGGGAGATAGATGCAGCGTGGAGAAGTGGAGGTGAGGGCACAGAGTTGAGGGAGAGTGTGCGTTGAAATGAGGGAGAGGGCGTAGGGTAGGTAAGGCGTTGGGAGAGCGGAGGAGGCCCAAAGGGGCGTTACATAAAAAATATTTGAACTTGAATCTGCAGGAAGACAGAGTTGCAGGTCTGCTGGAATGGCAGAGCTGCAATTTGCAGATTGACAGAGCCTGTAGTCTTCAGGAGCTGCAGGAGCTGGAGCTGCAAATGTCAGTGATAAATAGGGAAAAAAAAAATGCAGAATAACAGTCTAGCAATCAATGAGCAGCAAAAACTATTAAAAAAAATGACTAAGCAAAGGATAGGGAGTTACACCACAGGGCAGAAATGCCAAATGTGGGGCTGGCTCTGATACCATGTCAAACCAGGAGGTAACTCCTCAAAACTAGAATGTATATTAGCTGAAGAATGTACATGCTTATATAGATGGGAGGTGAGGCTCTTGGATTAAGCTCCCAATGACTCTTGGCCTTCCTTATTTCCTAATAATAAATAATATACAAAAATACATATGCACACCCATCCATAGGATTAGGTGTCAACGGAGTGTTGCAAAGGCAGGCTAATGACTAAGCTCTCATGTGCCCCCTTGCGAAAAGAAAACAACAAGTGGGAGAATGTTGGGTATGTGTTATATTATTTCCACGATTAGTCACCGCCCAGTGATAATCCCCATTATTAGGAGTCCCACGGGCAATGCCTTGGGAAATTTTTTTTGGACCCTATTTTTTGGTGGGAGGACCCGCCCATGGTTTTATGCATGGGTTTGCACATGATTTTGGGGCATGATGGTTTTCGGCCCCTGGTATTTTGTAGATCTGGTCAAGGGAACTACGGTTATGTTATAATCCAGGGTTAATGGATTGGGGTTTATGTATGCTTCGGCATGTATATATATGTGTTGTAACACTAAAAGGAATATAATGAAAAATTAGACTAGTCATCCTGATTTGGGATCCAGGGGAAAATCTCTGTGTATGTCTATTTTATGTTTTATGCTCTTGCTATTGTTTATTTTATGTTTTTAAGATTCGTTTGTAGATAATTTATGTACAGGGTTAAAACCTACAAATCCGGATCAGAAACCTTTTCGCCAAGATTTAAGGAGAATGAATCCCAATTTCTTGCCTTCTATTCAAAAGGAGGTAAATAGATTATTTATTGCTGGTATTATAGTGCCTCTTTTCTTTTCAAAATGGATGTCTAATCTTCCAGTGAGAAAGAAGACAGGAGAGATTCGCTTGTGCGTTGATTTCAGAAATCTGAACAAAAAGTCATTGAAGGAAAATTACCCACTACCAAAGATCGATCATATTTTTCAAAGGGTAGTCAGATCTTCCAGGCTTTCATTGCTGGACGGATACTCCAGGTATAATAAGATTTTAGTCCATCCAAATGATTACGAAAAGACAACCTTTACAACACCTTGGGCACCTTCATGTATGCCAAAATGCCATTCAGATTGAAGAATGCAGGGGCTACTTTTCAAAGAGCAATGGATATTGTTTTCACCAATGAAAATGATGTCTTTTTGGTCATTTATCTTGATTATATCACTGTTTTTCCAAGATATATGAGCAGCACTTGAAAACAGTTTTTCAAAGATGTATAAAGTTTGGCATATCGTTGAACCCAAAGAAGAGTCTTTTCGCTATGGAGGAAGGTAAATTGGTGGGCCATATCGTATCAAAATATGGAATTAGGATAGATCCTTCAAGGATTGAAGAAATTCAGACCTTGGACTATCCTGGGAGAAAGAAGGAAATTTAGTCGTTCAATGGCAAATTCAAATTTTTGAGAAGGTTCGTCCCTAATCTTGCTGAACACTTAAGGAAAATTACTAACATGTGGAAGAAAGATAGTGAAGTAAAATGGTCTGAAGAGGCGAATAAATAATTCAATCAAGTAAAATTGGCTTTATCCCATTCTCCTATTCTTATTAGTCCATAGTATACACTTGATTTTATCATTTTTTCATTTTCCTCAAAGCATACTATTGCTGCTATCCTTATGCAAAAGAAAAATCTGAACACAGAGCATCCCATCGCCTTCTTCAGTAGAACCATAAGAGGCACAACCTTGAAGTACAACATCATTGAGAAACGGGCCTTTGCATTAGTCAAAGCTCTAAAGGACTTCTAGGTCTACATTCTCCACTCTCATGTCATTGCATATGTTCCAAACGTTGTTATCAAAGATGTGCTTACATAGAATGATCCTGAAGGGCAACGAGGTAAATAGATTGTTGTTATGTTGGAATATGAATTGGAGATCAAGCTGTCAAATCTGATCAAAGGACAAGGCCTGGCGAAGCTTATGGTGGATTCAAAT
Source organism: Pinus albicaulis (assembly GCA_034641835.2). NCBI lineage: Eukaryota > Viridiplantae > Streptophyta > Pinopsida > Pinales > Pinaceae > Pinus > Pinus albicaulis. The sequence continues at coordinate 744,874,076 of CM076579.1, forward strand.
ATCCATGCTTTGGACATTAATTTTATTGTTGCATTATTTGAAGTAAGAAGTGTAAACATTACCTGAGGTATCTGAAATTTTCTCTTTATCACCTTGGTATGCTGATATAGTTCATGTTTTCAACACTTTAATCCTCCTCCTAGCTTTCCAAGTAGTAAGGTTAGATCTTTGAAGCTAAGATCTCTTAAGTAATGCATTCTTAATGGTGTCTTGTATTGGAAATATCTGGGTGGAGTGTTGCTAAATTGTTTGGTTGAACGAGAAGTTGAAAAAGTGATGACAGATTTCCATAAAGGTGACTATGGTGGTCATATTTATTAGAAGACAACAACTAACAAGATATCGAGTGTAGGATTATATTGGCCAAGTTTACTTTCTGATGTTTATAAAACATTCATGAGTTGTCATTAATGTCAAATCTTTCAGGGAAAGAGGAACCTCTTTTCTTTTCCCTTGAAACCAATTGAAGTGCAAGCACCATTCCAACAATGGGGACTTGACTTCATTGGCAAGATCCATCCTCCATCATCATCTCAACATAAATGGATACTCACTTCCACATACTATTTCATTAAATGGATTGAAGCCATCCCCATGAGGCAAGCTACTGACACTATAATTATTCATTTTTTAGAGAACAATACTCTGTCTCATTTTGGTTGTCCACACAAAATCATTACTGAAAATGCAATTGCCTTTAAGTCCAATAAAATGATTGAATTTGTGATAAGTATCACATTAGGCTTGGTCATTCCACAACATACTATCCTCAAGGCAATGGGCTTGCTGAATTGTCAAATAAATCTTTAGTGAACATAATCAAGAAGATGTTGCAAGAAAACAAGAGGAATTGGCACAAAAATCTCACCAATGCTCTATGGGCAGATAGAGTTAGCACAAAGATATCAATCAACATGTCATATTTCGAGCTTGTGTATGGTTTTGACACGATTTTCCCTACTTCTCTAGTTGTACCAGTGATGAAAATTACGCAAGATTTCGACAGTGAACCAAATGATATTCAATGAAGAATAAGCCAAATGATCCATCTACAGTAGTCAAGAGATGAAGCCTTCAGTAATACTTCAAAGCTTCATGAGAAAATAAAAAATATTTATGATAGGAAGACCAAAGCCGATGGTTTCAATCTTGGAGATGTTGTTCTTCGCTGGGATGCCCAGAATGAAGACAAAAGTAAGCACTGGAAGTTTAACAATCTATGGAAAGAACCTTGTGATATCGCTACATTCAGAGGTAATAAAAAATTTCTGCTAGAGGATCTTGAAGGGAAAGAACTGCTGGGAGGACCAATCAAGGTAGGTTCCTCAAAACATTATCTTACTTGATCATTGAATATGAAGTCCACTTTCACTGTACATATCATTTTAATTTGATGTCCAAGCAATAAGGAAGTTGTTGTAGAAGTTTGAAGCCCGAGGATAAGGCCATGAGACTTCTACATTCAACTCATGTTTTCTTTCAAAAAGTTAAAAAAAGTTTCAGTCAGTTGTCAAGTCAAAGTCTAGTTTTTTCTAGTCAAAGTCATTTCCATATTTAGTCCATCATTTCCAGTTTGTCAAAGTTTTTCAATGTCTAGTATTGACTCTATTACCCAATGGTAAGGCTACTCGATCTACGATGTTCTTGACACCTCCTGAAGGAGATTCCATCCCCAGCTGGAGCCAATGTTAGTGTCAGTATGGCAGTGATCAAAAAATGACTCTTTCAGTTTTTTTCCTAAATTCATAGGTCAAATTTTTTACCTTTTCAAACAAGTTTTTAGAAAATAATTTTGGTCACTGAAGAGGTGTAGGTCAAGTGCACTGCTCCTTTATCTCATTCATCGCCACCATAATTTTCAATGTCATCTCCATCATCATCATTTAAAGGGTTTAGGGTATGTCTCTCCAACTCATTTAGGTCACTGTCTAGGGGATATAATCTGCCTTTGAAAATGTGTAATTTTTCACCTAAAACAAGGCTCTAACCCTTCATCTAACTCATAAAACTCTAAAGGGGGAGCTATCATGCTTAGGGAATAACATAAAGACAACTTGTCTTGTTTTATAAAAAATGTTCAAGTGTCAAAGGTTCAAAGAAGTCAATTCTATCTTATTATCTCATTCAAAGACAAAAAGGTCATTTCCAAATGTTAGAAGGAAAAAAGGTCATTTCAAATGTCAAAGGGAAAAAATCTCATTTTAAGCTCATAAAAAGGCAAAAGCAAAGTCATTTTCATTCATTCTTATCCCTTGATGTGTGGAATAGCACCTCTCTACCTCACTTGCACTCCAAAGGTGGTCAAAATCCAAATAAAAAGCATCAAATTCACCCCAAAACTCATTTGCTACCCTTATGTATAGCCTTGTTATGCTTCTAGGTAAGTGTGTTGCGCTTTTGTAGAGTGCTACACAACCCTTGTTATGCTTTTGTTTGTTGCGTGACCCATTTTTTACGCTCCTATGCCTACCTTGTTATGCTTTTGCCACCGTTGTTATGCTTAGCTTGTTATGCTTCTAGAGAAGAGGCGGATTTCGGTTTTTGGCTTGGAAAAAATTCAAACCAGTTTCAATCTTGGCACCATAACCTTATGTAACCCTCATAAAAGGTAAATGATTTCTCTTACGCCATATTCTAGTTAAATTTTGAGTGTTTAATACATTTTCATGCTCATTTTGTTTGTCTACACATTGTCACTTATCCATGGTATAAAACCAAAATTTAATTTTACAAACCCTACCTACCCCACCAACCCTAACCCTAATATCTAAACCCTAATTCACACAACTCATATACATTTTCCCCACCTTTACTATCATCCACAACATCCCTAACTTGAAAAATTCACCCAAACCCTAGATTCTATCTATTTCACAGTGAAAAAAACGTGAAATTTCCTGTGTTTGCTAGATTTAGCCACCCTCCACACATCCAAATCTCCTCATTCCAATTACAGTATGGAGCTAAGATGCTACTCCATGCAATAAATTTTTCTTAGAATTTTTTCCTAGCTTCATGACCACATTTCACTTTCTAAACTTACCTCACCTCTACACTATCTATTTTCATAGGGTGAAATTGGAAATTCCTCGTGTTTTCATCATTTTTCCACCTTCCTCACTCTCATTTTCCCTCCTTCCACCCACAACTTGGAACTAGCATACAACTCAATCCACTCATTTTTTTCTAGAATTTCTCTTAACTTCATGATCCTTCATCTCATCCTCTAAAATCACACTTTCTTACACTCTGTTTTTCCATGTTTCCATACATTTACCCATCTCATCAACACTCTAGGGTTTTCATGATTCTAGTGACAAAAAATGGAAAGTGACAAGAAAAGCTCTAAGGGAGGGTGCCACCTTAGGATAGAACCCTTCACAATGCATGAACTCAATGCCTCACCATTGGCCAGAAGATGCTTTGAGAGGGCTCAGTGTTTGAGATTTTGTGAAAGGCTCATGGAAGAGGGGTATCATCTTCAATTCACCAGCCTATTTGCTACAAGTTTCAACATGGGAAAGGTCACTATTTTAGGTATGGAGATAAGCCTATCAGCAATCCTAATTTCTTCAGCAATAGGTATCCCTTGTCATGGAGAGCAGTGGTTCAAAGGCATGGAGTTAGACATTGAAAAATACAAATAGTTTCTCAAGCCTCATGCTAGAGAGTAGCCAGACTAACTTTGTCCTTACAGACACCTCGGAAAAAAGTATGTTTCTTTGATTATGTTCATAATGAAGATACTTCACATTTGAAGGAGTATTCTCCACGATTTATTGGTATCATATCAGGTTGTTGATGCATTTCACCTCTGTCAAAACACTTGATTTTCCATATTATTTGTACAGGAGTTTGATTAATATTACTGAGAAGGTTCAAAGTAGAAGAAACGATCATCACACTAGAATTTTTCATCATGGTCTGATCAAGCTCAATGTATTGCATCACCTTTCCTCCATCAACATGACTAGGGAAAATTTCTTAGAGATATTATCAGCAATGCCTCATATTAACCCTTATGTCTTGCCTAGTACATCATCATCACAACCAATGGAGGTTTTCTCTTCTAGCATGCCAACTCAAATTTCAAATGCTCATAGGGTTTTTGAGTTTACTCACACCTATGATAAACGGAAGAGGCATATATTTGTGTTCAAGTCTACCAAAAGTGTTCTTACACTTAACACCATTGTGGAACATAGTGAGATATAGGAACAACCTCTTTTGCATCAGCATAGTGAATCAGCACCATCGGAGGTTGAGGTGGAAGAGCAGGTGGAGGTCAGATCAGCTGAAGAGATCATCCAATAGAAAGATCAGGAAATAGCAGAATTGAAGAAGATGTTTTCCATTGCTAATTCTCTAATCACTTTTTTGTAGCAAGAAAATTTTCAATTGAAAGTGAAGCAGCTCCTACAAAGAAATCCCAAGACAGACCTAGATGCATTCAAAGGTAAAGGTAAAGCTAAGGAGGTTTTTTTTTTTAAAAATTTAGAATATGGAGGCTTAAAATAAATCAAGAAGGCCAAAAACAAGAGGCCACGAAAGGGAAATGGAGCTAGAAAGACAATCAACGCATCCACTTGATGAGTTGACCTTTCATGAGCTTATAGCCATTGAGTTTAATGAAGACAAAGGGCTTTTGTTGTCAAGGGTAAATGAGAATTTTGAGAATCTCTTGAAGAGGGCTAAGAGGGACAATAAGCTGCAAAGACACATGGAAAACCATTATGGCACCAGGAACACAATTTCTCAAATAAGGCTGCAACAATTAAAGAAAAGGCTAAAATAAGCAAAAATGAAGCTTAAAGAGAAGGATAGCTTGGACTTGTTGGCTAAAGATTCCTTTTATGTTTATACCATCACTCATAGGTGCCATAGAACCAATTTTGAGAAGTTTTGAACAATTTTGGAATTTTTTGTGATTTTTGCAAAATTCTGGAAATTCCTCATTATAGAAGGGTAACAAACTTTTGTTGCGCTTATTTTGGGGGCATCCAAATCATGATTTATTTACATGGATGGATTTATTTTGATGATTACATCATAGATCAGGAACCCCCATGGCATGAAAAGTTGCAAGTTTGGATTAAAAGCTCAAAAACCACTCATTTTTCATGTTTTTTCCACCTTTTTGGAGCCTTTGTTACACTTTTGGAGTAACCATGGGTGAATGGATTTTTGAAGGCCTTCCCGTGGGTCATTTTTAAAAATTAAATATGTTCTAGAAACTAGACACATAGGATTAGTTGACCTTTCTTTAAGAAGTGGATTTGGACTCCTAAAAGTGCCTCAAAAGTTCCTCCAAAGTTTTGTTACGCTTCTGCAAATTTTTGTTATCCTTCTATCAGAAATGTCACAAATCAACATTAGATTCCTCAAGACACTTGTCAAGCTTAGAAATTGTCACAAATTTGACGTATTGCTATCCTATGTGTTGGAATTAGAGTTATTGAGTTGGTTTTTTCCTCCTATCATGAGGGAATATGTAATTAATGTAAGGGACGAATACTCCTAGTTCATAGCTAAAATTTAGGGAATGGTTTCTAACCTCCCTAGAATCTAGGAAATGACTCATATTGTGTTTTTATGATCCATTTTGATGGGATTTCGACCTGATGAGGTGTCATCATCCATATTTTATATAAGTAGACTCTATTTAGTCTTTTTTTGGGTTGGATAGTCTCATATTGTAGTGGATCTTTTGTAATCAACAATTTGGAATGAAATCAGAGACATATTTGTAGGAATTATGTTAAGAAACTTATGGTATGCATTGGAGCATCTGTTATTCTTATGTATGTTTATAATTTCATGCTTAGTACCATATATTCTTATTTCATATATGTTTATCTTGTAAGTTTAAGAGCATAAATCATGTTTGTTCATGCTCGATTTTAGACAATATTTAGATTGCTATGTTTGTTTTCTTCTAAATGAATGAATTCACCTCAGTGCTCATTTAAACCCTCTTTCACTTCACCCTATACTCAATGACCTATTAAAAATGACTTCAAACTACCTATCTAGCCTCACATATTCTATGCAAATTGACCTTGGAATTTAGACCTAAAAACACTACACACAGTCTTCTCACTGACCTTTCCATCCAGCACTAAAAGCATCAAACACATCCTATTTAATGAGCTTACATACCTAGCCTAATATCATTAGATACTCATTCATTCCTTTGATTGCAGAAGTGACAATGAGAGAGCCCTCTCTAGTCCTGGTAGGGATAGCTACCTGAACTACAACTCAGTCTATGGTTACCTTTCTTTAATCCCATTTTCAGCCTTGGGAAGTTGGGGAGAGTGATAACACCCCTCGGGATGACTAGATCACCCAGAAGTTAGTCCACAAACTTTGATGACCAGATCCTGAGTTGGAATTGTTTTTTTCAGAAGACTAACCCCAACCACACCCACAACACAACATGCATGAGGCTATGAACCTCCAATATCACCCATAAGCCTGTCTCCATGAGGTTATGACCCAAATCTTCCAGTTATGTGAATGCGGTTCTGGGATCTGTGCCACCTTTTCAAGCTAGCCTCTAGACCACTACCTAGAAATGCTTGTAGCTTTCCAAAATCATGATTAAGATGATAAAAATTCCAAACATTCAAACTTGAACAATATCTTGACCTAGACATGCTTAGTACATGATATACATTTCGTCAAACATATGGTAAACTTGTAAGCTACATGTCATGAATGCATATATGGTCATAAACCTCTTAACTTCATATGAGAATCAACAAGGAGGTTTAATTCCCTCTCAAGTAGTTACACCAACACTTGTTAGCCCATGCATTCATCAACCTTTCAAATACTTATCAAATCATGAACAAGAGCCATAGCTAGAGCACATCATATATCCATGCCTATAACCAACATATAACCAAAATATTAACCATGAAAAATCATTATAAAATCCAAATAATAACAAGTATAATTGCTTATAGATCATAAGAGTGAAATAACTCTTATCAACTTATGCAAAGTCCAACCAAGTCAAGGACTTCCACGTACCACCCGACCATAATTTGAGTTGAACCAAATATTTCTTTTATCCAATCACCCTCGTGCAATATTCCAAGCATGGATGTGAGATCTCATGGGATAGACAAAGAAAAAATCAAATAGGGAATCCAGAGGTTAAACCACCTCCACCCTCAAGCTATTGTGATCTCATCTAAACAGGTCCCGAGATCACAAAACCAAACCCAGTTTGGATGCCTCAAAATTCCTTCACCACACCTTGAGTAATTTTCGTGTCTCCAACCACTCATCCATTAGGGATAGGGATATTGGCATAGGATAAGACCATTTGCAAATGATTTGCTAAAATGGTAGTACATTTTCTAGATATGAGAAACCCTTAAGCTTTAGGAAATTCTATAACAACAACATCCATCAGCATAGCAATGTTGGGACAAGTAGTAAGATAAAGCTTTAAATCCTTAATGGAACCATGATCTTGGATAAATTTTGAGACAAAAACACACACATTTCTATAATGCCTTGTAATTTGAAATTCTAATTTATTTGAGACCTTTCAATTCATCACATTGGTTGAAGCACTATAGTCAAGGATACAATTATGAAGAAGTATATTGTTGAAAAGAAATGTGAGGAAGATATCACACAATGGCACAAAAAAATATTAAACTTATTTAGATAAATTCAAAAATTTCAAATGTGAGGCCTACTACACCTTATAGGGGGTTTTTTTCACCTCACCAACCCTCTTTTCACTTCTGGCCAACTCTATTCCAACTCAAGGGCGTTTCTCCCTGGTAGATCTTAGAGATCAATTGGCCCATACAAGGCGATTCAAGAGCCCCCTAAGTATTCTACATGTATTTCCACCAAACAATGGATATAATATCTAGGGTTTAGGTTGGATGGGACTTTTATGGATTTTGGGTAATTTCAAGGTTTGAGTTCAAAAGGAAAGATCCCCAAAGACACACAACCCAAAAATCATAAGGAGAGTAAAACCATAATAAAATTATTTAGATGATTTACAATGAAAATGGGTGATAAAGGATACAAGAAAACACATTCGTAGATAGATAAAATTTATTTAGGTTCAAAGACTACAACAAACTAGCTTGTATGCCTTAGAAATTTTTCCCAGGCATCCTTCTATCTTTAGAGATGGGATAACATAGTGAACTTAACCAATGTAAACTCAAAATTAGGTTGATGAGAGGTTCAAAGAGGCTTGGCACAAATTTAGCCTCAAGGACTAGGGCATACTAACTAGTTTTCCCTAGAGGTTTGGGCTTGGCACATTGCAATTTTCAAGGATAAATAAGGGATGGAGCTTAACGAAGGTCACCTTAAAAAAACTTGATGAAAATATTTCTCAAGGAGAAAAAAAAGACAAAAATACCAGCAACACCATGGTGAATATTAATAACTATTTTTCATCAAATAGAAACAAGATTGCAAAAAGATATCTTACTTAATTTTATCATGCATCCATCGAAATTAACCAATAATTATCCATGAAAATAAGTCTATACACATTAACAAGGCATTATCAACAAGATTTACCAATATCCATCAGGGAGAGAGAACTATCCACATCAAAAAGTACTCTGCAAAAGTCACTTAATTCATCCATCCAAAGGCAAAATAAATAAAAAAGAGAAAATTGTAGAAATTCCAAACTTGTCAAGCGATTTCTCCCCCATTAAAACATGAGAAAATGAGAGGAAGTTCAAGTCTATTTATGAAGGATATTCTCAACTTCCCTCACAATAAAATATCATTTTTCTTGACCAAAATCCTCTATTTTGTCCCATGGAAGAGAAAAACCCCCCTTCAACAAATAAATGATTCTAAATCACATAAAACAAGGGAAATTATGCCACATGTACAAATATCAAGGGGCATAAGCCCACACAAGTGACCCATCTTCAATAAATGCAAGGCAAACAAATTGTTTGGTACACCATCCATTCTCTAAAGGCCCTTCAATCAATCTCCAAACATGGAATCAACAAATGAAATATCTAAGTACTCTCCAAGGTTATCAAGTGGGATTCAAATACATGTTCCAACCTCTAAGTGTTCTCTAAGTTGGACAACACAAAACTTCCCAAAACAAGGGCTCATCCTCCAAGGTCCTCAAATGATGGATCTTCTCCCTTAATCATGAATAACTTTTGGTTATTACACCATTAGGTTGTTACAATAACCCTCTCAACCTTCCTGCAAAGGTGGGTGTTCATTATTCCAACAAATAAAATTCCTTTGGGGCAATCTCTAGTGGTAGTCTTGATATTTGTTACCTATTCAAAAGTCAATCAGCCTTCAATGTAGTTGTAATATTGTACCTTCTATGGTTGGTCTCGTCCATTATCAAAATGTATTAAAAATACATGCCTTACGTGATTTTTTTCTAATGGAAAATCAAACTTTTTATTAACGGGATAAAAAGTTACAGGTGTAGATGCATTTACGCATTCAAAAAACTGTGAGTCCATAATGTGCAAAAAAGGAGCAACACAGAAAATTTGAAGGACAATGAGATGTAAATCAGTTCATCTAGAAAGCATATAAATCAGGGTAGGAATATAAACAAAAACAATCAAATACAATATTTTGAGATACATTTGGACCCAAGCCTCTCCCAACGAGGAGAAAACAACTTGTCAATATCAAAAAATATATACTCTCATAACAGAGCGAGATTCAAGTAGTAACATTTGAGTCAAAGTTCAAACTGTTAGTAGATACAAAAATATGTAACCAATACATGTTTTTTCTTCTTTAGTATACAAAAACAAACAAAACAAAAACATGGTTGGAGAGTGATAACATGCCTCACATTATTTCTCTACATATCATACGAACAAATTGTGTCTATTAAGTATCTTAGAAAACACACATACACAGACATATTTTCTAACCCTTTTTTATATTATAAATCACCTGTTGAAATTTCCAACAAGAAACAATGAAATTGGCAACCAAAAGGACAAAAAGTACACATACATTGGTGAGGATATTCAGTGAGGAATTTCAATTACACACTAGTGAGGATTGTGGGTGTCTAATTTATTTTTTCCCTTAAATAAATTGGACAATAAATTGTAATTTCATCTCATAACTACTTATATCAGTTAACTAAGTCATGACGACTCAGTTAGCTCAAGAAATTTGAGTTGAGGGTCTAAGATGAGGCATGTAGAGTGATCCTAATAGTTTGAGGGTCCAGTTGCAGTTAATGCACTAGTGGGGTACAGGTGTAATCAATTAACTCAATAAATTGAGTTAAAATCAGTTTAACTAGTTCTAACTGATTATTCTCTATTAATAGTTGCATGCATGTCAGTTCCGAGGAAGACCTAGTTGAGACAAAGGTTAAAGGGAACATAACTATCAGTTGTATTTATAGAAAATTTCCCAAGTGCAATTATAAAGTCATGAGGATTCCATGATGGATTGCGCAATAAAGGAAGGCTAATTTTCCTATTTAATAGGGGCCTAATTCCTTAGGAATTGCGTGAGAAAGGTAGGCTGAAGGAAGGCTGAGAATTGGCTATGTGTTTGTCCATTTTTGCCTAGATCAGTGAGAGACAATTGGCAGAGTTCTGGAGAATCTCATTAGAGATTAAGCATTGTATTGTTTCATGATTCCTTGACTTTATACAATATATGATAGCAGGATTTTGAGCAGTTGCTTTCCCTAAGAAAATCTTGTGTTGTGTGATTGATTTACTTCTTTCTCTTACTTGCATGTGATTGAGCGATCATGTTTTGTATTCCACAAATATTGTAGCAGGATTCAGTATATTGTGTTAGTACATCACAAGCTCGGATTTAATCCATTGATGTAGAATTTATATAAATTTCTACATGGTATCAAAGCTTCTACATAATAGATGCAGGGTATCAGAGCGCTAGGAATCACAACAGAATAGAAGAAATTGAGATTGTCTTGAACATGTTCAAATTTGCAGATTTATTTGCAACAGATCAAGATGTCTTTCAATGGCTTGAGACTCGAATATGCACTCAAGGGAAATTAGAATTATATTGCATGGAAGGATAGGATGGAGGTAGTGTTGGAGGACAACAGGTTGAAGGAATTCATAGATACTAATATTCCCAAGCCCGCAGCAGCAAATCCCCAACTTATTGATGCATGGATGAAGAAGGTAGAAAAAGCGAGAAGGATCTTGTTAGAGGGAGTTCGAGATCATATTGTCTCGAGTCCCCATGGGAAGGAAAATAAATATGATATGTAGAAGGCCTTGAAATATCTGTTTCAAAATAGCAGTGACCACAGGAAGTTGGCGCTGAAGGACAAGCTCAAAAATATCAAGATGGAGGGGGGGCGAGACGGTACCAACATACTTGACGAAGTTCACTCAATGTCAAGATGAGCTTGGAAGTGTTGGTGTGACAATAGCCCATGATGATTTGGTGAGCCTAGCACTTCTAGGCCTTCCCATGAGCTGGCATAGTTACTAGGACTCTATGAATGGGAGGGAGAAGTTACCAGACTGGGAGCATTTATGGTCCAACTTGGTAATATAAGAGATAAGGTGGAGCACCAAAGATGGGAGCTCCAACACCAACAAAGAATAATATTGTGCATTAGTCATAAAAGGAAAGAAATCCAAGGGAAAGAAGTCCCAAGGCGAAGAGGGCAAGAGAGAATTTTCCAACATCAAGTGTTTTCACTATCACAAGCATGGGCACTATGCCTTGAATTTTTCATAGAAGAAAGCAAGCAAGAAGGAGCCTTCAGTTGTAGCAAGTGAAGCGCTAGATTCACAACTCAAGCTTAAATTTACTCTCATTGCAAGCATGGCCAACACTATAACAGGATGCATGCGGTATCTAGACAGCGGTGCCTCATTCCATATGACGGAGAATAGAGATCTTCAGTGACTTGGAGGAGAAGGACCTCCAGCAGAACATAGATTTTGGAGATGACGGGAGGTATAGCACAACCGACATAGGTAAAATTACCTTTCAGAGGGAGTCTAGCTCCCCTCTTAGACTGGCCTATGTTTTGTATGTTCCAGGCCTAAGGAAGAATCTTGCCTCCGTAGCGGTATTGGAAGACCGTGTTTATGATGTGATGTTTAGAAAATGAAAGGTTTTTCTTAAACACATAGCCACAGGACAAGTGAAATAGATCAATGTAAGATTCAAGAACCTGTATGCTCTCAAGGTCGAGGATGCATGAAAATATTTGAGGAGCAAAGCAGTGGTTACTGACTTGGTGGTTGAGAGGGAGCAATTATCTCTCAACATTCAGCCTCAGAAGCAGTCTCAGAAGGTTGTGGAGCAGCCACAATTAGCGAAGAATAAAGGATACTGAGTGGAAGAGTCCATTGAAGCATAGACCTCCAGGAGGGGGAAATTTTGAGCCAGATGGGCAGAGGGAGTACATGCAGTTATACCTCCAGGTGAGAGGTGGGGCGATGTGTAGCTATAATCCCAAGAAGAAATTTAGGCAGGGTCCATTGAGATGGTGTGTCTCATGGATAAAACCTGACTATGAGGAGCCCACAGTACAATAGTAGCAGGAAGGATCGGTTAGATTGATGCAGTCAGATGTCAGGAAGAAATAAATCATAGTGACAAATGTCGGATACTAGAGCGCAGATCAGAGTTGGTAGCAGTGTAGACGACATGGATACAGCTGTCAGCAACAATGCAACGAGTCCAATAGACAAGTGTAGTAGCTAGCAGCAGTCAAAAGACTTTTATGACATACACATTTTATTTATTCAATTTTTTAGAGGCTATTCAGTTTCAAGAGTTGCAGGTGCAAACAACACTAGAGAAGTGTTGCATGTAAAACATTCCGAAGGTACCAGATCATGATAGATTGAATTCCTTTCTTGTTGAGAGGGAGTGTTGAAATTTGAAACAATAAATAGTGAAATTAGCAACCTGAAAGGACAAAAATTACACACACATTGGTGAGGAAATTTAGTAAGGAATGTGGGTGTATAATTTGTTTTTTCCCTTAAATAAATTGGACAATAAATTGTAATTTCATCTCATAACTACTTGTATCAGTTAACTAAGTCATGATGATTGAGTTAGTTCAAGAAATTCGAGTTGAGGGTCTAGGATGAGGCATGTAGAGTGATCCTAATATTTTTGGGGTCCAGTTGCAGTTAATGCACTAGTGGGGTGCAGGTGCAATCAGTTAACTCAATTAATTGAGTTAAAATTAGTTTAACTAGTTCTAACTGAGTGATGAATTAGTGAGAGGTCCAATGAATTAAATTAGATTTAATTCACAAGTAGTGATCAATCAGATAACTGATGATTTTCTATTAATAGTTGCATGCATGTCAGTTCTAAGGAAGACCGAGTTGAGACAGAGGTTAAAGGGAACATAACTATCAATTGTATTTATAGAAAATTTCCCAAGTGAAATTATAAAGTCATGAAGATGCCATGATGGTTTGCGCAACCAAGGAAGGGTGATTTTCCTATTTAATAGGGGCCTAATTCTTTAGGAATTGTGTGAGAGGCAGGTTGAATGAAGGCTTAGAATTGGCTATGTGTTTGTCCAATTTTTCTTAGATCAGCGGGAGACAATTGACAGAGTGCTGGAGAATCTCATGAGATATTAAGAATTGTATTGTTTCATGATTCCTTAACTTTATACAATATATGATAGCGGGGTTTTGAGCAGTTGCTTTCCCCAAGAACATCTTATGTTGTGTGATTGATGTACTTCTTTCTCTTACTTGCATGTGATTAAGCAATCATGTTTTGTATTCCACAAATATTATAGAAGGATTCAGTATCTTGTTTTAGTACATCACAAGATCAGATTGAATCCATTGATATAGAATATATATAAATTTCTACATCACCTAGCTCTCTGAAATATATTACTACTCACTTGGAATTCAATCTGTCACAAGATTTAATCATTGGTTTTTCCATTTATTGTGTTTTTATTCCTATTCCTTTTTAGGCCAAGTTCACCTTTTTTATCTCATATTGTCCTTCAATCATATTTCTAATAACTCCACTGGGATTGACAATATTCCCATAAAACCATTTATTATTATAGGAGTTGGAATATGAATGGAAACTCTCATTGATTTATTAGACAAAATATGTGATGAAAAACTTCTTCTATTTTTGCTTACTTACAACTATATTTTAAGTCTGGTCGTATGATTGAAGCACCCATAAACTTGACTGACATAGGCAAGATACTGGTCCTAACCATGGGATTAGATTGTGAGCTTAACCATAATCTTATGCTCCTTGTGCATAATTAGTCCTACAAACAAACATAGCTTGATTTCAAAGTTCTACATAATGAAGGATGGAGCTATATTGTGTCATATTGTTACTTACATCAACAACAAGTCCCCTCAAAGGAATATTTCAAAGGAGAAATAACTATCATTTTCACCTCCTTTCGTTACCAAAAGATAAGCTTTTCAATTTTATAATAGCCATTTTTTCATTTCCTTTTCATATTCAACCAAATCCACATTATCTATCATTGGTCCCAATGTATACATACATGATCCCAAGTTTTATTTACCATTGAAGGATCAACATACTCAATGCTCAAAAAAATTACCAACTAGTTATGTTTCCATTTTGGCTATGAATTTGTTTAGTAGGAAAGTCATTTGTAACAAAATTTGTGAGAAGTCTATAATACCTTATTGGTAGCCCTTGCCTTTATAAATTTCTTCAACCCAAGGTCATTCTTCACAATCATCACAAGGTACCCATAATAAATTATCCAATATTAGGTATTAGATAACATCCATCATACCCAAGAAACTAGTAGGGAGAAAGGATTAGGAGAGGCATGATTGCACCCAAAATTTTCCCTTTGACCTATCACACCATGATAAACATTTCACAATTTTGGCCCTTGCTATTTAATCAAGCACTAAACATATAAAGTTGTTTATCAATGGTTAGTACCCTATCCATATTCTTGATGTTGACATCCCAACTTTGGGTTAGGGCCTTTCCCCTAATGAGCACAACCAAACTCCTCCTAAATATATTGCACTTGATATTTAGTGCTTACTTTCTCAAAATATTTCCCTTTTTTTTCTTTATCATTATGTTTATGGAAAATATAACTTGGAATCTTTGTGAATTGATGTTTTAACTACAATAGGTGTTAATGTTTGCAACTAGGGTCAAATTTTTCCTTGTACAACTAAGATGTCAGAGATGATGATTGCATTGAATTCCTCTTTCGAGAGGACCAAAATTGACCTAAATATCACCTCATTTGGACAAGCAGAAGTTAGATTTTGAATTTATGAACCCTCTTATTTACATTGAATTAGGTCAGCCCTATGCACATGTACAATAGATCAAGTCAGCCTCAACATCAAGTGGACCCTCATGGAAGCCTATAAATAGAAGATACCTCAATATCATTTGGACACATTCATCAATCATTATCTTCTCCTATTCTATTGTCTTGGTTCATACAGGTCTATCGGAGGAAGTTCGCGCAAGGATCCAAAACTACAGGTCTAAGGCTCGCACGTTTCTAGATTTTTTGTTTCCCAGTCGCGCACACACACATACAATGTTCCTCAATGCAACTTGGAGGCTAAAGTTTCACGCACAACAAACTGAAGGGAGCGACTGGGATTTTAAGGTAGATCCAGAAGAATTCGTCCCCAGTTTCACGCTTGTAGTGTTCCTCAGTATGATTAGGAAGGCAGAGTCGCAAGCACAAACTCTTGAAGGGTGTGACTAGGGGTTTGAGACCGATCTGGGTTATTTTGACCTCAGTTTCATGCTTAAAATTTTCTTGGGAGCAACCATCCACTTACATATAGTATCTCAGGGAGCAACCAGGAAGTTACAGTCGCTCGCAGAATTTCTTGATTAGTGAGACTAGTGTTTTGAGCTAGGGCTTGACAGTTGACCGCAGTTGACTACAATTTTATAATGGTTAAAAAAAATTTCTATGCTTTAGAGTAATTCTGAAAGTCCGCTTATGTTTTTGTATTGGGTAAATCTCTACTAGAAGTTTATGTATTGGGCTCATTGTACTCTTTGTTGAAACATTTTATGACAATCTAATAAGAAGAAGAATTGAAAGGGTTTTCCCCCTTGTGGGGTTTTCCCCTGGTTTTTGACCAATCTGGTGTCTCTTGTGGATGTCCTATTGCATTTTTTCATTGCATTTATTGTTCTATCTTCAGTTACTACTTATGATTGGAAACATTGTTAATAATTGGATGTATTTATTAATGAAGAATTGATTTGGGTTAAAGTATGTTAAACACCATGTTGAAGCACACACATGGTGTATGAGGAAGATGAGCACACACACAAGAGACTAAACACACAATGAAAGATAAGCGTGAGGCTTTCTTATTTTCCATTATACAAAGATGTACATTTATAGTACAATGGTGTGACTCTTGGTTTCATATTCCAACGTCACTTGGACTCCATTGTGACTTTTCGCATTCCACACCTACCCATGTAGGATTAGGTGTTCCAACATCCCCCCTTAATCCGAAGGGGTATGTGTGAGTCCAAGAAAAGAGTTGTAATACAAATCTGCAAAGTATGCATGGCAGCACTTGGGCTGAATCAACTCTCTGAAATGTTGGAAAAAGAGGTGGTTTAAGGATGACCACCAACACTGGAACGCAATACTTGTTGCAGTTCCCGGAACTCTTCCAAAACTGGCAAGAAGCTGAAAGCTTCTGCTAGAGAAATTGTCCCTCATAAAAAAGGGAGACCTTCAACCTAAAAGAAGGGAGGTCTACTACCTGTGATGGTTTTAGGATTACCAACAACTCTGGAATGCTTTGAAGCATTTCCTGGAACTCAACCAATGCTGGCAAGAAGCTGAAGGCTGCTAAGCTGAAGGCTTCTGCTAGAGGAAGTGTTCCTCATATGAAAGGGAGACCTTCGACCTAAATAAGGGAGTTCTACTACCTATGATGGTTTTAGGTTATCCACCAACCAAAGATGATGGTTTTAGGTTATCCACCAACCGAAGGCATGCTCATGGGTATCCGTGTCTCTGGCTACATCTCTGAATCCGGAATGACGAATTGTGGCTCAGGCTCGCTTGAACTGCTGGCTACAACTCTGAACATGGAATGAGAGATTGTGGCTGAGGCTCGCTTGATCTGACGTCGAAGCTTGTACATGACCACCATTTTCCCCCCTGTCAGGGACAAGGTGAGATGATGGCGAAAACTCAACTGCAAGTTTGCTCAATATTCGTGAACAAGTTCTAACATGTGTCGTAAACATCTTCTTGGCTGCTGATGCCCATTGCCAAGAAGCGATCCATCCAAGATGAATCTTGGTTCTTGCAGGAGGCTTGTGTCTGAAGCATCTGTCTGAAGAATGAGTGTGCCGACCACAGTTCTTGCATGGATGAAGATCAAAACAGTGATCTTTCATATGGCCAACTCGATCACAGTGTTGGCATTTCTCAATCTGTTGTGGAAGTGGAGCAGGATCTGGAACAGCTGCAGGTGAACTGTCATACATGAATCCGGCACTCTGAAATATGATGGGCTTTGTGTAATCCGGAATATGAAAGGACACATCCTTGTCATATCCAAGACCAATTCGGTGCTTGTTGTGGACAAGCTCTTCCCAAGGTCTGATGATGGGCTTAGGAAGTGCAGGCTGAACTGCTGCATCTGCATGTACATCTGCTCTAGTACAAGGAACTGAATGTGAATCATCTACAACTTTATCTTCTTTCTTCTGATGAGAGTCCTTCACAATCTTCTGAACAGAAACAGGTTCAGAATGGTGACTCTTTTGCTGAAGTTCGTCTTGCTGAAGCTGAGATTCCAACTGTAAAAACTCAATCTTTTCATGTGCATCTTGCAAACAAATATGAATATTACAAAGAGCATCCTTGCTCATTTTTATGACATCATCAACATTTGAATGAATGAGGTTATTCAACAACTCTAATGCCTCATTGATTTTGGCCATTTTCAACAATTTAGGCTCAAAAATGAATGAAAGGGTGTCGGCTTCAACCGAAAATGCACCCGTTTACAATGTGATGCAACAAGAAATACAAATGTCTTATAGAAATGTCAAAGTACAAAGTGTGCTCCTCAAATTATGGAGGGCAATCAACAATCCAACAACTCAAACACTGATTGCAACTATGAAGAAGCTACAAATTCCACTCAAAATACAATGTCAGCTCAATACATATCTCTGCAAAATATTTGTAAATGAGTAGCTGAAAACACGTGCAAGAAGCCTTTAAGGCAGCTGAATTTTCCTTCAAAGAGTTGTTTTCAATGATGGCAAACTTGTCTTCAAATGTCAATTTCTTCAGAAAAATCACCCTTATGCCACAAATCACAAAATGTCAAATCTGAAATTTTCTCTATGTATAGTCCATTTACTGATATGTCATTTTCTCTTCCTCTCTGCTGTTCATATTCTCTCTTTCCTCTCTCTCTCTGCTGTATTTTTTTTTTTTTTTTTTTTTGGTAATTAATTAAAAATTAATTATTTGAAATGGGAAATAATAAAAAGGGGGGGGGATAGAAATTTAAAAAAAAATGTGTAGGGAGGGGAATTAAAAGGGAGGGGAGGAAATTATATTAAAATAAATTTAAAAAGAAAGGGAATCGAAATTTAAAAAATTAAAGAGGGGTAAATGCAAAATGAGGAGGGAATTAAATTATATGGAAATGTATTTTAATAAAAACTTTAAAATGAGAGGTAGGATAATATATAAGGGCAGATTTTTAATTGGGAGGAGGCCGTAAGAAGTAAAGCCCGGATGTAATGGAGAAGGGGGAGTTTGAAGGAGCGGGGTGAGTGGATGTGTATGAGCAGAAAGGGAGCGGACGGGGTGAGTGGGATAGGCTGTAGGGGTTTAAGGGAGTGCTGTTGGTTTGGAGAGAGGGGATATGTGGCAGGTTGCAGCGCGGGTTTGAGGGGTGAGGGTAGTGGATTAGGCAGCGTGAGTAGGGTGCTATGGTAAGAAAGCGTTGCAGAGTGAGGGGAGCGAGAGTTATGAGCGAGGGAGCGTGTGGGCTGCGGCTATAAGGAAGGGCGCGTGGAAGTGTAGGAGCGGCGGTATTGATTATGGGAGAGCGGTATTCGTAGAGGGTAAAGTAAGGTTTGTGAGGAGACGTATGGCAGTGATGTGAGGGAAAGGTGTAGATATGGCGTGGTGAGGGGAGAGCGTATGGAACGATGTGTGAGTAGGGATTTAAAACAGAAATGTGCGTAGGCTGAGTTATGTGGGTTGAAGGGGTAGCGTATCGATTAGAGTTGCAAGTGTAGAGAGGGCCGAGAGGCCCGGTGCCTGAATTTTTTTTTTTTATTTTTATTTTTATTTTTTTTTTAAACAGCAGAGAATTTTCCTTCCACCAGCAGAATATCAGAAATGAGGGCAACTTCAGAATTTTAGTCTTCAAAACAACGGATTTTTTCAAATATACAGCAATCTACTCCATTGCAGAATTTAACAGTATTCAGAAACCCAGAAACTTGCAGAGATTTTTTAATGAAAAACTCAGAAATTTTTCCAATAGCCCAGCAGCAGAAGAACCCAGAATTTAGAGAACTCAGAAATCTCAGAAATTTCTTCAAAAACCCTCTTTAAACTATTTTCCAGCAGCTTAAAAATGCAGAATTTAAAATGCAAAGATAAAATCAGAATTTAGAAAACCTTCAAATGTGCTTCTTCAATACCACTGCTGCTCTTCTTCAAAGTCAATTTCTGAATGCTGCCATGGATTTTGAATGTTGTTCCTTCTCAAAGCCAACGCTGCTCTTCTTCAAAACACCTCTGAATGGCGGCAAAAACACTGCTGCAGAAAGTCTCTAAATGCTGCAAAATTGTCAAGAATTTTGCAGATATGCACAGGCCATAAACACAAATGGCTCACTCAATTTGGAGCAGGGCCAGCAATCGCCCGCTCTGATACCATGTTAAACACCATGTTGAAGCACAAACATGGTGTATGAGGAAGAAGAATGCACACACAAGAGAAACAACACACAATGAAAGATAAGCGTGAGGCTTTCTTATTTTCCATTATACAAAGATGTACATTTATAGTACAATGGTGTGACTCTTGGTTTCATATTCCAAGGTCACTTGGACTCCATTGTGACTTTTCGCATTCCACACCTACCCATGTAGGATTAGGTGTTCCAACAAAGTAATTGAAACAACATAGAAAAATCTAAAAAATTAACATGGTATCAATGCTAAGGTGAAGGACAAACCCAAAAGGAGACAAGCATTGAATCCATATTCTTTGGAAAGTTGAAGGAGCTTTCCTAGTGATGTCTTCCTCCACCTTCAAGTAGCATGAAAACTTGGGTGATGCATCAAACTTTGTTGCATGGAAAGTCAAGTTGGAGATCATAGTTGACAACAATGATGTGTTGGAATATATTTAAGGATTCCCTTGCCTCTAAAAAATTCTTCCGCTTCCCTCAAAAATAGGTACAATAAAGGTGAGTGCAAAACAAAGCAAATTATAGTTGATGGTTTAAAAGATCATTTACTTGCATATGTTGGAAATTTAAGGAAGTCTAAATACATGTATGATAGGATAGCTCGCATGTATGAAATCAATAGCCTGAATGAGATCATCACTTTGAAAGATCAACTCAAAGAAACCAATATGAACAAAGAGAAGCAATACAATCCTATATAATGAGGATATCTCGACTAGATATCAATTGCAAAGAGTTTGGGAAAATGTGTTGGACGAGGAACTAGTGATTGTGACTCTTATAGGTCTCCCTCCTATTTGGGAAACATTCATTACTACAATAAGCAATAACAATTTATTTTTGTCATTTGATAAAATTTTTGGAAAGCTTACTCAAGAAGAATCAAGGATGATAGAGAGAGGAATAATTCAAAATCATGAAGCGGGAGAGCCCACTGCATATATCACTCATGAAAAAAGGAAGAATAAAGGGAAAGGAGGTCCACCAAGAAATCCTCCTCCTCAAAATACAAAAACAAGGAATGATAGAACATCATCTCATATTGAATGCTATAATTGTCACAAGAAAGGTCATTACGCACGAGAGTGTGCCAAGAAGATAAAAGGACCACATTGCAACACTAGAAGCTACAATAATCAAAGAAGAAAAGACGATCAAAGAAATAACCGCAATAGAAGATATGAAAGAAAAATAAGAGATACCTAAATCGAACGTGAAGAAGATCATCCTCCTCAAAATAAGTCAAGAGTTGTCAGATATGAAAGTAATGTTGTAAATAAATCTAAATACATTCTTATTTCTTCCCATACCAGTTCTTCTCCTCCAGATTCGTGGGATAGTTGGTTGGTTGATAGTGGGGCCACTCATCATTTATTTGGATATAAGGAAGTCCTCTCTAATCTATTAAAGAGGGATACAAAGTTGAACATTATTCTCGGAGACAATTCTACTCATCCCGTGAAAGGTTTTGGGTCCATCAAATTTCATTTGAATTCTGGGGAATCAATTATGTTGCATGATATTATGTATGTGTCAAGTTTAATGAAGAATTTGGTATCTATATATTCATTGGAAGATAAAGGGATGAGTTTTGGCTTCATCAATGGAAAATTTTGGACTTGGTATGTTGTTTCACCTATGAGAGATGCATTCAAATTAGGATCAAGATTTGAAGGACTCTATGGAGTCACTAGAAGGCCACTTCTAGCATTGGTTCATAATAAAAATCATCTGAGCAAGTTGTGGCACCACAGATTGGTTCATCTACATTATGATTATGTTCCGAAATTGAAGAAATTGGTCTCAGGTATTCCCGATGTTCAAGCCCATCATGATGGAGTATGTCCTGGATGTGTGACTAGAAAGAAAAAAATGGGACCATTCCCCTCTAGTGATAACAATAAAAATTATGTCCTCCGTATCTTTCATTCTTATATATGTGGTCCAATGCTTGTGCATTCTATTGGTGGTCATCTCTACTACATCACCTTCATTGACAACTTCTCAAGAAAGACATGGATATACTACTTGAAGCACAAGGATGAATACTTTGAAATGTTCAAGGAATTCAAAGCTTTAATCAAAAATAAAAAAGGGAAGAGAATCAAAATACTCAAGTCCGACAAATGGAGGGGAATATATGTCAAACAAGTTCATAGCATTTTGTAAGAAAGAAGGGGTCAAGAAGGAAATAATTGTGTCGTATGCACCTGAACAAAATGGATTAGGAGAAAGGAAGAATACGTATATATTAGAAGTTTCCCATGCCATGCTCCATGATCAAAAGTTGCTAAAATTCCTTTAGGGATAAAGAAAGGGTTCCCCATCAAGCATTGGAAAACAAGACTCCTGAAGAAATATTCATAGGTTTCAAACCTAACATTATCCATCTTCATATATTTGGATGCCCCATATATTTCCATGTGCTGAAGGACAAAAGGAACAAGTTGGAAGCAACAGGAAGAAAAGGTATGTTTGTTGGTTATTGTGAAAATTCTAAAACATATAGAAAATATATTCTTGGTCAAAGGAACGTTTAGATTTGCAGGGATGTAACATTCGATGAAGATGATTCTCTTGGAAAAGTAAGAGACCTTCCTCCACCTCCTCCTTTGAAGAAGGAGAACGATGACATAGATATTCTAGATGGTCCTTCCATGCCCGAGTCCAAGAATTATATTGTTAACGATCCCATGGAGCCTATGGATCCTTTAGATTCTACTCCAAGTGATCCTCCTACTAGGAAGAGACAATTTTCGATCCGCAACACTCTACAGGATGTTGGAAGACATATTCTCGTTTCAAGGTCATTGAGAGAAAGGAAGCAACCATGCAGGTATCAGGGATATGTTGTAGCCATGAGTACTATGATTCAATTTGAACCATCCACTTTCAAAGAAGTCATAAAAGATCAATTTTGGAAGGATGCTAT
This sequence comes from Pinus albicaulis, assembly GCA_034641835.2. Classification (NCBI taxonomy): domain Eukaryota; kingdom Viridiplantae; phylum Streptophyta; class Pinopsida; order Pinales; family Pinaceae; genus Pinus; species Pinus albicaulis. The sequence continues at coordinate 744,897,000 of CM076579.1, forward strand.
GGCCAAGGAATATGAATCAATTGTGAAAAATGATCTATGGGATGTTGTGCCGAGACCGAAGGGAAAATCCGTGGTGACTTCAAAGTGGTTATTCAAGATCAAGCATGGAGTTTATGGTAGCATTGAGAAAACTAAGACAATGTTTGTGCATCTAGGATTCTTACAGAAAGAGGGAAAACACTATGATGATATATTTTCACATGTGGCTTGATACATAACCATTTTTTCGATAGTATCCCTTTCCGCAAGTCAAGGATGGACTCTTTATAAGATGGAGGTAAAAACTGCATTCCTCCATGGCATATTACAGGAAGAAATGTATGAAAAACCACATGGATTTGAAGTGGAAGATCGAAGAATGCATGTTTGCAGGTTGAATAATTCATTGTATGGTTTGAAGCAAGCTCCCTGAGCTTGGTATGCATGCATTGAACGTTATTTTATGAATTTGTGATTCACAAGAAGAAATGCTGATACCAACCTCTACTTCAAGGTAGTCTAAGGTATGTCATTGATTTTGGTTTGTATGTTGACGATCTATTCTTCATAGGTAGTGAGCCTCTGATGATCAAGTGTAAGAGGGAGCTAGCCTATGAATTCGAGATGAAGGACCTTGGAATCATGCACTAATTTCTAGGCCTTGAGGTGTGGAAAAGGCCTCATGAGATTTTCCTTTCATAAGGAAAATATGTTGTGAAGCTACTGGAAATATTTAGAATGACACAATGCAAATCCACTGCTACACCGACGGAAATGAAATTCAAGATGTTATTGGGAGAAGCTTTAGGACCAGATTTGGCAAATCCATCTGAGTATAAACAATTGATTTGGCCTCTGATGTTCCTTATGAACACCCTTCTAGACATATGATATGTAATGAAAACATTGATTCAATTCATGACCGAGCCCCTCCATTCACATTGGATTGCTACCAAACATATATTGAGATATTTTCATGGGATGATCACAATTGGTCTTAGATATTTTTCTGGAGTTGTTTGACTTCATGGATACAACGATGTTGACTGGGCAGGAAATTTTATTGACAGGAAGAGTAGATCTAGATGTTTTTTCAGTATTGGATTCTCCGTGATATCCTGGATGAGTAGGAAACATAAGTTTGTAGCATTGAGTACTACTGAAGTCGAGTATATTTCCGCTAACATGGCTATCTACGAAGCAATTTAGCTGAGGAAGCTATTTTTAGAGTAACTTGAGGAGTTCCTAGAAACACTAGTGATATATTGTGACAACAAGAGTGGGATCCTTTTGGTAGAGAATCTTGTATTTCATGACAAGTCCAAGCACATAGAGATTCAATATAATTTTATTCGAGACATGTTGCAGAGAGGAGCAGCTAGAATCCATCTCATATCAACAGATGAACAAATTGCAAATATTCTCACCAAATATTTAAGAGAGCAGCTTGGACTTGTGATGTGACCACTCCTGATAATGGGCAGTGTTAATCAAGGTCACTGAGCCATATCTTCCCACCCTGTTTGAGCTCCTATGGTGAGGAATTGAGATAGAGGACTTCTAGGTTTGAGGGATCTCTGGACAATAGGGTATCACCATATTTGTTACCCATAGAGTTAGAGATGTTGCTCCCCTATTTTCATAGGGTCAGAGATGCTTCTCCCCTATCTATTCTATGTAGAGTATACCCTAGTTGGCATCATACCCACAAGTTAAGCTTGTTGGGAATACCGCTCCCCGTTTGGCCAACGGGTTGAGAGTGTACTTGGGGTGTACAACCCAAGTTGATTACAATGCAGGTGTTATACCACATGACTACTTAGAGTCATCAATGGGAAGATCAATAGGAAATTGTATTGGGTCGATAATTTTCTATTTTGTGGTTTTGGGTTGAGAATGAGCTCCCCGATGTGATTCCAGGGTTGAATATGTGCTCCCCTATATGTTTGGATATCATATTTTTTGGTATGGGTGGAAGCTAATGCTCCCAAATTATTCTTCTTTTAGATTTGAGAATTTTTTAGTAGATAGATTTGAGTAGAGATGGTTAAGGCATGACGACATCATGACAGGATGATGTGATGATGAATAGACATATATTGGTAGGTGGAATTATTCCTATTTGAGAGGGAGTGTTAATTTTTGTAACTAGGGTAAAATTCCACCTTGGACAACTCAGATGACAAAGATGATGATTGCATTGATTTCCTCTTCTCGAGAGGACCAAAATAGACTTTAAGATCACCTCATTTGGACAAGAAGAAGTTGGATTTTGAATTTATGAACCCTCTTATTTACATTGAATTAGGTCGGCCCTATGCACATGTACAATAGATCAGGTCGGCCTCAACATCAAGTGTACCCTCATGGAAGCCTATAAATAGAAGATACCTCAAGCTCATTTGGAAACATTCATCAAGCATTTTCCTCTCTTCTTTTATTGTATTGGTTCACACAGGTCTGTCGAAGGAATTTGGTGCAAGGATCCGAAACTACAGGTCTAAGGCTTGCATGTTTCTAGAGTTTTTGTTTCCCAGTCGCACACACGTCACTAGGAATTTTTGACCCCAATTTCACATAGATATTGTTCCTTAGTGTGACTGGGAGGCTAAAGTCGCATGCAAAACAACCTGAAGGGAGCGACTAGGGTTTTAAGACTGATTTGGGTTATTTTTTCCCCACTCACAAGCTTACAGTTCTCCTGGGAGCGACCAACCGCTTGCATACAGTGTCTCAGGGAGTGACCAGGAATTTATAGTCACTTGCAGAATATCTTGATGAGTGCGACCAGGGTTATGAGTTGGGGTTTGATAGTTGACCACAATTGACTACAGTTGTCTGATGGATGGATGGCTTCTCTTTGCTTTATAGTAATTATGAAAGTATGCTTGTATTTTTGTTTTAGGTAAATATCTATTGGAAGTTTATGTATTGGCCTCATTGTACTCTTTGCACAAAATTTGTACGAAAATATAATAAGAAGAATATTTGAAAGTGTTTTTCTCCTTGTGGGATTTTTCCCTGGTCTTTAACCAATTTGGTGTCTCCTGTGGATGTGTTATTGCCTTTTTTCATTGCATTTATTGTTGTATATTAAAATACTGCTTATGATTGGAAACATTGTTAATGATTGAATGCATTGCTTAATGAAGAATTGATTTGGGCTTAAGTAATTGAAACAACATAGAACAATCTGAAAAATTAACAATAGGAACCCACATTTTGTTCTCGTGGCTTTCCTATTGATGCTACATATGCAATCTTATTTTTTGTATTAAATCCATGTATATAATGATTTTATTAATAGTTGAAATGAATCTTTATTCAAAAAAATAAAGGAAAGGAAAAACTATTAAAGCAATATGGACATGGTATTTTAAGTAATTGAATTCCTACATTGACGAGAAGGTAGTTCTCTTAATGTTAAGGGTACAATGAGGTTAATTGGACAGTAACTTTTGGATTAAACACTATATGGATTAGGGGCAATAGGTGTGGGGAGGATCATTCTTGATCCCTAGGGGAAACAAGAATCAACTTATGCATGGGGTTTAGGGACAATCACAAACAATCACGCTCGGGTGTATGTGTTTCTCCAAGGATTACTCTTTATAAATGGAGATAACACAAGGACCTTGATCATTATTGATGGCTTGATCATAATTATAAATATTATGAACAATAAGAAAACCTCATCTAATAACAAGCTTTCTTGCCTTATTGTGAGAATAAAAAGGGAGACCCTTTGGTTTAAGGAGATCACATTTTTCCAAGTTATAAGGGTTCCCAATTGAAAAGCATAGATACTTCAAACAAGGCCTTAAAATTGTGAGAAGGAATCCTAAACAAAAGGAAGGGGTATTTCTTTCCAAGCTATCCCCTAAGCTTTTATCCAATGTCATTTAGACATGGTGGCATGTCATAACCACCATGGCAACAGTCATTAATGTATCCAAGATACCATAATATAATAAGAGAGAGGTTGGGTGTAGAACATATCACCTCTACACAAGCCTCACACATGTTATTCATTAAGCTCAGATAATAATTTGAAGCAATAATGGACCAATGTAGGGAATAGGAAGGATAATGGGTACATAAAGCTGATGACTTATCCAATTCAAGTTCTTGGCCATGGTTGGATCTTATTCAAATTGATTTTTGGGTCAACATTTGTCCTCAAATCCCATCGGAGTTCCTTGGATTTTTCTTAGTGTGTTACGATCAACATTTGGTGGTTTATACCTCAAGTTGGTGTTCTACATTGGTGTTTAATTGGAAATAAATACGCATTCTTGTTCAAATTTCATGTGATGGTTTTGATTTCATGCTCCGTGTTCTCGGAATAAATGGTCTTAGGTTTTACGGATCCACTTTTCATTTACTAATTTTTGTTATTTTCCAAGAAGTTTTTTTGGCTTAGTTTCCAATGACCACCCTATTTTGTAATATGTGTAATATCACTTTAAGGCTACTATGTATCTTTAATTTTAGGTTCAAATCCCAAACTAGTTTGATACATTTTCTTATTGATAAAGTTTGCTTCAACCTTATGGAATTATTACTTTGGGTGTTTTTTACTTATCCCATGTGTGGGTTACAACAATATTTCTTAGACAGGGACAATAGGAAAATTTTGGAAATACATAAGGTGTTATGCAGACATGAAGATTTTGTAAAGAATAATAATAATGAACACCAATGTGTATCTCAATATGCAATGATTATGGACTTCCTTGTCCATCAAAAGAGGAAAATTCAATGCTAGAATTTGAATTCTCAATGTTAAGGAATAAGGTCTTTTAACTTGAGTGAATTCTCACATTCAATTGACTCAAATTACAAATTGTCAATGAATTTAGTCCCTAATGATCTCAAGGAATAGGAAACAATGTATAAAATGGTTAAATATATATATTTTAGCAACCAAGAATCTTATTCTACTAATATCTACCAAGATGAAGCACTTAGCAATCATATTTTTCTTTATTATTTCATGCTATATAGAAAAATATTAATCTTAGGCATATTTTTTAGGTTTACATTAGCATAAACTTTTGAGATCCTTTGTGAAGGATGATTTGGATTAATATGCAATTGAAAAATATTTTTCATTAGTAACATTGATCTCTATTAAGAGACGACACTCTTTTGTACTAACACATTGTCCAATTGGGTGGGAGGTTTTTCTAATACAAACATTGTCCATTTATGTTAAAAAAAATATAGGAAGGAAAAATATCTCAACATATCTGGCAATGTCTCATAGGGTTTTGATCCAGATGGGATCATTATACTATTTCCCATTCATCTTGATGCTTTAAAAGTGGAAAAATCGAGGAATTAACTCACATGACCATTTTTACTGGCAAGAACTAGTTTGGAAAAATGTCGTTTGAAACCTTTCGAAAGTAGTTTTAGGCATCAAACAACATTTTTTGGGGGGTAAAAATTTTCTACATAAGTGCTAGATTTTTTTTTATTTTTATTCTACACACATATACCTTTCCAACGACGTAAGAATTTCCTTAACCAAATACCTATGACACTTGAAAGTTGATGTTCCTATTTTGATCACCATAATTCAAGAGGATGCCACATCAACCGCAATTATTCAATGAAAAAGTGCTAGCCATGTGATCATGATGAAGAGAAATATAGAAGAATAAATATTGTAACTTTGGTTCATAGTTGAAGGAATCAAATTTAACCACTAGTAGGCTATCATGCTATATAGAAAAATATTAATCTTAGGCATATTTTTTAGGTTTACATTAGCATAAACTTTTGAAATCCTTTGTGAAGGATGATTTGGAATAATGTTTAATTGAAAAATATTTTCCATTAGTAACATTGATCTCTATTAAGAGATGACACTCTTTTGTACTAACACATTGTCCAATTGGGTTGGAGGTTTTTCTAATACAAACATTGTCCACTTATGTTAAAAAAAATATAGGAAGGAAAAATATCTTAACATATCTTGCAATGTATCATAGTTTTTTTATCCACATGGGATCATTATATTATTTCCCATCCATCTTGATACTTTAAAAGTGGAAAAACCGAGGAACTAACTCACATGACCATTTTTACCAGTAGGACCTAGTTTGGAAAATTGTCGTTTGAAACCTTTTGAAAGTAGTTTTAGGCATCAAACAACATTTTTTGCGGGGTAAAACTTTTCTACATAAGTGTTATTTTTTTTTTTGTTATTCTACACACATATACCTTTCCAACGACGTAAGATTTTCCTTAACTAGATTCCAATGCCACTTGAAATTTTATGTTCCTATTTTGATCACCATAATTCAAAAGGATGCCACATCAACCCCAATTATTCAAGGAAAAAGTGCTAGCCATGTGATAATGATGAAGATAAATCTAGAAGAGTAGATATTGTAACTCTGGTTCATAGTTGAAGGAATCAAATTTAATCACTAGTAAGTTATCATGCTATATAGAAAAATATTAATCTTAGGCAATTTTTTAGGTTTACATTAGCATAAAATTTTGAAATCCTTTGTGAAGGATGATTTGGAATAATATCTAATTGAAAAATATTTTCCATTAGTAACATTGATCTATATTAAGAGATGGCACTCTTTTGTATTAACACATTGTCCAAATGGGTTGGAGGTTTTTCTAATACAAACATTGTCCATTTATGTTAAAAAAAAATATAGGAAGGAAAAATATCTTAACATCTCTTGCAATGTCTCGTAGGGTTTTGATCTAGATGGGATCATTATATTATTTCCCATCCATCTTTATGCTTTCAAAGTGGAAAAATTGAGGAATTATCTCACATGACCATTTTTATAGGCAGGACCTAGTTGGGCAAATTATCGTTTGAAACATTTTGAAAGTAGTTTTAGGCATTAAAAAACATTTTTTAGGGGTAAAAATTTTCTACATAAGTGCTAGTTTTTTTTTTTTAAATTCTACACACATATACCTTTCCAATGATTTAAGAATTTCCTTAACCAGATTCCTATTCCACTTGAAATTTGATGTTCCTATTTTGATCACCATAATTCAAGAGGATGCCACATCAACCCCAATTATTCAAGGAAAAAGTACTAGCCATGTGATCATGATGAAGATAAATCTAGAAGAGTAGATATTGTAACTCTGGTTCATAGTTGAAGGAATCAAAGTTAACCACTAGTAGGCTATCAGGTTGTGTTATAACCTGGCCACTGGGAGGAAAAATGAGTTCCATTCTATTCAAGTGCATTTTGTTACATAGATGAGAATAATAGCAAATAATGGATAAGGAGAGATAAAACATAGAGTATTTTTGCATTGTAGCAGCCCATGAGCTACAAGCCTAACTCTCTTGTACTTGCACACACTTTCCATTTAGAGAAAGAGAGCAAAGCAGCTTCAGATTCCAGTTGGGTTATCTCGTGAAAGTGTTTCCCAGGTTATATCTTGTGTTGATTTGTGGTTTATGAGTTTTATTTAATTTTTATCCATTTTTTTGCATAATTATAATTCTCATGCATACACGATAAACAATAATTTATTGATCCAAAAATCTAAGCATAATCATGCCCTCATAGTGTAGATTTCATATTTTAAGCATAGTTTTATCAAATTTGTCGTGTGTAACTTTCTAGTGGAATATCCATGATATTTTATAGATCATATTGGTATTGGAGTAGGTTTCTTTGGATATATTTTTGGGATTTGTAGGGAATCTATATCAGTTAATCTGAAAGTCAGAAAACCTGAGTCATGGGAAATGAATATGTGAATAATCCTCATGATCCCACAAAAGAGAGGTTTGTGTGACTGGAGAAAAAGTCACAGATATAAAATTTGATGTGATCCTCCTCATGGAACCCCTGATTAATAAGCTCAAGATATTTGGAGAATATGGAGGGTCTAACATGGAGTTCAAATGAGAGAGGAAATCGACAGATTGGGAATAATTAGAGAGGGAATCCAAAAAGGAATTTGAAAAGGATCAACCCAATTTTAATGCCATGTACATTTCATAGTACCTATTCAAAATGGAAGAAAATTTTTACATGTAACCGTATAAAGGTGAGATTGATGCTCTCGAGCTAAATCATTAGTTGCAACAATTAGAAGTTTATTTTAGTGTTCATCATGTAGAGGATGAACATAAGATTTTGTTTTCTTGCCTAAAATTAAAGGGCCATGCCATGTCCTAGTGGGAAAGCGATGCCAAGACCTTGAGGCCGGAGGGAGATCCTCTAGTGACTAAGTGGTATTATATAAAAACCTTGATAAAGTCACAATTTTACCCTATCAGGTATTTAGAGGAAAGGCACATATCCACTATATGGAAGGCGGTCCTCTTCTCTCTCATCTACATTCAAGGTGGACTATCTTGGCACATTCAATCTGGGAATCTTTCCAGAATTGGATTAGACCCTTGGTCGAGCTATGGAAATTCTTACCACCTTCCCCCTAAGCTAATCCTCCATCTATCCATTCAGGGCATTACATATATCTCCCAGATTGCTGACCTTGATTCCTCCACTCCTTTTCTTCAAGGCTGGAAATATGTTGACCAACTTTCCATCCCGGCCCCTCTGCACCATGATTGGCTATCATCCACCACTTCTGTGTATGAATCTCACATTCGTATGTCCCCGAGAGATGATGAATTAATTTGGTATCAGGCGAGTCATGGTTCCTATACACCTAAGTATGGCTACTCATTTATCTTCTCGAATCATTGCCCACAACAATTATGCTGGTGGTGGAATTGCCTCTAGAATCTCAAAGCATCCCCTCAGGCTATATTATTCATGTGGCATGCTCTCCAAAACATTTTCCCCACTACGAACAACTTGTACACGCATTCTTTTCATGGCCCTTCTTGGTGTACCCTATGCAGAGTAGACTCAAAATCCATATATCACTTGTTTCTCCATTGTTCATCATCTCGAGCCGTATGGGCTATGATCCTCTCCTCGCTCCAGTTGAATACATGCCATAATCTTTCAGCCACTTGGAAGCATTGGTGGAACTCTGTCACTCCTCACAAAGCTCACAATCTCCCTCTTCTCATATGATGGGGGATTTGGATTCTTCAAAACATCTCTATCTTTCATGACAAAGCCCCCAACTGGAAGCTTGCATCTTCTAATATCATTTCCTTATATCACAACCTCCCTGATGATGATCCTCTTCGTCCCCCGAGGTCTATCACTCCTGAAGTCATCAACAAAAATATCCCTTAAAATATCCCTTAGGCATACTTTGATTGTTATGTACAGATGAATGGATGTGGGGGGGGAGCCATATTGTATCTCCATCAAAATCATTTTTTCAAAATCAAGATGGGATTGGGGCCTGGAACCAACAACTATGTCGAACTTATTACTCTAAGACACCTTTTACAATTTGCATTAGAGCATGGATGTTAGCATATTCAGATTTTTGGGGACTCCAAACTCATTATTAATTGGTTCAGCCAACTTTCAATTTGTCACATTCACACACTACGGAGTATTTTGGATGACTTATGGAAATTAAAATCTCATTTTGTTCCATTACTTGTCAACATATTTACAGGGAACGCAATCATATTTCCGATTCATTATCCAAGGAGGTCCCGCACCAGCCTCGAGGGCAATGGCTTATAGAAGAATAGTCAAATCAAGATTACTACAACTACTACCACCGACCTTATATGGAAATTCATGATGGGAACAATTAGTTTTTTCATTTTTTGAAATACATACTGGAACTGACATTGCTACTGTTTATTTTGTATTTATTTTTATGTATATATCCAACAAAAACTATGATGGTTAATATTGAATCCCCCTCTAGGATCCTATGTTAGTTAATATTTTGATGTGATCACGGTCACAATTTTGATGCATATGCACAAAGCATCTAAAGCATGTAATTTTCAACTTTGTAATGAAAATTATAATTTTTCCTTGGGGAAAAAAAGGTATTAGAGGACCTATGGATCTGATGGCATTACTTCAGGTAGAAGCAAGGGAAAAGTGTACAAGAGTACCCCATCAAATTTAGAAATATGGCCATAATGTTGGGTATCTCATACATACTCCTTAAGTATCTGGGGGGTCTACGAAACCATCTACAGAAGAAAGTGATGTTTTTATATCCTAGATCAGTGGATGAGGCTTGTATAAAAGCTCAACACTTGGAGAACGTAGGCTAGAAAAAGGAAAATCAACTCTAACAAAGCAAAAAGATTGCCATGAAGCTTCCAAGGAAAATAAAAATAAGTGGAAAGGGGGAAAAGATAAAAGGATAGTATCCACAAAACACTAATGCAAATATCCCAACAACCACTGCAACCACTATAACATTGATGGTCATACAAAGGAGAAGTGTTGAAAGTTGCATCCAGAGCTTAACATAAAGAAAGATTCTAAGAAGAGGAATCTCGTGGCTATCGATTTGAGAAACCAGGTTGAAATTAGCTCAGACATGGATGAGAAGATCATGTACATCAATGTAGAAGGAATCTAAGTAGCCTTCAAAAATAGGAAGAGAACGAAAATACCAGAATCTTCCATATAAGATACATGTCAAGAAAACAAATATTGATGCTTCATCTGACTCTGGATCATAAGTAAATCTCATTGCAAATGAGTTAGTCAACAAATTAGGATTGGAATTTTGTGACCATTCAAGCCCATATCCATTGGGATAGGTGAATAAAGATGCAAAAATAAAGGTAGTGAAATAGTGCAAAATTACAATTGCTATTAATGTTAATTTTATTGATGAATTAGAACTAGAATTAGTTCCCCTTAACCTATGTGGAGTGGTTTTTAGAAGTCACTATATGTGCATGTGGGATGAAATCTTCATGTGGAGAGCTAACCAATATTTCCTAATCAAGGCTGGAAAATCCTTCACCATCAATGTGCACAAGGGAAATTCCAAAATTTTGCTGGTAAGTGCCAACCAAGCCAAGAAAATAATCAATTATATCAAGAAGTATGTTGCATTTTTTTAAGAGAATAGGTCTATAGAAGAGTAAGTGAGAGAAAATTCATCCATATAGGGGTGTACTAAGAAAAAAAAGCAACAACTAGAAGAGTTTCTATGGACATACATGGATGTGTTCCAAGAGCATAAAGGGTTACCATCCAAGAGAGAATTGGAGAATGAGATCAATCTATTGTGAGACTCCCCATTGCCAAACATTGGGATGTACAAGTAGTGTGTTATAGAAGCAAGTGAGGTGAATAAATAATTGCAGTAGCTACTAGAAGAGGGAGTCATTAGACCAAGTACCTCACCATGTGGGTCACCCATCATCATTATGCAAAATAAGGATGTGACTTGGAAGATGTGTGTTGATTATAGGGTGTTAAACAAAATCACGCTAAAAAAATAAGTACCCCCTACCCAAGATAGATGATCTATTGGATCAACTGAAGTAAGACATATACTTCACCAAGTTGGATTAAAGTCTAGATATCACCAAGTTCTAGTTATAGAAGAAGATACTTGTAATACCACCTTCAAAACCAAGCAATATTTATATGAGTTGGTAGTCATTCCATTTGGCATATGAAATGCACCAACTATGTTTATGACATTAATGAATTATATACTACACCCTTTTATAGATTCTTTTGTTATTGTCTATTTGGATGATATATTGGTATGAAATGCTACCTGGGAAGACCACATATCACATTTGACATAGGTACATGATACATTTAAAAATTCATAGGAAAAATACAAGGCCAAGCATGACCAACACATAATAGAAATGTTATTTAAGGTAGGAGACAATGTATGGTTACAATAGAATAAGGAGAGACTACAAGGGTCTGGTAATAAAATCAAGGCTCTGTCATATGGTCCTCTTGAGATACTAGAAAAGGTGGGAGATGATGCTTATAGACCCAGTTCACCCCCATACATGCGCATTTACTTAATGGTGAATGTAGAGAATTTGAAACTCTGATAGCCTTCCATGTTAGATAAGGAAGAGGAACATGTCCTGCCTTTTGTAGAGGATTTGGAACCAAATGCTCAAGAAGAGTTGACCGAGGATAAAAAATTTCACAATAGGTCTAGAAATACAAGATAGGGGTAGTATTACCTTTGGAAAATCAAGTTGAGAGGACAACTTCCCAAAAAGGCTAAATGGTACAGTAAAAAGAAGGTGAAAGAAAAAATTCCTTACATCATTCAATAGAATAATTCGAGGACAAAAAACCTCCCAAAATTGAGAGGTGTGATATGGATTGGATCATTATAGCTTTTTATCCATTTTGATGCTTTCATAGTGAAAAAAGAGAAGGAATTAGTTCAGAATATCATTTTTACTAATGGAACCTAGTTTGGAAAAGTAGGGTCTAAAACCTCTTGAAATAAGTTTGAGGCATCAAACAATAGTTTTTGGCGGTAAAATTTTACCGCTTAAATGCTTCACCTTTTTACACTATTCCAGACACAAATACCTTTCCAATGGCACAATAGTTTCCTCACTCAAAGTTTGTATACAAAAGCTATATCACTTAGAAGTTGACCTTCCTATTTTGACCACCATAATTCGAGAGGATGCCACTTTAGCCCCTGTTATGTATAGAAAAGGTGCTAGCCAGGTGATAATGGTGAAGAATACTTTAGAAGAGTCCATATTGTCACTCTAATTAAGAGTTTAAGGATTCAAACTTAACCACTATTAGGCTATGGGGTTATGTTATAAGTGGGCCACTAGGAGGAAAAATGGGTTCCATTCTATTCAAGTGAATTTTGTTTCATAGTTGAGAAGAGTAGCCAAGAGTTGATAGGGAGAGAGAAAATAATGAGGATTTTTACATTGTAGCAACCAAAAAACGACATGCCTCACTTATTTGTACTTTCATACATTTCCATTCAGATAAATAGAACAATGCAACCTCACCTTCCTGTTGGGTTTTCTCCCAAAACAGTTTCCCAAGTTGTGTCTTGTGTTAATTTGTGGTTTATGAGTTTTATTTCATTCTTATCTATTTTCTACATAGTTTTAATTTGTGTGCATACATGATAAAAATTAATTTACATATCCAAAAATCTAAGAATAAATAAACCCTCATAGTGTAGATTTTTAATTTTAAGCATAATTTTTTTAGATCAGTTGTGACGAACTACACAATAGAATATCCATGGAAATTTACAAAACATGTTTTTTTTCTCTAAGTGAAATTGAAAATTTTCTTATGGGATATTATATTGGAATTGGTACATATGATATTCTAGTGTGGAGTTCAATGATAAATTCCTTTCTTGTTGTTTCATTTTCCTGCAATTTGTATTTAATACAAATCTAATGCTACCTCAAAGGAAAATCCTTCACTTTATACCATGGTTCAAACACGAATCCATGCTTATTAAGCACCCATTGTCTCACCCTATCTTGGAAGGTCCACATTGGAATTTGTAGACCTTGAAATTTAGATTCCTAAAAGTTTAGGGTTCAAACATAAATCCATGTTTATTAGGCACCCATGTTCTCCCCTTGTTTTGGGAGGTCCACATTGGAATATTTAGACCTTGTAATTTATATTTCTAAAAATGCAATGAGTATTTCATTAAGCCCACACATTTTATTTTAGAGGGATTATCTATTTTTTCCAAGATACTTTATTTCCGTAAAGGGATTTTATTCTGATGATAATTATACTAAAACTCGATTATTCATGTTAGAAGACTTTATTTTTATTAAAAATAAAACTTTTATCTCCTAGGCCCTTAAAATCTCTACTCCCCAGTTCATATCCACAGAAAAATCCCACCTCATCCAAGCATTCAAATCTAATGGTTACGCCTCCTCTTGAATTAATAAAGCATTTCAGGATGACACCAACCCTAATTCCAGCCATTCTAATTCATCTCCTCCCTTTGGCGAGATCTCTCCTATACATTAAAGGAACCACCGATCTCATTGATAATATTTTTACGAAAAGGAACATAAAAACCATATTTAAGCCCCAAAAAAATCTTAAGCAAGTATTTCGATAAGCCAAATATAAGTCTCATCACATGCCTTAAGGAGCACAATTTTGATACCAACCATCACAGGTTGTCAAAGCCCGCTAACACTAAGCATTCTTTTAATTCCAAGCATATTGACTTCTTTTATCAATCTAAAATCCTAGAATCTATTCCTTTTTATAACCCTCGAATCATTCAAAAATCTCTTAAAATCGAGAAGCACCTCAACAACTTCAATAGGGAAGAAGGTTAAAGGTTAAGCCAATCTTGGAAGTTTGTCATCCATAAATTCACTCATTGATTTCTTCCCTTTATTTGGTATTCTTTGTCTTATGCTAATATTTTATATTTTTCCAACCTTTCCTTCCTCCCGACTTTATTCTTATTTCCTTTGTTTATTGATCTAGCTCCTCCATTTTTCTTTTCATTTCAATTTCCAAGTCTCTTTCCTTCAAGCCCCCTCCCTCCTCACTTTGGTCCCTTTCAATTAAGATATTTAATATTTGTATAATTATGATCTTTCCTATACACACACACACACCATTTCTTAATTTGTACTTTGATATATTATTCTCAAATGTGATATTTTTTCCCTTTAACATTCACTAATATTGAGATACTTAGCCTTTGTGCTTCTATATACATATATTTCTAGATTATATATATTTCTTATTTTGATCTTTGACTTATGAGTCTTAAAAGAAAAATATTGAGTCCTTTTTTTTGTAAGTACGGCATTGGTTAGGCTACATCATGGTCATGTCCAAGAATAACACTCGAATCAGACGAGGAATTGAATCAATGACTTAACATCTAGGAGTGCCAAATTATTGATTCATTTAATAGATACCTCATGGCCTTTTTTATTTGAGGACTCCTCAACACTCATTAGACATCATTAAGCTTTATTGTCCTCGTTGATGGGTGGAGTGTCCACCCTAAATGTTGTACAAATTAAATCTATTACATAATTTTCTTCCAAAATTTCTTGACATACACATTAACAAACCAAAAAAATTAAAATGTAAATAGAAAATATAAGTCGTAACAAATAGAATAATGAATGTGATAAAAGTTCTAAATATGTGAAGAGGCAATTCCATTCGTGGTAAGTTATATATGGCAAAAAGAGTTATGCAGGTAAATAATAAAATAATAATTTGTATATGCATTGTTGGACATTATATTCAATGTTCCCTGTGTGTTTTGTGACATGGACTAACTGCCTCTCGTGTATCCTAACTCTAGCGGTTGTAGTGGAGATTAATGCCTGCAGGTTTTGGTCTAATGAAAATCATGATTCCAACAAGTGGTATCAAAGCAATAGCTCTCAAGTTCGAAACTCACCCGACTCATGTTGGCAGGAGATTGTTGGACATTGGGTTCAATGCTCCCTGTGTGTTTCACAACATGGGATAACCAATTCTCATGGAGCATATAAACCCTTGAAATTGTAGTAAACACTAATGCATCTGGATTTTGGTCTAATGACAATTGTGATTCCAACATACATATGAAAACTCTTTAATGTGAAGAAAATGGATCCATTGGTGAGGAATGAGGAGTTTTTCAATGGTGAGTAGGTTCAATTATTGTTAGTATTTTCTTGGAGCCATGGGATTACATTAGCGTAGTGGTTAAAAGTGTGGATGCACACAAATAAATTATATCATATGATCTAGTGACCTATGCACACATAAGTGGATCAAGGCTCATACCCATGCCCTTCAATTCAAATCCCCAGGGGATATATTAATGGGTTTGACCATTTTTAATAAGGTGCAATGTCTAGGGTGGTTATGAGATCCATTCCCATTAAGCCCTGAAGTGTTACCAACTACTAATGTGACCAGAAGTTAATACTACCCTCGTCTATAAAGCTAAAGAAAAGTGGGGGATTCACATGGTGCTAATAAGGTACCAACTTTTTCAAAACATTTGTTTAATATGAAAGGGGTTAAGAGAAGTTATTTCTATATAAATATATATATAATATGTAATACATAAAAATTAAATATTTCTCAACCAATGTCACCAAGAAAACCTAATCATACTAAAGTTGACTTTTTTATTAATGTTGGTACTCCACCACCATCACAACCATTTGAAACACTACAACAACTTCCACCTCCTTTCTACCCCTCATGATAATGATCACCTACAACATCATCTAAATGTCTCATTTCCTCTCCTCTACTTTGTTGTCTCCTCTCCCTTCACAATATTAATAATTTTGAACAACCTTACAAATTTTTCCGTCTTAATAATTTGCTAGAATGATTAGGTCATATCCTATGGGAGGAGGGAAAGCATATTTACATATTCCTTTGCGTCCTTCAACATTAGTCGTGATAGATCTACACCAACATATAAGAATATATTGTAAAGGTGATCAACATTATTGTATTGATATATGAGAGAAGGGACCAAATTAACCCTTTTAGGTGTTCTAACACTAATAGTTGAGCATATTTTATTTGGTCGTGGTGGAGGTGCCTCTTTATCACGAACTAAATTAAGGCATTGTCTAAACATTATATGTTTTGAAGTTTTTTGTTGGAATTTGAAAAAAAATATAATTGGCCAAATCTTCATCTTTGTTGTTTCAAAATGATTTTTAACTGCATGGATTCAACAACCTGTTATAGCATCATTTATCACCAGCTTATACTTGATGATTTATGCATTGGCCTTGGGCAACCCTTTCCTTCAGACTTGGACTTATTTCTCAAAAAACAGTATCTTAAACCCCATACGCGACTCTGCCCAGACTTTTCTTCGTATATACGCGAGTCCATACATAGAGAACTGCGTATGCAATTTTAATCATTAAAATATATATATATATTCCCTATTTTAGAGGTGGGGTTTACGGTTGTTCCAATAGCTTAACCACCCCAGCCCGTGGCCTAACTGTTCCCAACTGTAAAAACTAATTTGAGGGAGTATAAAAGCCCCTCGAGGGAATGGCCTAAGGGAGGAAGAGAGGGATAAATATAGATATTATACGTTGTTGGAGCCCTATCCAAGTCTGATATATTCCCATGCCTCCTGCACTTCCCAGATATATTCAGGAAACCCTTATTTCCTTGAGATGTTCATCACCCTATATGACATCCATTCTGCACTCATCTTGGAAGAAATATTGAGAGGTTAGGACAAGAGGACGGTATGCTCGAAGGTCGTGGCAAACTTCAGGTGATCTCTCCATGTTTATTTACTGTACATGTCATTACTAATGGAAGAAGCCATCTTGTTCATGATGTTTACGTGTCAATTATCTTTTATACATGTGTAATGATCATCAATTGAACATTTAATATTGTTTTTATGTTGTTATGCATGATTTCCACTAACATATAGAACATATATATGTTGTACAACTAGGGTTTTGTGTTCATTCTTTGTTGATTTACAGATTTCGGAGCACAAAGTGTTGCAAGGGGTTTGTACCCCGCGGGATCTACTTCAACCGAGGGATATCCAGGTATGTTCTGCAACCTATATATTCTAGTTCTTTGCATAGAAGTTGGTTAAGTGAGTCCTTCTTGTAACGGCATGCCCCTGATCTGTGAAGGTTAATCAAACCAAGACCTTTAGGGTAACAATTCCCGAAACAGAAATGGCGACTCCGCTGGGGATCACATTCTTGTGATTTCCCGTTTGGGTTGTTTTATCTGTCTTGTAAGTTCCTGATAGGTTTTATCACTTTTTACAGTCTAGCAAGTCTTTTTTCAATCAGACAGAAGACCTGGTCCCTTGATCAGGCTTGAATTTTTTTTTTTTTCCTTTTCTTTATTTTCATATGTAGCTTTTTCTCTACACAGTCGCGTATACCTCCTATTTTTTCCAAAGGGACCCATGTATACGGGAGTTTCCTTGGTTACAGCCGCGTACACATGCTAGTTGCACACTATGAAATCGCATATGGTTGGAATAGAAATTTTTAGTTTTCAGCCTCTATAGTATTTTTTGTCTGGGTTGAACCATTCTTGTGGTGTCTTTAAGGTCTCTAGACTGTGTTTGTGGTGATTTTGTATATGTTTCTCTCTTGTTTTCGTGAAAACCTAGCCACTTGGTGAATTGCCTTGTTTTGTGTGTTTGCAATTGCAGCTAAAGTACCGAGAGCTTTTCTTGAAGTTCTTGGTTGTTTTGACCCATTGGAACAGTGAGCCTCTACTTGTTTTCTCTTCTTGGCCCTATGCATTGCTTCACTTATGGTTTTTGCCTCTTTGGTTTATTTCAATTTTCTTGATATCTTGAACTTGTCTTGTTGCAAATCTTGAAGAATCTCGTTTTGGTTTTTTGAGTGTTTATTCGTTGCAATATTGTGCTATTGTGTTGAATCAATTGATTGAGTTTCTTGCTTCTTTTTTCTCATTTAAGTCCTGCTACGAAAGTAGCACATTTGGCTTGAGCACTTTTGAAGCCTTTGTTAAGATTCATTTGGTTTGATTCTGGTTCTTCGGTAGTTTTTTTTTTTTTCTTGAAATCTCTTTTCTTCCATTATAAGTAAAAAAGCACAAAAACATTTTATGTTTTCCATATCTTTTGCTTTGAGTTTGTTTTTACAGTTTCATTACATCTTTTGGAGCTTCTTGGTTGATTTCTAGTCTTTGATTCTTAGCTTGATTGTGAAGGAAGTTTTCTTTTGCTTTCACTTTTTTATCAAGTGCATTTTTTGGCATTCTTATGCATATGAGTTCTGTTTGGAGCTGGCCTTGTTTTCTGTCAAAAAGTGATTGAACCATTGTTTATGAACTCTTTTTGCTTCTTTAGAACTATCATATTAGGATTTTCATATCATTGGTAGTTTGCATTAAGTGCATTTGAGAATTTTTATTCCTTTTCGTAACTTTCTGAATTGTGTGAAGTGTGAGTGTCTAAAAAGAAAAAACAAAGTTTTTGCTTATTAGTTTCGTAGAACCCGTGTAGAAATCACTTTTCATCGAAAGGAAATCATTGCATTTGCATGTAAATAGGTTTTCATTGATTTCTTCTGCGTCATAAAACACCATCAGTTTCACTTTCATGAGCCCTTGACTTAAATAATAGCCAACTTAAAATAAGTGATATAATTAAAAATCAACTAGAAGTTTTTGTATTATTGTCATTAATCATACACCAACTAGCTAGGTTGTCGGGCCTTGGATTAGGTGAGTGGAGAGTTAACTCTCCAAAGCTGCTCAAATTGTTAAACATAGAAATTTTATTAATGAGTGAAATCCAACACCATTAAGTGGACTGGGAAAGCTCTCCTCCATAGAGTCAAGCATGAGGGATAGTGCAAGCAGAGAAGAGAGATACCCCCTCTCCTATTTTCTGAATCTTGACCTAAGACCATTCCGCCCAGCTACCGATACAGATTGGTGCCCTTAGTTTCCTATCCTAGGGACCGCACAGGTGATTGCGGGGGGGAATACCCGTGGTACCTGAGACAGTCGTTGCATCACTTCCATCAGTACTTCTGGAGGGTGCCCTTGCGAAGCTTGGGGCTTGCACCAACCAAGGATATTATTAGGAGGTCAGCGTAACTGTTTCTGTTACCTTCGCTAGTAGGCCTGGGGCGTAATTACCCCAGACCATTTTCAGAAGGTCCTATTATTTCGTTGCCTTGTATTTTTGTGTCCAGTCCTCATCCCCTGAAGCGGAAATACTTAAGAGCTGCTTGTTTGGCTGTATCTTAGGAACTTTCTAGAGTGTGCTCTTTGCTCCTAGATTTCTTATCTTCATATATTTTTGAGTCTAATTTAATATCTTAAAGTGGTTGACCGATCACCTCGTCGATCGAGGAGGCTTTGCGTCTTGTCTCCTGCGAGTACCGAGCCTTCTTCAAGAAGGCGTAGGAGTAATTCGGAGGGTGATTTTCACTCGGTGGTTTTGAACGCAACAGAGATAGATCCTCCGTTAGGTCTTGAAGTTTCTGTGGGTGTTCCTGGTTTCGGTGTCAGTATAGAGAGGAGTGCTCCACTCATCTCTAGAGTTTTATTTCCATAAGAAGAAGTATAAATAGAGGAAGCCCCTAAGCCTATTGAGTCGCTTCCATCTCCTCTTCCTGCTAGTTATCCTTTATTCAGTACATCGTACCTGAGCCTCAGAGACCAGATATTCCTTATCCGTCATATTCATATCTTTGGATGGCCATGACTCGGAACATAGTTTCGGCTGTGAACACTGCAAGTGTTTAAACTCCTCTTTTAGTTGAAGGAGGGGGCACTATTGCTATATCTACGATCGCTTCTAGTGTTGTTGTTTTTGCTCTAGAAACACATGTTTAGCTCTGGAAACACGTGTTTGGCTCTGGAAACACCCAAGCCAGTAAGGGAATGTTCCTTTCCCTTCATCGAGTACTTCTCAGGATTTTTCTCCATTTGCAAATGCTTGGAACCCTTACCAAGGGGTTTCCTCTTCGTTCGCTACTTCAGTTGGAGGGAATGGTCTTGTGTATATATTGAAAATGCAACAAGATGATGGAGCTTAGTGAACTGAAGTCGTCTTCACTAAGTGGGTCCACAGGCTATTTTTGGCGCAAAGTCTATTTTTAGACTATGTCTATTTTTAGACATATGGATCATGGTCTATGAGTTGCAGGATGCTATTTATGGATGATTGGTCGAGTTGGTAAAAATAGATGGACCTCTATTTTTAGACATTGGGCGGTTTCTATTTTTAGACCGCCGGGCTAAAAATAGAACAGTCAAATATTATTAACCCTTAATAATATTTAGACTATAAACATTATCTTATCCTCGATACACCCCGCTCACAAGTGCGTGTGTATGTACCGATGTATAAAATACGTTTCCGTGTTGCTGAGCTAGTCCATAGTTGACTGTTAGACTCCAAGTGGTGAGTTTGGTGGAGTCAAGGAGATTGGGCTTGGTGGAGTTGTGTTCGGTTTAATCATGAACTAGCTCGTATTTAGTATAACCGATAAATACACTAGTACGAGGGTGGTGAATGAATTATTAATTAATTCACTAATTATTAACTCATAATTCAACTAAAGAACACATCATTTAATCGCGATGCATGGGACGCTCTGGGCGGGTGGATACTGTTGTTAGAGGTGGGCAGACGGGTGAGTTTGCTATCGTTGTTATCATTGGTCATAGCAGAGATTTGCACACACATTGATGGAGATTGCCAATGAGGATCACAAACAGCTTGAGCTAGTGGGATTCGAACTTGGATCTCATCATTAATCAACTTGGATTGCACAGTAGAGGCAGGCAGACTTGTGGAGGAGATTTGACCCCAGACTTGTTCATCTTCCGAACTAGTTTTGTGTGTAGCATGTGAGATAGTGCTGAGAGCTGTGAGAGCTTTGTGCTATGTATTGTTACATGTTCTCTATCATTATATTATACAGATAGTTGGGGGTTTTCAGCTATTTCTTTCCCCATTACATACTGTGTTGATATGTGTGCTTGATTATTGTTTTATGAGCGCATGCGACTGCTTTCTATTTCCGCATATTGATGATCAATTGTAGAAGAGGTTATGTATTATGCATGAAGCTTAAATAGTGTGTAATCAGGATAATCTCGGTGAATAATTCAACAAATTATTCAAATTTCTACAGTATAGTAACTCTATGTTGGGGGGGGTCCTTCTCCGAATGTTGGGCCGCAAGGATTTTCTTATGGCCCAGAATTATCTACGAACAACATCTCGCAACCTGGTGCCTCAACAAATCATGGCTATTATTTTCAGAATGTGGGGAATCCCTCCTATG
Source organism: Pinus albicaulis (assembly GCA_034641835.2). Lineage (NCBI taxonomy): Eukaryota > Viridiplantae > Streptophyta > Pinopsida > Pinales > Pinaceae > Pinus > Pinus albicaulis. The sequence continues at coordinate 744,918,682 of CM076579.1, forward strand.
GAGGATGGAATTCCCAGGCTCCTCCACGCTTACCATTTATGGCAACATTAAAATTTCCATATCTATTGAAATTGAATAGCGATCCTATTCAGTATAGTCAGGGTTGGCCTCCGGTCCCCACCAATCTCCCCTTAGACATTCCAAAGTTTGAAGGGAAAACTGGTGAGGATTCGACAGATCATATCACCACTTTCCATTTATGGTGTTCCTCGAACTCCCTGATCGATGACTCGATTAGGTTGAGATTAGTTCAAAGAACCTTAATTGGAAATGCTGCCAAATGGTATATTGAGTTAACTGGGGGAAGTTCCTCTACTTTTGGAGAGTTGGCTACCATGTTCTTAAATCACTTTCAGTTACATGTACGTTATGACGTCGGGACTGACCTCCTGGCCAATTTTCAGCTGAGCAGGGAAACTCACATTTCTAATCATATTCAGGAATGGCGAAGAAGGAAGAGGCTCATTAAAGCCCAAATTCCGAATGAATTCCTTCTTGAGTGGTTTTTGAAATCTTTGCTGCCAGAAATTTCTAAGGATGTATCTCTTTCAGGGGCATTTTCTGAAGAGTAGGTTATTTTTAGGGCTCAGCAATTAGAATTGATTTATTCTCAATCCAGAGCCCTTAATAAAAAAATTTCGGATGCTCCTCACTACAAATTAGACTCAGCAAAAACTAAACCTGGTCCTCATGGTGATGGGATTATCGGTTCGATTGATAGCGGTGCGGCTAACCTGCTAAGTCAATTACAATAGTTGTCTATACAACCTACTTCTTCTGGTCAGTTTGTGCCTTCAGTGTCAACTCCTTCCCAGTCCTTGGCAATTAATGTTTTCCAAACTTCCAATCCCAAAGGAAATCAACAATCCGATGGGAAGAATAAGGGATGGAACAACAAGAAAAAGGACAAGGATGGGAAGGGGAATGTAAACAAATCCAACAATCATGTTGGAGAGGGTAAAAAGGATAATAAAAAGAAAGTGAAATTTCCATGTAAATTGTGCATTGGAGATCATCTTACGCACCTTTTCTCTAAATTCAAGACGCGCAGCACTTGTTAGCTCAACAAGGTTCTTCTATTTCCCAGGTTGTCCTAACAAACCCTTTTCCCCAAGGGAATCAATTAGTTGCTAGTGCGAATCAAAATATTGCGGCTTCCTCTAGGGGCAGCCAAGAAGGGGAAAATAGATCAAACATATACATTATGAGTGCTCACACAGATATCGCTACAAGATCTCGTGACTATGGCGAAGCTGAGTCTTCGAAAGCCAAGGGTGCTCTTGATAGTACTGAGCCACTTCATATTACTAGGTCTATTGTTGAGCCTATACCTCAAATGCCGAAAGGGTCTTCAAAACATTCGACAATCAATCCTAATGCCAAGGCTGCCCAGAACTACTCAATTGTAGAAGATCTGGCTCTAAGTCCTTATGCCATGTCCACATTAGAGGTGCTCCAGTCTTTTCTGGCTCAGCAGAGTGCTTTACTCACTGTTATTGGCGTTGTTGATCCAAATAATTCTCTTTGGATCACATTTGATATGTCGAATTTTAAAAAGAGACTTCCTCATCATATGGCTTTCCATATCAGAGCGACTTATCGGAAATTTAATATCTTTCGAATGGTCGTTGATGAGGGGGCTTCCAAGTGTGTAATGTATCTTGCATGTTGGAAGGGTATTGGATCTCTTGCGGCTGCTCCTTCAGCCACTCTTATAACTGTGTTTGATAGTCATTCTCACAAGTCGCATGGTATTGTTCCAGATTTTCCTATCTATGTTGGGGGCAAGACTATAGATGTCGAAGTTGAGATAGTTGATGCAAGTTTAAAATATAACCTTTTTTGGGGGCAAAAATGGATCTATGAGATGGATGTTATTGCATCCTCATTATTTTGTATTTTTTGTTTCCCTCACGAAGGGAGAATTGTCACAGTTGACCAACTAGATTGTTCTCCTGTAGATCCAAATGCATCTTCTGACTCAACCATTCCTTTGGTGAAGGATACCAAGCCACCTATTGAGAATTTGGGGGTTGGAATGTACCCTTCCTTGATGGGGACTTTTGATCTTCCGCCGCCTTCGGTTCATATTAATGTTATTTCATCCTCTAGGGCTCCTATTCAAAGATATTTCTTCAAAACTCATTATTTTTCGGACCTCTGGACCTTACCTTCTCCTACCTCCACATTAGAAGAAGGTCAAGTGGATGGAATGGCATTTCTTATGTCCACAACTGATATTTCTTATAGCTCTATTGTTGACTTTGCAGATTCCATTCCAGTTTCTTTGTCACCGGAGGAATTGGATGGAGATGTGGCTCTGGCTCGGACTCTTAGTTCATCTTTGGCTCAGGATTGCCTTGGTACCATTCTTCCATCTGAAGAGGCTATCCTTGAAGCAATGACTGGTGTAGAGAGACCGTAGGATTATTTTCATCATAGATCTTACTTTCTCCTCGACTTGCGAGAAGTTTAATCAAGTTTTCCTAGCCCTCAGTCTTCTGGTCCTATTCACCCAGTCCTGAACCCTCTAGCACCAGCATAGGTTTTTGCTGAAGGGAACATGGTTGTGATTTCTCCTACTATCCCATTGAACATCTCCAGAGATCCCAACATTATAGAGAATGTATTCATCGAAGCTGAATTTTCTCTTGAAGAGATTCAAATTTACGTCGATCTCTTTCGAGAGTTTAGAGATGTGTTTGCCTGGTCTTATGAGGAAACGTCTGGTATAGATCCATCTATTGCCCAACATGAGATCAAGGTATATGAAAATGCTAAGCCTATCAGGCAAAAGCTTCGTCCAATCAACCCTAGGAAGGCTGCAGTTATCAAAGCTGAGGTAGAGAAGCTGCTAAAGGCAGGGTTCATTTACCTAGTTCCTTTAATTGAGTGGGTTTCAAATCCAGTTCCTGTGGATAAGAAAAAAGGAACAATTCAAATTTGCATCAACTTCAGAGACCTAAATAAATCATGTCCTGAATATAACTACCCCACATTGTTTATAGATCAGATTATCGATGAGTGTGCGGTGAATGAGATTTTCTCCTTCATGGACGGTTTCTCTGGATATAACCAAATTACTATATGTCCTGAAGATCAACATAAGACTACATTTATTTGTCCCTGGGGTACCTTTTCTTACAAGAAAATTCCTTTTTGCCTAAAAAATGTTGGAGCTATTTTTCAGCGGGCCATGTCTTACACCTTCCACGTATTATCGAGGCATATTTGGATGATTTAGCTGCTCGTTCTCGCAAGAGAATGGATCATCCTTCTCACCTCCATCAATTTTTTGAACGATGTCAAGATTATAAAATTCAGTTGAACCCGAACAAGTGCGTTTTCCCTATCACATCTAGTCGATTGTTGGGATTCATAGTGTCTAAGGAAGGGATTCGAGTAGATCCCTTCAAGGTTGAGGCAATACTTCAGTTGCCTCCCCCATCTTCAATTCGTCAACTTCAAAGTCTGCAAGGAAAAGCTAATTTTCTGCGGAGATTTATCGTAAATTGTGATGAGATTACAAAAGGATTTATGAGATTATTAAAGAAAGGAGTTCTTTTGGGATAACTTTGCTCAACGCTCATTCGATGCTTTGAAAAAATCATTTACCTCTGCTCCTTTGCTGATTCCACGCGATTATAGCAGGTATTTCCTCTTGTATCTCGTGGCAGCAGAATCTACCATTGGTATGGTTCTGGTTCAGGAGGACGATGCTCTTGCTGAGCATGTTATATACTACCTAAGTCGAGACTTGGTAGGACCTGAACTCCGGTATTCTCCGATAGAGAAGCTTGCTTTAGAATTTATGCATGTTGTTCAGCGGCTCAGACATTACATTCTTTTACGCAAAATTTATTTTTTGGTAGCAGTCAATCCATTTCATCTTGTTCGCAGTAGGCGAGTGATTGGGGGCAAATAAAATTGATGGATTTTGATTTTGCAGGAAATTGATCTTGAGTTTATGTCTGCCAAGTCCAAGAAATCATTAGTTTTTGCGGAATTTATTTCTGAGTTTCTCTGTGGAGAAGAGATTGTTTATGAAGAATCATTTCCTGATGAACATATTTTTCTCATTTATTCACAGGATCCTTGGTACGGAGATCTCATAGTTTATCTCTAGACTGCGAAGTTTCCCTTGAATTTTTTGAAAGATCAGTGTAGAAAGTTATGTCACTTAGCCAAAATATATTTGATTATTGGTGACGCATTATATCATCACGGGGTCGATTCGATCCTCAGGCATTGCTTAACTCTCGAAGAAGCTAAGGTTTTGTTGAATGATTGCCACAGTGGAGCTTGTGGTGGTAATTTATTTGGGCTTGCATGCAAGATACTTTTGGCCTTCGATTTTCAAATATTGTATGGAATTGGTCAAAAGGTGTCATCTGTGTCAGGTTTATACTCGAAATATACACACTCATCTAGCTCCACTCTTTCCTGTCATTACTATCAGACCCTTTACAAAGTGGGGTATTGATTTTACTACTTGTAACTGTTGGAAATGTTGTCATTGATGGCAAAGGAGGTAGCAGATGTAGAAATAGGAACAGTTACAAGGAGACAAAGACAGACAATGGAGGCAGCAAAGAGAAAATGAATATAAAGGAGAAAGGCAAAGGCAGAGGAAGTAAATACGGAGACAGAGCCGTTATCACAGCAATAGAAGCAGAGGCAGAGTGATAGAAACCGCAGAGGTAGAGGCAGAGGTAGAGAAACCGTTGTTATTCCGAGAATCTTTTACACAGCCGGGCATTACACATAACATAAATTACATTCCGGGCTTTATATTCAAATGTGCAGTGGAATGCAATGAGATTGGATATGCTTTGAATTAGTTGGCATTCACTGTTTGAATTATGTTTAAAATTAATTCCCAGTTTTGAACAGAGCACTTGTATTCGATTGACATGAAGGTTATATATATGGTTTATATATATGCATACATCGAAGAACTGTGCGTTATATATATATGGTAGGACTGTGTGGAAATTCCAGAGACCAAGGCCACTTATGAATGGAGCGGAACAATAGTCGTAACAAAGAATATATATATATATAATTGAAATCGTGGAGGACCGGAACCTGGAGCGTAGGCAAAAGTGGAACCGTGACAGATGAGCAGTAACGGCGGCATGGAGGAACAGTAAAGAGGAATGGTGGTATTCATCGCACCACCCTTATACGGAAAGTGGTATTGAAGGAAGGGGCAGCGATTCCATAAACTATCTTATACGTGGCCAGGCTACTGTTCTAATACCACCACTTAAAGTGCGCCTTCGCGAGTTAAAAACTGATGTTGGATGCTGAGTGAAATGCACACGGGTCGTTGATCTGGAGAAGTGGCTTACCTGACCTGCGGATCGTGCGTCGACTTTCCCCGGAGTTTAACCAAGGTGTGCGAGGATAACCCGAGTACGGAGTGCCATCGCGCATTATTGTTTGTGCATGTTGATCAAGCGATATACGTTTGATCCGTTGGATCGTGCAACGTAATACCAACCGTCGAGGCGCGTGTTAACAAAGCGTAGAATAAGTGCAGAGTGAGATTTCCGGGTTGGAATATGATCGGAAATGAAGCTTGGGATGCATTTACACAAAGTTAAGTGAAATATTGAAAAGTACTGGGAATATGGTTGATTTATTAACACTTTAGATTTAAGAATTGGAACTGCCAGTGTAGAACAAAGCAGAGATTGTGAGATTGCTCGGACTTGGGAAATGATTGGGCATGAAACTTGAATGCAATTATGGAAAAGGAAAAAGAAGAGGAGAGCATGCAGAGATGAAAGTTCGATGAACAGGAATAGGTACAGGAATGAGTTGGACAGGTGAATAAGCACAGAAAACATGGAATATGAAGATGACAGTGAACAAAGTGTATGCAGAATAGGTTCTTAACAGCGGCAGAAAAAGACAAATCCAGTAAAGCCAAAATCCAGAAAAGGAGCTAAGTGAAATTGAAATGTGTAATTAAAAATGTGAATGTAAATGTTGTAATTATTTTTATTGTGTGTGATGCAAAGGCAAGTGTCCTAAGGAAAAGACAAAATGCCACTGTAGCATGGAAATTTGTACATATTGTTATAATTTTAAAAATGAGTTGGATAAAGGAATGAGAAGATAGAAGCCAAAGAGTCATGACTGTTCACTTCAAATTCTTTGTGAAATAGAAACAGTCATGTGAGGATCTCTATATATAATATCAATTTGATATGCACAAAAAAAAAAGGATGCAGAGAGAGAAAATACAGAGAATGCAGAATATAGAAGAATAAAGCAGAGAAGATTAAGAGAAGAAGAGCAGATACAGAACATAGCTGATATCTAGAGTAAATCAGCAAACATTCAGTTTAATAAATTGAGGAAGTTGGAGCTTCCCTATCGAGTTGCAGCTTGATAGCTGTCAGTTGTAGCTGACTAAGGTTGAAGCCTCCTGTAGGTTGGTGCCTGCAAAAAATTGAAGGGAGTTGGTGCTTCCTTGCAAGTTGTAGCTTGCAGAATTGAGGTTGAGCCTCGTAGGTTACAGCCTAAAAACAGTGGTGAGAGGGAGTTGGAGCTTGCCTTTGCATCACAACAATAATAAGATGTGGTTTTCTCCCTTTATGGGTTTCTACTTATATCTGGTGTCTCTGTGCTTGATATTTATGTATTGATCTGATATGTATCATCTACTTAATACCTGCTACTCTCATATTAAGTCTACTGCTATATTATACTAACACTTGCTACTTACACTCTAAGATTACTCACACATTAAGTTGGATATGAAATGAAGGTGTAAATAAGTTTAATGAAAAGTTCTAAGAGATCAGGAATGTGTTAAACTGATTCACCCGCCCCCCCCTCTTAGTTTAACTAAAGGTTCAACAATTGGTATCAGAGCAGGTTCCTTTGTACAAGTCTAAGAACTGAAAGGAGATCCTAGGTTCCCAATATGGCTAGTAAAGAAGGATGCTCAACCAATAAAGCCCCTTTTTTCACTAGTGAAAATTATGCTTTCTGGAAAATCAGAATGAGGACATACATAATGTCTTTAGGAATAGAAGTCTGGGCTGCTGTGGAATTAGGATATGCCCCAAAGGTAACTGACACAGAAAAAGAAACAAAACAAGATTTTGTGGCTAATGCAAAGGCCATGAATGCCATCCTGAATGGATTATGTGAAGCAGAATTTATTAAATTAATGCACAAATACACTGCCAAAGATATATGGGATACTCTTGAGAACATACATGAGGGAGACAAGAAAGTAAAGACTGCTAAACTTCAAGTCTATAGAGCCCAATTTGAGAACTTAAAAATGAATGATGATGAAGACATTGCTAGTTTCTTTCTAAAAGCTGAAGAAATTATTAACAATATGAAAGCTCTTGGAGAAAAAATGCCAGAAAGTATAATTGTACAAAAGATTCTAAGATCTATTCCATCCAAGTTTAATCCAAAGGTGTTTGTAATAGAAGAAACAACTGATTGGGAGACCTTGACCATGAACCATCTACTTGGAAATCTAACAGCCTATGAAATGAGGCTCCCACAGAAGAAGCCAAGTACAAGGGAAGCAGCCTTTAAAACAGAAAAGAAGAAAGAAGAAGAGGGAGACATATGCTCTTGCTTGGATGAAGAAGTGGCAAAGTTTGTCAAGAAATTGGATAGAGTCTCAGGTAAATACAAAGGTAAACTTCCCTTCAAATGCTTTAACTATGGAAGAGTGGGACACTATGCTGTTAAGTGTCCTCACAAGAAATTAAGGAATCAGGCTCAAGAGTCAGAGAGAAATAAATCAAAGAGCTGGCAGAAAGGAAAGAAGTTCAACAAAAAATCCTTCTATGCTCAACAAGATAGCAGTACATCTGAAGATTCAGATGAATCCTCAAGTGAAGAAGGAACCTCTAAATTCTTATTGATGGCCATAGAATAATTTAAAGGTCTCCTGCTAGAAGATGAAGAAGAAAAAGGTGAAGTCGACCTTGAGGGGGAGCTAATAAGTGCTCTAGAAGAGATTGATAGACTCAAACTAAAATGCAGAAAACAAAAGGACATTCTCCTCAAGTATGTATGAGAAGAACAGAATTCAGAAGTCCTTAAGCAACTAAAGGTAGAGCTTGAAGAAGCCAAAAAGATAGAGGACATGCTACTTAAGCAAATCAAAGAAAAAACTCAGGAACAAGAAACGTTGGAAGAATAAGTAGTATGTCTCAGGAAGAAATTAGAAAATTCTCAAAGGAAAATGGTTATAAAATCTTCTCAAACAACAAGCTCTAGTAATTTGAACAAAATTCTTGGTGCTCAAAGATCTCCTATGATAAATACTGGAATAGGCTATGAAGGAGAATCAAGTAAAAGCAAAGAAAAGGAAAACAGAGAGATTGTTTTTGTAAAAGCAAAGAATAATGATGAAGCAGCTCAAACAATTCCTACAAAAGAAGAAATCTGCAATAAGGAAGACAGAGATCAGAAGAAACCATTAGTGGAAAAGAATGTTATAAATACTAAGACCCCTAAATATGTAAAATTTGGAAACCATCAAAGGAGATTCTTCCCTCCAATAAACAATGCCACCTGTTATTTCTGCCACAAGCTGGTACACATTGCTGCATATTGTCATGCAAGGAGGAGTAATTAAAACCAGCAAAAGATGCAAAAATGGAAGAGACAACCTTACATCAGGTATGCAAATAGCTTCTATGGTTACTGTTTTTATTGTAAGAAATTTGGTCATAAAATCATTGAGTGTAGAAAGTATGGACAAATATTGATGTCTAACACCTCAAGGAGGTTTATGATTCAAATAAATTTTGTTCATACTCATAACTCTGCAAAAATTAGGATCAAATGTTGTGTATGCAATCAACTTGGACATATACCTTCCAAATGTCCTCTAAGAAAATGTAGTCCATCATCCCACAAAAGATACCAAACACAAGGGTGCTTCCAGTGGATAAAGAAGGAGAATAAATGTGACATGGCCCTAACTGCTCAAGACCTGAAAAGCTAGTGGTACCTGGACAGTGGCTGCTCAAAACATATGACTGGAGACAAAAGCAAGTTTATAACTCTTGATGAAAAGAAATCTGGCAATGTTGCTTTTGGCAATGATAAGTCAGGTAAGATCAAGGGAAAAGGCTCAGTCAGCATAGACAATGGCAGAGGAAAGGCCCAAGATGTACTATTTGTAGATGGGCTGAAAGCAAATTTACCGAGTGTCAGTCAGAGGTGTGACAAAGGCTTTGAAGTTCTATTTAGAGCACAAGACTGTGAATTCAGATCAAGCACCACCGGTAAGACTTTTCTCAAAGGTGTTCGAACAAAGAGCAATGCTTACATTGTGAAAGAGGAAGATGAAGCATGCCATCTTAGCAAACTTGAGGAGTCATGGTTATGGCATAGGAGATTGGGACATCTCAGCTTCGACCATATCATCAGACTGAGCAAAAAGAAAGTTGTCAGAGATATGCCAGAAATAAAAAGGCCTTCAAATACCATATGCAAATCTTGCCAATTAGGCAAACAGACTCGCACATCCTTTAAGACCAAAGAAGAGCTATCAACAAGAAGACCACTCCATCGTGTGCACATGGATATGTGTGGACCTGCAAGAGCTAAAACACTAAGTGGAGAATCCTACTTCATGCTGATAATAGATGATTTCTCCATAATGACATGGGTTGCATTTCTCAAGAATAAATCAAAAGCATTGGAAAATTTTAAGACATTCAAAGCATTAGCAGAAAATCAAACTGGATGCAAGCTAAAATGTATCAGATCAGATAGAGGAGGAGAATTCACAAATTATGACTTTTCATACCTATGTAATGAACATGGAATAAAGCAACAATTTACCATTGCAGGGACACCTCAGCAGAATGGAGTAGCAGAGAGACAAAACAGTTCTGTACAACAAATGGCCAGAGCTATGATGCAAGGGAGTAACATTACTCAAACCTTTTGGGCAGAAGCTGTACACACAGTAGTACATATTCTAAACAAAGTTCATTTAAAACCTAACAATGATAAGACACCTTATGAGCTATGGCATGGTAAACCTGCATCAATCAAGCACTTTAGAGTCTTTGGCAACAAGTGCTACATAAAGAATAATGATGAAAAACTAAGGAAGTTTGATGCAAGAGCAGATGAAGGAAAACTCTTAGGATATGCATCCAAGAGTAAAGGATACAAATGCTACAACAAGACTCTTCGAAAAAAAGTGGAAAGTATTGATGTAAGATTTGATGAAGAACTTCCAAACAAGACAAGAGATATAGATTGCAGCAGCCATCTTGAAAATCATGAAGAAGAGGACCAAGATGATGAAGAAACAAGAAAAACATCAGAAAATGTTGAACTGAACTCAAAAACCCCCTCAAGATACACTCAAAAGAACCATCCAGAAGATCAAATCATAGGAGACAAGAGTGTAGGAGTGCAAACAAGAAGGCAGCTAACTGAATAGACATAAGAAGTATACATAGCAATGTTATCACAAATAGAGCCAAAGAAGTTTGAAGAAGCCAGCAAGGACAAGTATTGGGTAAAAGCAATGAATGAAGAATTGGACCAAATTGAGAAGAACAATACCTAGGAACTAGTTCCTAGACCAATTGAGAAGAATATCATTGGTTCAAAATGGGTATTCAAAAACAAAATGAATGAGCAAGGACAAGTAATCGGGAATAAAGCAAGGCTGGTCTGCAAAGGATACTCACAAATTGAAGGACTTGATTATGAAGAAACATTTTCCCCTGTAGCCAGAATGGAAGCTATCAGAATGTTTCTGGCATTTGCATGCTATCAAAACTTCAAAGTATATCAAATGGATGTAAAATCTGCATTTCTGAATGGAGACTTAGAAGAAGAAGTCTACATGGAACAACCAGAAGGCTTCTCATTGACAGACAAAGAAGACTATGTGTTCAGACTGAAGAAGGCCTTATATGGACTGAAACAGGCTCCCCGTGCTTGGTATTCAAGACTGGATAAATATTTGCAAAAACAAGGCTTTAAGAGAGGTGGAGTAGACAACAATCTATACATAAAATCCCATGAAAATGAACTCCTGATTGTTGTAGTATATGTTGATGACATCATGTTTGGAAGCAACAGAGAAGAACTAGCAAGAGGGTTTGCTGATGAGATGAAAACAAAGTTTAAAATGTCCATGATTGGAGAGCTCAGTTTCTACTTAGGACTGCAAATTCAGCAAAAGAACACAGGTACATTCATCTCACAAGAAAAATACTTAAAGGAAATGCTGAAAAAGTTCAAAATGGAGGACTGCAAACCTGTGTCAACTCCCATGACCACAGGTTGCAATCTATGTACTTATGATGGGTCTGCTGATATAGATCAAAAAATCTATAGATACATGATTGGAAGTCTATTGTATTTGACTGCATCAAGACCAGACATCATGCTAGCAGTAGGACTAGTGGCTAGATATCAAGCAACACCTAAACAAAATCACCTTCTTGCAGTCAAAAAAATATTCAGATATCTACAAGGAACAACACAGTATGGACTTTGGTATCCTAAAAGCAAAAAATTCACTTTATCAGCATACACAGATGCAGATTGGGCCAGCTGTGTTGATGATAGGAAGAGTACAAGTGGAGGTGCATTCTATCTAGGAGAAATTCTGGTGGCATGGTTAAGCAAGAAACAAACATCTATCTCCCTATCTACAACAGAAGTAGAATATATTGCAGCAGCAACATGTTATACACAAGTCATGTGGATGAAGCAAACTCTACAAGACATGAAGGTAAACATTGATGAACCTATCTCAATTAAATGTGATAATACAAGTGTTATAAGTATATCTAAAAATCCTGTGCTTCACTCAAAAACTAAGCATATCCCAATCAAGTATCATTTTCTCCGAGAACAAGTGGCTCAGAAGATAGTAAAACTGGAATATGTACCAACAAAAGAACAGACAGCTGATATATTTACCAAACCTCTTGCTAGAGAACCATTCCAATATTTGAGGGATAAACTAGGGGTAGTATCTGTAGATGCTACTCTCTGATATAAAGAGAAAGCACAGTCTCAGGGGGAGAACAGAAATGATAATATCATTCCAGGGGGAGATCAGCCAACAAGGAAAGCATGAATCAGGTCCTCAGGATCAAAGGATTAAGACAAAAGAACACCAAGTTATTATCCTAGAGTTGTCTGCATTATTCAAGCATGAAAAGGTCAATTACAGAACAAAAGCATCAGTTTGAATCCAATCATACATCTCTGATTAGATAAAAGATGATACATCTGTATTCTGTGAAGTATCATTATTCTCACTTTTAGCTCTATACAAGTGAAAGAAGTCTATGCGTTTGAATTGTATCAATTTACCGTGTATATTCAAATTCGATAATCCTAAAAGTGTTCTCTCAACACGTTTTATACATCACTTTAGAGCAGCATGGTACAAAGTCAACAGTAGAGGACCTAAACATAACTCAGAGATAGGAAATGAAAAAAGCAACCCTTTGCCATTGATGTCAAAGGGGGAGGAAGAGAAAGCAACAGGAGAAAGAGCAGGCAAACAGGAAGAGCAAACAACAGGAGGAAGAGAAGGAAAACAGGAAGAGCAAACAACAGGAGGAAGAGCAGGCAAACAGGAAGAGCAAGCAACAGGAGAAAGAGCAGGCAAACAGAGAAAATGTATTGCCATCAATGCCAAAGGGGGAGATTGTTGGAAATGTTGCCTTTGATGGAAAAGGAGGTAGCAGATGTAGAAATAGGAACAGTTACAAGGAGACAAAGAAAGACAATGGAGGCAGCAAAGAGGAAATGAATATAAAGGAGAAAGGCAGAGGCAGAGGAAGTAAATACAGAGACAGAGCCGTTATCACAGCAGTAGAGGCAGAGGCAGAATGACAGAAACCGCAGAGGTAGAGGCAGAGGCAGAGAAACCGCTGTTATTCCGAGAATCTTTTACACAGCCGGGCGTTACACATAACATAAATTACATTCCAGGCTTTATATTCAAATGTGCAGTGGAATGCAATGAGATTGGATATGTTTTGAATCAGTTGGCATTCACTGTTTGAATTATGTTTAAAATTAATCCCCAGTTTTGAACAAAGCACTTGTATTCGATTGACATGAAGGTTATATATATGGTTTATATATATGCATACACCAAAGAACTGTGCGTTATATATATATGGTAGGACTGTGTGGAAATGCCAGAGACCAAGGCCACTTATGAATGGAGCAGAACCATAGTCGTAACAAAGAATATATATATAATTGAAATGCGATGAATAGTTCTATATATATATATATATATATAATTGAAATCGTGGAGGACCGGAACCTGGAGCGTAGGGAGAAGTGGAACCGTGACGGATGAGCAGTAACGGCGGTATGGAGGAACAGTAAAGCGGAATGGTGGTATTTTTCGCACCACCCTTATACGGAAAGTGGTATTGAAGGAATGGGCAGCGATTCCATAGACTATCTGACACGTGGCCAGGCTACTGTTCCAATACCACCACTTAAAGTGCGCCTTCGCGCGTTAAAAACCGATGTTGGATGCCGAGCGAAATGCACACGGGTCGTTGATCTGGAGAAGGGCCATCGGACGGTGATCATGCGTCAAACTTGCCTGGATTTTAACCAAGGTGTGTGGAGGATAACCCGAGTATGGAGTGCCATCGCGCATTATTGTTTGCGCATGTTGATTTAGCGATATACGTTGGATCGAGCAACGTAATACCAACCATCGGATGGGTGTGTGGGTTAACAAAGCGTATAATAAGTGCAGAGTGAGATTGCCAGGTTGGAATATGATTGGAAATGAAGCTTGGGATGCATTTACACACAGTTAAGTGAAATATTGAAAAGTACTGGGAATATGGTTGATTTACTAACACTTCAGATTTAAGCATTGGAACTGCCAGTGTAGAACAAAGCAGAGATTGTGAGATTGCTCGAACTTGGGAAATGATTGGGCATGAAACTTGAATGCAATTATGGAAAAGGAAAAAGAAGAGGAGAGCATGCAGAGATGAAAGTTCGGTGAACAGGAATAGGTACAGGAATGAGTTGGACAGGTGAATAAGCACAAAAAACAGGGAATATGCAGATGACAGTGAACAAAGTGTATGCAGAACAGGTTCTTAACAACAACAGAAAAAGACAAATCTAGTAAAGCCAAAATCCAGAAAAGGAGCTGAGTGAAATTGAAATGTGTAATTAAAAATGTGAATGTAAATGTTGTAATTATTTTTATTGTTTGTGATGCAAAGGCAAGTATCCTAAGGAAAAGACAAAATCCCACTGTAGCATGGAAATTTGTACATATTGTTATAATTTTAAAAATGAGTTGGATAAAGGAATGAGAAGATAGAAGCCAAAGAGTCATGACTGTTCACTCCAAATTCCTTGTGAAATACAAACAGTCATGTGAGAATTTCTATATATAATATCAATTTGATAAGCTCAAAAGGGAGAGAGAGCAAATATATAGAATACAAAATATAGAAGAATAAAGCAGATAAGATTAAGAGAAGAAGAGCAGATACAGAACATAGCTGATATCTGGAGTAAATCAGTAAACATTCAGTTTGATAAATTGAGGAAGTTGGAGCTTCCCTATCAAGTTGCAGCTTGATAGATGTCAGTTGTAGCTGACTAAGGTTAAAGCCTCCTGTAGGTTGGTGCCTGCAGAAAATTGAAGGGAGTTGGTGCTTCCTTGCAAGTTGTAGTTTGCAGAATTGAGGTTGGAGCCTCCTGTAGGTTGGTGCCTGCAGAAAAACAGTGGTGAGAGGGAGTTGGAGCTTGCCTTTGCATCACAACAATAATAAGATGTGGTTTTCTCCCTTTATGGGTTTCAACTTATATCTGGTGTCTCTGTGCATGATATTTATGTATTGATCTGATATGTATCATCTGCTAAATATCCGCTACTCTCATATTAAGTCTACTGCTATATTATACTAACACTTGTTGCTTACATTCTAAGATTACTCACACATTAAATTGGATATGAAATGAAGGTGTAAATAAGTTTAATGAAAAGTTCTAAAAGATCATGAATGTGTTAAACTGATTCACCCCCCCCCTCTCATTTTAACTAAAGGTTCAACAGTAACCCGCCTTCGGCTAAAGTTCACAAGTACATTATCGTAGTTGTATACTACTTCACGAAGTGGGTTTAGGCTATGCCTACTTTTGGGAATGATAGTGAGACAACATCTCTTTTCCTCTTCAATCAAGTCATTTCTCGCTTTGGTATTCCCAAAGAGATTGTCACTGATCATAGTAGTCACTTTCAGAACAATATGATGGTTGAATTGGCTCTGAAATTAGGTTTCTGGTAGGAGCATTCGTCTCCTTATTATCCTCAAGCCAGTGGGAAAGTTGAAGCCATAAACAAATCCTTGAAGACAATTCTTCAGCGGACTATTGATAAAGCCAGATCCAATTGGCATATTATGATGTATCCTGCACTTTGGGCATACCGGATGTCAGTCAAAACTGCAACTGGTTTTACTCTGTTTCAACTAGCTTACGGGTTGGAATCTATATTTCCTATTGAGTGTGAAATTCCCTCTCTTAAGTTAGCTTTCGAGCTTCTTCCTGACACTTCTAGTCTCGAAGAACGCCTCCTTCATCTGGAACATATTGATGAGCAGCGTTGAGATGTAGCTATGATGAATGAAGCAGATAAGAAACGAGTAAAGGTTCAGTACGATAAGGTGGTCAAACCTAGGGTCTTCTCTGAAGGTGACCTTGTCTTGGTTTATACCCAAGAAAAGGATTCCATTGGGGCACGTAAGATTAAATCCATGTGGTATGGCCCCTTCATCGTTAAAAAGTCCTGAAGAAAGGATCTTATACCTTGATTGATTTTGATGGAAATGAGTTGGCGGAGCCCAAAAATGGGCTCTATTTGAAAAAATATTATGCCTAGGCTTTGGCCTAGTATCTTGCTTTGCTGTATATTTTTTTTTTTGTACATATCTAGGTTTTTTATTTTATGGCGTGATTTTGATGAAGTTGATTTGCTTTGGCAGGTGTTATTGGATGTCATAAGTCACTTTGGTTTCGCCGATGGTGCTAGTAGACATACCTGGAACTTAGCTTCCACGGCTTGGGTACTTCATTATCCATCCGGTTAGTTGTTAGTATCAATAGGTGTCTACATTGGTCCTGCTTCGAACAACGTAGCAGAATACACTGCAGTGATTAATCTACTCTTGGAGGCAATATCTTTGGGTGTTGATGCGTTAGTAGTTTTCTTGGATTTGCAGCTGGTGGTTTCGTAGTTGAACAACACTTATTTGGTCTGAGACCCATTTTTACATTGGTTGTTTTTTAGGGTACGTTTGTTACAAATACCATTTCGATTTATAACATTCATTCATATTCCTCAAGCTGACAATTGGATGGCAGACTTATTTGCTAATCAAGCAATTGATTGGCATATTAATCATTCAATACTTTAAACAATATATCAAATACATCATACATTTTCATACATTTTGAGTCACCACATCACACAAATTGTTGTATATATATATATATATAGTCAGAGTGTTCAAAGATATAAAAAATTTGGACCATCATGTCCTACAAAATTAGGGCTTATGCCCGATCATGTTATCATAAAAAATATTATAGTCATCCGATCATATCTCTAAAATATACTCCTGAGGTCCCTGCCCAACATTCATGTTCCTATAGAACACGATGGCAGTCGCTAAACGGCGAAATAACCGCACCCAGTCTCGTGGTACTCCTACCACCCGTCTCTAGATCGCCTTTGGCGGGTCCTCTATAGAAACCATAGGCACTTGGCGAGTCAAACTCTCCAAGTTCCTCTATATGGCATGGAGTGTTCTCTCAGGTTCTTCAGCATCTGCCTCACCTCTACGGTGCTTGTGCCTTGGGTACCCCTCAATTCGGACTGGTACCATGTCTGCATCATGATCATCATAAGTTTGTAAGTCATTTAGTCCAATAAAAAACATTTTTTTTTCATTTTCATATTTTGAAAAAAATCACATAATCAAAATCAAACATTGCGATCTCATTGATTACACCCCATGCTGCACCGAGTGGTAGGAATAGATCTGGATCAGCACGAAATTCCATCCCAGCATATGGATAATCCTCCACTGGGATGACTTGTTCCTCCCACTATTGGAATAACTCATCATCCCAAGTGGTTCGGGGAACTTCACTTCCCCCTAATCTCTTCATCAGATCTGCCCATCGGGCTATTCTTGGATCTCTCAAGCTGCTAATAGTTGAGATGACTTTGGGCCAAAGCCCTGGGACCCTCTTGAAGAAGAATGCCATCAATATTGTACCATATCCGAAATGTTTCGTCTTTTCTTTCTGGATTGAAGTTAATTGTCTCTTAATATTTCTCAGTAAGGATGTGCACCAATCAAAGAGATGAATCAAGCATTCTATTGCTATACTCATTTGTGTCCTCGAAGCCTGATGTGAGTCCTGCTACTCTGCCAATGGTGAAGAGAAGGATATTCATGTATAAATCCTTCAAATCTCTGATAGGAATCTAAGTTCCTACCTTTTGTGCATCCTCTACATAGTAGACTTGGACATAATCCTCTAAAGTAAGCCCTCCAACAGGCTTTCCGTGTAAGTCTACTAGATCTCCTCTCTGAGAGAGTCCAATGATGAAATATATATCTTCTACTTCTATATGTAGTGGCATATGATCAATTATGAAGCAGTATTCTTCTGGTTCCCAATGATCAAACAACATTTGAAGCAACCGTACATTGCTTCTCATATTTGGCATTTGAAAAACTTGAGCAAATCGCAATTTCGGGGAATATCTAATGAAGTTTGATCTTCCATCACTTCATTATCAATTGAACTATGTTCACGCTCTCTCTAACTGATAGACATCCTGAAAAAATCATTAACTCATTGATTAGATTCAAAGTTTAAATTTTCACTCTGCGCATACACGACCTTGTTTGTACACAGTCGCATATGATACGCAGGTTCGTCCACACGAACCCACGTATGCGCAGAGGGTTTCATCAAAAAATCTATTTTCTACGGTCAAATTTCAAAAAATTTACCTTAAACATGAATGAAATTGATGGAAAGGATGATTTTAGAGCTTACCTGGTATATTTGGTGCGATTTTACGGTTGTTTTCTCCGGTTTTGAGAAAAGGAATTTTTGCTCCAGAAGCTCCTTCTCCACTTCTGCAAAGTGAAAATGCCCCAAATGTGAGTCAAATGGTGTATTTATGCCCAGGATTTGAAATTTTTTTGAAATTTTTCCTTAAGCTTATTTTTCAAATTTGATTAAGGTTGTATAACCATTTGGCTTGTAAGTGTTGGGAAAAGTATTTTTTTAGGTACATGTTGTTGAATTCGATATTTTTCTAGTTTTGCTTTGGATCCATGACCGTTGACCTGTCAAGGTAGGTATAAGATTTTGAACTGGCATATAGGTTAGGGGATACACTTTTCGTTGCATTTTGCATACTACCCTCCATTCTAATCACTTTCCATAGGGTTGATCCCATCATGTCATGAGTACTTAACCCATTTCACTCGCCGATTTTTTAAAAATCATGACTTGGTGGTAGAGCCTTCTTTTACATGTGCTTCCTAGTTAGTTCCTCACTAGCATTTGTCGCCCATGCTGCAATTCTTATAGGCTCAGGAGTCCTCTTTAGTCTCGCCATGTATTATACGTTGAAGCTTCATTCTTCTTCTTCTTCGCTATCATTTTTCTGGTCATTACCCTAGAGGCTCCCTTATGTTGTCGAGTTGTATTACTGCATTGCATATTGACTACTTGTTTATCCTGGCCTTTAGCCATCTTCATTTGGACTCATGTTTAAGCCATCTTTTAACCAATTCTTTATGTACAAGTTAACCATGCAATCACTTAGCTTCTGCAACTTGACACCTTTACCCATGGATGGAACATTCCTCTGAGTGTCACTTACCAGTTTTCACCACCTTGCATTGAGCATAGGATTGTTCCTCTCCCAGGAACTAGTGCATCTGTTTCGCGACACTCGTTCTATCCTTTGTACTATAGCATTATTTTATTCTTTTTCAGGCTTTGAATATGAAAAAGACAAAAAAAAAAATATTTTGAAAAAAGAGCGGGAACGGGATACTTCTTCCATATTTGATGGCAGCTACAGTGTCAGTTTTGTCGCCCTTGAACAAAGCACAAAAAAAGCTAAGTCTTTTGTCCATTTGGGATGGTTTAGTTTTGACTTAGGAGAAGCCATAACCTTGTTTCATGAGTCAGTACTCCCCCAGTTGGTTATCTCTTCCAATCATATTGAGGGTTTGTTTATGCCTCCTACATGAAAAACTTATACAAAATTATCATTTGCTGCCATAGTCAAACATGAGTCGTGCTTTTTTCCAAGGGAAGTTAACCTGATTCGGCCTTTCTGCAGTGTCTCTTGACTCATTTTCAGTCGGCCTTCCTAGTCTTGTCAGTATCTTGTTCTATCACATTAGATATTTGGTCCTTTGCTCGTGCTGGTTTGAGAAGGTCTCCATTGGCTTCTTGCCTGTGGGTTTGTCCCTTATCGACTACAACATATTGCTCTGAGAGTAAACCTAGAGCTACACCCTGGCCCTATTTACATCGTTGATAGGTGACCTTGTACTCAGCATTTGATCATCATCATGGGTCTTTGACTGAGTGGTTTCCCTTGTGTTCGACCTCATCTTGCATTATCACACCTGGGATTCGTGCAGTACCTTGATTTCCATTTGACCCTATCGGTGGATATCTCGCCTCTTTGTCAGCTTTCATTATTGTTTGGTTCATAGGGTTTCTGTAGTACGCTAGCTTCATCTTGTGCATGCCGGAAATGTACTTCGGGTTGGTTACTTCACTCTACTTCATCTGATTCCTTCCAAATCTTGGCCTGCAGGTTACACTTGTGCTCAACTAATGTAGGATGCCTTAATGCCTTCCTTCCAGCAAATCTTTTCCCATCGACTCTGATTCATTGCTCTGGGAATAAGGTCTAGAGTCTTTTTGTCAGTACCTTAGGGTTTGTAGTCATTAGTGGTAGACTCTTCACTATCAACGATGAGGATAAATCAATGCCTCCTGATTGATAGATTCTTTCAAGTGTTCGACTTCAACTCATTCATTCGCACTGGCTATTTTGTACTGGGGCACCTTGACACTCATTATCATTATCGGTGGGTTGTCTCGTGTTTGTTAACGGTATACATCAATGACCAGTAATCAAACGATTTCTCACATGGTCGACTTCAGCTCATTTATTCCCATAGTGTAGAATTTTTCCATGGTGATCGGCGAAGACCTCGGGTTTGCATCAGCATGCCTTGGTTCACTTTGACAGTTCCTTCAGTTTTCTACCAGTGACGCCATCCACCCTTATATGTTGCAGTTTCATCACAACAACATCTTATATGTTGGCTCCCGAGTTGCATGTTGTACCATTTGTTCCACCACTTATGATTTGGTACTTGGAGATTCAGTTGTGACTTTTGTGATCAGATATATGTTGCAGCATCATTGATCAGTCTTCTATATGTGATACTTTGACTTGATTTTGACTTGTACTCCCGGGCAGTGATCAAATGATTCACTATGTACTTTACATTTCAGCTATACTTGTATACATATTGGATCCACTCTATCCTTCATATGCGGACATGCTTTTCTTTCACTGAGCATGGGTATGCCCGCCTCAGACATGAGCTATCTTTCTGATCTCTCTCACTGGTTTTTTGGCAGGCTGAAATCTAGTGAAGTCCTCTCTAGACCTCGCAAGGTTCTTTCTATGCACATAATACATTTTGGCCATCATGTAACCCTTCTAACCTCGTATATTAGGGGACATCTATTATAGCACAATTTATCACCAGCTTATACTTGATTATTTATACATTGGCCTTGGGCAACCCTTTCCTTCAGACTTAGACTTATTTCTCAAAAAACAGTATCTTAAACCCCATACGCGACTCTACCCAGACTTTTCCGTGTATATACGTGAGTCCATACATAGAGAACCACGTATGCCATTTTAATCATTAAAAATATATATATTTTCCCTATTTTAGAGGTGGGGTTTACGGTTGTTCCAGTAACTTAACCACCCCAGCCCGTGGCCTAACTTTTCCAAACTGTAAAAACTAATTTGAGGGAGTATAAAATCCCCTCAAGGGAATGGCCTGAGGGAGGAAGAGAGAGATAAATATATATATTATACGATGTTGGAGCCCTATCCAAGTCTAATATATTTTCGTGCCTCCTGCACTTCCCAGATATGTTTTGGAAACCCTTGTTTCCTGGAGATTTTCATCACGCTATATGAAATCCATTGTGCATTCATCTTGGAAGAAATATTGAGAGGCTAGGGCTGGGCAGATCTAGAGGACGGTATGCTCGAAGACCGTGGCAGACTTCAGGTGATCTCTCCACGTTTATTTATTGTACATGTCATTACTAATAGAAGAAGCCATCTTGTTCCTGATGTTTACGTGTCAATTATCTTTTATACATGTGTAATGATCATCAATTGAACATTTAATATTGTTTTTATGATGTTATGCATGATTTCCACTAACATCTAGAACATATATATGTTGTACAACTAGGGTTTTGTGTTCGTTCTTTGCTGATTTACAGATTTCGGAGCACAAAGTGTTGCAAGGGGTTTGCACCCCGCAGGATCTACTTCAACCGAGGGACATCTGGGTAAGTTCCACAACCTGTAGATTCTAGTTATTTGCATAGAAGTTGGTTAAGTGAGTCCTTCCCGTAATGGCATGCCCCTGATCTGTGAAGGTTAATCAACCCAAGACATTTAGGGTAACAATTCCCGAAACATACCCTGAAAAAACCATGGGGTGCATGGATTGTGGAGGGTTCACAACTCAAACTTGTGATTCTAACAAATATTTACCAAATTATGTGTAAATAAGATCGAAAAACATGCTAGAAAACCCTACAAAAAGTATAACAAGAGACTATGCCCTAAATTAATATTTACAATAAAAATAAATACCAAATTAATTAATAAAATTTGAAATACATACATATGTATTTGGAGACCAAATTTGTGACCCCTAGCAATGGTTTCTACTATGTCTTCTTTTTTAATTTTTAATGTCATGAATGTAATGGAAGTTGGGGTCTCAATTTTTTGTCTAATTTTCCTCTTCTTGTGACAAGTTTTCTCATTTTATTTGATGCTAATCTTATAGTGCATTGAATTTGGATTTTTCTATGTGATCCTTTATGCCCCATGTTTGTGGTTGTCACATTTAGTTAGTGAAAGAGGATACAAATAAATAACATTTATGATTCAAAAGAACAGATAATGAGAACCACATAAGAATTTCCGCATGTTATTTTGCGCCTCAATCATAAAAAACATACAAAAATAAGGGATTGGACAACAAAGATTTGTATGAAGCTTTAAAGCAAGATATTGCCACATATTATCAACAGAGAGAATTTCTTTTAGTGGGATATTTCAATGCTAGAACAACAAATCAACAAGCTAGTATTCTTTGTTGCAAAGAGGATCATAATCCTATCTGGCTCATTGAAGAGGAGAATTATCGATGGTTGAGATGTTCAAAAGATGAAAAAGTTAGTAACCATTTTGGAGAGGATTTGCTTACATTGTATGATGCTTTCAACTTAATTATCTGCAATGGTATAGATATATGGAAAAAGTTCAGGAACTTCACTTGCAACACATACAATGGGGCAAGTGTCGTTGACTATATTATTTGTTCACAAAGCTTAATATAAAGGATAGATTAAGTTAAGATTGGAAAGCATATTTGGGACTTAAAATCATATCATAACCTATTTTATATAAATTTATCTTAGTTAGAAGAATGATATAATAGAAGGAAAACCCAATGTTCTCAATAATCGACATAAATGGGAAAAATTCTTCTAACAGAGGAAAATTTCACTATCTTCAAAAAAATGTTGGAGAGATAAATTCAGAAGGAGAAAATTGGTCCGCACCAAAGCCTCAACAGCCATGAGTTAAAAAACATAATTCAGGGTGCACTTGATAAGTGCAAAAGCGTAAAAAATAGGAAATCAGAATCAAATTGTTTTCTCGTGAATGCATGTTCGATTAAGAATGAAAAATGGAAATGGAACCTTCAAAAAGGAAGGTGAGGAGAAGATGAATGTAAAGTTATATAAGCATATTTTAAAAAGGAATAACTATGAGTTCGTGCAAACAAGGTGAAAAGAGTTGATATATCTAGGCAAGAATAACCCAAAATGTTTTTGGAGGGAACTTCAACCAAGGAGGAAGCAAATTGAAAATAATATTACAGCCAATCAGTGGTTTGACTATGCAAGAAAAATATATGAAAAATAATTAGAGGTTGAGCCTCCTCCCAGGATCAACATAACTACAAAGTTTTTCACAGTACAAGAGGTGGAGGCAGGAATTAAAAATTTGAAAACAGGGAAGGAAAAGGACTTGGTTGAACTTCAAGCATAATATTTAAAGTGGGGAATGAACATCCTGGCACTGCACATCATGGAAATATTCAACAACATTATTCGGAAAGGATTCCCAAGGGATTGGGCAACTATTCTAGCAATACCCCTTTTTAAAAGTGGAGACATTAATAATCCTTCCAACTATAGAACCATTATGATCAATCCTTTGCTTGCAAATATTTTCAGCGACATGGTAGAAAATAGAATCAATAAGTGGGCAGAAGTAAAAGAAAAGAGGGAAAAAGGGCAACAAGGTTTTAGGCTGAATAATTCTACAGCAAATCATGGTATAATACTAAGACACATTGTTGAAAAGGTTTGGGGGAACAAAGAAGAAGTATTTTTCTACTTTGTTGACTTCAAAAATACATTTGACATGGTCCCTAGAGATAAGTTGTGGTTTAGAAAGGAAGAACTTGAAATTCCTTTGCAATATAGAGTTGTTGTCCATAGGCTTTATGAAGAGGTGAAAGTTAAAATTAGAACTTCAGCAAGCATTTCAAAAAGTTTTAGAAGTGACATCAGAGTCAAGCAAGGATTCCCTTTATCCCCTACCCTTTTTGGTTTATATATTGACAAATTGGAAGAGTGTTTAAATCTACAAGGTGGGGATGGTGTTCGGTTGGGGGATTTTGTGATAAATCTTCTTCTATATGCCGATGATCTTGTATTGATTGCTAAATCGGCCCATGGATTGCAGATGCGCCTATATGTCCTTGGGCATTTTTGTAAAGCAGTGGGGATGCAAGTAAATACCAGTAAAACAAAAATAATGAGTGTATCTAATAAAAGGAAGCAAAGCCAGCATACGTTCTTCTTTGAGGGCAACATTCTTGAAGAAGTAAATGAATACAATAACCTCAAGATCGATTTCAACAACAAGCTTAATTGGGAGGATTGCAGAAAGAAAATAGTTTTAGGAGGGTGAAAAGAATTATATGCACTTCAAAACAGATGTAGAGAGGAAAATTTATGGGATTGGAACACGATTAAAGTGATTTTTGGACTCCTGGTTTTTCCAATGATATTATATGGGTGTGAATTGTGGGCTAGCAACATCCCTGCTTCAAAATGGAAACAAATTGAGAAAATCCAAAAATGCTTGATCATGAGCAAGTTAAAAATAAAAATTTCAGTTCCTTATGAGATAATGTTGAGTGAAACAGGAGAAACTCCCATCGAAGCAATTGCTATGGTGCATATTATAAGGTATCTAAAAAGAATTGGGTAAATGGGAGGAGGTAGATGGTCAAAAGTTATCTTCAATGAAGGCACAAGTGAAAGAAAGAAATCATGGATGAAAAAAAAAAAACAAAATAACTACCATGATAAAAGGGTATATGGGGAAAGAGTACATTGGAGCTAACATTCTGTGGAGAGAAAATATTATTATTTCTCAATTAAGAACTAACTCACATCAACTTCGGTGTGAACGAGATGGTGGAAGAGACCTAAAGAATCTTGGGAAGAACGAGTGTGTAATTTTTTCACTTCTAGGGCAATGAAATTGGAAAATCATTTCGTTTTGGAATGTGATGCCTTCAGATACACCGGGGATAGTTATATTAGTATGTTAGCATCAATTCCATGGCATTTTCTTTTCAGTGAGGGGATTGTTAGAAGGTTGGGTTAGGTCATTATCAATTTGAGTAAGAAAATTATTGATTGCAAAAGGTAAAAAAACAAAGAGGTTGGTAGTCCCAAACACTATTTTTAGTCTCGTAGACGTTGAAATATCATTCATTCATTCATCTGTGTATATTGTTTTACCTCTGTAGACAATTCTAGGTCAAGGAATTGTTTCAGAGCATCTAAAATGTTTTGTTTTAATTTGGATTTTTGGATAATCAATGCTTTAAATAGTTAAACATATGCAAACTCTTAATTATTTATGATATATTAAAAGGGTTGACTCTTCACCTTTAACAAAATTTTAGCTTTGAAATGATATGTAAGGTTGAACTTAAGAAAATATATGATTGATTAAATATTAAAACAAAGTATTTAACTAATCATATACAGATGATGCGTGTAAAATAATTTTACAACCAAACAAAATATATTTAAAGCTTAAGGGGAAGTTATAAATTAAAGATGTAGAGGGATTAATTAAAACATTTAGTTAAAATTAAATAATCTCTATAATTGATGATAACTTCACAGTGGCTTTTAGATAGATTGGTATTCAATCTTATTTTACCCATATTTCCTATTAATTTCAAACATATGCAGAAATAATCAAAATGAAAACATGAATAAAAACAGAAGTAATCACAGGAACACAAGTTGTTTCAAGATGAATCCAGAATCATTTTATTAATCTCATAAAAACTTAGAGTATTAAAATTTTCTTACTAGTTTATCACAAGGGTTCAACCCTTCATACTTCGATCTACAAAATATCTATAGATTTTTTCGCCAAAATATCTTGATTTAAATATCAATATTTATTTAAAAAATATCTTTTAAAACTAATTACAAAAATAGCACTAGAAAATAGGAACCTTGAACTGCTTGAACATCTTGCACAAAATTTGAGGCTTATGTTGATGACTGAGGCTATAAGACTGCTATTATGTTTCCTTTTCCAATTATATGTCATTTTTCTCCTATAAATATGCATGTTGTTGTTGAAAGTTTGTTGCCTGCTACTAGAAACATGTGATTTGTTCAGTCAATGAGCTGACCTATTTTTTCCCATCTGTCTTCATCAGGAATTGAGTACTTTATCAAATTTTTGTAAGCTTATCCACTTCAGTGTATTTCTGAAAGGTGGGTTTGACTAAAACAAGTGTTTGATCTCATGTTGGATTAATAAATCAAAACTCAAACCTTAAATAAATGCCTTTCCTGTAATGGTTCCCTTGATCTTAGCAAATCTTGATTTACATGTAGCTATAAAATTCAATCTACGTTGGTATTCTTCAAAATGAACCAGTTTGCCTCCCATTCCTCTCAAACCAGGAAGTTCTTTATGATGTAGCACATTAAAAATTTTATGAAACTTCTAGATGCTAGCTTCTAAATTATGAGTCATTTTCTAATTGCAGCTTTAAATTTCTCTTATTAAGTATCCTTCTCACTTCCAGAATAGTTTCAGTTATGTCTTCTATATCTGCAAATTATGTTCAACTATTATCTTGAACATGTTTTCCTTCTCTTTTTCTAATTCACCAACTTCGTTGGTTTGTGGATCCTTTGTAGTGGGAAGTTTTAGTTGTTTCCTTAATGCTAAGATATCAACATTCTTTCTCTTGATCATTTATTTAGCTGCTTTCACATCATTAGGATCATATCCTAACTTAATCACCAGATCTTATAAAGATTTACTTTTAGTATCCTTAGCTAAAGATGATTTTTTTTCTAACTTTAGTTGTGACTGCATATTTACTGAAACTTGCAACTTCGATGTTGCCATTGTTAAGCTATTCAGAGTAAACTAAATCATTTCTCCAGCGTACTTGTGTAAGTCAATCTGGTCAATAGCATGAATTTCTTTAGTATCAAAAGAAAAAATATTTTTTTTATAATCTTTTTAGAGTCTTAGGGAATGGAACTTTAGGTTCCAAAAAATCCATTTGTAACTATCCTTTCTCAGTATCAAATTCACGAATGAGTCTGTGCTGAGAAGCTGAAGTATGCTTCCAAAATTCAGAATAGGTGCTAGCCTTTAGTGCTTCATTTTTCTTTTTGGTCTCCTTGTATCTAGAAAAAATACTTGGTTCAGTTGGACTCTGATTTAGCTCTCCTACCTCATGAGCTGCTTCTAATGGATCTTGAGAGACTGAGGATACATGAGAACTTGAGAAAATATCTTCAATTATTGGAAAATTTGTAGCATAGGGACTTGTTAGAACCAATGTAGTCTGTTTCTGTGAACTTTCTTCCTGAAATTGTTCATTGAGGGGGTTATTTTTCTTCTTATTATTATATATTAAAAATTATGTTTCTTGAACTTTTAAAACTGAAGGAGAAAAACTTTCCATTATTCTCTTAGCATGCTTCTCTTGTGGAATTGGAGTCTGTGATGTTGTTTAAATGAAGACTTGTTCTTCTGCTTCGAACAATGTATTCTCATGTCATTCTTCTTGATTCATATATTGTTAAATTTATGGTCTGGGAGTGTGTGCATAAGGAGTAGTTTTTTGTTCTATCCTTAACTTAGAAATAATCCTGAAGGGATCATAAGACCAGGTAAAGCTTAATTTTAACTTCATTTGTTTCAAAACAAGGTCTAACTCCTTTGTTGTTGCTCTGGTATTGCAAATGAATGGCCCAATCTGTGATTTTAACTTGAATTGAGACTTCTTTTTAGCTAACGCAAAATGCGGCTCATCCATATTCATTATCTACATGATATACTCTAATACAAAAATATTGATTGGAACAAACTTAGACAAATTATATGAAGGAAGTTCACCATATACTCTGATCTCTGTGTAGTTTTGATACATGTACCAATATCCAATTTTTGTCTGCTCGCTGAGGTGGAGAATTCTCTTGATTTCAGGCGAATTTCTAGGAACAACATCATTATTGAGAAAGCATGAAACTATATATAGAAACTTATTAGTGTAATCACTGCAGGAAAATTCATTGGTGTTCTTCCTTACAAAGGAAGTCCAATGAATTAAAAATTGAGGATTACCCTGTTCATCTAACTTCTGTAATGGAAACTAAAATTTATCCGCTTGATGAAAAAAGAACAAATATGCAAGAACTGATGTGTATTTAAATGATCCTTTAGTAGAAAACTTCAAGAATTGATCATGGATATATTTTGATATAAATTCAGTGTAATTGAAGACAATTGAGGGTTTTTCATCTATTGAAAATACTGATAGAAATCCTAGAATAGTTTCATCGACCCATTGACCTATTGGATAACCTAATAGACAAAAAACCATTGAGACAACCTGTCTAGTCATTAATGGAAACATTATGGAATGGTATGGAGGATTTTTTCTTGGTAATTCTGCATTTTTAGGTAAAAATATCTCAAAAATCTTACCTCTTTGAGGGAAAGTGATTTTTTTATAGATTTCCATGAGGGAGTCTACAGAAAAAGGGAGCAGAGGAGCTGAAAGTTTAACTTGAAGCATTTGGCATATAAACTCAGGGGATATTGTGAACAGAATATCATTGTTTTGAGAAATAATGGCTCTTTGACTTGGAATGTACTTAAAATGACATCACGCTACAAATTCTGAAAATAAATGAGTCTGAGGGAAAATGAATTGAGGCAGCAAGGAGTCCCACATGCTCAATTCATCACTAGCATCAAAGAATTTCTATTTGGCCCAATTGTGTAGTTCATAGAGATCGAACTTACATTGGGTCTCAGAAATTTTGTATTGTTGTTCAACTAAGGGTAACTTATCTAAGTCTACAACAAGGGGCAACATTGGATTTTCTTCAATATTTTTAGATTTTCCTTTAGAGGAAGACATGTTGAAGATGTAATTAGGTAAGGACTGTCGTTTTACCAAGTGATTAGCATGATTATTACAATAAACGACAAAACGTCAAATCATACTTTATAAAATGATCCAATCAGTCGCTAATTAATATTTAAACTACTTATCAACTAATTAATAATATATGTATGGTGAAATTTTAGATTAGCACGCCTTATGCACGAGATTTATTTATTTTTTTCTTTTTTTTTCTTTTTTTTCTATATTTTTATATCATTTTATTTTTCTATTTTTCTTTTACATATTTTTTCTTTTATCCCCTTTTATTTTTTATTTATTTTTTCTACCAATATACATGATACAAAGAAATTACAACATATACATTCACTTTTTCATTTATTAAAATTCCTTTAATTGTGACTCCGTGAATTTTACAATCACATGACCTTTCTTTGGGAGACCTAAAAATTGTTGTGTCATGCATCCCTTTTCCAAAGTCTTACATCCCATATTTAATGTGGGATTCAAAATCTTAGCCTATTGATTGATAATATATCCCGTAAGTGGCCATTTCTTACTCTATGATAATTTATTTAGTTTTTTGGTATAGTTTATTGGATTGTGTATGATTTTTTTTTAATTTAGATTTAATCTTATTTTAACTAAGGAAGTTTCGGTAATATTTACATTTTATAAATTATTCGTATAGAGAAAATAGTAATTAGGTTTGTTTTATATCCATATGATATGAGTTGATTTCAACCATTACCATTATAACTTTAATTAAGGATAACACTTGTGGGACATCCACAAGGTTTCAAATTGATGACCATTGCACAAAGGAGTGCCTTAATTGTTCTATGTCTCATGGGCATACTTCAAACTATATAGAACTAATACACTATTATATTTGTAATGATAAACATGAGTCACTTATTCAAGTGTAGGGCTTTAAAAAAAAAGGATATTTGCATGTCTAAGATGCATAGACCAATTTGAGGGATAATATTCTATAAATTTATATAAAATTGTGCATGCAAACAACAAGGGTGTTCTACCACTAGTTCATAAGTTTATAAGTCACCAAGAATCAAATTAATGGAAAATTTGAAAATAGATCCCCTCGAGCTTATGGGTACATTTTATTTCCTTAAAAGGTCTAAAGATGTTAAATAAAAAGCTAGGAAAGATTTTTTCCTAGAATCATTTAGTTGAAGAACTAGATCAAGTTGTAGTTGATAAGCCAAAAATGAATGAAGAAAAACTCCTTATTTTATGAGCTCCATTATTGATGGATGTATTAATAGCTCATCTATAAGTTCTTATGCACATTTTAAAAAATTCCCATATTTTATATTTCGCGATATATCAAGAAAATAAAGAGACACCTTGTCGAAAGAGACACTGAATCTTTAGGGAAAGACATTTCACTTTCATGTACCAAATATGATAGAATATACTTATTGTTAAATAAGTAAAATGAATAATATGCAAAATCTCCATGGATTTTGAAAAAGTAAGAGCTAAAAAAACTAAAAAATGTCATTTTTTGAATAATTATGCTTATTTCAGAAAGAGTTGCCTACAAGTTTCATGACCTACTTGTCCATTTACTCATACATATAGTTGTTAAAATTCAAATGGTAAGTGCCATATTAATGAGGTCAATGTTTCAATTGTTGAGAGATATATGGAAACACTAAAAATATATGTTCAACAAAAAACACATTTGGAGGTTTGCATGGCTGAAGTAAATATATTGAATGAAGCATTTTTCTTCCTATGTTAATCCCTTGGTAAATATTTTGAATATGGAAAATTATTGTGGGATGAAGAAGCTACATTTGATATTATGGATGGAGAAAAGCCTTAATCTAAGGGTATATTGGTAATTAAATTCATGACCAATATGGTAATTGTTTTTCAGTTCTTCACTATAAAAATTGTCATTTTCAAATTTAAAGACTGAGATCTAGAGTTTGAAATACATGTTGATTGTTTACAAGGTGTCAATGAATGTTTTATGATCGACAATTTCATTCTATACCACATGGATTGTATGTTGAATTTCCACAACACTCAAGAATTTGGGTTTGGTCTTAGAATCTCTGACGTAAAGACACTCAAATGCCACAAAAATACTACTTTACACATTGGAATAAACATAGCAGTAAATCATCTAGTGCACAATAAACAATTTTTTCACTTTTTCAACCCAAATTCGTTATATTAACAAACTTTAATACAACTGTCTAGGGATCCCATACCAGGGATAATGGCATCATAAAATCACTGGTACAAAAATACAATTAGGGCTTCGTGTCAATCCTTTGAAAACTAATATACCTTGAACAAAGTACAACTAACCTACTTTCTAATGTATCGATCTCCTTTCGGTACACGTACCTTGAATACAATTGTTGGCCCTTTAGCTTATAATCTACAACAACACCAATTTTCCTCTATCAATGATCACAAGTTCTTTAGGTCACTGAACATGGCTACAAGAAATTTTCCCTCTAGTTGCTCCTTTTTCCACCAAGGATTCCAACACATAGAGTCTTTGATCAGCTATTCACAAATCTGTTTGTGAACGACTCTTTGATCTGCCCACTTCTGCCACTTAGTTGCTACAAGATGATATTCAAGGGCTTAGAGGCTGCCCACTCTCACTGAAGAATACACCTGCAACACAATGAACTAGGGCTTGTATGACTGGCCCATTTGACTAGTCCTTATTTCCTTCAAGGTGTCAATCCCTCGGGTCTACATGTCTGCCTATTATAACAACCTTGTATTCCTTTAACAAGACTATACTTAGGGCTCAATGGACACCTTCTAACAACCCTCCTACTATACTTAAGATTCCTCTCAAAATTGTTGCTCCAACTCCTTTAGGAACATGCCTACATCACCTTGCAAATTCACCAACACGAAAGATGATAACCATTGTTATGGACGTTACCTCTTTTCCTCCAAACTCTCGTCCCTTTTCTCATTTTTCTTTGAGGTTTAAACCCTCTATTTATGGAACTCTATGACAGTGAAACAAACATCTAATGTTGGTCCAAAACATTTCAAAAATCTACGCTATCCAACTTTCTTTGGCCCTTCCTACTTGCAATATTACTCAGCCTTGAACGCATTGTTGTTCCAGCATGTCAAGACCTCAAATCAACCCTAAACTAGGGATTGGTCACACTTGCAATAACATCCAAAACCTTAGCCCTTATTCCAAGAGAATAAAACCCTTTACCTGCATAGAAAAATTCACTACACATGCCCAAACTTGTCCCAAATTTGGCCAACAGACTCCCTTATCTCGTCCCTATCCAAGACACCAATTAAGACACTCATTTTCTCATGTTTTATGCTTAGATTGACTCCTTAAGGGTTGTGAATTCCTTGGTTACTTCAAAACTCTTCCTCTAGGATTAATTTTATCTTGTGATGGATGTGCCAAATTAGGACTCAAGTCTCTTCTATTTATATGTTCTTTAGGTGCAACCCACACCCACCAAAAGACACTTCTTTAAGTTTGACTGACATGTTCATTATGTCAATCAACCCACACACATAAATAGAAAACTATTCTATCTCATTTGAAAAATCCTCCCTTTATTTTGTTAGTAGCTTCTTTCTCCATTAAGGATACCACACATGCTACAAGGTTCCAATCATCAAAAAAATGCTTGGCTTCACGCTCACATGCTTTGGGTACAAAACCCACCTCTTGGGTACTTATCCCACAAATGGATTTTGTGGTTCCAACTCACACAAGCCCTGTACCCAAGGCTATGTAGAACCTCCCAAGATACAAATTTAAACACTCACTCTTAGTGAGAGAGGTACTTCCACCACTAGGAAGTAACTAGTCATCATTCTCACTGCTGGCGACACTGGCTACACTCTTGTTTCTCACCACTCCACCATACATAGTAGCATGAACTACGCCCTTCTCAAAAGTGTCACTTTCATTAGAATCCTCCCACTTATTCTTCTCATTAAATTCTTTTAGGCCATCCCATTGTTCCTTATTGCTAATTGTATAAGTATCCTTTCTCTCCACTGACCACGCACTCTTCTTAGGCTACACATTCTCCCTTTGAACCTACAAAATACCTCTAGAAATTGACTCCCTATGAACCTCTAGAACCTACACCTACTTCTGCTTCTGCTTCTCTTGATCTATATTCTTTCCCATTAGCCTATATAGACAATGCTCCCTAACTTTGATGACCACTCTAGCAGAGTTAGAGCCTTAGTCCTAAGATTTGCTCGATCACTGAGATATAAAATATGTTATATATGAGCTCTGGTACATACAATTCATCTTGAACTCACATTAAATGACCTAACTCCATTTTGAATGGCACGATACTTGATCCAATGATCTCTTTTTGAACCTTATCTCCCACCATCATGTGCAACTCTGAGTCCCACTCAACTAGAGACTTAAACACATCACAGAAACCTATCATATGCTTCTATGCAACATTGTCCACTTACCATGCAGTCTCGTCGATGGCACCCTCAGAGAAATGAGAAATCATAGCAAAATATTCACTCTCCAACCTCCTGGAAGATCATCTAGCTCAATATAAGTGGTGACACTTGCAAGCTACTTCCCCTTCTTCTTCTCATTATCTCCTTGCTTCTTCTTCAAACACTTCATTGAATAATGATCGTACTCACCATAATTGAAACACTTCAACTTATTCAAGTACTTATTTTGATTTCCCTTCATTCTCCCTCTAAGAGCCATGTTATTATCAGAAGACTTCTTCTTCTCGTTAAGGTCCTCATACCATAATTCCTCTTGAATGAAGTCATCCCACAACATGTTCTAATCTAGCAGCTTCTCTCTGGTGATGATCCCTTTAATGAATGAGTACCATTCCTTGGTAAAACCCTTAAGAGAAATATTACCATCTCATAATTTTTAACAGTCTCACCAATTGAAGCAATCTCATCACAAACCTGAGATAATCTCACAATATATGATGCCACTGCTTCACCAAACATCATCTTGCTGGTGTTCAACTTATCCTTTAATACCAACAACTGATTCTCGTTCTTATTTTGGAACAAGTCCTAAAGAGATTTCCACATCTCAAGGGAAATGTTCTTCCCAGACATATGAGGTATCAAATAATCCTTGACGCCATCTAAGATGATTATCTTGGCCTTTATATCCATCTCTTTGTACATTTCTAGTTCTTAGGGTCAGTTGATTTCTTGATCTTTTTCTTGGAAAAGTCCCATATCCTATTCACCATCATAACCAACTTGATCCTTTCATTCCATGGACTATAGTTAGATAACCCTTCCAACCTGTCCTCATATCACTGACCAACTACCAACTTAGCCATTGCTATTAGTCCTTCAACAATAATTGAACCAACTCCCTTTTGATCTATACTCGTTTTGCACACTCTAATTCAGTGGCCCTTCAAAGTAGCTATGATGCCATGCTAGATTTCCATGGCACTTAAGAATTTGGGTTTGTTCTTAGAATATATGACATAAGCACACTCAAATTCCACAACAAGACTACTTTTCATAGCAGAATAAACACATCAGTAAATCAAATAGTGCAAAATATACAAATTTTTCACTTTTTCAACCCAACTTCGTTATATTAACAAAATTTAATACAACTGTCTAGGTCTCCCATACCATGGATAATGGCCCCCATACAATCACTAATACAAAAATACAACTAGAGCTTGGTGTTAGTCCTTTGACAACCAATGTACCCTGAACAAAGTAGAGTTGACCTACTTGTTGATGTAGTTGACTCCTCATCTCCTTTCAGTCCACATACCCTGAACATATCTGTTGGTCCTATAGCTTCCAATCTACATTAACACCAATATTTGTTTATCAATGATCACAAGTCCTTTAGGTCACTAAACATGGCTCCAACAATTTTTTCCTCTAGCTACTCCTTTGTCCACCAAGGATGTCAACACATAGGGTCTTCGATCAGTTGTTCACAACTACGTTTGTAAACAACTCTTTGGTATGCCCACTTCTACCACTTAGCTGCTACAAGATGAAAATTCAAGGGCTTGGAGGTTTCCCTCTCTCACTAAAGAATACATCTACAACAAAATTAAATAGGGCTTGTATGACTGGCCCACTTAACTGCTCCTTCTTTCCTTCAAGGGTGCCAATCCCTAGGGCTTACAAGTATGCCCCTTCTAACAACCACGTAGTCCTTTACCAATATGGGAAAATTATAATAACCCTCCAACTGCATTTAATATGCCTCTCAAAAATGCTCTTTTTTCCACTCATTGTTGCTACAAGATGACAAGTCAATGGCTTGAAGGTTGCCCACTCTCACTAAAGAATACACTTGCAACACAATGAACTAGGGCTTGTATGACTAGCCCACTTGAATGCTCCTTCTTTCCTTCAAGGGTGCCAATACCTAGGGCCTACAAGTATGCCTCTTCTAAAAACCTTGTAGTCCTTTACCAAGATTGTACATAGGGCTCAATGGACACCTTCTAACAACCCTCCAACTGTACTTAAGATGCCTCTCAAAACTCCTGCTCCAAATCCTTCGGGAACATGCGTATATTACCTTGAAAATTCACCAACATGGAAGATAATAACCATTTTTATGGACGTAACCTCTTATCCTCCAAGCTATCAAAATTGTGCTCATTGTTCTCTAAGGTTTTGGCCCTCTTGTTAGGAAACTCTGTGACAGTGCAATAGACCTCTAACGCTGGTACAAAACCTCTAAAAAAAATTGTTATCCAAATTTATTTAGCCCTTATTTTCTATGCTATTACTCATCCTTGAACGACTTTTGTTATAGCATGTCAAGACCTCAAAACAACCCTAGAATAGGGCTTGGTCTTACTTTCAATAACACAATAAAACTTGACCCTTATTCCAAGATAATAAAACCCTTTACCTACACAAAAAACTTCCCTATACATTCCTAAACTTGTCCCTAATTCGGCCAACATACTATGTTATCTCGACCCTATCCAAGAGACCAATGGAGAAACTCCTATTCTCTTGTTATTCTCTTAGATGGATTCCGCAAGGGTTGCAGCTTCCTTGGTTACATCATAAATCTTCCTCTAGGATGAATTTTCTCTTGTGATGGATGTGTCAAATGAGGAATCAAGTATCTTTTATTTATAAGTTCTTTAGGTGCACCCCACACCCACCAAAAGACACCTCTCTAAGTTTGTTTGACTTGTTAATTGTGCTAGTTATCCCACACACACAAATAGAAAATTATTTTCTCTCATTTGACAAAGCCTCCCTTGATTTTCTTAGCATCCCCTTGCTCCATTAAGGGTGCCACACGTGGTACAAGGGTCCAATAATCAAAACAATGCTTGGTTTCGTGGCCACAAGCTTTTGGTGCAAAACCCACTTCTTGGGTACTTATCCCACAACTGGATTTTGTGGTGCCAACTCATAAAAGCCTAGTATCCAGGGCTATAGATTACCTCCCAAGCTACAAATCTCAACATTGTATAGGTAAATAAATGGATTTTTATATTATAAAAAGGGAAGAAGTATTAGAAGTGAGGAAAAAGTTTAGGAGATTGAACCCACATAATACTCTAGTTCTAACTAATTGGAATGAGGAATGTGGCAAAGATTGCACACTACAATGGGTCAATGAAAATATTATAAATATAAGAAATGAGATAGGATTAATTAATGCAAACATGATCAAATATGAGATCATCATGTCGAGAGGTTGTGAAAGAAATGTATGTTTATAATTCTTAGAATGTATTGTTTCAATACAATATTAACACCATTAACTATATAATCATGCATAATTATATTTATTTGCAATAAAGAAAGCAATATATCACATGTGAGGACATGTCCTACAATGTGGGCATATTGTCGACATTATCATGTATAAATAATTAATGATAAGATAATGGTCCTTTCATTGTGGAATCATGGTTGATGTCAAGTAATCAAGGTAAGAAAATTCAAAAGATAAAAATATTATTGAATGGAATCTTTAATATGTTACTAAAACTCCTTCCTTTGTAGTTGGATTTGAATCTAGGGATGTTAAAACCATGGTTTATGGATCTAAAAATGGAAGTTCTAAATAAATATTTTATGCTCTCTAACGTATAGGGTTGGGCTTGAATCATAGGCCTTCTCAGTCAACTTCCTTTGTCCCCAATCCTATCTATGTCGTATTCACCTTTGTTTCCTTTTCTACTTGCTCCTTTGATACTAATGGATTTGTAGGAAAAATACTAGAAATTTGAGTTGGATCACTAATAATTCAAATGTTGTATTTTTAAATGTAAATGTTTTTAAGTGTTTAAGAGGATATGAAATAATGATACCCATCAAAAAATTATTTTTCATGGATTCCTCAAAGTGCTTACTAAATAATAAGGAGCCTTATGTTTTATTGATTCATTGTGAATAAGTATTTCTTTCACAAAAACAAAATATGAATATAATCAATCATGACTTTATATAAGCTATTAATTGATATTTTATTATTTATAATATATTTGTTATTAATAAATAACAATTTAGTAATAGTGTTGTAACCTATGTATTATATAGATTGGGATCTACAACTAAAGGATTTGCTGCTAGGTCTCCATATCAATCAGCTTAAACTGATGATGGTTAAATGGTCATTGTTGTTGGTGTTTCTATTGGATCTGATGGCATGGGAACTACTACTAGATATTATGTAACTACTACTTCGGTCGCTTAAACTGTTATGGTGTCATGCCTAGCTCATTGTGCTCAGCCTACCCCAGCTAGCTTGTCCTTGTTGCATTGGCCTTACCCACCCCAATCATCCTAGCCCGCTTTGTTATAGCTTTGATCGTTGTACCTTTACTGTTGTTTCCCTATCCCAGTTTCTTGCCTAGCCCTATTTTATTGCTCAAACTCGGTCAACATTAATTGCTTCTTTGGTTCCCTCTGTTAATGATGGTGAAATTGAAACTCGATCAACTACTGGTTCACTAACTGGATCAACGGATGCTTAAATGTGTGCTTCAACCAGGTCATATGGAACTGTGGTTAGATCTATTAATGAACCAACTAATGCATATGAATCTGGACCTATATTTGTTATTCTTCTTATTCCCATACGACAAGTGATCGATGACATGGACCTTGATATGGGGCCTTGATGTGGGACCTTGATGTACGATGGGGCGGGTATGGGATAATTATCATTAGAAAGGTAATTTATGTACTCGACATAGATAGGACGATGGAGAAACATCCATCTCCCCTCTCCTGGCCCGACATATATCTAGTCAGATATCGGGTCGTTATGCACATTTATTTTTCTATGAAGATATTTTTGATCAAGAATGTATTTGATGATCTATTAATGAATATGGAGTATAATAATGATGAATAGTAAAATTTAGATAAGGGATCAAGGAAGAGAGAAGAATTGGACTTTTATGATGATGTTTAAGATGATTATCTAATTGATAACACTATAATTTGTAGCATGAATCATCATGATGGTGAAGTTAAAGCACAAGATTTTGAAGTTGATAATGATGATAATATCCCTTTAGCAATATGAAGAAGCATGAGTAGAGGTGGCTCTTCGCTTGAATATTAATTAGAAGATGCCATTCAACGTGACAATGTGGACATGACACAATATCCATCAAATTGCAATATTAATGTCAACAATTAGCAATATCCAAAGTTATATGATCTTATAGAAGGAAGCGATACAATTTATATACTATATTATGATCAAATAAATCATGTAATAATATAGCTAGCCTAGGAACACATTTTTTTGATGATGAAGAATATGAATACGAAAATAAAGATGATTACAATGTCACTTTAGCAGCATGGTATAACAAGAAAAATATTAAATACTTGCAAGATTATATGCACATTGACAAGAATGCATTAGATGACATAGATGCATGCAAATAATAATGCAAATGAAGACACTTAAATTTAAAGGATTTGTAATTCATATTTAAATAATGAGGACTTTGAAATAAAATTTTGATATGCTTCAATATTATTTGGCACATAACGTTCATTTAGTTACTATGGTTAGAATTCATAATCTAAATTCATTAATTATAATTTTAAAATGGTTGTTTACTTAATTACCCCCATCCTACTTTTGAAACAATAATGCATATATCATGTGCTTTGATTCTTGTTTTTTACTCATGCCCAAGTGTGATATCCTTAAAGTGTTTTCTTGAAGGCCTTATGGAAAATTGCATTATGTTTAATATTTATGACTTTTTGATGGCCAAAAATGACCTCATCAACATCAGGAGACCACCCAGTCAAAGCCCCAAATAAGACCCTTTTCCATTTAGATATAGTGGTTCTAACTAGTTCTAATGGGTCCAATTACCCCCTTCACTCCCCTTGCTTACTTGTGATGTATATAATTAATTATCAACAAGAGAGTAAATTAGATTCACCTTCTTGTTGCATGCTTGCAAGAAGGAAACCCTTAAGCTAAAACAAGGGCTCAACCAAGCCATGTTAAAGTTTTCTCCTGCGTAAGGAGACTTCTAAAAATGTTTTTTAAATGAAAATGCAAATTAATCTAGAATGTAAGCAGCAAAAAGAAATCTAATCTATCCTATCTCGATTAGGACAAGATATAAATATTACCCAAATCATGAGCAAAGTGATCAAATAATGAGGATTTAAGATGTTATTTTGTACTGAATATCAATCTGCTGAAGAAGTTTTAATAACTGGTATTATAAATTTAGAATATGATTTGTTTGGAGATTTAAAACAATGAAAATAGAGCCATTGAGAATTGGAAAAATTTCACATAATCCCAATGACAGTTAATATATTTTAAATTGCAAATTTATGAGTAAATAGTTACTCATAAATTTGATTGAAGAACAAGAACAATTAGAAATAAATAACATATCTAAGAAGCAAATAGATTATATAGTTGATCTAAGAAACAATCATGCTCATCTTAAACAAAAGTGCAGAACATGAAACAATTGATATAAATCAACAATTTAATGAATAATATGTATTTCAAAAATAAAAGTATCTACAAATACAATATCAAACCTTTCTTCCTTTCTCTGTTTTACAATGGACCTCCTCAACAATCCTCTCAAGAATATGAGTTTTTCCAGTGAAGAAATGTTAGAAATATTGTCATTGATGGCAAAGAAGGCAAAGAACGGCAGCAGGGAATATGTATAGCAGAAGGTAGAGGCAGAGGTCGAGCAGCGCTGAAGCAAAAACAGGCAAAGGAGACAGGCTAAAATTATAACAGTCGAATATAGAGGCATAGCGAAACGGTCGAGCAGTAGAGACAGAGGCAGAGACACAACTGTTATTGCAGAGACACAGCTGTTATTCCGAGAATCGCTATCTCAGTCGGAGGATATATTTAATATAACACAAATATTATTCCGGGAATCGCTTAACTCCAGCAGCAAAGTATATATATATATATACAAAACGTATTCCAAGAATCGCATAACCCATTGGCAAAGTATACATATATATCAGTTATATAAGTGGAGCGCTTTATTATAAGAACCAAGCTTTATACGGTGGGACCCCTCCCCAACCGCAATCAGAGATCGCAAGGGCAGCAGAACATGTAACCAACAGAAAGTTGCGATTGCGATGTGAGTCCGGACCCAATGGGTGTATAAACGGTGGTTAATACATATTTGAATTCCGGCCTAATCACATTGGAGCATCGCAGTATAGGCCAATCGGAACATCCAACCAAATACTTGCGATTGCGATTGAAGCCCGGACCCGATGGGTGTATAAACAGTGGTTAATACATATTTGAAGTCCAGCATAATCGCATCGGAGATTATGAGAGCATCAGAACATGCAACAAAGAGTTGCGATTGCGATTGGAAGTCCGGACCCGATTGGTATATAAACTACAACTCATATATAGCTTGAGTTCCAGGTCTAATCGCATCGGCACTGGTCAATCGCATCGGAGAATATAAGAGTTGTGATTGCGATTGGAAGCCCGGACCCGATGGGCGTATAAACAATGGATGATATATATTTGAAGTCCGGCATGATCGCATCGGAACAACCCAATCGCATCGGAGATTATAAGGGCAGCGGAGTGTATAAACCAAAACTTGCGATTGCGATTGAAGCCCGGACCCAATGGGCTTATAAACCATAAGTAACAAGTATTTGAAGTCTGGCATGATCGCATCGGAACAACCCAATCGCAATCGGAGAAATCGAAAGAAGGTATATGTGACTCAATCGCATCGGAGTTAGAGTTGGCAAAGAAACATGCAAACGCAAGGTGCGATTGCGATCAATCGCAATCGGAGCAGGAGCGATCAATTGCAATCGGAGGAGACTCATTGCATCGAGAAGCATGTCAAATGGGCCCAAAAGGAGTTCTTATATGTTTAAAAAATCTTCATTATATTACGCTGAGAATTGATTTAAAAAGGAAGTTTGTATGTATGCCGAGAGTTGAAATTACTTATATGTATATATGAAAGGGCGCTATTATATATATATAACATTGTTGCGGTGGTATTAAAGATGTGCTGCGTGGTATGTGGGTTGTATGTATATGCCTCAGCTTAACGAGAGGGCGATTATTAATATACAACGATTGTGATATATGTCCGTTCCGCTTGCGGAACTTCCACATCAACAAGACACTTATTGTATGAAAGACGTTGGGATATGCCCAGATTTAAAAGGCAGCAGTTACACCTCAGCAGAGGACAGAAAAGCAAACAGAGCTGAAAAGAGATAAAGCACAGTCAAAGAAAAGACAAATGCGCAACGATCCAAAAGGCTGTATGAGTGAGCTGGAGCTCTCATTGTAATTAAATGTAAATATTTTTAATTGATTTATATTGTTGTGATGCATTGGCAAGTCTCCGGAGGAAAAACAAAGATCCCACTGTAATATTAAAACAAGCACCTACAATTACATTTTTTTTGAGTGAGCTGGAAAAGAAATGAAAAGGAAGAAAGCGAAGAGGTATGGTTGTCGATTCCAAATTATTTGAGGAATGATAACAGTCACAAGAAAATTCTTATAAATAATATCATCTAGATATGCAAGTAGAGTGAAGAGAGGGTAAATCTAGAGAAGGCAGAGTATAGAAGTAAGGCAGAGAAGACTAAAAGAAGAGCAGAAAGAGAAGCTACAGAACATAGCTGATATCTGAGGTAAATCAACAAACATTCAGTTTGGAAAATTGAGGAAGTTGGAGCTTCCCTATCAAGTTGCATCTTGATAGCTGTCAGTTGTAGCTGACTGAGGTTGGAGCCTCCTGTAGGTTGGTGCCTACAGAAAATCGAAGGTAGTTAGTGCTTCCTTGCAAGTTGTAGCTTGCAGAATTGAGGATAGAGCCTCCTGTAGGTTGGTGCCTGCAGAAAACAGTGGTGAGAGGGAGTTGGAGCTTGCCTTTGCATCACAACAATAATAAGATGTGGTTTTCTCCCTTTATGGGTTTCCACTTATATCTGGTGTCTTTGTGCATGATGTTTATGTGTTGATCTGATTTATATCATCTGCTTAATACCTGCTGCTCTCATATTAAGTCTGTTGTTCTATTATATTAATACTTGCTGCTCATATTCTAAGATTACTTACATAGTAAGCTGGACATGAAATGAAGATGTATGTTAGTTTGAATAAAAGGTTTAAAAAATCTATGAATGTGTTAAACTAATTCACCCCCCCCCCCCCCTCCTCCCTCCCTCTTAGTTTAACTAAGAGTTCAACAAGAAAAGAGTTGCAATAGTGCAATATTTGCCTCAAATACAAGGACCAGATCTCGAAAATCAAATCCCCAAACACTCAAAATTGAGTATTCCTCTCAATCTATAACTAAGGTTCTATTTACAAAAGTGCTTAAAGTATCTCTTTTGCAGAAAAGAGGAACCCCTTCCTCCTCAAGATTCTAATACAACTATGGAAAGATTCTGCTTCATTAATTTTTAGACGGAAAATTTCATTTTTCTTTCCTGTTGTTGCAATCCAATTGCTTCAAGAGGTTTTTTGGTTTATCTTATCACATGCTCCCTACCAAAACCAATCAAAATTCAGAATAAATAATAATAATTTTGCATATTAATTAAAATATTAATCCTCTCAACAAATTGCCAAATAAAAAATAAAATAAAATAAAAGAGATTCCATGTTGTGATTGCTTCTTGTAGATAGTTTATTAGCACTTGAGAAATTTGGAGAATGAATTAGCGACAACAGTTCTTTTAGACTAATGGAATTTTCCCAAACCAAAGTCAACAAAACTAATTTTGGTTGCAAATTCTTTGCTTAGACTTTTACTAATTTTTTGGGATATTAAATGAGCAAATATGCTTAATTTGATGTTGCCATATTGTTATCCATGTCTTTATATTTTTAACTAGCCATATTGAGTCTCATTTGACTGAGTAAAACTCAAGATAGAGCATTCCAAAAATTGAGTTTCAAAACTATCAAAATGCTAGAAAATACAAAATTATAAGCAAAAATATAAACAATTTATTAATATTTAAATTTAATAAAGATTTTTTATTTTTTAATAAAATTTTAAAATATTAAAATATTAAAATAAAACTAAAATACACAATTTATAAAATTAAAGAAAAAATATAAATAAAATCTATAAAATGGAAATAAAAGTTAAAACAATGCATAAGGTTGTTTGATGGAGAGAGGAAAACGAATGGGAGGAGGGAGTGGAAGAGCCCGGGCTCACGTGGAGTGGTCCCTCTCTTTAAATATTTAAAATATTTAAAGCGTCCCACTATGTACTATTGAAAACGATCCTCTCGGCTCCTCCCACTACGTCATCCTAGGGACAGGATCCCGGGAGGAATGATTGTTAAGTA
Source organism: Pinus albicaulis (assembly GCA_034641835.2). NCBI lineage: Eukaryota > Viridiplantae > Streptophyta > Pinopsida > Pinales > Pinaceae > Pinus > Pinus albicaulis. Next base: position 744,962,484 of record CM076579.1, read on the forward strand.
ATGTAGAACTTGCGGGGTGGCTCGAGGAGGATGATGTCATGAGTTTTTTTTTTTAATTATATATATATATATATATATACATGTTCTTAATTGTGGTGGTTATGTAGATTAGTTAAATAAATAAATCATTTTAGACCTATTTTAATCTTGGATCTATAAAGTGCTAAAAGAGATCAAATATTTTGAGGTGAAAATATCCTTGTTGAGTAAAAAATTTGAGGAAAGGTTTGCACTTCGAGATATTTTATCTCTATCGACACTTGATAGATTTGGGGTTAAGACGGATTTAGGCTAGTTATATAACACTGTATGATATTTATATTTGTATCCATGTGTCTCTTTCTTATTCCTTCTCTCTATCTCACCCCCAGACATTCTCTCTCTCTCTCTCTCTCTCTCTCTCTCCACCTTTATCCCTTTGTCTTTATTCTTCCCTCCCTCTCTCTCCACCTTTATCCCTTTGTATTTCTTCTTCCCTTCCTCTCTCCCCCCCCTCCAAATCCATCCCTCTCCCTCTATCTCTCTCTCTCTTTCTCTCTCTTGAGTCCTCTCTCTCTCCCCTTCTCTCTCTCTCCCTCTCTCTGTCTATCTCTCCAGCTCTGTCGTTATTCCTCCTTCCCCCTCCCACCCCATTCTCTCTTATTGTGTTTAAGAAAGTATCTAAATTAAAAACAAAAACTCAATTGGTCGTAAAATATTAAACTTATATTTTAGATGAATCATGTCAAAGAAAATACAAGAATGAAAAACTTAAAAGAATCATGCACTATCTTTCCTCCACTATTGTTAGTCACTTTGCTTGCTCTTGTCACTTGTATCCTTCGTTAAGATGGATCTATGCAAGTTCTTCATAATATTATTTATATTATATAAATTTCGCATCTTTATATATAAAAGTATTCACATTTTTAATTTGATTAAAACCTTGATTTAATTTCTATGGGAATATTTTTAGTAGTCATGATGATAGAGGGTTTAAATATATCTCAAAAGTAATTATAATATTTTTCCTTTTAGATTTAATTAAAAAAAAATTATAAATTAAATTAAAATAAAATATTTATAAAGTATTTTGATTGTGAAATAAGTTTTGGTTTTTGGGCATGTGGTATTGATAAGCCATGGTATTGTAACAAAGCATATTTACAAGTTAATAATATCTTTGGTAAAGTGGAGGTGAATATCCATGGTTAAGAATCTCTTCATATTGTTTGATGTCCCCTCTAATTAATTTCACCGAGCAACTACACCAGTTTTTCAGTTTTGTCTAAGTCATGTCAATTTTGATGTTTTGGGTGCTTAACTTAGGAGAAATGGGTTAGGAGGACCCCACTTGATTAAATTGGCTAAGGAGGGTCCCAATATAGGAGAAAGAGGGAAATTAAAGTGATAGTGGATGGTGGGGGCCACCACAAAAAGGGAATACGCACCCCTTGAGCAAACTCGCACTTTTGGAGGGAGAAAGACAAGGTGAGGTTGATGCATGGGGCCCACTTGGTAAAGGGGGAGCTCAAGGATAAATAGAGGAAAGATGCATCATTTTGGTGCTTTTGAACCTTTGACATTTACACTCACCTAGCACGCTTGAGCTATTGAGCAAAGTCTGTAAGTGTTGTTCAACACAAAATATTTTCATTCGACAATCTCAACCTACCTTCGGTGGACTTCGAGTGCCAACCCAAGGAGGATATCTATACTACTTGGGGAGTTGTTCCAGTGGTTTTCTCGATCAATTCGTGGGATTATTACAACAAACTGGGCATAGTAAGGGGAATACACACTTCATGGGAGATTTGGTTGTGGATAGCGTATTTGTTGGGGTCTTTAGTCGAGAATTAGGCTACTTTTTGTTGAAGAGTTGGAATGTTGGTGGGGCATACTTCTGTGGAGTTTTTGTTGAAGAATTATCACCATATCAGGAGCTATGTGGGCCTGTGCAAAGGTTATTTCTAGGCTACACATCGGAGTTGGGTGGATTCACATTTGGGGTTGAATGGAGCTGGGATTTGTGGGGGCATCCGAAGGAAGTTTTTTCTATCATTTATCATCATTTTGCAGGGGCTAAGAGGTGATATTTCTAGGTGGGTTGAATTACCCAAGCAATTGGAGGGGCACATGGAAATTGGGGCAAATTTGGAAGGTTGGAATTAGGCCCAACCCTTTTTGGGTATTTCTGGGTTTATTGAGGAGAGGCCAAGATTAATATTTATATTAGGAATATTACAGTGGCATCAGAGTTCATAATCTTGCCTCATCCTGTGGGGGGGATATCCTTCATTCAATGACACCATAGGACAAGAAGAATATCACATACAAAAGACAAAGGTACAGAAGCAGGGAAAGGGAACTTCAGATTACCCCTGACCCGAAAACCCTTGAGCAGGAGGTTGAGCAGCCAAACATGGGGGATAATCAGAATGACAAAGAGAAAAAAGAGGAGGAATTCTCCCAAAGCCTCTTGAAGGTTATCAACGACTTATCCCTGGGTATTTATAAGTTGAGGAAACAAAACAATAGTAATAACAAGGGCAAGGGCATCCATGGAGACATCCATTTTGGTGAGGGTTTAAGTACCTCACACCACCATGCCACAAACCCACACAACACACCTCACATCTCTAGCTGACAACCCAAGTTTACTATCCCTACGTTTTTGGCATTGGGTACTGGAGGGCTGCTGGGGCAAGAGGACATGCCCATGGGAGACTACTTTGTGGAGTACTAGTCCTACAGGGATGATTTTAGAGAGGCCATTACCTTCAAAGACTTCTTCCAACTTAAGAGAAACAACAGGAGAAAGGGGTCGAGTGGAGGAGGTTATACGCATGACACTTATTTGTAGCGCACGGTGAGATGGTTATTCCTTTCAACTTTTGATGGTTCGCCTAAGAGCTCAGCCATGGCGTGGGTTGAGAAGATGGATGTCTATTTCAAACTTAACCAGATTATAGAGGTGGAGGCAATCAAGATAGCCACTCTACACTTGGAGGTGGATGCCCATAATTGGTGGGTCCATGGGTTGACCACTATGGGGCATGCAAGAGTTACCCCCTATGAGGATTTCACACTGAGGATGTTGGGGTGCTTTGAGAGGAGAAAGCCTGAGGAGCACTTTGGAGAGTTGACGCGACTCAAGCAGACCAGTAGTGTAGAGACATATGTCTCTGAGTTTCTGAGGATATCCATGATGGTGTCAGATGTATCTAAGGATAAGAGGGTATTTTTGTTTTTGGCGGGGTTACTAGAGCCACTGAGGGGCTTAGTGAGATCCAACAAGCCCACCACTTTGTAGGACACAGTTGGTAGAGCTCGGGATTTGCAAGATTCTCTTCGCAAGACTATAGCGCGGATACACACTAGACTTATATTATAGTGTAGGGGAAGAGACACTAGACCCCCTCCACCGCGAGATATTCAGGGGCGTGGGAAGCTGGATGATGAGACCCATAGAGACCTCCATAGGAGGAAGTTGTGCTTCACATTATAGGAGCCATGGGCACCAGGGAACAGGTGTACCAAGGGGAAGACACACTTCATAGAGGTGTTTTCTGACAGTGATCTAGAGGATGATGTAGAGTAGTAGGTAGGCATTGATGATGATAAGCCATAAGTGACAGGAGGAGGAGTAGGAGTCCCACCACCCCCACTAGGATGAGCTTCTTCCTTTCCTGCAGCAGGGGCTATCACTTCACTTCAAGGAGTGTTGAAGTACCTTACTTTGAGGATCATGAGATATGTGTTTCGGTGCTAGTAGATAGTGGTGCTACCCACAATTTCATAGATTCCCAAATGGTGGAGAGGAGGGGCATACACACAAAGCCCTTTGAGGGATTCTCAGTCTTTGTGCTAGGAAACTATACCATGCAATGTACTAGATATGTTACTAGGATGACAGTGGTGATGGGGAACTATTCTATAATGAGACATTTCTTCATGGTTTATTTCCTAGACACCAACAAGGTACTTGGGGTGTAGTAGTTATACTCTCTTGTGTTTGTTACCACTGACTGGCAGAAGTTGGAGATGGAGTTTGCATGGCCTAACGGGAAGATGGTTTTGTTGAGAGGCATGCACTCATACCCCCCACAGACAGTGTCAACACATAGGATGGAGGTAGACTTGAGGCATGGGGATATAGAGTGGGTCGTGGAGCTCAAGATATCTAATGTAGGGGGAAAGCGCCAACCACCACACCTAGACATCAAGGCCATTCTAGACAGGTACCCAACATTATTTGAAGACATTCCGCAAGGATGACCACCTAATAGGGGGTTTGAGCACACTATTGAGCTAGAGCCAAGGGTGAAGGAAGTTATCATGACCCCATATAGACATCTTAAGGCTTGTCTGGATGAGATTGAGCGGGTTATTCATGATTTGTTGGAATTGGGGCACATTATGACCAACTCTAGTCCCTTCGCTTCATCGGTTTCTCTGGTGAAGAAGAAGGATGACATGTTGCAGATCTTCATCGACTACAAAGCCCTCAGTAAGAATACATTAAAGAACTGGTACCCCATCCCCTGCATATATGATCTTATGAATGAGCTTGGAGGATCCAAGTACTTCTGTAAAATAGACTTGTGTTCGGGGTACCATCAGATTCGGGTGAGGGATCAAGATATCCCTAAGACATCTTTCAGGTGTCACTATGACCACTTCAAGTTTTTGGTTTTTGCCCTTCGGGCTAACCAATGCACCTGTTGCCTTTCAGTATTTCATTAACCATGTGTTCCACAAGAAGTTGCGTCTATTTTTGTTGGCGTTCTTTGACGACAAACTGATTTACAACAAGACATGGGAGGAGCACCTGCAAGATGTAGAGGAGGTGCTACGTATTTTGGAGGGGAAACAGTTCTATGCGAAGTTGTCCAAGTGTGAGTTTGGGCTAACTGAGATGCTCTACTTGGGGCATATTATAGGAGAGGATGGAGAGATTCGGATTTTATGCAGAAATGCAACAAAATACAGAAATAACAATAAACATAGAGATGCAGCGGAAATAATGCTTCATTTCATTAATATCAAATAACAGAAATATGCTTACAGACATAATGGAAACAAAATAGCTAGGATGCTGGTAGCAAATCTCTGAGAAGAGATGTGGCAGCTACAGACCTCTGAACTGTGTTACAATGAGGCTCGAGGGCCTATTTTTTATTGAGAAACAATGGAAAAACTCAAACGTCCAAAAACCTAACCCTAGGAGATGAAGCGCCAAAATTGTGGGTCCCGTTTGGATAAATTGGTGTTACAACTTCCCGGGGACGTAACTTTGGCATCCGATCTCTGTTTGACGCGCTCAATAGCTCGTTTCAAAGATCTATCCGAGGAGTACCACTTTTGGTGTGAGAAACATCAGCCCATGGACTCGTGTTGCTCCCGGTTTTCCCAAAAAACGTCGTTTAGGGCCTCAAAACGGCTCCGGAAGTTCAGGACCCGAAAAAATGCTAAAAATAGTAAGTTGTGTTGCAACTTAAAAACTGAAAGAACTGATGGTGAGGGTTCAAATTGAATAGGTGGATGGCCACCAATGTCCACCTGGATCATTAAGGCCCCAAAACGGCTCCGAGAGTGCAGGACCCGAAAACCTGCTAAAAATAGTAAGTTGTGCTAAATGTGAAAAGTTGCAAGAATTGATGATGTGGATCCAAATGGAATAGGTGGGTGGCCATCGATATCCACCTAGATCATTCCTCCCTCCTTAAGAAGAAATGGTCCCCATTGCGTTGAGATCCTCCATGAGATGAGGCACATTCTGTTGTCGAAGATGTCATAGACCTGTGGGCGTACATGATGGATGCAATTAATAAATTTGGTTTCTTTATCAGCCTCAGACAGTACATGTGTGGATTTCGTCTGTGTAGTCACATGAGGTATGGCAACATAAGGCAGCAGTGCGTTTGGGGTCAAATCAATGGAGTGCTTTTCCTTACAGTGTAGAGGAACTTCTGTGAGTGAGGAGAAAATTTCCTCGTATTCCTCCATGACTTTCTCCATCTGCTGCAACCGTATAGGGGAGCCCTGTTTCGAGGTTGTGGCCACAATATTCTTCTTTCCCTGTGAGTGAGTTGTAAGGAAAATAAATTTCACGGTTTGGGAAACAATCTTACTGTGTTGTTTTGCAGTAGTCAAAGAGATTACAGGAGGCGGTACCACCTCTGGTATCCTGTACAAGTTATTTCCCAAAGTAATAACAATAGCACGAGGCCTAGACTCATACATAGCATGTCGCCTCCATAAGTATGGTTCGCCCAATAATACATTAGCTACATCAAGAGGAGCAACATCATACAATAGCTCATCTGTGAATGGCTTGATATTATACGGAAGGCGGCACTGCTGGCGGATGCGGAGATCTCTCCCTGGGTGGAGCCATGCGATGATATATGGATGTAGGTGTGCTATGGTCGGTAGGCCCAGCCGCTTCACAACCTCTGCTGAAATGAGGTTCTTTTGGCTTCCGCTATTGACAAGAAATTGCAACAGAGAACCCTTCACCCACATCTGCGAATGGAAGAGGAGATCCCCCTCCTCTGGATCCTCTGGATTTTCCCTCTGGATCTTGGTGGTGGCAAAAATGGCACTGGGATCCGCATCAATGATCTGCTTCCCTTTGTCATTGCCTTTGTCTAGTTCTAACTTGGGATCAGAAAATGCATCTGATTCGGGTGCCTTTAGTTCGGCCACCAATGATTGTTTGGCCCGACACTCGTTTGTGCTGTGAGTGGGGCTGTTATGAAATTCACACCACTTCCCTGTGTCCTTCTTTGGATTTGTGATGTTGTTCTGAGTCGCACCGCTTTGGCCTTGCCCCTTGTTCTTCGGTTCAAGGGCACCTTTCGGATTCACAGATCCAAAGTCTCGCTTCTTTTGCTTAAATTTCTGCTCAATCTTGGCGACATAGCGATATGCTGTGCCAAGTGATGTAATGTCGAGGAACTCCATTTCCTCCTAAATGTGTTTGTGCAGACAGCTTCGGTGCTTGAGCACTAAATGTCTCTCTGAATCTTTAATACCCAACTTTATGCATAGGGTATGGAACAAATTCGTCAGTTCGTGCACATCTTGATCCCTTTGTTGCCGCAGCGTGGTCCATTGGATGTATTTGTTCTCATACCTCCCCACGGGGTAGTATTGTTCCTTGATGTCGTCTCGGAACGAATTCCAAGTGGGTGTGACTGAGAACAGAGAAGGTTCCCCTTCGTCCTGTTGCTCACAGTAAGTTTCCCACCAGTCTTTGACATGGAGGGCAGCTTTGAGGAGTGCAAAAATAATCTTTTCTCGGTCAGAGAAATCATAGACCGAGAAATACCCTTCCAGCAAATTCAACCATCTATCTACAGTTTCTGCATCTATTTGGCCTTCAAATACAGGAATTTCAAATTTTACCTGTACTTTGAAGGGAGTGGCACCTCCAAAGTGGCTATTGGATGAAAATGCACCGTAGGTGGGAATTCGTTGAAGAATCTGAGCAAAGTTATCCATCATTGTGTTCCTTTGTTTCTCGAGGGCCTCCTCGAGCAATATTTTCATAGGATCTCCTGCTCCCTCGTATTTCTTTTTTCCCGCCGTGGGAGGTCGTCGGTGTTTGCGAGGCTGAACTTGCAAGGGTTCAACCACATCAAGCCCTAACTCCTTATACCCTGACTGCGTTGGGGACATGCAAAGAAAAACAAAGAAAGAGCAGACCGCTCTGATACCACTAATCTGGATTTTATGCAGGAACGCAACAGAATATAGAAATAACCATAAACATAGAGATGCAACGGAAATAATGCTTCATTTCATTAATATCAAATAACAGAAATATGCTTACAGACATAATGGAAATAAAATAGCTAGGGTGCTGGTAGCAAATCTATGAGAAAAGATGTGGTGGCTACAGACCTCTGAACTGTGTTACAATGAAGCTCGAGGGCCTATTTATTATTGAGAAACAATGGAAAAACTCAAATGTCCAAAAACCTAACCCTAGGAGATGAAGCGCCAAAATTGTGGGTCTCATTTGGGTAAATTGGTGTTTCAACTTCCCGGGGACGTAACTTTGGAATCCGATCTCCGTTTTACGCGCTCAATAGCTCATTATAAATATATATCCAAGGAGTGCCACTTTCGATGTGAGAAAAATTGGTCCAAGTACCCATGTTGCTCCCGGTTTTCCCAAAAAACGTCGTTTAAGGCCTCAAAACGGATCCAAAAGTTCAGGACCCGAAAAACTGCTAAAAATAGTAAGTTGTGCTGCAACTTAAAAACTGAAAGAACTGATGGTGGGGGTTCAAATAGAATAGGTGGATGGCCACCAATGTCCACCTGGATCATTAAGGCCCCAAAATGGCTCCGAGACTGCAGGACCCGAAAACCTACTAAAAATAGTAAGTTGTGTTGAAAGTGAAAAGATGCAAGAATTGATGGTGCAGGTCCAAATGGAATAGGTGGGTGGCCACCGATATCCACCTAGATCATGGAGTGTGAGTCCACGACGAGAATATTAGAGCCATTCGGGACTGGCCAGTACCCCAGATTGTGACCGAGCTGATGGGATTTGTGGGCATCTACATGTATTATAGGAAGTTCGTAGAGGGCTTCTCACAATTAACGGAACCCCTCACATATTTGACCAATAAGGGGGCATTCACATTAGAGGAAAGGGCCCAGGAATCCTTTGTGCACCTCAAGGAGATGATGAGAAGTTGTTCAGTGTTGGATTTACCTGATTTTACCCAGTTATTTTCCATGGAGTGTTATGCATCAGGTGAGGGCATTGGAGTTGTATTGTCATAGGGAGGCTACCTGATAGATTTTGAGAGTCGGAATATCCTTAGTCATGAGTGACTATACTCAATCTATGACAAGGAGATGTTGGGCATCATGCATGTGTTTTCCAAATTCCAATAATTGTTGGTAGGAAACAAATTCAAAGTGAAGACTGATCATAACAGTCTTCGCTGCTTTCTGGGGTAGAACGGCCTCAATGATAAACAGTAGAAGTGGGTTAATAGGATTCAGGCCTAAAATTTTGACATAAAGTATGTCAAGGGCAAGCATAACGTGGTGACAGATGCCATATCCAGGAGGCCCACAACACTTTCACTCATGAGCATCTACCATGATTGGAAAGTACAATTGTTGGTGCAGTGCTCAAAGGATCAATAGGCATGTGAGATCTTGGAGGGTACTTATGGGGATGAGTGCTACTGTGTGATGTCTGATGTCAATTACTAAAAGGGGTGCATATATTTGGTACCTGGTTCACAATTTAGGGAGAGGAATCTCCGTGTAGCGCATGATTCATTGTTGTTAGGACACCAGGGGTTCCTGAAGACTTACGGGACAATCAAGGAGTGCTTTACTTGGAAGGGCCTCAAGGGGGATGTGTTGAGACATGTGAAGGAGTGTGAGGCCTACTAGAGGAATAAGGGGGAGTTGACCCATTCTGCTAGGTGACTACAATCACTCCCTATTCTGTAGTTTAATGGGAAATCATCTTGATGGACTTTTACATAGGACTCTCCATGGTGTAGGGTCGTGATTGCATATAAATAGTGGTGGACAGGTTTACAAAGTATGCCCATTTCTTTATTATCCCCACTAGGTACTCTAATTCACAAGTTTTGGAGCTTTTATTTAGAGAGATCTTCCAGTTGCATGGTTTTCCCAAGACCATAGTAAGTGACAAGGACAACTGCTTCATGGGGGCATTTTGGCAGGAGACAATTAGGTTGGTGGGCATTGATCTCACTCCTAGTACCATATACCACCCTTAGACGAATGGACAGAATGAGATAGTCAACAAGTGGTTGAAGGGATACTTTTGGAACTACGTGATAGGGAAACAACGAGCGTGGATGTAGTGGTTTCACCTGGGGGGAGTATTGCTACAATACCACATACCATATGTCCATAGGTATGTCCCCTTTCCGTGTTTTGTATGAGTATGATGCTTTATCTTTTGCTGACATTGTTTTGGAGACAACAAGGCCCTAAGGGAAAAAATATCAGATTCAAGAGAGCCAAGGCATATTTAAAGGTCTCAAGGACAACCTACAGACCGCCCAAAATCAGCAGAAAATGTATACAAGTAGGCACATGGTCAAGAGGCATTTTGAGGTAGGAGACTTGGTATTTTTTCTCCCCCAACCATATGGACAGTGCATGCTGAAGCAGAATGGGGACGAGAAGTTACAACCATGTTTTCATGCCTCAAGAATGTATTGGGATAAAAAGTGACAATAGCCACATAGTTCCTCCCACTGGGTGATGAGGTTCACTTGGTTCTTGAGCCTAAGGCTATTTTGGAGACCAGAGAGAGGAAATTGTGGAGCAGGATTATCAGAGAATATTTGGTGCAATGGAGGAAATTACCAGATGAGGTTGCCACATGGGTGGGGGAGCATATTCTATAGTACCCCACATTATATTTTCTTGGGGACAAGCAACATTTGGGAGGGGTGGACTGTGATGTTACCTCTAATTAATTTCACCCAGCAGCTACACTAGTTTTGCAATTTTTTCTAAGCCATGTAAATTTTGATATTTTGGGTGCTTAACTTAGGAGAAGTGGGTTAGGAGGACCCCACTTGATTAAATTGGCTAAGGAGGGTCCCAACATAGGAGAAAAATGAGAATCAAAGTGATAGTGGATGGAACCCCTTGAGAAAACTCACACTTTTCGAGGGAGAAAGACAAGGTGAGGTCGATGCATGGGGCCCCCATGGTAAAGGGGGAGCTCAAGGATAGACAGGGGAAAGATGCATCATTTTGGGGCTTTTGAAACGTTGACATTTACACTCACCTAACACGCTTGATTTGGTGAGCTAATTCTACAAGTGTTGTTCAGCGCACGATATTTTCATACGAGAATCTCAACCTACCTTCGGTGGACTTCAAGTGCTAGCCCGAGGAGGAGATCTATACTATTTGGGGAGTTTTTCTAGTGGTTTTCTTGGGAAATTAGTGATATTATTACAACATATCGGGCATAGTAATGGGAATATGCACTTCCTGGGAGACCTGGTTGTGGAGAAGCATATTTGTTGGGATTTCCGAGAGAGAATTGGGCTACTTTTTGCTAAAGATTTGGAATGTTGGTGGGGCATACTTCCGTGGAGTTTTTTTTGTGGCATTCTCACCATATTAGGATTTTTGTGGGCATACATAGAGGCTATTTATGAGATACGTGTGGGAGTTGGGTGGATGTACATTTGGGGATGAATGGAATTGGGATTTGTGGGGGAATTTGGAGGAAGTTTTTGGTAGCATTTATCACCAGTTTGCATGGGATGAGAGGTGATATTTCCAGGTGGGTCGAATTACCCAGTAGTTGGAGGAGCATGTGAAAATTGGGGAAAATTTGGAAGGTTGGAAGTAGGCCCAACCCTTTCTTGGTTTATTGAGGAGAGGCCAAGATTAACTTCGTAGAATTTTCGGAGCAGTCTAGGGACCTCAAATAAGGATTTCTTTCCATCCAACAGTGTAGATTTCTAGGGTAGTGCAGAGCATAGAGGAGGAGTCACTTTCTAGCATTTAGGCACCTTGTTTACCTACTTTGAGTTTATCTAGCTTGCCTTTGGCAAGCCCAGGTGCACTTGTTCATATCCATTGTACTCCTACCATTACATATAATAAAAAGGGTCAACTTATTTGGAGTAAATCATTCCTACCATTACATATAATAAAATGGCTCAACTTATTTGGAGTAAAGCATTCCTACCATTACATATAATAAAATGGCTCAACTTATTTGGAGTAAATCATGGATGTGTTGTTATTTCTATTGTGTTTTGGTTTTTGGTTGCATGTGAGCATTTTATAGTTGTTATCACTTACTATTTCTATTAGGATGTTACATATTGTTATAAAATATTTTGATTGTGAAATAAGTTATGAATTTTAAGCATGTGGTATTGATAAGACATGGTATTGTAACAAAGCCTATTCACAAGTTCATAATATCAATGGCAAAGTGGGGGTGAATATCCATGGTTAAGAATCTTGTCATATTTCTATAAAACATTTTGATTGATAAATAAGTTATGATTTTCCGCATGTGGTATTGATAAGCCATGGTATTGTAACAAATCCTATTTACAAGTTAATAATATCCATGGTAAAGTGGGGGTGAGTATCCATGGTTAAAAATATTGTTATGTTGTTATAAAGTATTTTGATTGTGAAATCGTTTATGTTTTTTTGGCATGTGGTATTGATAAGGCATGGTATTGGTCCATGGTATTGTAACAAAGCCTATTTAAAAGTTAATAATATCCACCACAAATTGGGGGCGAATATCAATGGTTAAGAATCTTGTAATATTGTTATAAAATATTTTGATTGTGAAATAACTTATGGTTTTTGGGCATGTGCTATAGATAAGCCATGGTATTGGCCCATGTTATTGTAACAAATCCTATGTACAAGTTAATAATATCCATGGTAAAGTGGGGGTGAGTATCCATGGTTAAAAATCTTGTCATATTGTTATAAAGTATTTTTATTGTGAAATAATTTATGTTTTTTGGGCATGTGTGTTAGGTCCCTATATTACTAGTATAGTCCATTATTGTTGTTATTGTAACCCCCTTATTTTTATTATTGTACCCTTGTAACTATATTATTTGGACACTTGCTCTTGGCAGTGTTAGGTGGCTAAGTTACATTGTGACAACAACTAGGATTATTATGCTTTATGGACTCCTATATAGAAAGGAGGTTTTGTAATTTGAATCATCCAAGAATTGTTCATTCATGTAATGTATTGGAGGTTTCCCCCTCGAAGTGGCTTATTTCTAAGGCGTTGATATCTCTTTTCTTCTATTTTTGGAGTTGGTTTCACAACATTTGGAATCAGAGCTTTGAGATTCTAGGGTTTCATTGCTCCAAATAGGTCAGCGTGGAATTTTTTCTATAAATTTTTTTCTATGAAGGTTCAGAATCTTAAATTTTTAGAGTGCGAAGCCAAAATCCTAAGGAACATCATCGCAAAATTTCAGATCTTGGTTCGCATTATTTTAAGAGATATGATCTGTGCAAGTTAGGTCATTTTGAAGGCTCCTGAATTTAACCTAAACAAGTCATCGTGGTATTTTTGTAATAATTTTTTTTCTACGAAGGTTCAGAAGCTCAAATTTTTAGAGTGCGAAGCCGCAATCCTGAGGAACATTTTCAAAAAATTTCAGATATTGGTTCGCAATATTTTCGGAGATATGATCTGTGGAATTTAGGGCTTTTTTGAGGCTTCTGAATTTCATCTCAAAGAGGTGATCGTGGGAAAATCTTCATAGCTCTCTCTCTGAGCATCATATTGGAATGTTGTAAAAAGTGGCCACAATTACATGGAATTTAGTTTTTGATCTATCAATTTCAGAGCCAAAGGAGGAAACAGTGACACGTGGAAAGTCGTACAAGTTCACTCTACTGAACCAGTCCAAAATTGGGTCATTGTGGGAGATTGGACATAACTTTGCCTTGAAGAATCCAAATCAGATCAGACCTGTGGCATTTGAAAGAAGCTTCAAAGGGCTACTACAGGGCTGAATTTCAGATATTGAGGATCCACAATTATAGATATAATTCAATTTCAATATTGAGCTCCTCAAAAGCAAGTAAAAGGTGTGTATTTTTTTCCGAATTGCATAAGTCTTGTTTGAAGAATCAAGTTGACTTGATTCCAAGGGCATATTGTAGAATAGATATCAGTATTGGATTCTAAAATGGCCCTAAAAATAATTCAACACCCATTAAGCCTTTAGAAAGCTCTACTATGACTCATGAAGACGAAGAATGGCAACATGACATATCAAAATTGCAAGAGCAAGTGCAACAAATTTTGCTCTCGCAAAGAGCGACAAAAAATGACATGGAAGTTTTGAAGAAAGGCATGGAAACTAAGATGGATGGTTTGAAGAAAGGCGTGGAATCTAATATGGATGGTTTGAAGAATGGCATAGATGGCATGGAATCTAAGATATATGGCATGGAAGCTGGCATGGAATCTAAGATGGATAACATGGAAGCTAGGATCGATGAGAAAATGGACAACATGAAGAATGATATAACAGATAACATGGAAGGTTTGAAAAATTTGATACAAGAAATGTTTCATAATGGTGAAAAGATAGTAGAGGAAACTCATGATGAAAACAAAATAAATGTTAATCATGATTTCATAAAATCTAATGTTGGCGGGAAGAACCACCATATTCCAAAAATGGATATGAAGAAGTTTGATGGAAAGGATCCTATAACATGGATACTACAGATGGAGCAATATTTTGATCTCCATAATGTATAACCACACAAAGTACTTCTGCATTGCAACTTTTACATTTTGAACAAATACATTTTGTAGCAAATTATCGATGAGAAACTGCTCGTAAAATTGTCACTTGGTCAATTTTTACGGAGGAAATGATAGCACATTATGAGGATACAAAGAGCAACACCTTCTTTAGCCAATTGATAAATCTCAAACAAAAGGGTTTAGTGGGGCAGTGCATTGAGGACTTCCAAAAACTGAATATAAAGGTAACTGATATTCCAGAGGAGCACAGGATTGATCTCTTCATAGGCACTTTAAAGGATAACATCCAACATGAAGTTCACGTTTTGGAACCCGATTCATTGGAGAAGGCATTCAGGTTGGCAAGAAAAATGGAATGTAAAATTACGGCGACAAGGAAGCCTACCACTCACTTCTATAAATAAGGAAGTGTTGCTACGCCTAGATTTCCACAACCTACAGGAACTTGACACCTATGGTCTGGGACAAAAAAAGAGCAAAAGGGATCTATTTCTGATTGTGGTAATAAATGTCACCTAAAGATTATAAGTGTCAGAAAATTAATTTACTAGATTAAGAAGGAAAGATAAAATAGATAAGAGGATATACACAGAACCAACCCAAAGAAGAGGAAAAATGATCATTACATATCGTGTAATAATCACATTATGAGATTACCCTCCTCAAACTCTCAAGATAGAAGAGGACATATCAAAGAAGAAAAAGGTAAATGAAATGATTGATTGAAGAATTGGCTTCCCATAATTTTATTCAGCGTAAGGTAGCAGGGAATTAAAATTGTTTTCTATCTACAGCACTAGAATGTCAAGTGATGGTTGCAAATCGAGGAACTATAAATTGCTCTGGAAAATGCTATAATATCAAGCTAACCATGGGGCAATATGTATTGACTAGTCCAATGCTTTCCATTCCTATGGTAGGTGTTGATGTTGTACTAGGAGTACAATGGTTACAATCTTTGGGGATGGTAGCTTTTAATTTTCAAGAACTTTTCTTGAAATGTTTTTTGAAAGGAAAGGAAGTTGAATTATAGGGTATCGCAGGGAAGCTGAGAAAGATAATAATCTCTAATGTCATGACAAAGCTTCTAAATAAATAACAACGAGGCATAATTGCACAATTATGCTCACTAGAAGTTCCAACATCAAAATCATCTATTTAGAGATCTCAAACGTCTTGGACAATCATTCCAACGTGTTTGAAACTCCCAAAGGATTCCCACATATTCGTGATCATGATCATGCTATTCATTTGATTCCAGGAACTGTTCCTCCAAACATATGGCCCTATAGATATCCTAATTTCCAAAAGAGTGAAATTGAACGGATGATTGCATAAATGTTAGAGGCGGGTATAGTTCAACCTAGTCAAATTTCTTTCTCTGCTCCTATAGTATTGGTACACAAGAAGGATGGATCATGGTGCATGTGTCCGAATTATAGGGAGCTCAATAAGCTCACCATCAAAGATAAATTTTCCATTCTTGTGATTGATGAATTATTGGATGAATTACATGAAGCAATTTATTTTACCAAGTTGGATCTTCGTTCAGGATATCATAAAATTAGAATGAAGACTGGAGATATTCCGAAAACAACATTTCGAACTCATGAGGGTCATTATGAAGTTTTGGTCATGCCATTTGGCCTTACCAATGCACCTTCTACATTTCAAGGGTTGATGAATTCCATTTTCAAACCCTTCCTTAGAAAATTTTTGCTAGTATTTTTTGATGATACACTAATTTACAGCAAGTCTTGGAAGGATCATGTTCAACATGTTGACAGGGTGCTCAAACCATTGCCTGAGAAACAATTATATGCAGAAACATCCAAATGTTTCTTTATAGTACAAGAGGTGGAATATATGGGTCATATTGTATCTCACGAGGGTGTTAAAGTAGACCCTAACAAAATTAAAGCCATTAAGGAATGGAAAGTCCCCACAACCATAAAGCAGTTGCGAGGATTTCTCAGGTTAATAGGGTATTATAGCAAGTTTGTTAAGAATTATGGGAGAATAGCAGCACCTCTAACAACATTATTGAAGAAAGATGCATTTTCATGGACTCTAGAAGCAACTAAGGCCTTTGAACATCTTAAAGAGGCAATGTGCCTAGCACCAGTCCTAGCTACGCCAGACTTCACAAAAACCCTTATTGTGGAATGTGATGCCTCGGGAAATGGAATTGGTGTTGTTTTAATGCAAGAAGGAAGACCCATTGCTTTTGAAAGTCGTCCAATAAAAGGGAAGTATTTATAGAAACCTATTTATGAGAAGGAAATGTTATCAATACTGCATGCACTAAAGAAATGGCGAACTTACCTAATGGGAAGATACTTGAAGGTAAGCAGTCATGAGTAGCGAATGCACTTTTGGAACAAAGACTATCTTCGGAAAGCGACAAAAATGGGTCACAAATATGTTGGGTTATGACTTTGAAATAATATACAAAAAAGGGAAGCTAAATGTTGCGGATGCACTCTCAGAAAGAATGAAGGGGTGGAAGCATTGCTTTGTGCCATTTCTATTATCCAACCAGATTGGATAACCGAAGCAAGAGATGAATGGAAGAAGGAAAAAGATGTATGGACACTCATTCAAAAGTTGCAGCAAGATCCTAGTACATATGATACATTTAGTTGGAAAAATGATTCCTTATAGTACAAATATCGCCTATATCTTTGTAAGAATTCCCAAATAAAACAAAAGATTCTTCTGGAATTGCACACTTCTCCTTTAGGAGGACACTCAGGATTTTTAAAAACTTACCACAGGGTGAAGAAAGAATTTTTTTGGGATGGCCTTAAATCTGATATTCAAAAGTTTGTGGCGGAATGTTTGGTTTTCCAATAGAATAAAGTGGAAAAAATTAAGACCCCGGGACTTCTACAACCTTTATCCATTCCAAGTCAACGTTGGGAGAAGATTTCAATGGATTTTATCACAGGTTTACCTAAGTCCGAAGGAAAGAATGTCATCATGGTGGTAGTTGATAGACTTACCAAGTATGCACACTTTTGTGCATTATCCCATCCATTTAAAGCAAGTACAGTTGCTACTACATTTGTGGACAGAATTCAAAAGCTACATGGAAGCCCAAGGGTTATTGTGAGCGACAGAGATCCCATTTTTACGAGAAATTTTTGGACGGAGTTATTTTCTTGTTTGGGTACACAATTAGCTCATAGCTCATCTTATCATCCTCAATCTGATGGTCAAACTGAGATAGTAAATAAATGTTTGGAAGGATATCTTCGTTGTTTTGTATCTGATAAACAAACACAATGGGTCAAGTGGTTACCTCTTTTTGAATGGTGGTATAACACTTCCTTCCATACTGCAGCAAAAATGACCCCATTTATGGCACTTTATGGATATCATCCACCATCCATCACATCATCTTTAAGAGAAAATTCTAAGGTTCAAGCAGTGGAAGATCACATCGAGCATCAACGAGAAGTTCTCCAACTCTTAAAGGATAACCTGAATTTGGCACAAAATCGAATGAAACAACAGGCAGATCAACATCGCAGCGAGAGAAGTTTTAATGTAGGAGATTGGGTATTTTTACGGCTACAACCATACAAACAAATGTCCCTCAAGCAAGCTAAGAAGGATAATAAATTATCGCCAAAGTACTATGGTCCTTACAAGGTGTTGCAAAAGATTGGTACTATGGCATACAAATTGGAGCTTCCTGCTTCTTCGCGAGTACATCCAGTTTTCCATGTTTCATGCTTAAAGAAGGTTATAGGTGAAAATCTTCCAGTTCAATCAGTATTGCCAGAACTTGATGGGGAAGGGAAAATCATATTGGAACCTGAAGCAGTCATGGAAAAAAGAACTCGACAACTACGGAATCGATCAATTTCAGAGTATCTCACCAAGTGGAAGAACTTACCCACTGAAGATTCTACATGGGAGGATGAGAATTTTATACAAAAGCACCCAGAGCTACTCAAGCGTTGAGGACAACACTTTTTTTGAAGGAGAGGGGCATGTTAGGTCCCTATATTGCTAGTATAGTCCCTTATTGTTGTTAGTGTAACCCCCTTATTGTTATTATTGTACCCTTGTAACCCCCATATTGTTATTATTGTGCCCTTAAATTATTATTGTTAGGTCGGCTAGGATTACATTGTGGCCCCACTAGGATTACATTGTGGCCCCATGGACTCCTATATATAAAAAGGAGGTTTTGTAATTTGAATCATCCAAGAATTGTTCATTCATGTAATGTATTGGAGGTTGCCCCCTCGAAGTGGCTTATTTCTAAGGCATTGATATCTCTTTTCTTCTATTTTTGGAGCTGGTTTCACAACAATGTGGTATTGATAAGCCATGGTATTGTACAAAGTCTATTTACAAGTTAATAATGGGGGTGAATATCGATAATTAAGAATATTGTCATATTGTCATAAAATATTTTGATTGTGAAATAAGTTATGATTTTTGGGCATGTGGAATTTATAAGGAATGATATTGGCCCATGGTATTGTAACAAAGCCTATTCACAAGTGTATATGAAAATCAAAATATAACAAACTGAATTTTGTTATTTTTATTACTTTAACATTTTAGTATTAATTGAGCCAACTTTTAAATGTTTATACTCATCCATGTTTCTAGGGTTTATATTACTTTTAACTTTTTATTATTAATCAAGCCAACATTTAAATCTTTACACTCATACCTCTATCACTTTTAACTTTTTATTATATTTTAATTGAGCCAATTTTTAAAATCGTTTACATACTTACATTACACATACACATTTACATAATTAATAAAATAATATTATTTACAAATTAATCATAATTAAATTAATTAATCTAAATTAATTAAATCATTATATTTACATTGAAAATTAATTATTATTACAAAATAAAAGTAAAATTGATTTGTTACATATTTAAGCCCAATGGTGAAAATCAATCAATCTTTGAACAAACGCCATTTTCAAATCATAAGTTCAAATTCAGCCAAATTTGAGAATCAAAGAGGAAATTGAGAAAAGTGAAAATCTCTCAAAATTAACAAAATTAAAGTATTGAAGAAATTATTTGATCAAAATTTACATAGAGGTACTCCCCATATCATTTGTAAAAAAATTATGTGGTGTGGGGGGGAGGGCGTGGGTGTGGCCAAAAAGAACAGAGATTAGTTGGATAAGAGTTAGAGTGGTTATAATTATGGGTTTGGTGTGTTAGTAGGTTATTGGTTAAGGGTTAAGTTATTGCCCCACTCTTGAAAATTTGGATTAATGGTTAGGGGTTGATTATGTTAGGACATGGATATAAGATGGTATATTTATCCTAAGAGACACATCTAACCCACAAACCCACCAAGATAATAAACACAATAATGAAAACGATGTACTAGTCATATGTATCTATATACAACTCCAACCCATGCACTTAACAACCCACAATTGTAGTCCTCATAGTTAACCAATGTACCTAAGTGAAAATTAAATGAGACACTAATGCAACTAACCACACATCCACATACTTGGGAAAATACACCTGATTAACATGAGCAATGCACTTGACTTATGCACTTACCAAACATTTAAACCATGTACATGGTCTGAATAGTTAAGATATATATTCCTAACCATGTACATAAAATCACAATGATGCACCTCACCTATCTTCCTAGCCATGCACCCACTGCCACACACTCTGACATATATATGAAACATACCTAACATGAGAGATTAACTTAGACTATATTGCACCTACTAGCACATCTAGTTCATGCAATTAACTCAAACATGTAACCCATGTAGATAATCCATACACAGTATATATATATATATATATGAGAGGTGGGGTTATGGATTAGTATGTTAGGGTATATAACTTACATATGAATTAATGTGTTACATGCTTATTCTATTAAGGGGTAGATGTTAGTTGGTTAGGTAGTAGTGTGTTATGGGGCATACATTTTTTGTTTATTAGTATTTATTATTGTATGCATATGTATTTAATTTGTTTTAGAGTAGAAGTTAAATGATTACAAGATACAAGATACTATGCAAAGGCGTGTGTTTGGGGTCGTAACATGTTTATGTAACAACTTTTTATCTTACACAATTTGTTAGGGGTATCAATGAATTAATTAATTATGTAAAGGAGATTTAGAAGATAAGGATTAGCGGTTTAGAGGGTTATTAGATATTTATTTATTGGATCAATATGAGAGTGGTTAGGTTTTGGGGGTTAGATAGTTTAACTCTTGACACCATAAAGGAGCTATGACTCAGGAACTAAAATATGATCACTAACATTAAATAAAGGAATAAAACAACATTGAAATATGAAGTCAATTTATAAATTGATTTAGGGAACTATATTCGATGCTAACTATGCTTGAAATATAATCAACTTATTGTATAAAGAGCTAATCATGTGTTATCCCACCTATATAAAACATTTCAATGTGTTAGAAGGTATGGTTCATGTTTTAGGTTATACATGTTAGTGTGTTACTAGGCTAGTGTGTTGGTGGGAATGAGTTAGGGTATCAAAGGGTATGTTTTAGTGTGTTGGAAGGTTGCGTGTTAGGTTGTATGGCTTAATGGTTACCTGTGTTAGGAGGTATGTATTAGTTTTCCAAGGGGTGTGTGTTAGTTTATTAGAAGGATAATGTGTTAGGGAATATGGATTAGTGATTTTTTTTGTAGGGGGTATGGGTTAGTTCTACAAAGGGTATGAGTTAGTATATTAAGGATATATGGATTAGTGTTTGAAGGTTTTAGTGTATTAGGGGGTACATGTTAGTCTGTTTGGGTTAAGAGAATGTTATGGTGCATAATTCAGTGTGTTAGAGAGTTAGTTTATAAATGTGTACATATTGATATGATAGGTAGTTAGTGCGTTATAGGATACAAGATAGCGTTTTATTGGTAACAACAAATGTGTTAGGATCTATATGCATTCAATGCATTTCTCAGTAGAAGTGTCTTAAGGGATATATATTAGTGTGTTAAGTGGAATAGATAAGTTAATATGGGTTAGTGTGTTAGGGGTTATAAGTCAATGTGTTAAGAGCCATGAATCAATGTGTTAGGGGATACATGTTATTTTGTTACAAGGCTAGTGTGTTAGTGGTGTGAGTTAGAGTACTAGGGTGTGTAGGGTGTATGGATCAGTGGTATGATATGTGTTAGAAACTATGAGATAGTTTTCTAAGGGATATAAGTTAGTATATTTGCAATGTTTACAAAGCACTTTCATAGACGTGAAAAGAGAGAGTGAGACTTTAGAAGAAAAGCAATTGTATTATCCTAATAAAGAAACATGCTTATTGTGTTGCAGGCTTATTGTATTAAGGGGTAGATGTTAGTTGGTTAGGTAGTAGTGTGTTATGGGGCATACATTTTGTGTTTTATTAGTATTTATTATTGTATATATATTTATTTAATTTGTTTTAGAGTAGAAGTTAAATGATTATAAGATACGAGCTACTATGCAAAGGCATGTATTTGGGGTAGTAATGTGTTTATGTAACAAATTTTTATGTTACACAATCTGTTAAGGGTAGAAATTCATTAATTAATTATGTAAAGGAGATTTAGAAGATAAGGGTTAGTTTTTTATAGGGTTATTAGATATTTATCTATTGGATCAATATGAGAGTGGTTAGGTTTTATGGGTTAGATGGTTTGACTCTTGACACCGTAAAGGAGTTATGACTCAGGAACTAGAATATGGTCACTAACATTAAATAAAGGAATAAAACAACATCGAAATATGGAGTCAAATTATAAATTGATTTACGGAACTATATTCGATGTTAACTATGCTTGCAATACAATCAACTTATTGTATAAAGAGTTAATCATGTGTTATCCAACCTATATGAAACATGTCAATGTGTTAGAAGGTATGGCTCATGTTTTAGGGGATACATTTTATTGTGTTACTAGGGTGTGAGTTAGAGTACTATGGTGTGTAGGGTGTATGGATCAGTGGTTATATGTGTTAGGAACTATGGGCTAGTTTTGTAAGGGATATGAGTTAGTATATTTTCAATGTATACAAAGTAATTTCATAGACGTGAAAAGAGAGAGTGAGCCTTTAGAAGAAGAGTAATAGTATTATCCTAATAAATACACACGCGATCATAGAAAGAATCGTTAATTAACTTATAAAAGGGTCACTTTTTAAAGGGAACATTGTATTAAGGGCTATGTGTTAATGTGCTTGGTGCTATTAGTTGGTTACGTGTTATACTCTTTGCATGATTGGCCCCATGTAATTCCATGTATTGTACATATTTGATAAGGGAGAAAGGTGTGTGTGGGGGTGGGGGGGGAGGGGGGGAGGGGGGGAGGGGGAGAAGTCCTTAATAAAAAAATTTGGGGTCGCTCGTGGTTTGCTTTTTACATGTCTTTTGGTGTTTTTTGGGCTATGATTTTTTGGCTATTTTAATGAAATTTTGATCACATAATATAATTTAGGTTAAGGGATTATGGTTTTGGATGCCATGGGACCCTAAATTTTTTGTCGTAAATGATTAATTTAGGTCATGAGAGTTAGAGATGTGACTCTAAATATTCTGTCAATTTTCCTAGTTAAGGGTCTCTAGGGTAAATATCTAAGTATTTTGTGTGATTATCATTGTTTGCTTTTCTAGTTATTAAGAATCTCTATGTGCATTGCTTTATTGTAAAGGTTTAAAACTTACATGTGGTAGCATAGCTATCATTGGCTTCAAGGGGATGCTTTTTATTGCTAAGGATTCAATTATCTTGGGTTTTTTATAAACTCGGTTTTAGTGGGAGATTTGCATTGGAGATTATTGTGCTAGAAAATAATTACATGTAATTCAAAAATAGAAATTGAGAAATTTAAAAGGGAAATTTTTGAGGTATGAAGGCACAAGATGGAAGATATTTTGGCAGACAAATACAAGTTCTCCATAGTGGATCCAAGTACTACACCTATGGGAATTCCAACAAAATACTATCAAAATTTGAATCAGAAGGTAATGAGCACAATCCGCTAGTGTATCTCAAATTTATATTTATTCAATGTTTTGGGAGAAGCTACAATCAAGAATTATGAGATAATTTAGGGGCATTGTATCATAGTAAGTCCCTCGTAAACCAATTTCTTATGGAAGAATTTATACAACCTTAGGATGAATGATGGAAACTTAGTGACAAAGCATATGAATGCATTGTACTATAGTAAGTCAATTATTGTTTGTTGATATCAAGATTTATAATGACTATAAGTGTATCGGTTTATAGTTATGTTACCATACTCACATGATAGTGTATTTGTAGCTATAAGGAGTAATGAAACCACTTTAATTTTCAATGATGTGGTCTCAACCCTGTTATCGAAGGAAATCAGGCAGAAAAACATGGTTAGTTAGAACACATGATTTATATACAAGAGGATGTTTTCTAGACAAAAATAGAAGTAAGTCCTCAAGTGGGAGATCTAAATCTATAGGTAGATTTAAATATGAAAGAATATTATTAAATAAATGTTGAAAATGTGGTAAAGAATAATTTTATATCCAAAAGTTCTGAGAGAGGAAAGCAATCTGATGATGGTCCCTCTATAGAAGGGAAGATCTCCTTAAAGGAATACGGGAATGTATACTTAGCTTCTTCAAGCACACATGCATATAATGATGTATGTTTGATTGATTTGGGTGCATCTTTTCATGTGACTCTCCATAGGTAGTGGTTATGTGAATATGAAAGGTACAATGGAGGAAATATTTTCCTAGGAGATTACTCAAGAGCCAAAATCACAAGATGAGGAAAATTCAAGTTGATTCTCATTGATGGAAGGATTAGAACTCTCCTTGGAATTCTACACTTTCTAAGGATGGCTATAAACTTGTATTTGTGAGCATGATGATTGAAGCAAGTGTAAATATTTTCTTTGAAAGGGAAACCTAGAGGATAGTTTGAGGTAGAATGGTGTTGTTGAGAGGAGTGTGGATTGAAACTATGTACAAGTTGTTGGGAAGCATCATAAATAATGGATGTAATAGCTCCATTATTCCTAAGAGAGAAAATGAAGAAGATGGAACTCTTATCATATTTGGAGATAATACAATGTTATGACATCAAATATTGGGATATATTGGAGAGAAGGGCCTTCAAACATTACATAGTAATATTATGGTTGAAGGTATGTCTAATTGCAATGTAGATCTTAATTTATATGAACATTGCATATATGGTAAGCAAAATTTTGTAATATTTTCATCAAGTGTTATATGAGAAAAGGAATTTTTAAATTTAGTACATAGTGATGTGTTTGAACCTATGCTTTCCATCATTAGGTAAATCTATGCACTATGTTTGATTCATATATAATTTCCTAAGGAACATGTAGATTGATTTCCTCCATAAGAAATCTGATGTCTTTGGTAAATTCAAATAATTCAAAGCTTTTGTGGAGAATCATACAGGAATTTTTGTTTAAGATGTTGATAATAGACAATATTAGGGAGTGTTGAGAAAATTATAGACTTATAATTTGACAAACATAAATTGTCAACCAAGGGTAGGTAAGCTTGTGAGATGTTGCGCAAGATATATGTAGGATAATACTTCAAGTGCTTTTCTAATTTAAACTAATCACACACACAGAACTATAATTTCTCTTTTCCCTATCAACACTTGGAAGCAAAGGCTATGGAGTGGATTTAATCATCCCTCTAGAGCTCCTAAGATTTTTGATGTTGATCAGAAAAGATAAAGGACCAAGAAAACAACCATAAACATCAATTTATCAATCCATCATATAAACCAAAACTTTGATAAAATTATTCCAAACAAATTTATCAAATAAACTTCAACATTCAACCATTCCACATATGCTGCTATAATTAAGAAAAGAGAAACAAATAGGTTGTGCAATTAATTATGTTAACGCATGAAAATAATCAAAGAAACACAAACTGTAACTAATGGAGTTGTGAGCAAAGGGGGCCCTCCCTTACTCACAACCCCTTCACTGTCAAAAGGGTTTACTCAGAAAAATAAACAGAACATATAAATTTTTATTATTTTGAAAAGCATTACAGTGATGTACAAGTCTGACATCCAATCCACCAACCCCTTTTCAAATGGAACATAATAACATTTATACAAGTTCAGAGGCATATTCTAGCCCGAATTAGGAAAATTACTATGTCAAAACTAATTGCTATGATTAACTGAACATAATAACAAAAATAGCTCTACTGTTTTTGATCCATGACTGAAAGCATGGATCAAACTGATTTTGTTACATTGCTGGAGCTTTTCCCAATACAGCCATCGAGAAGAGGACTGAATATCTGGGTGGTTTTGATGATGGATTCGAGGCAACCAATAGGACAATGTCCATGTAGGTGAATTTCCTCATAAAACCCATGTTCTTGTTTTGCTTGAAACTAACTGGAACATACTCAACCATCGATTTTGTTGCAGGAAATCTGGGCGGTTACAGGAAATCCGCACCTACAGGAAATCACGGAGTGTCTACACGAAATCAGCGACCACGGGCGGTCTACCGGAAAACGTAGAGATGCTTTGAATAATGACTAATCTACATAAGACTTGATCAGACAAACTTGACATTTGTAGATAATTCTATTAGGAAACACTTAGCCTCTAGAAAAACTTAAGAATAAGATAAAATGATACTTTTAAAGATAAGTTACATACCTTGAGCACACATCACCCTTTTAGTCAAAACATAGGTAATATGGCGAAATAGGAGTAATTACAAGTCAAAACAAGTTTAAAATGGGGGGTAGCAAGGTCGTAGAATGCTATCAAAAGTGACCAAAATTGGGACTCAACATGGAGTTCTTAAGGAATGAATTCAACGAATTTTGTAAGAAGTGTACTATAGCAAGGTAGAAAACTAGTCCATACACACCTAAACAAAATGGCTTTGTATAAAGGATGAATAAAACATTAATGGAAAAAGCAACAATCATGCTTAGTGGTGCTAGGTTAGAACAATAATTCTAGGCAAACGCAATGGATACTTGGATGTTACATCGTAAATTGACCAGCTTCATTAGCATTAATTGAAAAGACTTCGCACAAGGCATGGAATAGTAAGAAACCCTTAAAAATATCAAAAAAATTTGTTGTGATTCTTATGTACATGTTCCGAGGGAAAATAGGAATAAGCTAGTAAATAAAGTTGAAAGGTGTATTTATATTGGTTATAAATATGGTTTTAAAGGACATAAAATTTCAAACCCATAAACTAAGAAAGTTGTTTACAATTGGGATGTTTTCTTTGGAGAGGTGAAAGATGTTAAAAAACAGGAAGTGTTCCCAAGGGCAAAAGAACCATAGGCACCATTATTTGAAAGATGATAAAAAACAGGAAGTGTTTCCAAGGGAAAAACAACCATAGGTGCCATTGTTTGAGTTGCATAATGAAGAACCTAACTCAATAGAGGAACATGATTTGGAAGAAGAATAACATGATAATTTAGTATTAACAAGATCAATTCAGGAAAAAAGATAACAAAAAAGGTATACTCCAACTAATTTTCATTCTAGTTTTCATTTCTCTATTAATGATGATGACCCCAAAACTATTAGGAAGGTACCAAACTCAGAGAATGGAGAACTCTAGAAGAAGGCCATGGATAAAGAAATGACAAGCTTAGATAAGAATGAGGTTTGGGATTATTTTGAATTTCTTGTTGGAAGAAAACTCATTAGTAGCAAATCGGTGTTTAAGAAGAAGTTGAATGTAGAAGGTAAAGTGGAGAAATACAAAGCTCAATAAGTAGCACAAGGTTGTTCCCAAGTAGAGGGAATTGAATTTGGTGAAATATTTTCTCCTGTTGCTAAGTTAAATTCTATTAGATTTCATTTAGTTTTGCTACTAATTTTAATCTTGAAGTAGAACATATTGATGTAAAGACAACATTCCTACTTGGGGATATGGAAGAAGAAATCTAAGTGAAACAACTAAAAGCTTTTGCAATGAAATGAGAGAAAGAGTTGGTTTGAAAGTTAAAAAAGCCTATATGTGGGTTAAAGCAATCTCTGAGGATGTTGTATCAAAATTTTGATAGTTATATATTGGGTCTTGGTTACACAAGGAACAAAATTCATCACTTTGTGTATTTAAAATTATTTGGTTATCATTTTATTTATGCGGTATTGTATGTTGATGATATGTTGTTGATTGGAAACAACAAGCAAATCATCAAGGTTATCCAAACTTAGTTATGCCTTAAATTTGACATGAAATATATTGTTACTGCAAATTTTATTTTTGGCATGGAAATTAAACTAGATTAGGTAAACATGAAACTCTAGTTGAACTAGAGGAAATATGATGAGATAATATTGTGGAGGCTTAATATGCATGAATGTAAATTGGTTAAGATCACTAATATTTTAGGTGTAAAATTGTCTACAAACCAATGTCCCAAGGCATAGGAATAAGAAAATTCATGTGTTCCTTATGCTAGTGTTGTTGGTACTTTTATTTATGCAATTATTTGTACTATATCAGATATTGAATATGTAGTGGGAATTTTGAGTAGGTATATGTCAAACCTAGGGAAGGAGAATTACACAACTATAAAAAGGGTTTCCAGGTATTTCTGTGGCACTATTGATTATAGAATTGCTACTAAGGAATACCTAGAGTAGACAGAGTGTCAAACATACATGAATTTTTTTACATAGACTAGGTTGGAGATCTGGATCTCATAAGATCTACAAGTGGTTATGTGTTCATCCTATTTGGAGGAGCAACTAGTTGGATGAGTAAGAGATAATTTGTAGTTTTTATCTCAAATAAAAAATTTAAATACATTGCAACCACCCACGCAAATAAGGAAGTTGTTGTCGGAACTAATTTACTTGCATAAATTAAGACATATTTTTATCAATCTCTAGTTCATAAATTGATGTAGTACACTAACTATTTGTGAAAGAATTAGCCTAGAGATTTCCCAAGGTGTCAGTTTAATGAATAATAAGATTAACTACAAATGTAATTATATTACTTAGTAAATAATAGAAATTCTAAATGAGCTTTAAGAATTAAATTAAAATTCCTAACTATGAGTGAGCATAATCAAAGCCTTAAGTCAACAAAGAAATTTAAATCTAAATCTACAATGAAAAGATGTGTGAATGTTAATAAAGTCACCAAATAAGCTTTGGCTAAGAATAAAATTCAATTTAAAAAATATGATTAGCGGAAGTTGATCTGTAAAATTCTGTGAAAATTTTACTGGATATTTCATCACAACATATATCATAATATTATATTAAAAATATGGAATTCTACACTATTATAGTTTTAATAAATTTATAGATATGTATATTTTGTTGTAATTAGTGCATGCATGCGAATGGAAATTATGTAGAAAATAGAGAATGAAAAAATAAAAGATCACACACACACATAAGACACAAGATAGGCTCTAGGAAACCCGTTCAGGAGAAAACCCAGCTCGAAGGTGAGGTTGCTCTGCTCTCTTTCTCATATGGAAATATGGCTACAGGTACAAATAAGTATGGCATGTGGCCCATGGGTTGCTACAGTGCACAAATATTGTTTATGTTCTCTAACTCATATCCCTCTTGGCTATCTACCTCATATCCCTCTTGTCTATTTTTTCTCAACTATGGAACAAATACACTCGAAAGAATGGAATGCCTCTTCCTCCTAGTGGCCTGGTTATAACACAGCCTGATAACCTATTAGTGGTTAACTTTGACTACCTCAACTCTTAACTAGGGTTACAATATAGACACTTCCAAAGTCTTTTACATCAAAATCATGTGGTTATCCCCTTTTCCATGAATAATGGGGGCTGAGGTGACATCCTTTTGAACCATGGTGGTGAAAAACAAGAAGGTAAACTTCCGAGTGGAATAACTTTCACATAGAGACTTTGATTGATGCACTTATTGTGTCATTGGAAATATATTTGTGTGTATAATAGCATGAAAATGTGAGTGACAAAATTTTACTCCCAAAAGACATAATTTGATGCCTCAAAACACTCCCGAAAATTTTCAGACCCTGTTTTGCCAAACTAGCTCATGTCGGTAAAAATGGCCTCGTGAGTTGATTCCTCCACTTTTTCACTTTCAATGCATCAATATGGATGAAAAAATATATAATGATCCAATCCATATCATAATTATATATGTTAATCGAGTGACTGTAGTGGAAAAACTAAAATTTTTTCCTTGATATCATAAGCAAAATGAAGACTATTTTCACTCAAACTATTGCAATGAAATTCTAAACTATCAATGTAACTTTCAAAACAATAAAATAACTAATCCTTATAATTTAAGGTTGCCAAAATTTACATAGGTAAACAATAAGGTTGTGATATCTCATGCCTCGGGTGGCTCCCACAACAATACTTTGTTCACTTGTGGAGTTTATTTATTAAGAAGGAATTCTAACATTTATGCATCAAATAGAAAGACTTTTTAAATAAAATCAAATGAAGGCAATTTTTTCAAGTCTATATAACTCATTAACATCCATCAAGGTCTCAATGGGTAGAAAAACAAGTTGTAGTGTCTATGTTCAACTCCCATGGGTGAAAGAGGCTTGCAACAATACTTTGGAAACCACTCCAATCCTTGTTAATAAACAAGTTTAGACTTTCTTTGAAAGAAAATTATACCTACTAATATAAATTTCTTGATGCCATATAAAAATAGGGATTAATATACATATATGTAACAAATATTTAAATAAGAAAAGAGTATTTATCAAGAAATCAATGCATGAGAAGGTAAGTGATATGCACACATAGAAGATGGGTGCACATGCCACAATTTGGGAGCCCTCTATACTTTGACTTGCACACACAACACAATCAATTGATTGTAGAAACTCACAGCCACTATATACTAATGGTGGAAATAGGTACAACACCTAATTAAAAACAAAATGTATGAAGGAATTCAATCCCTTGTATCAACTTCTTATAGCTATTTATACAAACCAAATAAAATAAACTCAACTATAAATCCTAAGTGGAACAATTTCAACCTTGAATTAGCACTACAACTCAACAAAAATTTACCCCTGGATCAATCGATTTCGTGCCAATTACATAATTTTGGAGAAGGGGTGGATTCCCCTTAGTTGTTGTGTGATTCTCTTAGCAACCACACCATTGACCCCCACATTGAATGTGAACTTACATTTGAGCTTTCAAAGATCCAAGAAGAAATAAACGATGTCGTGAACCCTGGGAACAAGGGCCCATGTCTTCATTTCTCCCGAAATTGTCTACAAGTATCTAAGTTAAGGGTGATTTACAAGATTGATTTTTTTCTTGTAAAAATAGATAACAACTAATTTTCAACACTTTAAACTTGCTAAATAAAGTAAATTAAAACTAAAGAGTGTAAATAATTTTTTGCGGCTTATTTGGCTTTAATGGGGAAAATGTAAGCAAGAGACAAAAAATGAGGAAAAAGGAGGTGAAAATGGTTGAAACAATGAATGCTTATGTGGCTTTTTAATGACAAAATCAAGGACCAACAACATGTAATCATGTGACCCATCGTATGCAAAGAAAACAAAAAGTGGCAAAATATTGGGTATATGTTATATTCTTTGCACAATTGGCCCCATGTACTCTATGTTGATATGGGAGCATGGAGGGCCTATTGGCCCCCCGTATTGGGGGTTTTTGGGTAGAGCCACCAATAAAAAAATTTGGGTTGCTTTTTCTATTTTTTGGTGAATGGTTTTTAGCCCATTATAACATAATTATGGTCAAGTAATTTAATATAGGTTAATGCATTAGGGTTTTGGATGCCACAAGATCCTATATATCGTATTGTATATCATGAAATTTAGAGGTGTGGCTTTGAACATTTTTCTAGTTTTCTCATATAAGGGTTTTCAAGGTAAATCTCTTAGTATTATGTGTGATTACATTGTTTACTTTTATATTTATTAAGACTCTATGTGAACAATGCAATTATGTAAAGGTTTAAAACTTATAGTATTACATTATATGTCTTAATGGTTATGTGTGCTAAGGGTTATGGGTTAGTTTTTGAAGGGGTATGAGTTATTATAATAAAGGTATATGGGCTAGTGTTTTAAGTATATCACATGTTAGTGGTATGTGTTAGCATGTTTGGTATCATGTCATGCTAGGAGGCACAATTCAATGTGTTAGTGGGTTATTGAATTTAGGGGTATGATTTTGTTTATTAGATAGTTAGTGTGTTATGAGGAGCAAGTTTGTGTTTTTACAAGTATCTACCAATATGTTAAGATGTATATGCATTTAATGTGTTTCAAGGTACAATATAGATTATTAGAGGGTATAAGGCACTATGTTAGGGCATATGATAAGGGCCATGATGCGATTAGAGTAATAATTTCTTAGGTTACATACTTTATTAAGGGAAATAATGTGTTAATTTATTATGGTGACTGAAATTTAAAATATATGGGTTAGTCAGTTACATGGTTATTAATTATTGGTTTAGTGGATTAATAAGATGGTAGTTAGGTTTTTATGGGTTATATGCAGTTTGAATATTGATGTCATAAAGGAGCAATGGACAAACAACTAAACTATGTCCATGGACATAAAATAAAGTAAGAAAATAACATCAAGTTATGCATCCAAAAAGTGATTGATTTAGGTTGTGATATCTAGTTCTAACTACACCTGCAATAGTGCCAAGTTCAAACTTAGTGCAAAAATAGAGTATCCTATGGTTCCCAACTATATAAAATAGATCATGATGTTAGGAGGTATGAATTAGTGTGTTAGGGGATAAATATTATTAGGGATACAAGGTTATTGTGTTAGTGGGTATGAATTAGAATATTAGGGGTTGTATTATCCTATTAGAAGGATAGTGTGTCAAGGTGTATGGCTTAGTGGTTATGTCTATTAAGGGGTATGGGTTAGTTTCCCAAGAGGTGTGATTTATTCTATTAAGAGTATAATGGTTATGCTTTTGAGAATATAGTGTATTAGGGGGTATTGTTAGTGTGTATAGAGTTATATCAAGTTATGGGTGAAACTTAGTGTGTTAAGGGATTAATGCATTAAGGTGTACCATAGTGTTTTCTAGGCACTTATTTCATTACATGGCACATATTAATGTTTTTGTAGTGTATGTTATTGTGTTAGGATGTATATGCTTTTAATATGTTTTACGATACCGATTAAATTTTTAAAATGCACAATTTAATATGTTAAGGGGCATCTTAGGGCTTATAATTTGATCATGGTAACATTGACTTTTCTTACATAGTCTATTAGAGGTAATAATGTGTTTCATTGTGGTGAGTGAAATTTATAACATAAGGGTTAGTGGGTTATAATATCGATGCCATGATCATAATTTGTAGTCCCTAAATGAAACTTCTATGGATTAATGACCATGAATGACTCTTCAAACCAACATACTCAACCTCCCTTATGTAAGTTTTAAATTTTTGTAGTAATGAAATGCACACACATATTATATAACAACCTCGAGTTAAAGTTTTGTGTAATAAAGGATAATAAAGGAAAAATAAGACCAAGGTCAATTAACATGTATTCCAAGCTAAATGGTGGTAAAAACATCATAGTGGGTGTAGAAATTTATAAACACAATAATTTACTTCCGGATTCTCCTGATCTAACAAATTAATCTTATGTTAAATATACAATCCTTCCACTTAATTCTTTGCGGAAATTAAATCGCCAATTGCAAAACACATATGAAGAAAAATCAATCACACATAACAAGATGTTTTACCGGGAAAGCTTAAAGCTAAAAACCCCTACTATCATATATTATGTATATCAATGGAACATGTAAAAATATCATACAAAGCTCATCACATAGAGCTCTCAATACAATATACAATCGTCACACATTGTCATGCAGAAATTTGCATATCTATGCACCAATTTCTTGCCTCCTAACAGTCTGCCTCCACTGCGCAATCCCTACTGAAGAAGATCCCTGAATGAATTCAATCTTGCCTTGCTTGCACTGCGCAATCCTCATTGGCATCTCCAACGTCTATGTAGATGCATTGAATGCATCACTATAGTCACAACTGATAGTCAAACACACCCTTTCACTTATCTCTCCACTAGGTCTTCACTAGATCTGACATGCAAGTAGTTAACTGATGTATTTCTTCAGTTGCAAGTAAGACACTGCTTGTGAATTAATTAAATAATTAATTCACTCATCTTTAACTAGTGTATCTTTAGCTACAACTAGCACAACTGATTTTAACTCACTTAAATGAGTTAAACTAAATAACAACTCACATAACTACTCTTCTAACTGTTGAGATTGCAACAAGATGATGAGCTTAGTGAAAAGAGTCGCCTTCACTAAGTGGGCCCGCAGGCTATTTTTGGCGCAAGTATATTTTTAGACTATGTCTATTTTTAGACATGTCAATCATATTCTATGAGTTGCGGGATGCTATTTGTGGATGGTTGGTCAAGTTGGAAAAATATATGGACTTCTATTTTTAGACATATTGGGTGAAATCTATTTTTAGATTTCCAGTCTAAAAATAGATATGTCGAATATTATTAGCTCTTAATAATATTTGGACTATAAACATTAACTTATTCTCTTGGAGCACTTCAGTTAAGTGCAAAGATGTGGCACAGGAGCTGACAGAAGGAATTAGGCTATTCCTGAGGGTTAAGTGGAGCTATTGCATGGATAATTTAGTTAGAACTCATGTGACAGAGTTTGGTGGAGTTGTAGAAGTAGTTGGTGGAGTTGTGTTCATTTTAACTCAGTTAGACACAGTTGAGCTAGTTATATCTAGTCTAACTGATTGATACACTAGTGAGAGTGGTGTGAATTAATTATTAATTAATTCACTAAATATTAACTCATTAATCAACTGAAGAATACATCAGTTAACTACAGTGCATGGACAGTTTCAGTGGAGACCAGTGGAGAGATAGGTGAAAGGGCAAGTTGACTATCAGTTGTGACTATAGTGATGCATTGATTGCATCCAACACTGAGTAGAGATGCCAATGAGGATTGTGTGAGCAAGGCTGGACCAATTCGAGTTCATTCAGATCCATTCTTCAGCAGGGATTGCGCAGTAGATGCAGGCTAGCAGGTGGCAAAGATCGGTGCATGGATTTGCTAGATCGGGCCTGATTAGTGTGTAGCGATTATATTGTACTGAGAGCTTGTGAGAAGCTTTGTATGAGTATTGTTACATGATATATATGACATATATTATATACAGATAGTTGGGGTTTTTAGCTTTAAGCTTTCCCGTTAAAACACTGTGTTCATATGTGTGAATTTTTATGGTTTCAATGTGTGCATGCAATTGATTTAATTTCCGCATATGATGATCAATAGTAGAAGAGATTTTGTATTGTGTATGAAGTTAAAATAGTGTGTGATCAGGAGAATCTTGGACATATAACGCATTAGGTATATAATTTCTACATGGTATCAGAGCTATATTGATCATTGAAGCAATTGCAAATCATTGAAGCGGTTGAGTTTTGTGCTGGTGGAATTTGAATTTGCAGCAGAGTTTTCTTGGTGTTGAAGTTGAGATGTCTTTCAACGGATTGTGATTGGAGTATGCCCTTGAGGGCAGCTCGAATTATATTTCATGGAAGGATAGGATGGAGGCCGTGCTGGAGGATAATGGGTTGAAGGAGTTCATAGATGAAGAAATTCCAAAACCTGCTTCTAGCGATGTTGCCGCACTTGACGCATGGCAAAAGAAGACAGCAAAATGTCGAAGGATTATGTTGGAAGGTGTGAAGGATCACATAGTGTCCATCCTTCATGGTAAATCTTCTCCATTCTTGATTTGGAAAGCTTTGACAGACTTGTTCCAAAGCAAGAGCGACCAGAGGAAGTTGGCGCTCAAAGATAAACTCAGGAAAATAAAAATGGAGAAAGGCGACAGTATACCCAAGTACCTCACGAAGTTTTTCCAGTGCAGGGATGAGCTGGGAAGTGTGGGGGTTATTATAGATGAAGAAGACTTGGTGAGCTTGGCTCTCCTTGGGCTTCCGAAGAGTTGGAATTCCTATGAGGACTCTATCAATGGTCAGGAGAAACTGTCGGGATGCGAGCAACTTTGGTCGGATCTTGTGCAGGAGGAGATAAGGTGGAGTACCAGGGATGGATCTTCATCGAAGAATGAGATGAAGAAAATTTCACTTTGGCTGCCAAAGCAAGGAAAGGGAAGGGAAAGAAAAATCCTTCTCAATCCGGTGCGAAAGGCAAGAAGCAGGACATGTCCAAGGTGAAGTGCTTTCATTGTCACCAACACGGACATTACGCCACTAATTGTCCACAGAAGAAGAAAAATAAGCAGGGTGCTGGATCTGCAGCTGGAGAGGCCTTAGCCTCGCAGTTTGAGCTATATTTTTCACTGATCGCATGTTTGGTCTCAAGTGTGATGGGATCAGTGTGGTTTCTTGACAGTGGTGCGTCTTTCCATATGACCGGAGACAAAGATTTGTTTATTGATCTGGATGAGAAGGATCTTGGAGTGCACATCGAGATGGGCGATGATGGTAGATACAGTGTGACTGGTATCAGGACCATTTCCTTTGAGAGGGAGTCTAGAAAACCTTTCATCTTGAAGGATGTCATGCATGTTCCAAGATTGAAGAAGAATCTGATCTCTGTGGCGATGTTGGAAAACAAGGGATATGATGTTGTCTTTAGCGAGGGAAAGGCTTTCCTACACGGTAAGGCAGCGAGTGAGCTTAGGAGGTCAAGGGTTCGGTTAAGAACCTTTATCAATTGCGGTATGTGGCTGCGCGAAGGCAGCGAGGCAAAGCGAAGGAAGTGGTGAGCCGAGGATGAGGGCGAATGTGGCCTCGAGAGGTTGGGCCATCTTCACTGTGGCGCTTTGAAAATTTTTTGCGTGATTTCTGTCGGGCTTCCAAAGGTACACTTGCGCGGTGAGATCAGTGCAAAGGGATGTGCTTACAGGAGAAAATTTGTGAAAGCCACCTTTCATGAGAAGGATAGTCACGCCACGATGATCCTTGAGAGAATTCACACAGACATGTGTGGACCTTTCTTAGTAGCTTCGACAGCAAAGCACAAGTATTATGTGATATTTGTTGATGACTTTTCTCATAAGTGCTGGATCTTCTTCATGCAAAAGAAGAGTGAGACATTCTCAAAGTTCTGTGAGTTCAAGGCACTGGTGGAGAAAGAGTCAGGGAAGCAGGTGAAGGCTCTTAGGAGCGATAATGGTGGTGAATTCATCTCTGGCGAATTCAAAGACTTTTGCAGCACAGAAGGAATTCGAAGAGAGCTCATAGTGCCTCATAACCCACAGCAGAATGGGTTCACAGAGCGAAAGAACAAAACGATCGTGGGTGTTGCACGGGCGATGTTGCATGATCAGGGCCTTCCCATACACTTGTGGGCCGAAGCTTGCAACACTGTGGTTTATGTGCAAAACCGTTGTCCTCATAAAGTACTTGGCATGAGTACACCCGAAGAGGCGTTTTCTGGTAAGAAGCCTGATATTTCTCATTTGAAGATTTTTGGCTCACCTGTTTACATTCATGTGACGAAGGATGCCAGGAAGAAGCTAGAGCCGACCGCAGAGGTTGGGATATTTTTGGGGTACACAAAAACACCCCACAACTATCGTGTGTATTTTCCAGACAGTCGGAAGACTGTTTTGCGATAAGATATCAAATTTCATGAGGAGAAATCCATGAAGTGTTCGCTTGAGAGCGAGCCACACTTGCATGCAGATGAGGAGCTATTAGTTCCTAAGGATGAGCCTCAGGATTTGGATTAGCCACAAGAGGAGGTTCATGGAGTGGAAGAAACCACTCATGCAGCGCCAACCATCAGAGGGTGGAAGCGCACTACAGAAGCTGAGCGACTGAATCTTGATGCAGAGAAGATTGTAGGAGCACCTACATCACAACGCAGACAGAGACAGTCACCTGACCGATATTCTGGATACATGGCTCTAATGAGCAAGTGTATCGTGACAGAACCATCTTCTTTTGAGGAAGATGTGGAGGACCCTACATGGGTAGATGCCATGGTGGAAGAGTATGATTCGATTGTCAGAAACAGTGCATGGGAAATTGTCCCAAGGCTGGAAGGGAAATCAGTGGTAGGTTCGAGATGGTCTACAAAGTGAAGCAAGCAGTTGACGGGAGCGTCGAGAAGTACAAGGCAAGATTTGTTGCCAGGGGCTTCTCACATATTGAGGGGATCGACTATGAAGAAACCTTTGCACCTGTCGCAAGGTATTCTTCCATACAGAGCATCCTAGCTCTCTCAGTGCAGATGGGATGGCACATTCATCAGATGGATGTGAAGACTGCGTTCCTCAATGGAGTCATTGAGGAGGAGGTGTACATATAGCAGCCCGAAGGTTTCGAGATCTTCAGCAGCGAGTCGCATGTGTGCAAGCTCAAAAGAGCGTTGTATGGGTTGAAACAAGCACCTCGTGCTTGGTACACACGGATAGACAGTTATTTCACCGATCTTGGATTCACCAAGAGTGAGGTGGATCCGAACCTATACCAGATTGTGGTGGAGGGTAAGTTTCTTATCATTGTACTTTATGTAGATGATTTGATTTTGCCGGGTGATGAACAGTTGATACTCTCATGCAAGGCTAATCTTGCAAAGGAGTTTGAGATGAAGGACTTGGGCCTCCTTCATTATTTCCTGGGATTGGAAATTTGGCAGCGCAGTAATGGACTGTTTGTGTCTCAAGGCAAGTATGCCCGGGAGATACTGGAGAAGTTCAACATGCAAGGCTACAAGCCTATCGACACTCCTCTTCCTGGTGGTTGGAGGAAAGAGGATGCTACATCGGCAGAGGTAGTGGATGCCATTGTTTACCGATAGTTGGTTGGTTCGCTCATGTATCTAGTCAATACACGACTGGACATATGCTATGTTGTTAACCAGATTTCACAAGCTATGGTTAAGCCTACCAAGCTCTTTTGGAAGGCGGGGAAGCATGTATTGAAATATCTCAGAGGCACATCGGGATATGGATTGTGGTACAGACAGTCGGATGAGGTGAAGCTGCATGGCTTCACGGATGCAGATTGGGCAGGCAGCCCAACGGACAGAAAGAGCACATCTGGAGGGATTTTCAGTATCGGGTCTACAGCATTTTCTTGGTACAACAGGAAATAGAGATATGTGGCACTCAATTCAGCGGAGGTCGAGTACATGGCAGCAATTTTGGCTGCATGCGAGGCTATATGGATGAGGAAGATCCTGGTCGGGTTGTTCGGTTAACACTTAGATCCTATTGTGATATATTGTGATAATCAGAGTTACATCAAACTCTCGGTTAATCCAATATTTCATGATATATCTAAACACATTGACATCTGGTATCATCATATCAGAGATTGTGTGCAGTGGAAGATCATGTTACTTTCTTACATTCCTACGGAGGATCAGGATGCAGATATTTTGACGAAGGCGCTCACCAGGAGAAAATTCGAATACCATAGAGGTAGGATCGGGCTGGCAGATAATCCCTATCTTGTTGAGAGGGAGTGTTGAGATTGCAACAAGATGATGAGCTTAGTGAAAAGAGTCGCTTTCACTAAGTGGGCCCGCAGGCTATTTTTGGCACAAGTCTATTTTTAGACTATGTCTATTTTTAGACATGTCGATCATATTCTATGAGTTGCAGGATTCTATTTGTGGATGGTTGGTCAAGTTGGAAAAATAGATGGACTTATATTTTTAGACATATTGGGCGGAATCTATTTTAATGCTACCAGGATATGTCAATACTAGTTAGCCTAATAATATTTGGAGCGTAAACATTAACTTATTCCCTGAGCACTTCGCTTATGCGCCGATGTGGCACTTGAGCCGATGTGAAGGAATTAGGCTATTCTTAGGGTTTAGTGGAGCTATTGCATGGTTGAATTCAGTTAGAACTCATGTGACAGAGTTTGGTGGAGTTGATGAGACAGTTAATGGAGTTGTGTTCAGTTTAACTTAGTTGAGCTAGTTGTATCTAGTCTAACTGATTGATACAATTAGTGAGAGGTGTGAATTAATTATTAATTAATTCACTAATTATTAACTCATAAATCAACTAAAGAATACATCAGTTAACTGCAGTGCATGGACAGTTTCAGTGAAGACCAGTGAAGAGGTAGGTGAAAGGGAAAGTTGACTAATGGGCTATGTGACTATAGTGATGCATTGATTGCATCCAACACCGAGTAGAGATGCCAATGGAGGATTTCAGAGCAAGGTCGGACTAATTTGAGTTCATTCGTATCCATTCTTCATCGTGATTACAGAGAGGTAAAGTAAAGGTGTAAAAGATCAGGCATGGATTCACAGATCGGGCCTGATTAGTGTGTAGCGATTGTATTGTACTGAGAGCTTGTGAGAAGCTTTGTATGAGGATTGTTACATGATCTCTATGACATATATTATATATAGATAGTTGGGGTTTTCAGCTTTAAGCTTTCCCATTAAAACATTGTGTTCATATGTGTGAATTTTTATGGTTTCAATGTGTGCATGCAATTGATTTAATTTCTGCATATGATGATCAACAGTAGAAGAGATTATGTATCGTGCATGAAGTTAAAATAGTGTGTGATTAGGAGAATCTTGGACATATAACGCATTAGTTATACAATTTCTACACCAACTCTGCTACAACTTGCCATTGTCGGTTATAACAAATTCCTCCATGCATGAGTCACCAACCACCCTAGGAATTGTGTAATTCCTTCAGCCCACTAATGTGCCACATCTGTTCACTGAAATAAAGTGCTCCAAGAGAATAAGTTACTATTTATTGTCTGATTATTATTAAGGGCTAATAATAATTGACGTGCATTCTATTTTTAGATTAGCGATCTATAATAGACTGCCCATCTTCTAAAAATATAAATTCATCCAAAGATAGAATTTTCTCAACCATCTAGAATCAGCATCCTGCTAATTTTAGAATATGCTCACCATTCTAAAAATAGACATACACCTAAAAATAGCCTTTGGGCCCCACCTAGTGAAGGTGCTTAATTTTCACTAGGCTCATCATCTTGTTGAATCTCAACAGTGGGCATCACTTTTGGTTTATCAATGGATATGGAAATTGGCAAAGGAAAAGAGATAATAATTGGCATTTAATAATTAAAATAAAGGAAAATAGGATAAAAGGAAGGTGAAGAAGGGACAGAAATTTGCATGCTAAGGAAATTTGAAGAGAGATGAAGGGAAATAAAGAAAAATGAGACATCAATAATAAAAAGGCATCAGAGGATCAATTCACAACTTGTGTCAGTTTAGTTTGGCTCTCTCCTTTCATTCTCTCTCTCATACACTTTTGCACACTTAGAGGATTCTTGGAGCATTTTTGCATTCACTTGGATTTGGAAAAAGGAAAGCAAAGGAAAGAAAAGAGAAGGTTGGATCAAAGGCTTGAGCAAGAATATTTTGAAGGTAATAGGTTACGTGTGTGATTTCATAATTGAGGTGTGAATTCATGGTACATGCATTTGTTTATTTGATTCATTTGTTGTCATTGGCATGGGCTTTTCCTGGTTTGATACTGGTTTTAGCCTTGCCTTTCCATTTCTTGGATAACCATGGTGTGATGGGATTCATTCTCAGTTGAGCTTTGAATTTTTGGAAGGTTTTGGAACCGGGTGAGGTTGTATTAGGAAAATTCCCAAGGGTTCGGGGTGGAGATGATTTTCTCTAGGAATCCCTCAATAGGTGGGTGGAGATAGGAAAATTCCTCAAGGTATGGCGAACAAATTTTGAGGCATCCAAGCTTGGTTTGGTTTTGTGATCTCAGGACTAGTTTAGGTTAGATCATGTTAGGTTGATGGCGGAGGTGGTTTAACCTCTGAATTCCC
The DNA here is from genome assembly GCA_034641835.2 of Pinus albicaulis. Lineage (NCBI taxonomy): Eukaryota > Viridiplantae > Streptophyta > Pinopsida > Pinales > Pinaceae > Pinus > Pinus albicaulis. Next base: position 745,003,681 of record CM076579.1, read on the forward strand.
TGGTTGATTATGTGTTGGTTTATCCATGATATCCCACGTTCATGCTTGGAATGTGGCATGGGGGTGATTGACTAAAAGAAATATTTGGCTCACCCCAATTTATGGTCGGGTGGTATGTGGAAGTCCCTGACTTGGTTGGCTTTTGCATAAGATAATAAGACTTATTTTCCTATTGTAATCTATGAGCACTTGTATTTTTTATTATGTGGATTCTATGGATATTTTGTCATGGTTAATATTCTATATATATGTTGGTTATAAGCATGGTTCTATGATGTGATCTAGTTATGGCTCTTGTTCATGATTTGATAAGTATTTGAATTATTGATGAATGCATGGGCCAACAAGTGTTGTTTCAGCTACTTGAAATGGAATTAGACCTTCTCAATGATTATCATATGAATTTAAGAGATTTATGATCAGACATGCATTCATGGCCTATAGCTTACATGTTTACCATATGTTTAACGAAATGTCTATCATGTTCCAGGAAGTCTAGGTCAATTTCTTGCCTTAATTTTGAATGCTTGGCATTATTATCACTTAAATTATGATTCTAGAAAGTTACATGCAGTTCTAGGAAGTGGCCTAGTGGCTAACCTAAAAATGTGGCATAGATCTTGGAACCGCTTGCTTAGAAATGAAGGATTTAGGGCATAACCGCATGGAAGTAGGCCTATGTGTGCAGTTTGAGGCATATAACTGCACTCTTGCCTCGTTGTGCATCTTTTTGGGGGTTAGGCATGTGAAAAGGTAGTTCCAGCTCAGGATCTGGTCATTAGAGGTTATGGAGTGACTTCTGGGTGATCTAGTGCTCCTGAGGGGTATCATTAATTTTTCGGATTGTAGGTCCCACTACCATAAATGGAACTTGGAGGTCGGGTCATGTCATAGTAGCACTCCACTTCACATTTACTTAGAGGTCTTGTAAAAGCAATTAAATTTAGGGAGTGGTGGTTTCAGAGTGGTATCTGAGCGAGGTTGCAGCACTAGACCTTGGGGTAAAAGCATATCGTCATACATGTATTATATGTTTGCATGCATGTATGATGGTTAATAGTTGTTATATGAATTTTGGTTATATGCATGATTGTCATACTATTGTTGTTGTGGTTACCTGCATGATAGATGTTGGTTAATCAATGTGGTCATATGCACGTGCATCGGTTAGTCATGCAGGATAGTAACTTGTTGTTATATGTGTTGCGGTAATATGCATGATGATTATGGTCATTTTGACTAAGATCTTGATATTATATGTATCATTATAATCTGGATTTTCCAGTGTAGATGGTTATGGTTATTACATTCATGTATGATTTTATATACTTGTGATGTCATGTCGTACTAATCTGAACTGACTTGTTCAGATGTGATAGCCTCCCTTGAGACACATTAAGGTATGAGTTCGATTTTGTCATCTATTTGGTTTATCTAAGATGGTATGTTTGTAGGACATAGAAGATCGAAGATGAAGAGTTGATTTGGGATGAGTTTGATGTTAGAAGATGTAGAACCATTGGAATGTTGAAACTGTGATGGAGATCATCGCAGGAAGGATTTCCTTTTGTATCAGAGTGCACAGTGGATGTGTGGTGGGCCTCAGATCTCCAATGCGCAGTGGATGTGTGGCAAGCCTCAGATCTATAATGCGCAAGAGGTGTGGATAGTTGGGGATGTAGGTCAGAGTATTCCCTGAATCTATGTAGGAATGGTTAATAAGAAGGTAGGTCATTAGGCATTCATTATCGAGATGATATACACAGGTGTCCATTTGCAAGACAATGTGTTGGGTACAACATTTAAGATAGCTGGTATATTATGATATTTATTATGCACTAACACTTTTGTGTTTATGACAGTATGATGTAGGGGATTGCATGATAAATATTACTGCCATAAAATCTTGAAGTAGGCTCGGGTTTAACTTTCCTTTAGAAGCACTCGGAAGCTATGGGGGTTGATTCATGATATCTGTTGAATTTTTGTGTTTTTGATGTTTTGTGATTTGTTTGCGCTTAATTTATGGTTTTTATTGTGTCTGTTGCATGGTCATGCCACTTTTTTTGTGGTGTCGTATTGTTATTGTTTTTTCCATAGTTTTCTTCTTGTTTGCTTCTTGTTCTTTCCTTTTATGTTTTTAGGGTCTTGGGAATTGGTTGGGGAAAGAGGAAAGTTAATGGGGCTCGGGGAGATTTGAATGACACCCAATAGGAAATGTAAGGTATAGATGAAGCTTGATGCATGTATAAAGTTAGTTGAACAAAAGAATATGAAAAACAGTTGGACTGGTTGGGTCCATTGGGGTAAATGGACATTGGAAGGGCAATCATGAGAAGGTTAATCAAGAAAGGTAAAGTGAATGGATTTGAGGCATCATATGCCTTGGCTATGTTGGGAACTGTTGTTCTGAATGTTGTGCATGTGTTGCACAGATAAAGGGAGTTCTCTTAAACTTGACCTTATGAGAACTGGTAATTATGTTGTGATCATGATTATGCTAATGTGTGTGTGTGTGTGTGTGCCATTGTCTGACAGGGTTATTAGGGATCATTATTGTGGAAGAATGATTTTTTTATGTAGGTGAATGGCATGAAGAGGTTCCTGGTTTATGAGGAAACAAGTGGGAAGAGTAGCCTTGACAAATATATGAGGTTAGTATCATGTGGGTATGATTTTATATTATGTGATTATAACTATGCATCTTTTTATTTTATGGATTGATTCGGATTTATGCAAGAACGCAACAAAATACACATATAGCCATATATACAGAGATGCAGTGGAAATCATGTTTCATTTTATTAAAATCAAATAACTAAAATAAACTAGCTAGGGTGCTAGTAGTGTATCTCTAAGAAGAGATGTGGCGGCTACAGGCCTCTGAACTGTGTTACAGAACTAAAAGTTGTTTACATACAGAATGTAAATAAACATCTGGGGCGTTGTTAGGCTTATCTCTGAGAAGAGATGTGGCAGCTACATGCCTCTGAAATATGTTACCAAACAAATGACTAAAACATGCTTATAGAAATAATGGAAATAAATGATCTAGGGCACTGGTAGCGTATCCCTGAGAAGATATGTGTCGGCTACTAGCCCTTGAACTGTGTTACAATGCAGACATAATGGAAATGAGTGGGTGAGGGCATTGGTAGCGTATCTCTGAGAAGATATGTGATGGCTACAAGCCCCTCAACTATGTTACAATGAGGCTTGAAGGCCAATTTATTATTGAGAAACAATATAAAACATGAAAAGTCAAAAAACCTAACCCTAGGAGATGAAGCGCCAAAACCGTGGGTCCTGTTTGGGTAAATTGGTGTTTCAACTTCTCGGGGACGTAACTTTGGAATCTGATCTCCGTTTGACGCGTTCAATAGCTCGTTAGAAATATCTATCCGAGGAATACAACGTTTGAGTGAGCATCATCAATCAACAACCCATGTTGCTCCCGGTTTCCCCAAAAAACGTCGTTTAGGGCCTCAAAACGGCTCCGGAAGTTCAGGACCCGAAAAACTGTTAAAAATAGTAAGTTGCGCTGAAACTTACAAACTAAAATAATATATGGTGGGGGTTAAAATTGAATTGGTGGGTGGCCACCAATATCCACCTATATCATTAAGTCCCCAAAACGGCTCTGGGAGTGCAGGACCCGAAAACCCGCTAAAAATAGTAAGTTGTGCTAACAGTGAAGACTGAAAGAATTGATGGTGCAAGTACAAATGGAATATGTGGGTAGCCACCGATATCCACCTAGATCATTCCTCCCTCCTTAGGAAGCAATGGTCCCCATTGCGTTAAGTTCCTCCATGAGGGGGAAATTTTGCTAAACTTGGTATTGGATTTGTCCAAGATGTCGCGAACCTGTTGGCGAACATGGTGGATGTAGATGAGCCGCCGGTGGGCACCCGTTGAAGGATCTGGGCAAAGTTATCCATCATCACGTTCCTCTGTTTCTCGAGGGCCTCCTCGAGCAATATTTTGACAGGATCTCCTGCTCCCTCGTATTTCTTTCCTTCTGCCATGGGGGGTCGCCGAGGTTCGTAAGGTTGAACTCCTTATACCCTGGCCGCATTGGGGACATGAAAATAAAAACAGCGAAAGAGCAGATCGCTCTGATACCACTAATCCAGATTTATGCAGGAATACAACATAATACACATATAGCCATAGATACAGAGATGCAGTGGAAATAATGCTTCATTTTATTAAAATCAAATGACTGAAATAAACTATCTAGGGTGATGGTAGCATATGTCTGAGAAGAGATGTAGTGGCTACAGGCCTCTGAACTGTGTTACAGAATTGAAATTTGTTTATAGACAGAATGTAAATAAATAGTTAGGGCACTAGTAGGCTTATCTCTAAGAAGAGATGTGGCAGCTACAGGCCTATGAACTATGTTACAAAAAAAATGACTGAAACATGCTTATAGAAATAATGGAAATAAATGAGCTAGGGCAATGGTAGCATATCCCTGAGAAGAGATGTGTCGGCTACCATCCCCTGAACTGTGTTACAATGCAAACATAATGGAAATAAGCAGGCGAGGGCACTGGTAGCGTATCTCTGAGAAGAGATGTGATGGCTACAGGCCCCTCCACTGTGTTACAATGAGGCTCTAAGGCCTATTTATTGTTGAGAAACAATGTAAAACCTGAAATGTCCAAAAACCTAACCCTAGGAGATGAAGCACCAAAACTCTGGGTCCCGTTTGGGTAAATTGGTGTCTCAACTTCTCGGGGAGGTAACTTTGGCATTTGATCTTCGTTTGACGCGCTCAGTAGCTCGTTAGAAAGATCTATTTGAGGACTAAAAATTTTGTGTGAGAAACATGGTCAAAGACCCATGTTGCTCCCGATTTCCCCAAAAAAACATCGTTTAGGGCCTCAAAACAGCTCTGGAAGTTCAGGACCCGAAAAAATGCTAAAAATAGTAAGTTGTGTTGAAACTTACAAACTAAAAGAACTGATGGTGGGGGTTTAAATGGAATCGATGGGTGGCCACCAATATCCACCTAAATCATTAAGTCCCCAAAACGGATCTAGGAGTGCAGGACCCGAAAACCCACTAAAAATAGTAATTTGTGCTGACAGTGAAGACTGAAAGAATTGATGGTGCGAGTCCAAATGCAATAGGTGGGTGGCCACCGATATCCACCTGGATCATGGATAGGCGATGATGAAGGATATATCAGTGAAATGAAATAAGTGTGATCTGCGACATGTTGGGACAAGCATGGATAGAGGAAATACCCAAAGACCTGAGACTTGGGTTGTGGATGCATGCAGAAAGGCATGGGAAATATAATAGAGGAAAGTGTTCCTGGTAGAGACAGTATGGTCTTTGGATGTGCAGTAATGTTTTTTTGTATATATTATACATGTTGTGTTGTGTACATGTGGTATTGTGTTATGTGTATTGTGTAGTCGTTGTATCATGACATTTGTATTAATTTTATTGTAATATGTGTATGTGTTGTGTTATACATTACGTGTAGGTGTATGTGTGGTGATGTACAATGGGTGTAGGTGTATGTGTTTTGTTGTACACTGGGTGCAGGTGTATGTGTTTTGTTTTACACTGGGTGCAGGTGTATGTGTGGTGTTGTACATTGGGTGTAGGTGTATGTTTTGTGTTATAAATTTTGTATGTATATGTGTTATGAAGGGGATTGGTTCTCAGGTTCCCTATGGTTGTGGGTTGGAACAAACACTCTAGATAACTGGAACAACTTGGTTTGAGTTACTAGTTCTGGAGTCGTAGGTTGGGACAAACACTTTGGAGACTTTGGTGGGTTGAATTACTAGTTCCTGGAGTTGCAGTTGGAACAAATTATTTGGAGCCCTCGAAGGTTGTGGGTTGAGTTACTAGTTCCTGGAACCCTGGTCAACTTGGGATGAGACCAAACTTGAGTTGTTGATATTTAGGGTAGATGCAGTTTAGTCTCTAGATGCCCTAGTTGCTGATATTGAGGTTAGAGACAGTTTAGTCTTTTGATTCCCTTGCTATTTCTATTGAGGGTAGAGTCAATTTAGTATCTGGATTCCCTTATTGTTGATATTAAAGGAGGAGGCGATATAGAGTCTGGATTATCTTGTTGCTTTGAAGAGAATAGAAGGCATTGAGTGCTCGTCAGGTTTTGAAACCGATCCAGTGTGTACACGTGATTTAAGAGAAGAGAATATACTAGGTGCTTTTCAGGTTTGGAAATTGATCTAGTTGTGTGCATGTGGTCAAAGAAAAGAGAATGAACTGTGTGTTTGTCGGGCTTCGCAACCAATTTAGTGTGTGTATGGAAACGATAAAGAACAAAAGCAAAAAAAAAAGAATCAGTTGAAAGATAAGTATCATTATTTCATTTATGTTTTTAATTATTTACATAGTTTACGATTCCAATTTATGATGGTTGTGTTTTGAGCTTACCGGATGTGATATGTTTATACATGATGATTTGATCGAAGAGATAGTTTGACTTTATGTGATAGGAAGTCAACTGAATTGCAAGTTTACCTTATTAACGAGACACTAATGAAGTATGATTTGAATTAATTTCAATTTATTTTTAGTCTAATGGAAATTATGTGCTTGGTACAAGAAATCATGGAAAATGCCCAATTTGGGGTGGTTAGAACTATTTGCAAGAGAATTAGCAACAATAACCAAAGAAATTGGAATAGGCAGTAGTATGTTGGTAAAGCATTTAGGAGCAGGGCCATTGTCGGAAACTAGTACCCAATAGTGTCCATTGATTTCCATGAGCATGCTATCACCAATATGATGGTTTTGAGGTAGGGATATCCCTTGGTTTTTGGACCTTTCGATGCGAGGAAACCTTGCCAATAGATGGATCGCCCGAGGGATTGTTTAGCAGAGAAGGGATTGTTGGGGAACTTGGAAAGTGAGTGACTGCACAGAAGGGGGTGACCAGATTTCCCGAGGGACTATGTAAAAAAGAAGGGAAGGCCAACGAATGAATTTTTTTTGGTAATTAGCATTTCCATATGGAATCATAAGCACATTGGAAGTGTGCCCTGGAACAAAGAGTCGATAATTGTTCACTAAGGGAATATGTAGCGCAAGGATTGTAGCATTGGACATTGGATGTATACTTTGGTTTTGACAGTGGATTTTGGACTTCTTGGGAAGGTGTGAATCCTAGTACTACTTTTGAGGGTGGAGAGCCTCTCGATTCCCTTGTTGCTAATGCGAGCATCGTATCCTTTTATTTGGTGATTAAAAGAAAATGTGCATATGTATGTATGTGTATATTATTGTTAATATTGTATCAAGCTAGATTTATAAAGCTCCATGGACAATATGATTTTTTCTTGGTTGAAGAAAATGTTAATAAGTATATGTGGTTATTGTTGTAAATACAGCATCGCTCTGTGTTATAAAGCTCTAGTAAGTGAAATGTTTTTTTGGTTTTTCAGCAGGATTTCATTTTAAGTACTACAACGATTTGTATTATAAATCTCCGTAGGAAGTATGTTTTGTTTTCAGCGGCTGGTTGGTCATAGGTGTCAAAGAACATCGAGGATGGTGTTCCCCTAAGGAGGAGGGGTTTGTAACATCACAGAGTTAAATTTTCATGTAATAAAGGATAATAAAGGAAAAATAAGGCCAAGGTCACTGGACACATATTCCAAGTTGAATGGTGGGAAAAAAATCATAGTGGGCATCAATTTTGGTTTATTAATGGCCATGGAAATTGGAAAAGGCATTGACAAAGGAAAAGAGGAAATAATTGGAATTTAGTTATGAAAATAAAGGAAAATAAGGGAGAATGAAAGTGAAGGGACACAAATTTTCATACTAAAGAAATTTGAGGGGAAATGAAGAAAAAGGAGACGTCAATAATAAAATGGCATCAGAGGATCAGTTCACAACTTTTTTTAGTTTAGTTTGTCTCTCTCCTTTCATTCTCTCTCTCATACACTGTTGCACACTTAGATGATTCTTGGATCATTTTTGAATTCATTTGGATTTGGAAAAAGGAAAGCAAACAAAATCAAGGAGAAGGTTGGATCAATGACTTCAAGAGGAAAAATTTGAAGGTAACGAGTTGCATGTGTGATTTCCTAACTGAAATGTGAATGCATGGTACATGCATTTATTTATTTGGTTCATTTGTTGTCATTGGCATGGTTTTTTCTTAGTTTTACAATGGTTTCAGCCTTCCCTTACCATTTTTTGGATAGTCATGGTGTGATGGGACTCATTCTCAGTTGAGCTCTGGATCGCCAAAAGGTTTTGGAAACGGGGGAGGTGGTCTTAGGAGAATTCCCAACGTTTGGGGCTGCACATGGTTTTCTCTTAGAATCCCTCGATGGGTGGCTAGAGATAGGAAAATTCCTCAAGGTATGGCAAAGAAATTCTAAGGCATCTAAGCTTGGTTTGGTTTTCTGATCTCAGGACCGGTTTAGGTGATATCATAATAGGTTGAGGGTGGAGATGGTTAACCTCTAGAGTCCATGGTTGATTATATCTTGGTTTATCCCATGAGAGCCACATTCATGATTGGAATATGGCACAAGGGTGATTGGTTGAAAGAAAGATTTGGTTCATCCCAATATATGGTTCGGTGGTACGTGAAAGTCCCTCGTGACTTGGTTGGATTTTGCATAAGTTAATAAGAACGATTTTCCTATTGTAATCTATGAGCACTTGTAATTGTTATTATGTGTATTCTATGGCTATTTTTTCATGGTTAATATTTTTTATAAGCATGGTTATATGATGTGCTCTAGTTATGTCTCTTGGTCATGATTTGATAAGTATTTGAATGGTTGATGAATGCATGGGATAACAAGTGTTATTGCAACTACTTGATAGGGAATTATACCTTCTCATTGATTCTCATATGAAGTTAAGAGATTTATGATCAAATATGAATTCATAACCTGTAGCTTACATGTTGACCATATCTTTGATGAAATTTTTATCATTTTCTAAGCAGTCTAGGTCAAGTTCTTGCCTCAAGTTTGAATGTTTGGCATTGTTATCACTTAAATTATGATTATAGAAAGTTACAAGCATTTCTAGGAAGTGGCGTGCTGGCTATCCTAAAAAGGTGGAATAGTTCCTGGAACTGCATGCTCATAACTTAATGATTTAGGTCATAACCGCATGGAATTAGGCCTATGCATGCGGTTGGAGGCCTATAACCACACTCTTGCCTAGTTTTGCGTGCAATTGGGGGTTAGTCCTGTAGGTTTTAACCTTGTATAGATATTATATGCAAACAAATATTAAAACAGAAAATAAACAATAGCGAGAGCATAAAACATAAAACAGATAAACACAGAGATTTTCCCCTGGATCCCAAATCGGGATGACCAGCTTGATTCTTCATTATATTCATTTTAGTGTTACAACACATATATATAAATGTCGAAGCATACATAAACCCCAATCCATTAACCCTGGATTAGAACATAACCATGGTTCCCTTGACTGGATCTACAAAATACCAGGGGCCAAAAACCATCATGCCCCAAAACCATGTGCAAACCCATGCACAAAACCATGGGCGGGTCCGCCCACCAAAAAATAAGGACCAAAAAAAATTTCTGGGGCGCTACCCCGGAACCCGACAGGGGTGGCTACCACCACCCCCCCCAACGTTGCGCCCAATGCAACGTACAGGGGTGGCTACCGCCCCCCCTGTGACCACCCCCCCCCCCCAACGTTGCGCCCAATGCAACGTACAGGGGGGGCTATCGCCCCCCTTGTTACCCCTCCACGCGTGATTAGTCGTGGAAAGAATATAACACAAACCCAACAAGGCCTGTGAAAATGAATTTCAAGCTTAGGATCTTCTCATCAGAGGTTGTGGATTGACTTATGGGTGATTTAGTGCTCTTGAGGGGTATCATTAAGTTTTCAGATTGTAGGCCCCACTACCATAACTAGAACTTGGAGTTCGGGAGATGAAATAGTAGCATTTCACTTCACATTTACCCAGAGGGCTTGTAAAAGTGTGTAATTGTGGCGAGGGGAAGTTACAAATTCTTAATAAATAGAAAAGTGAACAATGAAAATTTCACATATTACACAAAAATCTACCCTGGAAAGCCAAACCGAGAAAACCAATAAATTGTTTAAGTCAGACCTCTAATTTTTATCATCAATCAACTTAATTGTTTATAATTCAATATATAGGATCCTATAGCATCCAAAACCACTAATCCAATGACTTGAATTAGTTTAAACCCTTAATTCCTTAACTAAAAATAGAAAATCATGGGTTGAGACACGATGCACCACAAAATCACCAAAAGTGAAAACTATGTGCAGAAAACCAACAAAGTCTTATACAAAAAAATACCAACTTTTTTTTAGTGGCTTCACCCCCCTACAATGCCCTTGCTATTCCCTATGCATTTGAATTATGTGTGGGACTTGTAATGCAAGGTATATAACACATACCCAATACCTTAGGGACCTTTGGTGTTTTACAGGAAATATGGGAACAATTAGAAGGCTTTGAACCAAGGGTGGGTTCTAATTCCATGACCATAATCAAGTAGGAACATGTTCATTAGGCCATAATGAATCTTCTATCATATGAGGGGAATAAATGGGGATTCCAATCACCACACATGACCTACCCTCTAGATATATGGCCTCTGAATGGAGATATAATCACCGTTAGGAGTTTTCAAGGGCCATAGATTGGTCTCAACCAATTAACTATGCTCAATGGAGGAAACATGGGTTGTAGGCCCTACAGGAACCATACAAGGCTCAAGATCCATGAAAAAAACTTCAAACCACCATGTAGGATCTCTTCAACGGATATTTAACCTATAAATAAGGATATGGGTTCCATTTAGAGGCCTTAAACACCAAAACTAGTTCTTGGACCTTAATTATGGCTCGTGGAGGTAAAATGGGCCTTAGACTCTAAATATGACTTAATTATTTGCCAAAAGTCCATGGATAAGGCCTTGAAAAATCACATAATATCTTATTTAGGTATCCCTATGCTTTAAGTGAGATAGAGGTACCAATAGGAGGTTTTGAGAAACAGGGATTGGTTTTTAGGCTTTGACAATGTTTAGGGGATGAATTTGAAGTCTTGGGGCCTAAAAATATTTTATACCTCCATGTTAATGAATGACCCTTGAAATTTCTAGATAATATTTCATTAGGGGATATTTTTCCTTTGGGAAATATATGGGTGTGAAAGAGCATGAATAATGAGTCTTGTCTTCTTAACCATGGTCAAGCAAGGTTTCCCCAATATTAGGTCATAAATTAAGCTTATAAATATTAAAGGATATGAATGATCCCTCAAAAAACTAAAAAGGAACTTTCTAAGTTTCTTTGGCCTCCGAGTGGGATATGTTTGTCCCATTAGTATATTTTGAGCACTAGGGATGGATTGACATTCCATTGACCATGGTTGATGATAGAAACCTAGATCATAGGCCCTAAAGAAATATTCTACAGATTGACCACCATGAACATGGCTAAAAACCACTACATAGGACCTCTTTATGGGAACTTCAATCTTTTAGTGAAGATATGGGTTTCAATTGAAGGTTTTGAGAGTAAGGATTGTAATACTTATGACATGTTCAAGGGAGTAAATTTAAGCCATAGGCCCTAAAGGAATTTTTTAGGGATTAAAGGTCGTGAATGAGGGATCAAACCACTATACAAGACATTTCTAGGGTATATTTGGTCTCTAGTTGGGAATATGGGTTTCATTAAGAGTCTATGAGCACCAATGTTGGGTCATGGTGCCTTGACCGTGGATGAGGGAGGACAATTATGACTTAGGAGCGATTTTATGGATCAACACCTAGGAACGAGGCCTTGAATTAGCATAAAGGGCCATCCATTGGAGATAATGGGTCTCCTATCCAAATATGTGGGATTTATGCCAAAATCCATGGCCTTAAAGGATTAGACTATTCTTATTAGGAATTGTATCCCTTGCATGAGATACTAGACCATTCAATACGAACTATAGAAGGAATATTTGGCCTAATTTTATGTTTTAAGATGAAAAAAAAAAAATTTAATTTCCTAAACACATGCAAATAATTCCAAAAGTCCTAGGTTTCAAGAGCACTAATATGTGTGAGAATCCAAATAAAATTATCCAGGGAATTCCTTTCATCACTTTCCACTTATATGATAGTTAATAGAAATTTATAGGTGTTTAGATAACATTGATTTGATGCAATGGCATACCCAAATTATGAGCCTTCATACAAAAAAAACAACACATTGCTCATTCCCAAGTGTGGAAAGGTTTTGACAATAAATGGCCAAATTTTGCCCAAGAACATTATAATATAAAGATAGGGTTGGATTTAGATGTAGTGAACCCATTACTAGATTTGAGTACTATAAGTTTAAACTTGTGAAGTAAAACAATGCATATATATATTTCTAATTAAAATAGAAATAACAATCACTCGCATACACACTACTCAAAGATTTACCCTAAAAACCCTTAACTAGGGAAATACACAAAACTTAGAGTTGCACATTTCTCTTCTTATTATATTAACTTCATTGTTCACAATGCAATATATAGGCATTTTTTAACATAGAAAAGCTTAATATATTTACTTGGATTAGGTTACAACATCAATTCCTTAACCAAAGTTAGATTGCAATGGGTCGAAAACCATCAATTGAAAAATGCCAAAAATGACCTAGTCTTTTTTTTCCCATGGGTTATGTCCTTAAACACCTAGACATGGAGGTGATAAACTAGCCCCCCACTCGACATGCCTAGCACATACGAACAATGTGTGGGGATTTACATGAAAATAATATAACATGTGTGAATAATATAAGCATGTAAAAACATGCAACATATTTCCAACAATTACCACTTGGTTAAATGCCAATTCTTGATAAATTATAATTTACCTCCTTGGTTGGTAATTAAGTAATCTTACTAGGGAATAAAAATATGACATTTTATATTGTGGATGTTTATTTATATTATATATTTGAAGGGTTGAAAGAACTATGGGAATGTTCTGAAGCATTTCAATCCTTAATGGAAGGTTCGATATCCAAGATCATATTAAGAGTTGCATTACTATTTACAATACACATCTCGCCACATATGGCACATGATTGAGTATCTTTGGTCATGGCTAGAATAAGTGCCCCACTTGCATTGGAATCCTTTTGTGTGGTATTCATATTATTTGAATAAATATATTGTTATAGACATTGTGCTTGCTTTTGAATAGACCATTCATTTAATTGAAAAAATTATTGTTTTATTGTAAAGAAGAGAACCAAGAAAAATTCTAAGAAATTACAAGTTAATATATTATTGAAAATGCAAAGAAAAAATGTGGTTTATGAAAAGTGGTTGAAGACTCGATAGTAAAGGTGATCCACTATTGAACTTATATAAAAATACTAAGTTTTCCTACCAATTTCCTTAATTTTATGATTTACCCATCAAACAAACAATTGATATTATGCATTCTAAGAAAATTTTTGTGTCTATCATTTTAGAGAATATTTTTGGCATAAGAGATACCATTTTTTCACACCAAGAATTTTGAGAGCTAAAGATTAGTCAAAGTCTTCTGGTTAAAGAAATCAATAATGGAAGATTGACTAGATCTCATGCTCCTTGTGTGATGATGACAACACAACATTAGAAATTGATGGATGTGTTGTATTACATTCATTCCCACCACATATATGTAAGTAATATTATGAGAATCCAAACTAATTATAAATATTTAAGAGTTTTGAAGTCCCATGACTACCATGTTTAATACATAATATTTTACATGTAATGGCCATATCGTTCTTGTAGAAGGGAATAAAATTGGTACATTTTTCTTTCAAGTGAAAGTTCCTTGGAAAATCCAAGGGATGGTTCTCCATATATATATATGGAAACCTAGTAAACATATTAGTATAGATTAATTTTTTTTCCTATCATAGAAATATTTGAACCGTTAGACATTGGGATGGATCTAGTAAAATCCTAAGCAAATTTAGTCACATTTGTTTGATCTAACTCCACGAGGTCTAAAAAATGGAAACGATGAGGATAAGCTTGTCATAAAAAGGAATTTACATGTGATATGTACCTAAAATTATGAATATTTAAAGTTGGTTCTAGTAAAGTCCTTTATTTCTGAAAGTGTTAGTTTCCACCATCAACTTGTAATATTTATATGCATATTCTAATACATGTTGGGAAGGAAGTAGATCTTTGTGGCCCAATAAGAACAAGATGCAAGATGGGTGTATTATACAATGATATATTTATATTTTGAAGAAATTGATTTATAACAAGATAAGACTTGGACATAACATGACTAAGAGCTATTCATTGCAAATAATAATCGAAGTATGTGCATAGTATATGTTGTATTATCATTTTGTAACTAAAATTATATGGAATGATGAAGAATATGAAAGTGATATGGGTGATATCATCTCACGCTTGTCTATCACATTGTATATATCCTTATGGGTTTTCGAGGATGCGGCTAATGGAGGGTTTCTACAAGCACGAGTTTTGGCTTCTCTGGGTTTTTTCTTCCAGTTTCTTTTCACTAAGGAAATCAATTTTTCCTTTCTCGATGTCCCCAAATTTCCTTGTCAGTCAACAAAGGGTTGTTCCTCTATTTTATTCCTCATTAGCTAATTTCTCCATGTCATTCCCTCTCATATGTATATGGGATCCCATGCATTTTTGGTCCCCCATTTTGTTGTGAAGATTTTATTTTGTTTATCTACAAGATGGATTGTTGCAAAGAGAACCAGGTGTACTATGAGATCATTCAAACTTCAGCTTCGATCTTTCATTTGCAATATGAATTTTCACCTACACATGTTCTATCGTCGGTGCAAGAAGTGGAATTTCTTTCAGATCCTACTAGTGTAATTTCTAAAGTGACAAGTGGCCTTTTTTATGGTATTTATTCCAGATTTTTTGCCACCTATTTTTCTCTTGCACCTCCCTCTAATTTTCCCCATTTCCCATCCTCACTCCCATTGGTGTCCGGTTCTAAGCCTTTCACATTTGTTCCTTTTAGTGTGAGTGTGTCCCCCTTTGCTTCAATAAGTTTAGAGCCTTAGATACAAAACTCGGAATCTCCACAGTCCTCATTTTTCAGTCAGAGGGGTCAGTGCATTCATAGGTGTAAAAAAGTTGTGTCTTTGGTGGTGGGAAAGGACATTGATGTAGGCCACATCATGGATTATGATAATAAAATTATAATTGGTAGATTTAGTGCTAAATCATATAATGATTCTTTATTTAGTTCATAGGTTTCTTCATCGTGGAAGCCTCTCCTTGGGTACGTACCTATTTTTGACCTTATGTTAAGGGGATATATTGCATTTTTTTAGTCATAAGCTAATTGTTCATGGATTCAAAGATAATATTTTAATTGGCGTCATGATGACTTAGTATTAAGACACTAGTCTATGGATTTTGATCCTGTGGGGGAACTAGTTGATGAGCTTAGAGTTTGGACCATATTTCCTAGGTTGCCTCTCCATTTCTAGAGCTTAGAGGTTTTTAAAGCTATAGGTAATGAACTAGGTTAATTTTTGTAGTTGAATATGGTTGTTAGGGGAAGGAGGATCATCGAATGGCCTCGATACAAATTGACGTTTATCTCATAAGTGGGTTGGTTGAAAATTTGGAGCTCTCCCTAGATGGGTCGGTTTGGCATTAGAAGGTAGATTATTGATAGCTTTCACTGAGATGCCACTGATGCCATGAGGTGGGGAAAATGTAGAGAATTTTCCCTAATTATGGTCCCTCCTTTTCGACTCAGCTTTATTATTATCTCTCGAAGGATCCTCACAATGTTGTTTCTCTTGTTTCTAAATTAGAGGGTCATCTTCCTGCTTCGGTTGCGCAATGATATCCCCTACATGAATTTTTGGTTGGAGGCTCCTCTCTAGGTAAGGTTTGTGTTTCTCTCATCCCTCTTTTTCCTTAGATGTTTCCATCTCTACCCCCCCTATGTTTAGTCTCTCTCTCTCTATTGGTTTTTCAAAAGTCCCTCTTAGTTCATCTTCCCTCTCCTATATACCTCCCTCTGACTTTGTTTCCTCTACTATATTTGATTCCCTATTCCCATCTAGCTTAGATTAAAATCTATGTATTGTGCTTTAGGAAAAAAATAAAAGAAATTTATTTTTCTAGTGGAGGCTTATCTATGGATCCACCCTTGAAAAATCGGGTAGGTGGGAAATAAAACCTGCATAAATATTGAGAGAAATCAATGCTACAAATTAAATATATATATATAACAAGTCTCCATTCCAAGTGTCCTTAGAGAAAATGCAACCCTAGCATCATGATTCTCCTTTCTTTCAATGTGAGGGGTATTGTAGGTGCCCATTAATTACTATCCGTCAAAAGGCTTTTGGCATCCACAATGCTTGATTATCATACAAGAGATGGTGTGTTTAGGCTAAATATCTAGGAAAATTCTCAAAGGTTTTTTGAAGCATCATTCCTTTGTTCATTTGAATTTGGAGGGTTTCTATGGGGATTTTATTGTTGGAGTTTGGATTGAAAGGTCATCTCCTTCTCCCATTTCCCTTTTTCCATTCAGATCAAATTGAATTTTAAATATTTTGCTTTCACCTCGTCTCTCTTAAATGTGTACGCTTCCTACAATGATTTTGAGCCTTTTATGGGAATATTTGGCATCTATAGGGGCTCTAGCACGCCAATATTCTATCATCGTTGGAGATATCAATTCACTCTCTCCCTCAAGGAAGCATGGAGGCACATACACCATTTGTACCCACAACACCAATTCTTTGTTGATTTTGTGATTAAAAATCAACTATTATACATTGAACTGATTAAGTGCCCCCCCCCCCCCCCCCCAACTTGGATGAATGGATGCTCTTAGGGAAATGAAGTATCTAAATTTATGGATAGATTTTTGGATTTTGAATAAATTATGAGTTTCAGTTTCTCCTTTAAATCAATTGTGGATGTCAATGGAATCTTTGATCATAGGCCCATACTTCTACATTTTTCACATGATGGAGGAATGAAGTATATTACTTTTTGCTTCAATGCCTCTTGGTTTGAAGAAGAGGAATATCGCCTTTTGGTAGCTAACCACTCAAAACATTTAAACATTTTAGATTATTCTTCATTCATGGGTCAATTTGTAGACAATATGGTTTCTATCAAGCATGCCTCTAAGTTTTGGGCAAAGGAATTATATGCTTGGAAGTAAGTTAGGCTTGCTAAAGTGGAAGACGAGCATGCAAAGGCATACTCCCTTATGGAGTCAAATTTTATTTCCTCATACTGATTGAAACTCTTAAAAACCTTTGAAGTTGAAAGGTGATTTCTCCATTTGGAAGAGGAGGAGCAATGGAAATTAAAAAATAGGGTCATTTAGCTCTCTTTAGGCGATAAAAACATAAAAAATTTCACCATTATTTAAATTCAAGGAAATTGGAAAAACATTATGTGGAGTATTTTGGATTTAAATGGATCTTTTCTTCACTCTCTTGCCGAAAAGGATGTGGCCTCCATTTTATCACTATCTCTTCTAAGCCCCACAAGGATGACCCATACAATTAAATCTTCAAGTGGTTTCTAAATTTCCTAATGCAGTATTTAAAGATAATAATGCTTTTCATCAGAGTAATTCTTAGATCACGAAGTTTTGACTACTTTAAATTATATGAAAAAGTAAAAAAATTCGGGCCTGGATGGCTTCGCAATGGAGTTTTGTTTGGAAGTTTATGATATGATTAAGGAGGACCTATTGAAGACAGTAAAAGAGTCTTAAATATTAGGTAAATTTTTTGGATCTTTCAACTCTATATTTATGTGCAACATTCCTAAGACATAGGATGGTTCCTCCTTTGTCAATTTTAGACTTATTGTTAATTTTTAGATTGTTCTATGTTGTATTAATTACTTTAGCCCAATTCCAAACTTCAATTACAAATATTTCCAATTACAGATAGTCTTTCCATTCATCAATAGTAATTGAAGATAGAACAATAAATGTAATGACAAAGGAGACAATCAACACATCAACAAGAGACACCAGATTTGGTCAAAGGCTAGGGAAAAACCCACTATGGGGAAAACCCTTTGAAATTATTCTTCTATTATATTGTCATAAAATGTTCATCTGAGATTATAATGAGCCCAATACAATATAATCACCAATTTAACCCAACAACTTCATAAACCAGTATACAGTGGCAGAATATGTCAGAGACAACTTGATTTAGACTTCAGACAACTTCCGAAATATTTGTATGATGGTCAATTGTATTCAAACCCCTGGACGTTACCTTTAGGTTAACATGGCCATGTATTTAGGTCATTGATGCTACCTCGTACATAACATGTGTGTGTCCAGGGATGAAATTTTGTAGTTCTCTACCAGCATCCGAAATAGAAACCCTAAATTTTGTGCGAGCTTCGGATTTGTGACTTCTGAAATTCGTACTACGTTTTCCTTCAACAATTTTTCTAACCAAATCAGATAAAAGAGAAGAATATGTTTGATTTTGTGATGTCCAAATGAGCTTCTAGGTCACTTTTATTTATAGCTTCTAAGGGGTATCCAATGATGTCCATTTGATGTTGAGGTCAACCTGTTCAAATGTGTATGTGAGTGAAGTCGACCTGATCCAATATCAAGAACCTACTTTTGCTTATCCAAATAGGGTGATCTTTAGGTCGATCTTGGTCCTCTCGACAAGAGGAACTTAATGCCATCATCATATCCATAAAGTGAGTAGTCCAAAGTGGAATTTTACCACAGTTGCATAATTTTAAAACCTCCTCTCAACTAGGGAGAATTCCACCTGTAAAACTTGTCCATCAATCAATGTGTTATCATGTCATCATGTGTACCAATATGCTCAACTCTATCTACTTAAAAATTCTCAAATATAAAGAATAAGAATCGTTGGGGAGAAAAATATACCACCCTTATCCAACGGGCTACTACCCGGAATCTCAATGTGCGGGATACTTCCCGGAAATGTGTCATCAAGCTACTACCCGAAAAAATCATCAAGCTACTACCTGGAAACGTCATCAGGCTACTACCTGGAAATATCATCAGGATACTACTTGGAAATGTCATGTGGGAGATATAACTCAACCCATATCAAGCAATAGGTGATGTAGGGGAGCTACTACTCAACCCATCCTATCGCCTACTAATCTTCCCAACAATGACCCATAAGAATGATGTGGTAGAAAACCTGCATCATAATCTTTCTTGGAAAAGATACCCTACTTACTAAGAGGTAAGGATCACACGCCTCCAAGCCTCCTCAACCATTGGCCAATCAGAGAGGGACAATCCAATAAGCCCCAACCTGTGAGTATGATTCCAACTGGGGTATAATCTGCAAAGACAAAGACAGGGTGAGCTACTACTCCAACCCTATATGTAACAGATAGGGGTGATGCTCTATTTTCCATAGTTCCCTCAACCCCGGGAGCCCTCTATCTTAAATCCTCACCCTAGGAGCTCAGAAAGGGGCAAAGAGTATGGCTCGGTGTTCTCTATCAGTGGTGCCTTTTATCAGGACGGGTCACATCCATCAGTCCAAGCTACTCTCTGAAGAACAAGAACTTCCCTTTTGGCAAAGCCTTTGTGAGAATATCTGCAATCTACTCATTTGTCAATATGTGATGGAGACGAACCCTCCTCTCTGTACCATATCACGAATGAAGTGTTATCATATCTCTATGTGCTTGGAATTTTCATGAAACACGTGATACTCTGCAGATGAATCCCCTTCTTGTTGTCGCAATATATTAGTGTAGTGTCTAGAACCTACTCAAACAGCTCTATAAAGAGATTTCTCAACCAAACTACTTCACAGCTTTTCTATGCTAGAGACAATATACTCTGCCTCAGTGGTACTCAATGCTATTGAATTTTGTTTTTTTCTCATCTAAGATATCATGGCAGATCTAATACTAAAAAAAAATCTAGATGTACTCTTCTTATCGTTAACATTTCCCTCCCAATCAGCATCAGTGTATCCATGAATTCGAACATATCTGAGAAAGTATCTCAGAATAAGTGCAATCATCCCCTGAAAATATCTCAAAATGTGTTTGGAAATGGTCCAATGTGAATGGAGAGGCTCGTTCATGAATTGAATCAGTGTGTTCACTGCATAGCATATGTTTGGATGGGTGTTCACGAGGAACATCAGAGCCCCAATCAACTGTCTATACTCAGATGGATTCGCCAAATCGGGTCCTACTACTTCTGCACATAATTTCTTGAAGTTTGTTTCCATCAGTGTGGGTAGAGACTTGCATTCGTTCATTCCAAATCTTTCCAGCAACTTCACAAAATATTTTCCTTGTGAAAGTAAAATCTCACCGGGCCTTTGCTACACCTCAAGGCATAAAATGTAGTGCAAGAGTCCAAGGTCCTTCATTTCAAATTTAGAGGCTAGTTTCCTTTTACACTTGATCATCAGAGGCTCGCTACCTATCAGGAATAGATCGTCAACATATAAAACTAATATCAATGGCATACCTTGGAATACCTTAAAGTAGAGTTTGGGATCGACATTGCTTCTCGTGAATCCCAGCTTCACCAACTAATTGTCTATGCAGGTGTACCATGCTCTTGGCGCTTGCTTCAAAACATAAAATGGCTTCTTCAATCTACAAACATGTGTCCTTCGATCCTCTACTTCAAATCCCCGTGATTGCTCAATGTTTACTTCTTATTATCACATTCCATGGAGAAATATAGTCTCTACATCCATCTAATGAAGGGTTCATCCTTGACTAGTGGAAAGGGAAACTATTGAACGAACGGTTGTATATCAAGCCACATGTGAAAATATATCATCATAATCCTCTCCCTCTTTCTGGGAGAATCCTCTAGACATGAACCTTGCCTTGTATTTTTCAATGCTTCCATTAATTCCATGCTCGATCTTGAATATCCACTTCGAAGTTACCACAGATTTCTCCTTTGGTCTCGGCACAACATCCCAAACATCATTAATCATAATAGATTCATATTCTTTGGCCATAGCATCTTTCCAAACTTTTTCTTTTACAACTTATTCGAATGTGGAAGGTCTGGCCTTAATCATAGTGCTCATGGATACAAGATATACCTGGTACCTGCATGGCTTATTCCTTTCTCTAAATGAGATTTGGACGAGCACATGTCTATCGGCATCCTGAAGAGTGTCACAAAGCCAAAGTGGTATATTCCTAGTAGGAGGATTACTAGGAGGAGAATCTAAGGGATCCATAAGATCACCAACAATATCAGTCTCGGATTTAGGCATAGACAGACCATCCAAGGTATCCATATCATTATTATTCTCTGAAGGAGGAAGTGGAGGAAGGTATCTTGCTTTTCCAAGAGTGGCATCTTCATTGAATGTTACATCCCTGCTAATTTCGACCTTCCTTTGTGTTGTTATGACATCCCTCACTAAACTGCGATGTCTAATGATAAGGAGCTTTATTTTGCAAATGAAATACAACAAGGACTGCATGGACTGTCAAAGCCCCTTTTTCACCTATCGGAACCCTTGGAAAGGCTAAAAATCCACCTTTTTGCTTTAAAAGTGCTCATTTTAACATATCAGGCCTCTAAGCTCCTTTTGGCTTAAGCCCTTAGCCCCCATTTCGCATATGACCCCGCTCTGTGACCGGCGACTAAAAATCCTTAAGCCCTCTTCGGCCATCGGACTTCGTTGGTTCCGCACTCCACTCATTTTCTCTTTTG
Source organism: Pinus albicaulis (assembly GCA_034641835.2). Classification (NCBI taxonomy): domain Eukaryota; kingdom Viridiplantae; phylum Streptophyta; class Pinopsida; order Pinales; family Pinaceae; genus Pinus; species Pinus albicaulis. The sequence continues at coordinate 745,025,439 of CM076579.1, forward strand.
TTTCACTGCCGAGGTTCATCTTTTCCGAAGAGATCCTGACTGTTGATCTCCGCAAATCCAACGGCCATCGCGTGTTCCGTTTTCGCCTGTCAGCTATCGCACATCACTCATTGCCATCCTAACATTCCTTATCCATTGAACTCCTTTTCTGTCGATGTGCGAAACCCCGACACAATCCTGACCGTTGATCTCCTCTCGAATCTAACGGTCATCGCACTTCACCTATGCATCGCATATCGCATGTCGCTCCTTCCCGTTTCCATCCCCTTCCTTTTATATTTTTCCACCGATGTGCGAAACCCCAACGCAATCCCGACCGTTGATCTCCGCAAATCCAATAGTCATCGCTCATCGTGCCTTCGCATTGTCTCCATCCTCCCGTTCAAAACCTTTCTGCCTAACATTCCCATATGAGATTTCAATAGTTGATCATCCTGATCCAACGGCCAGTGCACCTTTTCCTTTCACCCCGCTACACGACATATTTTCTGACATCATCGGCGGTCCCACCCAACCGCGCAAGTACGCCCATCGCGTTCATCTGCAGCCGTTGATCTTGATTGCCTAGATCGGATGACTCCCGCTCATTTTCGCATCCATTTCACAGCAGCGCCCCAACGCGCAATTCCAACACGAAATGGACAGTTTTATTAGGACACGCGTCGCTCCCTAACACGTATCGCGTGCCCCCAGCTCGATACCGCTTACTGCTTAGCTCCCACGCGAAAACCACCCCGGTTTTCCGCAAAACCGCCTTTCGCACAGTTTCGCGCCAGATTGGATTCAAAACATCTTTTCGCCATGGAAACGCCTCCGCTGCATTCCTTGCCTCCGCACTGCTCCTCCGCCTTCACCCGAGCCTTCTGAAGTAGTCTACCCCTCATCGCAGGATTTATTTAACTGGTTTGTTTTCTGTGCAGGTTTTCATGGCATTTTAAGTACACAGGCCATCTCATAGCCAATCACAGCGGCTTGAGGCCGAGGATGACGATCCTCCATGCCCAAGAAAGTAAATTAAAAGTGATAATAAGGGTCAATTTCACGTCTCATTCAATGGATCATGACCATTGGCCACTCTATAAGACCCTCCAGCACAGAAGACTAGCTCTTCCACTACTAACGATATCACCTTCACCAGCAGCAATAGTGGCTCTACCTCATCAAACAGAAATGATAATTCATGACTGGGCATATGTGGCCTTTTTACCTTATGTTCTTTTCACTTTGTCATTTCAGGTGAAATCCTTATTTCACTCCTGCATTTTTTACTTTTAGAGTAGTAAATTGTTTACATTTCAGTTAGAAACGGCTTTAGTCCTGCGTTGTAAGATGATGAGAGGAATTTTTACCTCATCATCATTTCTGTTTTCGATTTAGACCTGAAACAGCATGCAAGCACGTGGAGAAGATATTTTTCCAAAATATCTTCTCGTGCATAGGAATCAGAGGTTATAAAAATAGGAAGAAAACACTAACAAAAGGTTCCAGATTTTCCAAAGGACTCGCTAACTCGAGTATTCTGTGTGTATTTTGTATGAAATTTGATAGTGGATGTTTGAAGATCCCGTAGGGATTCAGTAATAAGAATTTTTGTTGGAATTGGGATTCCACTTGGGATGATTTATAGTTTGTAACTCTCTCTCTCTGTGTCTTTTAATATAAGTGTTCATTTTTCATTTCTCCATACTTCTCGTATCTATAGGTTTTGGAATGTGAGTTCTCCCATGTTGGGACATGAATTTATCATAGCATATACTCATGTTTTATACATCCATAGCACTTTAAATATGACCCAGTCCTAATACATTGTTCATTTTCTATCTCTTTCGTCGTTTTTCTGATGCTAACTACAATGGATTCTTATCTTTGAATGAGCCCAGATATATGGATTCTTATCTTTGAATAAGCCCAGTATATATGGATTCTTATCTTTGAATACGCTCAGTTATAGTTGATATCTTACTCCATCTTCTTCCATAGTCATCGCTCACATATAACTTGATAACTGTGTATTCATTTTAGAAGTCGCCCCCCTTTTATAGCATTATGTTTTAAAGTTGTCTGATACATTTACTTATTGCAGTTTGTACTCAGTTTCTGCGGTTTTCCTAGTTGTTGTGTTTAACTTTGGGCCTTTTTTTCCACCCTTATTAAAACCATTCATCTGAGTGATAGTTGCATGAGAGCCAAAAAATTCCAACTGCAGTCAGTTGAGTCATATTCTTTTTGCATTTAAGATGTCCTAGGCACTGGTCATTATGCAACTCAAGGTTGTCTCTAGGAGCCACAACATCTTTCTGGCGCCGTTTCCGGGGAAAGAATTTAAAGAACTAAATCCCTGGGCCTCGACAAATATTCATCCACCCTTTAGAATAGGTGAGCAGGAAGGGTTCGAAGTTGTAGATCCCTCACCTTGGCAACTCCACTGTCATTCAAAGGATAAATCTATTTGCAGTCCTGGCATCCCGAAAGCCACACTTGAGGTCAGATACAACCCAGTTGAGAACACCTTCAGTGTCTGATCCAGATAAGATTTTTCACAAGAGAAGTTGGAGAGAAATAAAATCAGCTTATACAGATATTCCCATATTCTCCCTGGAAGACTCTCCATCCTCCTCTCAATTAGCTCAAGATCAAGGTCCTAATTCTACCGCAAGAACCCTTGACTATACTTCCGATAACTCCTCCCTGGAAAATATTGAAGTCAAAGATGAGGCTAAATCTGTAGATACCACGAGCTTCTTTCTGCATCCCACTCCCAAAGCCGAAGAAGTTAAAGAATTCACAGAGGTTTCCACTTCTCATATTCTAGCAGTTCAATCAACCCCTCAAGCCGTTGTTTAGTATATCCCCATTGTCATACATACTTCTCGTCCACCACATCCTATTACACATCAAACTTTCCTGCCACCTCCACAACCTTCGATGGTTGTTCCTGGCTTCCTACTGAACAAATATGCCCCCCTGGAATTGCCTCAGATCCTGAAGGACATGCCTCAGGATTACTTAAAGATCCTACCTCATTTCAATGGAGAAAATGATACTGAAGCTCAGAAACACCTGGAATTTTTTTGCGCCTTCGCAGAAAATTTCAATGTTGAACATCTGGATGTGGTGTTGAGATTGTTTGTCGAGCCTCTAGATGGAGAGGCCAAAAAATGGTTCAAGACCTTGGGGGACCGCTCCATTAATAACTGGGAAGAAATGGAAAATTCCTTTACCAAGAAATGGGGAGAGAAGAAGGACCGCGGATACTGTCTTACAGAATTCAATGCACTTGGAAAGAGACATAATGAAGACATGTCTGAATTCATCAAGAGGTTTAATAAATTATATACAATTCTCCCAGCCAAAATGAAGCCTCACCATATCGCCGCTAAAGTGGTGTTTGTAGCATCCTTCGATTCTAAATTCGGATTCTCTCTAAGAGAAAGGAAGTCTGCTACTCTAGATGAAGCCCAGACTGACGCATTAGAAGTGGAAGCCAACTTTTCTTCTACGGTTAAATCAAAGGGAAGGTCAGATCATGATGCTAGACGTAGAGGGAAAGAAGAAGCATCTACCTCAAGTCAAGATAGAGAGGTAGCAGATTACAAAATAGAGGAGATGAGAAAAATGATCAAGAACCTTTCAAGCAAGCTGGTGAAGCTTGAGCTCGAGGCAAAGAACTCACCCTCCAAGCCATTCCAAACTGCTCCAAATAGAGGATTTAACTCACAATATAGAAATCCTCCTCTTCAAATATTGCAGAGAGAGCGGAAGGAGCAGCAAGACCACATACAGCCCCCGCTGTATCTGGAGGGGCAGATGGATGGCCCTGCCGAAGACATTCCCGATGGGCAAGATGATCAATATATTTCTTACTCAGACGGCGATGAAGTTGAGTCTTCTTTGCAAGAAGGTGAAGGAGTGGAGCTTTCCTTGCAAGAAGAAGAAGAAAAAACAAGTGTTGCTAAAGATCCAGAGATCGATGATTACTGTAAACAATTTGTAGACTTCATGCAAGCACAGTTTCATAGAAAATATGATCTCAGGTCCTCTAGGAAGAGGACGCGCACACAAGAACAAGAAGAAGAGATGCCTTAGAAGGAGACAGTTGTTCAGAAAGTTGGAGATAAAGGTAAGAGACCTATAACTGAACCTTTACATTCTAATGACTCCATTACTTCCTCTTCTAAGTTGGCCTCTAATCCAAATGCAAAGGTTAAACCTATCCCAAGGGAAGAAAAACCTCCAACCATGATAAATGAACCAAAGGAAAATACCATAGAGAAGTCTCCCTCTGCTTTTAGTCTTTAAAAAGAACTAGAAAAGGTTAAAATCCTAGTCCCCGTAACTGAACTTTTGAAACAGCCAATCTACCAGTCTCAGGTGTCTTCTTTCATGCTTCCTCAAGGAGCAGTCCTAATCCCAGATAGTTTAAACCTCTAGGAAGAAAGGCCTATGTTAATGTTCAGTCCTCATGTTGAGGAGTTATATGCTTCAACTCCTCCTTTCTATGTCTCTTTAGTAATTCATGATTTGTTGTTGCACAATTATATGCTGGATTCTGAGGCGTCCCATAACCTGTTACCTCTGTCAGTGATGAAGAAATTGGGGTTGCAGATCACTCGCCCATATAAATATCTCTACTCTTTTGATTCTAAAAGAGACAAATGTTTTGGGATGATCAAGGATTTGGTGGTAAATCTAGCCCAAATCCTAGCTAAGTGCATGCTAATGGACATAGTAGTGGTTGACATCCCAACTCGGTTTGGGATGTTGTTATCTAGATCATGGGGTACAAAAATCGGAGGATCGATAAAGCTAGACCTAACCTATGCGACCATCCCTGTGTTTGGAGGCCAAGAAAGAAGATTATATCGGGAAACAAGGTTTGTGAAGATGGTCACTAAAGCCGATAATTCAGTAAATTCACCGATGTACAGCAAAGAGGGTGAGTTTTCTTGTCTAATGCTTGAAGAAGACCAAGATTACTTGTAGGAGCCATATTTCTATCAAGTAAAGACTGAGCAGTCTTCAAGTAATGAAGAAGGTGGGATTTGGACCTTGCACTTTGACGGATCCAACTCAAAGGAAGGGAATGGAGTTGGGATTCTCCTGATTTCCCCTACTGGACAACTGGTCCCATTATCTTTCAAATTGGAATATGAAGCCACGAACAATTTGGCCGAATACGAAGCCTTGCTTCTAGGTCTACAAACAACAAAGAATATGAATATTTAGAGCTTGATGGTTTTGGGAGATTCAGAACTGGTGGTGAGACAAGTAAGAAATCAATGTCAAGCTAAGAACCCACAACTGAGGGCTTACAGAAATGAGGTATGGGACATGGTAGAAAATTTCTTCTTGGCATTCAACATTCAATTCATGCCAAGAGACCAGAACAGAATGGCGGACTCTCTCGCGGTAGCTGCAAGCACTTTTCGAACACCTCAGAACCCCCTCCTGAGGTATGAAATAGAGGTTCGCTACCGTCCTCCATCCCTGACAATGTCAAACACTAGCAGGTGTTTGAAGACGAAGAGCAAGTGAAAAGATTCATGGAGACTGTTGGGGAATTCTCCAATGTGGACATAGATGATGGCGATGAAGAGACTAAGGAGCTTCCTCAGAATAAATGGGAGGATACAGTAGCCGGGCACAAGGTACTGCAACTCAAAGGGAATGCAATACCCAGAGGACTAGTCCCCCTGGAGAGGTTGGTCGATAAGAACGATGTCCCCATCAGGCCAAACAAGATCGTTGAAGAAAATCGGGTAGATGACCTGAACCTCGACACTGAGGCTGATCCAAAGATTGTGAAATTGTCTAATAAGGTACCCAAAAAATACGAAGAGCAATATCAGAAGCTATTTCAGACATATAGAGATGTCTTTTCCTGGTCCTATCAATACTTGAAGACCTTTGATATTAGCATTATCCAGCACAATATTCCATTAAAAAGAGATGCTAAGCCACACAAACAGAAATTAAGGTAGATTAATCCTTTACTCCTTCCCTCCATAGAAAAGAAAATCAAGAAACTGTTGAAGGCTAAGATTATTGTGCCATTAAGATATTCTAAATGGGTGGCCAACTTGGTCCCAGTCTAAAAGAAGAACAGAGAAATAAGATTGTGTGTTGACCTTCGGAACTTGAACAAAGCATCTCTGAAAGAAAATTATCCGTTGTCCAAGATGGACTATATATTGCAGAAGGTGGTAGGATCTTCACAAATGTCTATGATGGATGGCTTTTCTGGGTATAATCAAGTAGCAGTGCTTCCAGAGGACCAAAATAAAACTGCATTCACTACTCCTTGGGGAACGTTTATGTATGCTCGAATGCCATTTGGATTGATCAATGCGGGGCTACATTTCAAAGGGCCATAGGCATTGCTTTTGTGTGGGAACAAGACAAATTCGTGGTGGTGTACCTAGACGATATCACAGTCTTCTCAAAGGACGACTTTGAACATATAGAGCATTTGCGCAGAACCTTTGACAAGTGTTGCAGGTATGGATTGTCTTTAAACCCTCAAAAATATTTTTTTTCTTTAGAAGAGGGTAAACTGTTGGGGCATATTGTAACAAAGGCAGGAGTAAAAATTGACCCAAAAAGGGTAGAAGTCATAAATGGTATATCCTTGCCCAGAAACAAGAAAGGTCCAAGTTTTTCTTGGACGTATCAACTTCTTGAGAAGATTCATATCGAACTATGCAATGATAGTCCGGTACATAACTGAGATGCTGAAGAAGGATAATGAAGTAAAATGGACTACTGAGTCACGGGAAGCTTTTAACAGAATAAAAAATGCTTTCGCAAAAGCCCCAGGATTGGCAGGACCGAATTATGCGAAACCCTTCATAATATTTTCGTTTGCATCTCCCCAAACCGTCGCAGCTGTATTATTGCAGAAAAATGAGGAAGGTCATGAACAACCTAATGCCTTTTTCAGCCAAGTGCTTTGCGACGCTGACCTAAAATATAACATCCTAGAGAAACAAGCTTATGCCTTGGTCAAATCCCTAAAGGCTTTTCGAATGTATGTACTGCAGTCAGCTATAACTGCATTCGTACCCACAGTGGATGTAAAATACATCTTGGTTCAGGGAGATAGTGAAGGAAAGAGAGGCAAATGGATAGCCAAGATACAGGAGTATGAGTTGGAGATATTCCCAACTAAGCTAATAAAGGGACAAGGATTAGCCAAGATCCTTTCTGAATCAAACTGTCAGGATTTGGGGACAAATTTGTCTATGGTGGCCAATGAAGAGCCTGAGAGAGCAGACGAGCAGCGCGGGATAGAAACCGCTACACAAAAGACCCATATGAAGTACCTTCTCAGTGCATCGTACAAAGAAACTGTAGAAAACCTCTTAACTCTTAGATGTCCTCCAAGCTGCGACAAGACAAAGTATAGAATGCTAAGCCTAAAATCTCAGAAGTTCATCATAGAAAATGGTTGTTTGTACTGGAGAGACCCATCGGGCATACTACTTTTATGTCTCACGGAAAATGAAGTAGAAGAAGTGATGGAAAAATTCCACAAGAGCATCTGTGGTGGCCATTATAGCTGGAGGGCTACGGTACACAAAATTCTGAAAGCAGGCTTTTTCTGGCCCAGAGTTTTCGGAGATGTTCATACTCGGGTAAGGGCCTGTGACAAATGTCAAAAATTTTCTGAAAGGCAGAAGTTTGCACCTTTGCCTATGATCCCGGTACACATTAAAGAACCTTTCCAGCAGTGGGGAATTTATTTCATTGGCGAAATTCATCCTGCCTCAAGTGGGCAACACAGGTGGATACTAACAGCCACCGATTACTTCACTAAATGAGTAGAGGTCATGCCAGAAAGGAATGCTACGAACACAGTGGTGATCAAGTTTCTGGAAGATAACATTATCTCAAGGTTTGGCTACCCTACTAAGATTGTCACAGATAATGCTCAGGCTTTTAATTCTATCAAATTTATCAGTTTTTTCCAACAGTATAATATTGTGTTAGGACACTCTACTGCATACTATCCACAGGGAAATGGATTGGCAGAATCCTCAAACAAAATTTTGGTAAGGGAATTGAAAAAGGCCATAAATGAAAACCAGAAGAACTGGGATTCACAGCTCAAGTTCGTGCTATGGGCAAACAAAATCACTAGTAAAATGTCAATAGACAAATCTCCATATGAATTGGTCTCTGGTAGAGTAGCGGTTTTCCCGATACAATTGGCCTTACCTGTGGCTAGGTTCATGCAAGATTGTCAAGAGGAACCAAACGATCTTACCAGAAGAATGAATCAGTTAGTAGAGCTGGAAGAGACTCAAAGTCGAGTAAATCAGAGGTTAACTGAGTACCAAGAGAAAATGAAAGACCTGTTCGATCAGCATGCTAAAGATAAAGAGATGCAGGTCGAAGATCTAGTGCTAAGATGGGACATAAGAAGGGCTAAGAAAGGAAATCATGGAAATTTCGATCCTCTATGGTTCAGACCTTTCAAAATTGCAGAAGCCTGAGGAAACAATACTTTCAAACTAGAAAATTTGCAGGGTGATCTGCTCGAATCCCTTGTGAATGGGCAATTCTTAAAACCCTTTTTCCAGTATTGATTCAGAACGAAAGGTCTTCTGTATGATATTGTACATTATTCAGTTTCTTTTATTATGATGTTTGTTTTTTTTATTTGTCATGAAGAAAGAAGAGAAGGCATCAAGGGACTGTGTTCGCAAGAAGAAGGCTAACAAATGGTCTGCGGAGTTCTCGACGCGTTCGAGGACAAACGGGTCGTCCCCAAGTGGAGCCAATGTTGTTATGACATCCCTTACCGAGCTGGGATGTCTAATGATAAGGAGCTTTATTCTGCAAAGCAAATACAATAAGGACTACATGGACTGTCAAAGCCCCTTTTTCACCTATCGGAACCCTTGAAAAGGCTAAAAATCCACCTTTTTGCTTTAAAAGCGCTCATTTTAACATATCAAGCCTCTAAGCGCCTTTCAGCTTAAGCCCTTAGCCCCCATTTCTCATATGACCCTGCTTTGTGACCGACGGCTAAAAATCCTTCAGCCCTCTTCAGCCATCGGACTTCGCGGGTTCCCAACTCCACTCATTTTCTCTTTTGTTTCACCGTCGAGGTTCATCTTTGCCGAAGAGATCCTGATTTTTGATCTCCGCAGATCCAACGGCCATCGCGCGTTCCGTTTCCACCTGTCGGCTATCGCACATCGCTCATCACCACCCTAACATTCCTTATTCATTCAACTCCTTTTCCATCGATGTGCGAAACCCCGACACAATCCTGACCGTTGATCTCCTCCCGAATCTAACGGTCGTCGCACTTCACCTATGCATCGCATATCGCACGTCGCTCCTTCTCGTTTCCATCCCCTTCCTTTTATATTTTTCCACCGATGTGCGAAACCCCGATGCAATCTCGACCATTGATCTCCGCAAATCCAACAGTCATTGCTCATCGCGCCTTCACACTGTCTCCTTCCTCCCGTTCAAAACCGTTCTACCTACCATTCCCCGATGAGATTTCAACCGTTCATCATCCTGATCCAATGGCCAGCGCACCTTTTCCTTTCACCCCGCTACGCGACATATTTGCTGACATCATCGCCGATCCCACCCAACCGCGCAAGTACGCCCATCGCGTTCATCTGCAACCGTTGGTCTGGATTGCCCAGATCGAACGGCTCCCACTCATTTTCGCATCCATTTCATAGCAGCTCCCCAACGCGCAACTCCGACGTGAAATGGCGGTTTTCTTAGGACATGCGTCGCTCCCTAACACGTATCGCGTGCCCCCAGCTCGATACCACTTGCCACTCAACTCCCATGCGAAAACCACCCTAGTTTTCCGCAAAACTGCCTTTCGCACAGTTTCATGCCAGATTGGATTCAAAACATGTTTTCGCCATGGAAACGCCTCCGCTGCATTCCTTGCCTCTGCACTGCTCCTTTGCCTTCACCCGAGCCTTCTGAAGCAGTCTACCGCTCATCGCAGGATTTATTTAACTGGTTTGCTGTCTGTGCAGGTTTTCATGGCATTTCAAGTACACAGGCCGTCTCATAGCCAATCACAGCGACTTGAGGCCGAGGATGACGATCCTCCACGCCCAAGAAAGTAAAGAAAAAGTGATAATAAGGGTCAGTTTCACATCTCATTCAATGGACCATGACCATTGGCCATTCTATAAGACCCTCCAGCACATAGGACCATCTCTTCCACTACTAACAGTATCGCCTTCGCTAACAGCAGTAGTGGCTTCGCCTCATCAAAAAAAAATGATAATTCATGACTAGGCCTATGTGGCCTTTTTACCTTATGTTCTTTTCACTTTGTCATTTCAAGTGAAATCCTTATTTCACTCCTGTAGTTTTTACTTTCAGATTAGTAATTGTTTAAATTTTAGTTAGAAACGGCTTTAGGCCTGCGTTGTAAGATGATGAGAGTTAGTTTTACTCATCATCATTTCTGTTTTTTATTTAGACCTGAAAAAGCATACAAGCACGCGGGAAGATATTTTCCCAAAATATCTTCTCACGCATAGGAATCAGAGGTTATAAAAACAGGAAGAAAACACTAACAAAAGGTTCCAGATTTTCCAAAGGACTCACTAGCTCGAGTATTCTGTATGTATTTTGTATGAACTTTGATAGTGGATGTTTGAAGATCCCGTAGGGATTAAGTAATAAGAAGTTTTGTTGGAATTGGGGATTCCGCTCGGGATGATTCACAGTTTGTAACTCTCTCTCTCTCTCTCTGTCTTTTAATATAATCGTTCATTTTTCATTTCTCCATACTTCTTGTATCTATAGGTTTTGGAATGCGAGTGCTCCCATGTTTGGACGTGAATTTATCATAGCAGATACTCATGTTTTATACATCCATAGCACTTTAAATATGGCCCAGGCCTAATACATTGTTCATTTTCTATCTCTTTCGTTGTCCTTCTGATGCTAACTGCAATGGAATCTTATCTTTGAACGAGCCTAGATATATGGATTCTTATCTTTGAATAAGCCCAGTATGTTGGCAATATGATGCATAGTGTTGTCCTTGATGGCAACCTACTTGATAAAGTTGATGGGAACTTGATGAAATGAGATTGTTGGCTATATGATGCAAAGTGTTGTCCTTGATGGCAACCTACTTGATAAAGTTGATGACAACTTACTTGATGAAGTTGTCCTTGATGGAAACCTACTTGATGAGTTAAAGGGGAGATTGTTGGCAATGTGATACAATGTGTTGACTTTGATGGAACCTGCCTGATGAAGTTGTCCTTGATGAAAACTGACTTGATGAGTTGTTAATGATGTAAATCTGATGTATCTACAGATTAGTTCAGAAGTAGCTCAGAAAGTGCCAGAATAATGTTGAACAAGGGTATGTCACAAGGCATACGCGATTTTGTTAAGGATAAGTCACGTATGTACGCGGAAATGTACGTGACAAGTAGCGTATGCCCATTTGTGCTCAAAATTTAGGAAAACAGGGGACATTACCATGGTATTGACCCAAAGTATTGAGCGCTTGATTATCTATTTGATCTCGTCCAGGAATACCATCAGAAGTTGTGTGGTTTTGGCTCATGGTATTGAAAAAGGCTAAATCTATTTAAGGAGAAGAAGATCATAGTGCAAGGGGTGCATGAGTCTAGGTTTTCAATGAAGACTTCACTCTGAAGTTTATCTGCATGGAATGGGTAACAGTTTGTTGATTGATCTGAATTAATAATGCACCTATGAAAGAAATGATGAAGAGGGATCTTTAGATCTAAAATGACTATGTATTTTCTAGATCTATTTATGGAATGTTTAGATCTGAGATGAGGCGAACATTTTCTGAAGTGAAGCGTAAGATCTGAGCCATTTATCTGTTCTGAAGAATTGTGCAGCCCTACAAAGTTTGAAGATCTATACGCAGGTTCGTGGAAGATAAAGCACGTATATACGCGGGTTGGCTTCAGCAAAAGTGCATATGGTATGTGAAATCAGTCCTGAAATATGTGCAGATGTATATGCAGGTTTGTTTCTGTTAAAGCGCGTGCATACGCAGGTTCAGTGAAGTAAAAGCATGTATGGAACTAGGGTTTTGCTGAAGTATGTGGAATGAAATGTCTGATCTGTTCTACTGTTTTACTACGATCTGTCAATGATGTATTAATACAGATCTGGGTTGTTTGAAGCTGATTATGCTGCTGATTATGTTGATTAAAGATCAAGTTGTTGGTTGATTGGTTGATGGTACAATGAATGAATTGATGAGGTTATGAGTTTCAGTTTGATGTATGATGAGCTTAAATGTGTGGAGTGGGTCCAGTCTGAAAATCTGATGAAAAGTGGCCTACAAGATATGTTGTGTGGAATCTGTTGGATCCAGTATGAAAATTGATGAAACCTGGTGCGCAATGGTGCTGAAGGTCGAAGCCTTCAGTGAGGGGGTTGTAGCTCCCTTCTAGTGGTAGCTAGTAAACGAGAGCAGGGGGTAGTAGCTCCCTTCCAAGAGAGGCTGGTAAACGAGAGCAGGGGGTTGTAGCTCCCTTCCAGGAGAGGCTGGTAAACGAGAGCAGGGGGTTGTAGCTCCCTTCCAGGAGAGGGCATTTGGTAAACGAGAGCGAGGGGTTGTAGCTCCCTTCCCGGGGGGGGGGGTGAGTAGCGAGGGGGGGGGGTTGTAGCCTTACTGCCCAATTGGGTACTGCGTGTTGGTATGATGCAACGTTAAATGGTTGTAAGAAGTTTTCTTTATAATAAATATTGGAGACAAATACGTGACGTGGTGGTTTTCTCCGAATTAGGTTTCCACATCCCACATAGGTTTTCCGCCTTAAATCCTAGTGTTCATGTGTGTTGCTTATGTGTGATGATTTAATACATTCTTTTGTTTCTTTGCTTAATAAACTTGTACGATGAATGAATAGTCACAATGATCTAAGTAAAAAAAGAATTATACGCATAATGAAGTCTGCGGTAATACCAGTTTCCGTAAGGATATACACGTGTATACGCGACCCGGTTCATTAAAGTAGCGTATGGATTTTTAGAGAAAGAAAAAATAAAAAGTTCTGAGTATGCTCTAAATACTGATTCACCCCCCCCCCCCCCTCTCAGTATTTTTCCCAACAATTGGTATCAGATCAGGTCCTTCTGCAGAAGCTTGATCGCTTGAAGGAGATCCATCACAATGGGAAGGAAGAAAAAGAATAAGGCTACTCAAAAGGAGATATCTCAGAAAACATGTGCAGCAGAAAATGAAGAAGAGGAAACAGGTATTGATTGTTGTTCTTGTGATTCACGTTCTTGTGCATGCAATGGTGAAGATAGTGAAAGTAATGTTATGGATCTAGAAGAAGCTCTCAAGATTAAAATTGAAGATCAACAAAGATCATTTAATGAGAGAGAATCTATCTACAAAGAGATGATCTCTAGAATGAATGGACAGATAGAAACAATGAAGGAACAGATAGAAATACATCAAAGACTGCAGGTTAAAGCAACCTATCAAAATAGAAGACTTGAAGCAGACATCATCTCTCTGAAAGCAGATCTTGAAGCATCAAATAAGAAGAATGAAGAACTTCTACAAACATTTGAAGAACAAGAAAATGGGTTGAAAGAAGAGATTTTAAAATTGAATGATCAAGTAGAAGAAGGAAGAAGGGTCGAAGAAAGTATGAAGAAGCAATGCCAAAGATTGGAGGTTGAGGTAAACATTTTAAAAGGTAAATTAGAAGAAAAGGATAAAATCTTGAGGTTTCAAGATAGTACTAAGATTCTGGACAATATTCTTAGTAGTCAAAGGTCTCCTTCTGTTAAATTTGGTCTTGGTTTTCATGAAATTGTTAAAGGAGAATCTAGTTCACAAGGAAGTGCTAAAGATTCAAAGGATATCAATGCAAAACCTGAAGTGTTGAAAGAAACAAAAGGTCAACCAACAATCATGAACTCTCAAAAGAAATCATTCCCTCCTTTGATCAATAATGTTGAATGCTTTAAATTTCATAATTATGGGCATGTTGCAGCCAATTGCAGAAGCAGATTGTTTCAGTCACAAACAAACAGATTCTACACAGAAAGGTACTCAGGTTTCTTTAAGGGATATTGTTTTTCATGCAGCAAGTATGGTCATAAAGCAGCTGATTGCAATAGAAGAAAGAATAGAAAAACACATTATGATCCCTATGCTTACTTCTCTGGTCACATAAGATGTTATGCTTGTAACAAGTATGGACATGTAGAAAAATAATGCCGGATGAATAGATCTGAGAAATTGGATAATTTTCAGCACACAAAAAGAAATTTCAAGCAACGCTGGAAAAAGGTGGAGGACCGGTCAAAAACGTATGGGATAATAATCCTATTGTAGTCATCCGCTTCGAAAGCTTATTTCTCATAATGACTGCAGGAATGATGTGAGATACATTATAGAGATTAGTAATGTATCATCACAGGGGGAGAAATGTATGGTGATTCTCATGGTTGGTTTGGGAATTCTGGTTATGTTTATTTCTGACAGTGCATCTGATGTGAAGAAGACAGGTACAGGTGACATAAGTTCAGGGGGAGATGAAGGAGTGAAATTTTCATTATTTCACTTTCCATACGCGGGTTTCGCGAACAAAAGCCGCGTATACACGCGAGTTCCTTTGGAGACATAAGCGTATGCTTTTTCTGTTATGAAAAATAGTGAAATGGCTCAAGAACAGGAGCACAGGTTCAGGGGGAGAATCAGTCTAACTACTAATGATTGCATTATTGGCATTGTATCTGTTTATTCCTTAGTTCTCGTAATATGCATGCTCAAATGATGATGATATGATACATGGTTTCTTATGATGAGATTACGAGCCTTGATTGCTTTCTGCTGAAGAGTATCTTTTGTTTTTAAACATGGATGAGATGGAAGTCTTATGATTCAAAGATAAGGATAGATCATGTAGAGATTGTTGCTGATGACTTTTATCATGGATGGGCCCTTTTATACATAACTCCTACATATGTTTATGAATCATGAAGATCTTGGTGATAACTGATCACATGGATGATTGCTTGATACATATTGTCTATTGAAGAAGTTGTTCTAATATGATAATTCCTCTTGGGAATAATATGTTGATGTTGTAAAAAGGCTTGGTTACTGATGTGCTTATGCTACAACTGTTGAATGACACTTGAAAACTAGTTACATTGTCCTATCTATCTTTTCTCATATATTCCAGGGAAGTCTTCAAATTTCTCAGACAGAAGCTAGGAGATGTCTCTACCTCTCAGAAGATCAGATCTGCTTAAATTCAGAAGATTAAATTGGATACGCGGGTTTCCTGAAAGACAGTCGCGTATATACGTGAGTTTATATACAGAAAACCGCGTATGGGTGGTTGCTGACAATTTTTTCTGGGTCAGCATTCTTCAGCACAGCTGCAGTGCTGTTTGGTATCTCTGGTGGTGTTCCAGTTCTCATAATTATGTTTCATTCTCTGATATTTGATAAAGATGCCTTGATGACTTGTTGTTGAAAGTTTTCAGGATGCACAAGCTAAGGGGGAGCATTGGTCTTGTGGAAAGAATGCATTGTTGGCATTATGATGGTTCTGAAATATGATCTCTCTCTTGAGGTCTTATTAGTATTGATCATAAAAAGTCATATCTGTAATTTGATGAAAAGGTCATGTTGAGACCTATGATGTAAATTTGTAATATTCAGTCATGTAAGGACTTGATCAAATTTGTAAACCCACTTGGTTGGGTAGTTGAGTCAAAATATGGAAACCCACTTGGTTGGGTAGTTAAGTCAAAATGTGTAAACCCACTTGGTTGGGTACTTGAGTCAAATATGTAAATCCACTTGGTTGGATCTTTGATGTAAGTATGAGTCCTTGGTGATAGGAAAGGTCATAGAGTCATGTACTTCATTGAAAATTATGTTTCAGCATGAACTCAGGGGGAGCATGGTAACTTCAGTACACATCAGATCTACAGAGCTCTTCTTTCTACAAGAAAAGAAAAACCTTGTTTTGGTTTTGATCCGCCCTTTGCTCTTGATGTCAAAGGGGGAGAGTATCATGGTGTTTGAATAGGAGGAGAGTATCATGGTGTATGAATAATGATTATAATCTATCTGTTGTGGTGATCAAACACCATCATGGTTGCCATCAAGTCCAAAGGGGGAGATTGTTGGCAATATGATGCAGAGTGTTGTCCTTGATGGCAACCTACTTGATAAAGTTGATGGCAACTTGATGAAATGAGATTGTTGGCTATATGATGCAAAGTGTTGTCCTTGATGGAAACCTACTAGATAAAGTTGATGACAACCTACTTGATGAAGTTATCCTTGATGGAAACCTACTTGATGAGTTAAGGGGGAGATTGTTGGCAATGTGATACAATGTGTTGACATTGATGGAACCTGCCTGATGAAGTTGTCCTTGATGAAAACTGACTTGATGAGTTGTTAATGATGTAAATATGATGTATCTATAGATTAGTTCAGAAGTAGCTCAGAAAGTGCCAGAATAATGTTGAACAAGGGTATGTCACAAGGCATACGCGAGTTTGTTAAGGATAAGTCGCGTATGTACGCGGAAATGTACGTGACAAGTAGCGTATGCCCATTTGTGCTCTAAATTTAGGAAAATAGGGGACATTACCATGGTATTGACCCAAAGTATTGAGCGCTTGATTATCTATTTGATCCCGTCCAGGAATACCATCAGAAGTTGTGTGGTTTTGGCTCATGGTATTGAAAAAGGATAAATCTATTTAAGGAGAAGAAGATCATAGTGCAAGGGGTGCATGAGTCTGGGTTTTCAATGAAGACTTCACTCTGAAGTTTATCTGCATGGAATGGGTAACAGTTTGTTGATTGATCTTAATTAATATTGCACCTATGAAGGAAATGATGAAGAGGGATCTTTAGATCTGAAATGACTATGTATTTTCTAGATCTGTTTATGGAATGTTTAGATCTGAGATGAGGCGAATATTTTCTGAAGTGAAGGGTAAGATCTGAGCCATTTATCTATTCTGAAGAATTGTGCAGCCCTACAAAGTTTGAAGATCTATACGCAGGTTCGTGGAAGATAAAGCGTGTATATACGCGGGTTGGCTTCAGCAAAAGCGCGTATGGTATGTGAAATCAGTCCTGAAATATTTGCAGATGTATACGCAGGTTTGTTTCTGTTAAAGCGCGTGCATACGCAGGTTCAGTGAAGTAAAAGCGCGTATGGAACTAGGGTTTTGTTGAAGTATGTGGAATGAAATTTCTGATCTGTTCTACTGTTTTACTACGATCTGTCAATGATGTATTAATATAGATCTGGGTTGTTTGAAGTTGATTATGTTGCTGATTATGTTGATTAAAGATCAAGTTGTTGGTTTATTGGTTTATGGTACAATGAATGAATTGATGAGGTTATGAGTTTCAGTTTGATGTATGATGAGCTTAAATGTGTGGAGTGGGTCCAGTCTGAAAATCTGATGAAAAGTGGCCTACAAGGTATGTTGTATGGAAGCTGTTGGATCCAGTATGAAAATTGATGAAACGTGGTCCGCAATGGTGCTGAAGGTTGAAGCCTTCAGTGAGGGGGTTGTATCTCCCTTCCAGTGGTAGCTGGTAAACGAGAGCAGGGGGTAGTAGATCCCTTCCAAGAGAGGCTGGTAAACGAGAGCAGGGGGTTGTACCTCCCTTCCAGGAGAGGCTGGTAAACGAGAGCAGGGGGTTGTAGCTCCCTTCCAGGAGAGGATGGTAAACGAGAGCAGGGGGTTGTAGCTCCCTTCCAGGAGAGGCTGGTAACGAGAGAAGGTTGTAGCCTTCTGTAGGTGGGTGCCTGCGTGCTGGTATGAGTCTGCGCCAGTACATGGTTGTAAGAAGTTTTCTTTATAATAAATATTGAACGGATACGACGAGCGTGTTTTCTCCGAATTGGGTTTCCACCTTAAATCCTGGTGTTCATGTGTGTTGCTTATGTGTGATGATTTGTGCTGGGCTTCTTCTTGCTGTTTCTTGCTTAATAAACATACGGTGAATGAATGATGCAGTGATCTAAGTAAAGAATTATACGCATGGCGAGATCTCTGGTAATACGCAGGATTTCATTAAGGATATGCGTGTGTCTGTCGACTTGGGTTCATTAAAGTGACGTATGGAATTTGGATTTTAGAGAAAAGAAAAAGTTAAAAAGTTTTCGGTCTGCACTTAAATACTGATTCACCCCCCCCTCTCAGTATTTTTCCCAACAATTGGTATCAGAGCAGGTCCTTCTGAAGAAGCTTGATCGCTTGAAGGAGATCCGTCACAATGGGAAGGAAGCAAAAGAAGAAGGCTACTCAAAAGGAGATATCTCAAAAAACATGTGTAGTAGAAAATGAAGAAGATGAAACAGGTATTGATTGTTGTTCTTCTTATACATGCAATGGTGAAAATAGTGTTATGGATCTAGAAGAAGCTCTCAAGAGTAAAGTTGAAGATCAACAGAGATCATTTAATGAGAGAGAATCTATCCACAAAGAGATGATCTCTAGAATGAAGGAACAAATAGAAATGTATCAAAGCCTGTAGGTTAAAGCAACCTATCAAAGTAGAAGACTTGAAGCAGAAATCCTCTTTCTCAATACAAATCTGGAAAAATCAAATAAGAAGAATGAAGAACTTAAAGAAGAAATCATCTCTCTAAAATCAGATCTCGAAGCATCAAATAATAAGAATGAAGAACTTCTACAAACTTTTGAAGAACAAGCAAATAGGCTGAAGGAAGAGATTTCAAAATTGAATGATCAAGTAGAAGAAGGAAGAAGGGTCGAAGAAAGCATGAAGAAGCAATGCCAAAGATTGGAGGTTGAGGTAAATATTTTGAAAGGTAAATTAGAAGAAAAAGATAAACTCTTGAGGTTTCAAGATAGTACTAAGATTCTGAACAATATTCTTAGTAGTCAAAGGTCTCCTTCTGTTAAATTTGGTCTTGGTTTTCATGAAACTATTAAAGGAGAATCTAGTTCACAAGGAAGTGCTAAAGATTCAAAGGATATCAATGCAAAACCTGAAGTGTTGAAAGAAACAAAAGGTCAACCAACAATCATGAACTCTCAAAAGAAATCATTCCCTCCTTTGATCAATAATGTTGAATGCTTTAAATGTCATAATTATGGGCATGTTGCAGCCAATTGCAGAAGCATATTGTTTCAATCTCAAACAAACAGATTCTACATGGAAAGGTACTCAGGTTTCTTTAACGGATATTGTTTTTCATGCAGCAAGTATGGTCATAAAGCAGCTGATTGCAATAGAAGAATGAATAGAAAAACACATTATGATCCCTATGCTTACTTCTCTGGTCACATAAGATGTTATACTTGTAACAAGTATGGACATGTAGAAAAAGAATGCCGGATGAATAGATCTGAGAAATTGGATAATTTTCAGCACACAAAAAGAAATTTCAAGCAAAGCTGGAAAAAGGTGGAGGATCGGTCAAAAACGTAGGGGATAATAATCCTACTGCAGTCATCCGCTTCTAAAGCTTATTTCTCATAATGACTGCAGGAATGATGTGAGATACATTATAGAGATTAATAATGTATCATCACAGGGGGAGAAATGTATGGTGATTCTCATGGTTGGTTTGGGAATTCTGGTTGTGTTTAATTTTGACAGTGCATCTGATGTGAAGAAGACAGGTACAGGTGACATAAGTTCAGGGGGAGATGAAGGAGTGAAATTTTCATTATTTCACTTTCCATACGCAGGTTTCGCGAACAAAAGCCGCGTATACACGCGAGTTCCTTTGGAGACAGAAGCGTATGCTTTTTCTGTTATGAAAAATAGTGAGATGGCTCAAGAACAGGAGCACAGGTTCAAGGGGAGCATCAGTCTAACTACTAATGATTGCATTATTGGAATTGTATCTATTTATTCCTTAGTTCTCGTAATATTCATGCTCAAATGATGATGATATGATACATGGTTTCTTATGATGAGATTATGAGCCCTGATTGCTTTCTGCTGAAGAGTATCTTTTGTTTTTACACATGGACGAGATGGAAGTCTTATGATTCAGAGATAAGGATAGATCATGCAGAGATTGTCGCTGATGACTTTTATCACGGATGAGCCCTTTTATACATAACTCCTACATATGTTTATGAATCATGAAGATCTTGGTGATAACTGATCACATGGATGATTGCTTGATACATATTGTCTATTGAAGAAGTTGTTCTAATATGATAATTCCTCTTGGGAAGAATATGTTGATGCTGTAAAAAGGCTTGGTTACTGATGTGCTTATGCTACAACTGTTGGATGACACTTGAAAACTAGTTACATTGTCCTATCTATCTTTTCTCATATATTCCAGGGAAGTCTTCAAATTTCTCAGACAGAAGCTAAGAGATGTCTCTACCTCTCAGAAGATCGGATCTGCTTAAATTCAGAAGATTAAATTGGATACGCGGGTTTCCTGAAAGACAGTCGCGTATATACGCGAGTTTATATACAGAAAACCGCGTATGGGTGTTTGCTGACAAATTTTTCTGGGTCAGCATTCTTCAGCAAAGCTGCAGTGTTGTTTGGTATCTCTGGTGGTGTTCCAGTTCTCATAATTATGTTTCATTCTCTGATATTTGATAAAGATGCCTTGATGACTTGCTGTTGAAAGTGTTCAGGATGCACAAGCTAAGGGGGAGCATTGGTCTTGTGGAAAGAATGCATTGTTGGCATTATGATGGTTCTGAAATATGATCTCTCTCTTGAGGTCTTTTTGGTATTGATCATAAAAAGTCATATCTGTAATTTGATGAAAAGGTCATGTTGAGACCTATGATGTAAATTTGTAATATTCAGTCACGTAAGGACTTGATCAAATTTGTAAACCCACTTGGTTGGGTAGTTGAGTCAAAATATGGAAACCCACTTGGTTGGGTAGTTAAGTCAAAATGTGTAAACCCACTTGGTTGGGTACTTGAGTCAAATATGTAAATCCACTTGGTTGGATCTTTGATGTAAGTATGAGTCCTTGGTGATAGGAAAGGTCATAGAGTCATGTACTTCATTGGAAAATATGTTTCAGCATGAACTCAGGGGGAGCATGGTAACTTCAGTACACATTAGATCTACAGAGCTCTTCTTTCTACAAGAAAAGAAAAACCTTGTTTTGGTTTTGATCCGCCGTTTGCTCTTGATGTCAAAGGGGGAGAGTATCATGGTGTTTGAATAGGAGGAGAGTATCATGGTGTCTGAATAATGATTATAATCTATCTGTTGTTGTGATCAAACACCGTCATGGTTGCCATCAAGTCCAAAGGGGGAGATTGTTGGCAATATGATGCAGAGTGTTGTCCTTGATGGCAACCTACTTGATAAATTTGATAGCAACTTGATGAAATGAGATTGTTGGCTATATGATGCAAAGTGTTGTCCTTGATGGCAACCTACTAGATAAAGTTGATGACAACCTACTTGATGAAGTTGTCCTTGATGGAAACCTACTTGATGAGTTAAGGGGGAGATTGTTGGCAATGTGATACAATGTGTTGACTTTGATGGAACCTGCCTGATGAAGTTGTCCTTGATGAAAATTGACTTGATGAGTTGTTAATGATGTAAATCTGAAGTATCTACAGATTAGTTCAGAAGTAGCTCAGAAAGTGCCAGAATAATGTTGAACAAGGGTATGTCACAAGGCATACGCGAGTTTGTTAAGGATAAGTCGCGTATGTACACGGAAATGTACGTGACAAGTAGCGTATGCCCATTTGTGCTCTAAATTTAGGAAAACAGGGGACATTACCATGGTATTGACCCAAAGTATTGAGCGCTTGATTATCTATTTGATCCCGTCCAGGAATACTATCAGAAGTTGTGTGGTTTTGGCTCATGGTATTGAAAAAGTCTAAATCTATTTAAGGAGAAGAATATCATACTGCAAGGGGTGCATGAGTCTGGGTTTTCAATGAAGAATTCACTCTGAAGTTTATCTGCATGGAATGGGTAACAGTTTGTTGATTGATCTGAATTAATAATGCACCTATGAAGGAAATGATGAAGAGGGATCTTTAGATCTGAAATGACTATGTATTTTCTAGATTTGTTTATGGAATGTTTAGATCTGAGATGAGGTGAATATTTTCTGAAGTGAAGGGTAATATCTGAGCCATATATCTGTTCTGAAGAATTGCGCAGCCCTACAAAGTTTGAAGATCTATACGCAGGTTCGTGGAAGATAAAGCACGTATATACGCGGGTTGGCTTCAGCAAAAGTGCGTATGATATGTGAAATCAGTCCTGAAATATGTGCAGATGTATACGCAGGTTTGTTTCTGTTAAAGCGCGTGCATACACAGGTTCAGTGAAGTAAAAGCGCGTATGGAACTAGGGTTTTGCTGAAGTATGTGGAATGAAATGTCTGATATGTTCTACTGTTTTACTACGATCTGTCAATGATGTATTAATACAGATCTGGGTTGTTTGAAGTTGATTATGCTTTTGATTATGTTGATTAAAGATCAAGTTTTTGGTTGATTGGTTGATGGTACAATAAATGAATTGATGAGGTTATGAGTTTCAGTTTGATGTATGATGAGCTTAAATGTGCGGAGTGGGTCCAGTCTGAAAATCTGATGAAAAGTGGCCTACAAGGTATGTTGTATGGAAGCTGTTGGATCCAGTATGAAAATTGATGAAACGTGGTCCGCAATGGTGCTGAAGGTCGAAGCCTTCAGTGAGGGGGTTGTAGTTCAGTGGGGGGGTTGTATCTCCCTTCCGGTGGGTGTGGTATTTGGTAGCGAGAGCGAGGAGTAGTAGATCCCTTCCGGGGAGAGGGCAGTAGCGAGAAGCGGTTGTAGCTCCCTTCCAGGAGAGGCTGGTAAACGAGAGCAGGGGGTTGTTGCTCCCTTCCAGGAGAGGTTGGTAAACGAGAGCAGGGAGTTGTAGCTCCCTTCCAGGAGAGGCTGGTAAACGAGAGAAGGTTATAGCCTTCTGCAGGTGGGTGCCTGCGTGCTGGTATGAGTCTGCGCCAGTACATGGTTTGAAGAAGTTTTCTTTATAATAAATATTGAAGACAGATACGACGGCAGCAGTGGTTTTCTCTCGAATTGGGTTTCCACCTTAAATCCTGGTGTTCATGTGTGTTGCTTATGTGTGATGATTTATTCTGTTCTTACTGCACCTGTTTACTGCTTAATAAACATCTGATGAATGAATGATGCAATGATCTAAGTAAATAATTATCTGCATAATGAGATCTCTAGTAATACGCAAGTTTCATTAAGGATATCTGCGTGTATACGCGACTTGGGTTCATTAAAGTAGCGTATGGATTTTAGAGAAAGAAAAAGTAAAAAGTTTTCAGTCTGCACTAAATACTGATTCACCCCCCCTCTCAGTATTTTTCCCAACACAGTATATATGGATTCTTATCTTTGAATAAGCTCAGTTATAGTTGATATCTTACTCCATCTTCTACCATAGTCATCGCTCACATATAACTTGATAACTGTGTATTCATTTTAGAAGTCGGCCCCCTTTTACAGCATTCTGTTTTAAAGTTGTCTGATGCATTTACTTATTGCAGTTTGTACTCAGTTTCTGCGGTTTTCCTAGTTTTTGTGTTTAACTTTGGGGCTTTGGTTCCACCTTTATTAAAACCATTCATCTGAGTGATAGCTGCATGAGAGCCAAACATTTCCAAATGCAGTCAGTTGAGTCATATGCTCCTTGCATTTAAGATGTCCTAGGCACTGGTCTTTATGCAACTCAAGGTTGTCTCTAGGAGCCACAACACTTTGACCAGGAATATCTATTCTAAATGCTTTAGAATTTTCACAAAAGCCAACAAACGTACATTTTCTTCCAGTGGCTTCCATCTTGTTCATTTTCTCTTTCGGCACATGAAAGCATACGGGGGAGCCTAAGATATGAAGATGACTCAGATCAGGCTTGACACTTGTGAACACTTCCTCACGTGTTTTTTTGTCTAATTATTGATGAGGAACCATGTTTTCAACATATACGACAACATTTGTTGCTTCTCTCCAAAGGAAATTTGGTATCTTTTGATCATGGAGCATGGCATGAGCGGCTTCTACAATGGACCTGTTCTTCCTTTCGGCTACTCCATTTTGTTTGTGAGTATATGGTGTAGTTGTCTCCTTCTTAATGCGTTCCCTCTTGTAAAAATCAATGAATTCATTTGAAGTGTACTCTCCACCATTGTCGAACCTGAATATTTTAATTTTATTCCTTGTTTGATTTTCGATCAAAGCTTTGAACTCCTTGAACTTTTCAAATGCTTCAGATAATATATCCACGTCTTTCTTGAAAATTCATCAATGAAGGTGATATAATATAGATGGTTACCAAGAGAATGTATGGACATCAGACCAATTAAGTCAGAGTGAATGCGATGGAGGATGTCATTTGTCTTGCTTTCACTAGAGGGGAATAGTCCCCTTGTCATCTTTCCACTGGCACATCTTGGACATACTCCATCATGTTGAGGTGGAACCTTTGGAATCACTGATACCAAGTTCTCCAATTTCGAAAGCACATCATAATGAAGAAGAACTAACCTCCAGTGCCATAATTCGCTTATATTATTTGTATTATGAACCAATACCAATACTGGCCTTGTAGTGACCTTGTATATTCCTTCATATCTCGTTCCCAAAGTGAATGCATATTTCATACGCGATCCAACGGGCCAAG
This sequence comes from Pinus albicaulis, assembly GCA_034641835.2. Lineage (NCBI taxonomy): Eukaryota > Viridiplantae > Streptophyta > Pinopsida > Pinales > Pinaceae > Pinus > Pinus albicaulis. Next base: position 745,050,127 of record CM076579.1, read on the forward strand.
TAAGAAATTTTCCCTTGATGAATCAAACCCTCATCCCTTTATCTTCCAAAGTGGATATTGATACCAAATTCTTCTTCAACCCAGGCACATACATTACATCATGAAATACAATAGATTCTATAGAATTCAAATGAAATTTGACGGATCCAAAACCTTTGACGGGATGAATGGAGTTGTCCCCAAGAATGATTTTCAAATTTGACTCCCTCTCGACGAAGTTAGAGAGAACTTCCTTGTAACTAGAGAAGTAATGAGTGGCCCCACTATCAACCAACCAACTATTCCACGAATCTAGAGGAGGTGAACTAGTAAGAGAGGAAAGAAGAATATATTCAAATTTATTTGCAACATTGCTTTCATACCTGGAGAATTTTGACTTCTTTTATGGACGACTATCTTCTTCATGGTCACTTGAAGCATCTCTTCTTCTTCTATCATTTCTTCCATCATGGTCATTCCTTCTATCGTCTTTCCTTATTTGATCACTGAACCTATTGTTTTTGCTTCTATTATTATAATGCGGTCTTTTATTTTTATTTAGAGGAGGAGGCTTTCTTGAATTTGAAGGACCTCCTTTCCCTTTCTTCTTCTTCTTTTCATGAGTGATGTATGCAGCAGGTTGTCCTTGTTCGTGCTTTTGAATCCTTCCTTTTCTTATCATTCTGGACTCTTTTTTTGTGAGAATTCCAATAATCTCATCAAATGAAGGGAGAAATTTGTGTTGCTTATGGTAATGATGAATGTTTACCAAATAGGAGGCAAATGTCTTAAAGCCATGACCACGAGTTCCCGGTCAGGCACAACTTCTGCAAATCTTAACAATTGATCTCTAAGACAAGATATCCTCATTATGTAGGATTGTATCGACTCTCCTTTTTTCATCTTGGTGTCTTTCAGTTGATCTTTCAAGGTAAGGATTTCATTCAAAGTTTTGACCTCATACATGCCTGCTATATTATTATACATTTCCTTGGACCTTCTCAAGTTTCCAACATATGCAAGTAAATTGTCCTGTAAATGACCAATTATACTTTGCTTTACTTTATTCTCACATTTATTATGCTTACTCTTGGCGGCATCGGAGGAATTTTCTCGAGGCTTGGGAACTTTTCCCTGAATGTAGTTCAAAGCATCATTGTTGACAGCTATGATTTCCAACCTTACTTTCCATGCAACAAAATTGGATGAGTCACCCAAATTTTCGTTCTCCTTGAAGGTGTTTGACATCTTGATTTGATTAGATAGGCTTCTGCAACTTTCCAAAAATTATTGCTTCATTCCTTGTCTCCTCTTGGGTTTTTCCTTCACCTTAGCTCTGATATCATGTTAATGTTCAGATTGTTCTATGTTGTATCAATTACTTTAGCCCAATTCCAAACTTCAATTAGCAACATTTCCAATTACAATTAGTCTTTCCATTCATCAATAGTAATTGAAGATAGAACAATAAATGAAATGACAAAGGAGACAATCAACACATCAACAAGAGACACCAGATTTGGTTAGAGACTAGGGAAAAAACCCACTATACAGAAGCCCTTTTAAATTGTTCTTCTATTATATTTTCATAAAATGCTTAGCAGAGAGTACAATGATCCCAATGCAATATGATGGTAAATTCAACCTAACAACTTCAGAAACCAATATACAGTGGCATAATATGTCAAAGACAACTTGATTCAGACTTCAGACAGCTTCATAAATATTCAGATAATGGTCAAATGTAGTCAAACACTTGGACGTTAACTTTAGTTTAGCATGGGTGCGTCTTTAGGTCCTGGATGCTACCTTTCCCATAACATGTGTGTGTCTAGGGAAAAAAATTTGCAGTTCTGCGCCAGCGTTCGAAATAGAAAACCTAATTTTCGTACGAGCTTTAGATCTATGACATATAACCTCCATACGACCTTTTCCTTCTCCAATGTGTCAAACCAAATCAAATAGAATAGAAGAAGATTCTTGATGTTGTGATCTCCAAACGAGCTTCTAGGTCAATTGTATTTATAGGCTTCTAAGGGGTTTCCAATGATGTCCATTTTATGTTGAGGCCGACTTGTCCAAATGTGTATGTGAGTGAAGTTGACCTGATCCGATATAAAGAACCAGCTTCTGCTTATCCAAACAAGGTGATATTTAGGTAAATCTTGGTCCTCTTAACAAGAGTAACTCAATGCCATCATCATCTCCATCAAGTGAGTAGTCCAAAGTGGAATTTGACTGCAATTGCATAATTATAACACTGATCACATGTTGCAATTTAATTTACAAATTGATCTTGAGATTATTTCAATAATGTTGAAGCCAATCCTTAGCTCTTTCATCTCTAAGGAGCAATTTGGTTTTCTCCAAAATAGAAATATGCATGATGCAGTGGTGGTTGCTTAGGAGGTTTTTCATTATGTAAAAATATCAAATCTAAAAAAAACGATCCTTAAATTAGACCTCTCCAAGGCTTATGATAGAGTATATTGGAATTTTATCCCATTGTTACTTATTCAAATGGGTTTTTCAATTCATGTGGTCAACCAGATAATGGGATGTATCTAGTTTGCATCTTTTTTTGTGATAACAAATGGGGCTCCATAAAAAAATTTCGAGGCATCTCGATGGCTTCATCAATATTGTCCCTTGTCCCCCCCTCATTTTTCTTATTATGGCTGAGGATTTCAACAGATCATTTATTGACTTTAGCTCCAAGTGTCTTCTCCAAGGCGTCAAAGTGTCTGATATTGTTGCAACCCACCTTTTATTTTCTTACAATATCATTTGTTGTATTGTGGGGGATAGAAGAGAATTTTCTCCCCTCAAGATATCCTTGGATCTTTTATGTAAGGAAACATGCATGAATATTAATTATCAAAAATCTTGTATGATTTTTAATGGAGTCCCTGAGGAGTCCTTGTTATAGGTTATACAATTTTTTCCCTTCCCTTTCAAGGACTTGGACGAAGGACTAAAATATTTGGGTTTATTTATTGAGTTGAACAACTATCAGAATTATGATTAGATGTGGATGGTCAAAAAATTGGAGGCTCATATTTCCAAATGGGCCAATCTTTTTCTATCCAAGGGGGGTGCCTTGTGATTTCGAAGTCAGTTTTGGAAATAATCCTAGTGTACTAGACCTCTATATTTGTGATTCCAAAAGGGGTCTTTTCTCTAATAAGGAAGGTAAGTTTCCATTTTATGTGGGTGTGAGACAACATCCAAAATGGTATCGTATTGGTAAAATGGTTTTGTATTGTTGCTTCAAAAGAAATTGGAGAGTGGGGTTTCAAAGACATACATTGATTTTCCAAATCATTTGCAGGTAAAATTTGATGGAGTCTTACTAAGGAAAACTCATTGTGGTTTAAATTTGTTCAATCAAAGTATTTTCTAGGAAATTATTTAGTTGATTGGTTCAAAGTTCCTAACAAATCCTCAAAAGGATTGAATGTATGGAAAACATTAGTAAAGTTGCCTCCTCTGGTAGGAAAATGGATTTCCTAGTGTGTGGAGGATGTTCATCAAATCAAGATCGATCTTAATCCTTGGCATGAAGCATGAAATTATTTCAATATTTTTGTCCCTCTTTTACGAGTTATCTACAAATTAAATATTTCAATTTTAGTTGATGTTAAGGCCCATGATCCCCAAGTAGAAGGAAGGAGTGGTTGTAAGTCAACATTGGATTTAGGGCTCTCTAGAGATATAATAGAATATTGAGATAGGTATGTTTGTATGCTTGTAACCATCCATGTGTATCTTAGAGATAATGTCTTTGATTCTCTTTGTTGGTCCAAAAATCATCATTCTGTTAGTTTCATTAAAAATCTCATATACAAAGCTTAGGTATAGGAATTTTTTAATGATAAAAAAAATTGGTGGTGGAAGGTTAGTTGGAGAGTGAGTGTCCCATTAAGGGAAAAATTCACATTGTGTTAAGCTCTTAGTGGAAAAATACTCATGTGGGACTAGCTCCTCAAACATGGATGGGTCTACCCCAATCATTATCCCCTATGTAAATTGAAAGAGGAAACACGCTTACATCTCTTTGTACACTATAACTTTGTTTCACAGGTTTGTGATATCTTATGGAAAAAAATTTGAACCAAAATCTAGGTGGTTAGGTGCGTCTCCAATTGATGTGCTCAAGGCCTAGCTAGTGGACAAAAAACATCAAGTCCTTTAGTGGAATTCCATACTTTTTAACTGGTTGCATTCGATATCTAGGAATGTGTGTATTTTCCAAGACAAATATATGCCTCTGAAGGTTTGCACGGTGAAAGTGACTTATTTGGCTTACGAATTTAAGTAATATCCAAAGCAATAAAGCAAAGGAATTTTATATTCCTTGAGATGGAATTCAACATGCTTATGGCTATTTCAACAGCACTATATAGGGTCATGTTGATGGTGTTGGATACTGCCAACATGCAAGGGAGTCTCCCCGATGAAAATTCCCAACTAGACTTCACACCGTTTGGTGTGGGATCCCTTTCGAAAATAAGGCATGACTACCATATATTCTTATAGATATGCCTTGGCTATAATTTTCAACACAAGAGAGTAATGCACATGTGATTTTGGATTAGCAAGTTAGTATGCCTTGACGAATGTTCCATTGCGGAATGTATCAAGGTTTTTCTACCGAAAGGGTTGAGAAAAGTGAGCCGTTAAAATAAAAGTAATAGTACTAATCTAGTAAAGACACACGAGCATGTACATATGAATGAATCATTGGAAAACTAGTGAAATAGTTCACATAGAAGCAACGGTTGTTAAAACGCGTACTACACACTTTCAATATGATAAGTACCAGACCCACCAAAATATTTTAATTTCATTAGTACAGATTAAAAAAACATACATCGCAAACATTCAAAGAATAGGCTTACAATATTTACAACATATGAATGAAAGTGTGTTCGCTCAACGAGCTTCTGAATTAAGAAAAATTTCTAAGATACATCAAGATAGTGAACACCACTAGCGTCAATAGTATAGCGTTAGAGAAACTGCTTGCTCCTCCAAAATAACTATTCTCCTCTCTAACGCTTGGTAGGAGGAGCCAAGGTGAAAATTCATTTGCATGAGCTATGAGCTAGGTGTATATATAACAAATGGGGTGACCATTCACCTACCTTATGACCCTTGGACTACCCTCGTGATTGTTTGACTTCTCTATGACTCTTTGAATCCTTCATGACTTTTCACATTCTATGGATGACTCTTGGACTTCCACTTCACATTAAATTTCTCCAATATTAAATTTACATAATCCACAAATGATGTGGAAAATGATGACTCATAACATGTCATGACATGACGTTGATGACATGGATTGCATGATGACATGGAAATGTCGAACCATTCTTTATGGCTAATTTCTTTGTGTATTATTGAAAGATAGAACATGTTCTTCTTCTTCATCCTCCATAAGGCTTGAAGCTACAAAGTCTTCAATGTGATCTTGATCTCTAGTTGTTGTCACAATTTGGTGTCCCTTTGTCTTTCTTTATTGATCAAATTATCTTTACAACTACAAAAGTGTCTTCTAGTAGGGTATCCTTCTTCATCTCCTTCATCATAATCCTATCATAACATGATAGAATACTTGGAAATAAACTCTACTCGTGACAAGGTGACATCAATCTGATAAACCCCCAGGCTAGCATGCTACATGATAACCACTCACTGAGATGGAACTCGGTGATAGGTTGGGAATCAAGCTCAAGTATTGTGTATTTGAGCAACTCAAGAGGTCAGGGGCTAGGACTGAGCCTTGAGACTGCGCAGTGCATCATTCATGAAGGACATGGCTAGACATCTGCGCAATTGGGGGGCTAGGGAGGTTAGACTAAAGGCTTGAGGCTTGAGGCTTGAGGTTTCCCACTGCGCAGTTTCAAAGGGGAAAAGACCAAGGGATTACACAGTTGCATAATTCAAGAAGTCAGGGCCAAGGCTTTATGCTTGAGACTCCGCAATGTGAAAAAGAGGATGACTGGAGGCAGGGGCTACGTAGTTCTAGAGCTCAGGGGTTGAGGCTAAGCACTAAGACTACGCAATTTTGAAAGTTAGGGACTGCATTTCACAGTTCCAAGAGGAAAGGTTGAAGCTTGAGGACTAATACCACGTAGTATGCAGTTCAGGAAGGCTGAGTGAGGCCAAGTTGCTCGAGGAGGAACTTTTCCATATTTGGCTAAGTGTGGGATAAGTGAGACCAAAGTGAACAATGATAAAATTTAAGTATGATCACACACTTATAACAGTTGATGACGCAACATTGATCACTCAAAACATGAAAAACATACTTCCCTCAATGCAATGGCATTATGACGACTTCCCCCAAGTATGACACAAAATATAGACTTTGTGATGGCATTGATGACACTTGTGCGATAGTGCTTAAAAATTTGGGAATTAGTGACTCATTACACAAAGTCTACTCCTTGAAACAAACCAAAACTACATATAAGTGATGTGGGACGCTTTCCATGCTAAAAGACGACACTTTAATTTTATTTCAAACTTGAAAAGAATACTTAAAGAAAACACATGTGATAACTCTTAATAATTGTGGTGATATCATGCAAAGTCAAAGTAGGCTCTAAAATTTGGATGTAAGCCAAAATTTTGGAGGGTGTTGTAGCAGCGACAACACTTGGAGAAAATTGGTTCAATTCCATATTCTCCTCCTTGATTAATTCCTTTTGTGCAGGGTCTAATTCCTCAGGGAGTATTGATTCATTGTTTATATCACTCTAGTTTCCTCACTTACCCCGTGCATACACATAGTCCCATTTATCCTTCCTCGTTTGAACACATTCATATATCCAACCATATCACAATGTTTCAAATTAAGATAAGGGTAATATTATTCATGAGCTTTAGATTTTCAGAGTATATTTTTTCATCTCTGGTGTTGCTCTGCTACCAGCAGGCCTAGAAAATGCCCTAGCAGAATCACTTTAGGGACAAAAACATTGATCCACTACCAGTGAGCGAGGACAATACCATAATGGAGTTTCTTGCTTCACCTCCTTGTGCAGGACGCCTTTCTCTTATTTCACCCTTTATTTATTTATCTTATATAGGATTGTGCATCGACACATTCATTTCATCGGGTCAAAGAGGGATCCCGACTTATTGAGAGGAGAATAGGATGTTCCTTTAGAGAACCATAGACAAAACCTATGATATTGGTTTTCTCATTTAGATTCTCCCCTTGTCCTTATCTACTTGACCAGATCAGTGTGGAAAATACTGAAACATAAAGACCTGAGTGTAGGCATTAGGTTTCATAATAGACACAAATATTATGGTTCAACACAAAGCCTTCCTTACGTAAGGATTGTATTTTCCACCAGAACATCATCGAAAAAAAGGTGTAACCAAGATGAAGAAGAAGCATTGAAGGTTAACAAAATTTTGTAGTGTCACAAGACTCTTTTCAATTCTTCCACATACATTAGAACTAGAAAACACACTTACATACGATGATTATTGACATGAACGAAATAAAAGAGAACAAAAACATTGAACACGACAAACAAACAAAACAACAGACTATGTACATAGGGTAGGGCATAGCCCTAGACTCTCATTGAAAATATTCTTTCAAATCTTTTCCATTTATAGGAAGATAGTGAATCGTCCCCTCTAAGGATTGGATATGATAAGTGTGATGACCAAGTTTCTCATGAAAAACATATAGTCAGATCCACAAGGATTGGAACTTAGTGTGTTTCCCCTTCTCTTAGTGGGATTTATCCCACTTCAATATCAGGTCAGCCACACTTAATTCCTTTTGCCCCGCATACTTATTATCAAACTATCTCTTGATACGACTCTGGTAAGGAGAAATTTTTTATTTTTATTTCTTTCTTTCTTCCTGTAGCTTAAGGAGAGTGCATATCCTACTCTGAACCAAGAGACAAGGCGTACCCTGGGATTCTTGTGAAACTTCAACGGCAGGCAGGGAGATTTTTGGAGGTAGGATGACTTCTTTTTTGTACATTAGGAAGTAAGGAGAAGTATTTAGAGCAGGTTTAGGCATGAGAATAGAGTGGTGTTGCTTCGATGAGTGTGGAAATATATAATCGATAACCTCTAAGCCCCATTGTTGAAATGGTTCTTCTATAGTGATGGGTTGCAATGGGGCAGTTGACTTCTTTACTCAGCCAACGCATTTCTAACAAAACAGACACTTGTGGGCATAAGCGTGAGAAAATTTAAAAAGTGTGGGCTGATAGAAACCAACCTGCATAACTTTGTGTGTCATAGCGTCACCCAAAAAATGTCCTCCGTCTGGTTCGTCATGGAGGTCACATACTAACTTTTCTGAATTTGGTGCTTCCAAGCATCTGAGTAGGACTATGTTCTAGTGCTTTCTGAAAAGAACTATGTGTACCAACTGATAATATAAAGCTTGCAAACTGATTGCCCTCTTCTATCATGCTGATAAATGAGAGGGCATAGTATCGTGCTCAAGATATTGTCGCACTTCTACTTACCAAGAGATTCCTGTGTCAGTGCGGGTAGCTTGTTCGATATTGTAGGTTTCAATCTCTTGATCCCATCCAGAAGAGTCATCTTCTGGTACATTTGTCGCTCTACTGCTAGTTGCCATAAACCATGGACCTTGATAGTGTGACTTATTCTAAACTCAATATCGTACTCTTGTAATCTAGTCATCCAGTTTTCTCTTCTTTAACCTAGCTCTTGTTGAACAAACAACGATCTAACAATTGGATGTGGCACAAAGATAACACAATGATTTTTCAAAAGATAAGGCCGAAAGTGTTTTACCACCTTATAAACTGCGTACGCCTTTTTATCAATGGTGGGATAATTGAGTTAATGTCCTTGCAATCCAACACTCATGAATGATATAAGTCACTCGTTATTCTGATCATATTTCTATGTAAGAACGGCAAGAAGAGAAGTATCAAAAGAAAACATGTAAAGCAAGAAATATTTGCTGAATTTTGAACTATATAGTGTTGATGCTTCTATGATCACTTTCTTTATATGGGAGAATGCATCATTTTCCCTTTTATCCCACTTGTATATAACATCCTTCTTTATCATCTTCTTCAGCGGTTTCACTATGTGTGTGTAGTCATAGATGAATTTGCGGAGGAAAATAATTTTCCACAAGAAAGACTACATGGATTCATTGTCCATTGGGAAAGGAATTTGAGTAATAGTTCTGACCCTTCCAGGGTCTACCTCAATCCCACTCTTTGCGATGATATGGACCAAGATGTTTCCCTTGGAAACTATGAAAATTATCTTCTTGGAATTAAGAGATATTCTGTATTAGCGTCATCGCTCAAAACTTTGCTTCAAATGGCGCTAATGATTAGAGCTTATTTTCGAAAACATAGTTACGTCATCAAGATAGACCATTATGCTTTGTCCAATCAAACCACGAAATTCAATGTCCATCGCACATTTGAAATTTGCAACTGCATTAATAAGTCCAAACAACATTCTCTTGAAAGAAAACGTACCCCACTTGGTTCGAAAGGTTTTTGAACCTGGTTTTAGCTCGAAAATCTATCCAGCAAGGAAAACATTTCAAACCCTAATACTATCTGCAAAATTTGTTCCATCGACGACACTTGATAATTTTCCTTGTTTGAGGCGTGAATAATGTTACAGAAATCCACGCATGGGCGTATTTCCCCAGACTTCCTTCTCACTGCAACCAAATTTTAAACCCATGTTAAATGTCACATTTTAAGGATGATTTGAGCATCCAATAGCTTCTTAAACTCTTTTTAAATCAGAGGCTAAAGCGTCAAATGAACTTTATGCAGCTTTTGCTTAAAAGGCTTAGCCCCTTCCTTAATTGTAATTACATGTTGTATTATTTGCGAGTCATAAGTTTTGAGATCATCATATGTCCGCGCGAAAACATTTCGGTACTCCTTGAAAAGGCAGATGAAAGCTTTCCACTCTTGTGGTGTGCAACAAGTACAAATATTACCAAAATTTGGAGCTTGTTCAGTGCCAAGATTGATTTGATCATGCGAAAAAGTCGAACAGTGAGTCTTTGCATTCAACATCCCCTTAAATTGATTTTACAAGTCATATAGATTTTCCAGTGACACCACACCCTTGGGCATGGGGTTTTATTTGCTTAATTGAGTTGCATATTGCAATGCTTTATCATTCTTTTCCTCATCGATGGATGTCATATGACGATTTCAGGGTCACCTATTGCTTTGAGAACCCCAACTTTGAGGTCGATGGTTTTCTTCAAACCCAAGAAGAGTGATTTGTATTCTACGATATTATTGGTGCACTCAAATACCAAGCAAGAAAAGATCAAATTTTTCCTTTGTTGCGGATATAATAAAATGCAACTAGCTCTAGAGCCTTCCTACATTTTTGAACCATCAAAATACAAAATAAAAGTATTAGAAATGTTATATCTATGACCTACACTAGTACTACCTACGTATACTGTACAAATTTCATTATCACCACTTGGATTTCTAGGAAGGAGTTCCAACTCTGTATCTGGTGGGACTAGTGAAGGCTAAGCCAAATAACATATGTGATCTACTTCAAGAAAACAATTTCCAAAGATCACTTCCATGAAGCCCATTGGTTCATTATTTTCTTCAAGTTGTGTCACGGTACGCTTCATGTAGGGCTCACTTTCAACTTGAATCTGATTATTTATGTGCTTGTATGAAAGCTATAAATGAGAACAATCCATCGCAAATTATCCTTGGAGATTTTTGGACCAATCTATGCTTAGTAGTAATCCATAAGCTTCTGGAATGTCCAAAAATACGATATTTATACACTGGTGAACTCAATGATCAAATGACACACATAAGAACATTTTTAGTTCACCTATAGCCTAGACAAGTGATATATCCAATTGTATGATCCGTGCATCAATTTTAGCCCATCATGCATTGATTTTATTAGAAACCGACAATGGAATAACATTTGTAGATGCATCGAATTAACCTAAATAGTTGTGAACATTATAATTAAAATTTCAAACGTTAACAAAAATGTTGGGTAGAGAGTGTTAGAAATTAAATTTGCAGCATTTACAACAGAGTTAAGGACATCACGAGAGTTACCAGACATATCTCCGATGAAAAATCTTCTTCACCTACCAGAGTGAGGATGTGAATGCTTGGAGAATCAGTTCACGTTGGCCCTGTTAGGGTCCTATAATAATAGGATTCATAATTTTTGAATTGACTTTAATTAGTCTTGTAATATGTACATACATTGCTTTCTACAAGTTGTTTTCCCATATTAGAAAATTAGAAAATTAAAAAATGAAAAGAGGGTAAAAGTCCTAAAAGAAAAATCAAAGGAATTGAAAAGAAAAATATCAAAAAGAATAAAAAAATGGACCCCAAACAAAAAGAGATAAGAATAAGACATGAAAGTGATGCAAGTCAAAATGCCACTACTAGTTACTTTTTACTGCAAATAAATGATCATGTGCAGCTTGTTCAAAATGCCATAATACATGATGAGTTAAATAGTTTAATCTTAACTTTTTCATGCTTTAAATTTCGTGTTTATAGATAGAGAATAAAGATCTTGCCAAACAGTTTAATCTTGGAAAATTAGTAGATAGTTAGAGAATAAATTAGGAGCTCAACAATTTAATCTGAGCCCTTGGATGAAATAAGATTAGAATTAGGTAGTTTCATGTTTTAAAAGAAAAATGGATTACGGTTTGCAAGCTCAAATGCACCCATGCAAATAAAGGAAAAAACAATAAAATAAATAATGGGTAGGAAGAAAGCAGTTTTACAAGGCATGGATAAACATCATCTGGCATATTATTAATATCCCTCCCCACAATGCATTCTAGTACTAAATCCTTCAGTCATAAAAACTAGGAGCATTTCTCTGACTTCTGGTGGGACTAGACCCACATCATAATGACATATTGGCACCAAGGTATTGGATCCCAACTCATTAAAAACCCTTCCCCTTCATAAAAACCATTTTCCCTTAACATCACTCATTTTTCCCTACTAAAACCTCTTTTCCTAAGTCAAAATGCATATTCACCTAGGAAAAGTAAAACCCCCTTGATTAATTCCCCTTTTCATATAAAAATACCCAAAAACCCACAAAAATGCACTTATCTTAAGTTTCAAGTGTAAAATGTTAATATTGGGCCCCCATTATTGCTTAGTGTATTTTTCATTCTCTCATTCATTTCATTATTAACATGCTAATGTAATATATTAACTCCTTTATTAAACCCTTCCACCCTATAGTATATTAATTCATTGAATATTAAATAAACCATCCAATATTTTACATTTTAAACCTATGTTTATTTTCCCACGTGATATATTCCCCACTCCCCATAGGTTTAAAATATCTCTTTTATATTAAGCCCGCCCAAGGTTTACATTACACCAGCATGCGCTACATTTGCTATGTAAAACATTAAAACCCACCTATCCGCCTATCCCTTTAACATTAAAATTTTATGTTAAAACTCTGTTTTAGCATATAAAGTTTACACCCACCGCATAAAGAACTCCCAAGCCCCACGCCCATTACCCCGCAGCTCCATCAGCTAATCCTAGCCATTCGCATCCACTCGCCATATCCAAAGGCCCAGATTTCCCATCGCAAATTTAATAACGAGATTGTTAAACAAAATAATATTTGTGATATAAGTTGTTTCATCCCGTTCTCTCTCCTCCACGCGTCAGTTTTATATTGTATCGCATCCATTACATAAAAACCATTTACAGATTTTCAACCATGCGATAACCGCTCAACGGTAAATCATCCCTCGCACCTACTATTCACAATTTTAATTGACAGGTAGTTATTGCTAACATTGTTCAATCAAAATCTTTATAAAAACACCAAGATATACGTGTTCCACCCCTTTTGTTCCTCTTTTTTCTCATAAAATTGTTCCCGGCTGAGAAAAATATGTTGTCGCCCTATTTGAATGCAAAAAACCAAGAGAATTCAACCAAATTCAGTGTTGCGATCAATCTAAGTCTCCAAACTACATTTAAAAGACCTCAGCAAGCTTTTGAAAGCTTCCAACTCCCAGCAAACCCTTTTTCTGCATCCAAATTCCTAAATTCACAGGTATTTCTCAAAAAAAAGACCAATTCGTCCATTCAAAAAGAGATATACTCTTGAATTCGAACCTTTTAATACATGTTTTCCTTAGAAACACCTTTATTACCTCATAAAATCATCTCTGCTGCAAACCCTAAGAATTTCACAGTTTCTGAAGACTGTAATTTGTTTTTTGAAGCAAATTGAAGAGAATTTAGGTATCTGCAAACTTAAAAGAACCCTCTGAAATGTCCAAATTCTTTCTACAAAAATCAGAAGTCCTTTATGTATAAAGTTGGATGTTTTAAGAATGTTTAATCAAAAGAAAAGTACATTAAAACCCTTGTCATCCTTTCCTGAGTCTGTAAAAGTTAAAGAAATTGGTTTTTAAAGCAAAATTGACAGTTTGAGACAGAGAAACCCAAATTTTACCTGTTGCAGTCCAAGAGAAACCTCTGTTATACTAAAAATACCTTATGTAAACAGTTTACTCTTACAGAAGTGTGTTAAAAACCTAAAAACAAAATTTTAAATATCAAGAAGGGTTAAAATTGTTTTCAATGGCATCCAAAAGCACAATTGTCATCAATCCACTACAACCTCCTATTGTAGATGTTGAACATACCCCATTGGCTGATGTAGACTATAAAATCATTGATCCAGTAACTGAATATAACCTTCTTGAGCTCGATTGTTGGAGCCAAGAGAAATATTTAGACCAAGTAGATGATGTGCTTATTTGGGAGTATAATTTACCCAACTATGTTGTTCCCCACACCCATCAATGCCATGAGGCCATCAGATTGTGCCAAACTCATTATTCCCCAGATCAAAGAGAAATTATCAATGTTGAAAAAAGAAGTTTTGTTCACAATAACAACTTAATCCATAAACCAAATGCTTCATTTGCAGCCTGAGCCCAATGCAGTCCCTTTGTCCATTGAAGTCCTGAAAAAATCCTATTTAGAGTTGGATTTCCCCAAAAGATTTCAAATCTTTCAAATATTCATGTCCTCGTATGTATAAATCCCCAAGATTAACCCTCCATATTCATCATCCAAATTCCCATAAGGAACAAGACACATTATCTCAATGTTGTCTTTTGTCCTTGGTTACTTTACTGATGAACATATATATGCATCTATACTTGGTATGTCCATCTTTGTGCCTGGTTAGCCCCCTGCAGGCGTCTATAATTTTACTGAGTATATTGTTGATAACATCCATGAATATCTTGTTAAACTTCCTACTGGAGGTGTTTTTAGGTACACCTCATTTCTCTTCCATATGTTCCTCTACTTTCAGTCAGATAAGTTTCCAATAGCTCTTCAAAAGATGGATGTAGAGAGAAATGAACAGTCTATTATTTTCTGGACTTCCTTGATCAAAAAGGAGTCAACTGAGTTTACATATTGAGACTTCACAGACTGTTTTATCCATCCATTGGCAAATCTTCTTAAAAACAGTGTGCAACCTAGAATCAGTGATGAAATTAAGAAGGTTTTACAGTTATCAGAACAGAGTAGAACAGCTGATTGGTATTTATACCAAAATCACACTTAAGTTAGAGTTTATGGGTCAAATCTCATTCCCTATAAATTCCCAAAGTATTTACCAATGAGATTGTTGGCCTTAGAATATATTAGACAGATTCTGAACTCAGATTCAGTAAATTTCTTGGCTGCTCAAAAAAAAACTCAGGAAGAACCAAGTAGGTCCCCTTATATGAAATAACAGAGAAGCATGAATGGAGGCAGAAAAGCAAATATCAGAGTACAAACTTAGCAAAAGTTTCCTTTGGTACTATGATCCTTATGGTATCATAAGCAAAATGAGAGTGAAGTGTAAGTTAACTCCCTATGTTCATGAGAAAAAACCTAACATTGAGAAATTTTCTAACCAGTCTGAATGGTTAGAAAATACATTGGTAGAAGCTGATCAGCGGAGTGATACTAATCACATTCTACAAACACCAGCTCAAGAAGACAGAGGTACAAAAAGAAATAGGGAAGAAGGCTCATATACTGTTGAAACTACCACAGAAACAAATTTTAAACTCAGGTACACCAAGAAACCAAAGACAAATCCAACGGATAAAGAAAAAGAGGCGATGGAGATTTTAGATTCAAATTTTCCAGATAAAGACATAGTGCCTCCCACAGAGATTGAAAATGAACTGCAACCTACTACTTCCAACACACAAATGATTCAGAAACAGCAAAGTGTGGAAGTATCTTCATCAAAACAGGCAGAGGATAAAGATATGGATATCAAAGAAAAGTACAAAGAGATTAAAGCCAAAAAAGAGGAAATCAAGAATGAAATCTATTCTCAATACTTGAAGCAGACTCGAGGGATACAAAATAGACTGCTTTCAGCCTTTGATTATAAAAATAAGAAATTTTTGATGTTATTACTTCAACCCACAGTGCCAGCTCCCAAAACAGTATCTGATTATAAAAAGGAGGATTTTGAAGTACCAGTACAAGACATTCATCCCTTGGACCATATTTAATTCCACAAGAAAAGTTCAGAAATGATATATTCTACAATGACTACCAAATCAATGAGTGTTCAAAAGCTCCAGAATTCTTTGACAAATATGAAAGATCAGCTCAAGGTTGAAAAAGCTTCATCATATGCTAATGTGAATCAATTCTTTAGAGGAGTTAGTGATTGAAGTGGGTTATGACCCTTCTAATGTGAAAGCTGCAGAAGAACTAGTAAAAAAGAAAAATGTTGATATTGCAGCACTTAGAAAACAATTGAAATTACCTCCTACAGAGCATCCACAGGCTAAAGAGATTGTACAGGAAGCAAACCAAAAGGATGAGATGATGAATCTCATATTACAGATGACAACACAAATCAAAGAGATGGATATTGAGATGGAAAAAGTAGTCCAAGAAAAAGAAGCTACTAAAACCCAAGAAATCCCTGCTACTGTAATTCCTATGGTTACAACACCAGTACCATCCACTCTAGCTGAAGAATTAGCTCCAAAGATTCCATTGGCTACAACAGTGCCTGTAACTTCATCTACCACTTATGCCACTGAGTCTTATACTTCAGTAGTTCAGCATTCAGATGAGGCCAGCAAAATGATAAAGGCAATGGAAGAAATTTCCATACAAACTAACGAAATCAACAGATTAAAGGGGAAAATCAAGAATATTGAAGATTCCAAGAAGTTAGCACAGATCAATGCTAAAACTGAATATTAAAAAGCTAAGAGATTGAGTGAACATTTAAAAAAGGAAGAAACAGAATTGACCTTAAAAGAGCCCATGGCATATATCAAAAATCAAATATGGTCCAAAATCATTGAATCAGTCAATGATACTTGGCCATCAATACAACTGATCTATGAACAGAAGGACTTGCTAAAAGTAGCTAGCGAAGAAATACAGAAAACCAAAGATGAATTGGGCACCAAAGCTGAAGAAGCAATTGAAATTATCAAATTCCTCAACTCTAAAAATAAGCAGGAATTGGATGAAAGGAATAACTGAGAGGACAGAAACCATACTGGAGATAAGAAAAGTAATTTCTAAGAAAAAATTGATGAAACTGTTAGAAGAAAAGTGCCAAAATATGGATATGGCCATCACAAAATTCATGGTGAAATTTGACACTTGGAGGAAAAAAGGCCTTCCAAATCTTCTAGTAATCAATGATAAATCGATGAAACAAGAAGATTATGACAAAAAGATAAGGGAATTTGCCAAAGAACAGGTGAACAAATCAGATTGGCAAGGGATTCCAACAGGTAAAGTTTTGCACAAAAGCATTGAAAATCTGTTTTATTTACAACATGAGATAAAACACCTCTTTGTGGTCAAACCAACATTTGTAAGATATATATACAGAAGCTGATGAGAACTTCAAGAAACTCATGAAGATCAAATTAACAGAGGTAGAATTCAGGGAGAAGCTTACAGATTTGCTGTAAAAAAATAGTTTGCAGTGAGAAAGGATAAAAACAGAGTTGTTGTTTTTTACACAGTAAAACAGATTGTTAACACTGTAAAGAAGTTAAAATCAGCAGTAAAAGTGTATCAGGTTAAAGAGTATCAATTGAAAAAGAGTATCAGATGAAAGAGGAAGACTAAAACAGAGTAAAGATCAGATTTCTAGCGTGAAGAACACCTCATCAGCCCAGCTGCAACCCAAATCCAAACAGAAGACTATTTAATTTCAATAAATAGTACAGCTTGCAATTTGTTATGCAAGTGTCACTATCTTTTTGTAAAAGATATTTTATTTTCTAAGAATAACTCCTTAGATTGTTTTAGGATATTTTGTACTAATTTTTTTATAAATACTTCATCATTTGAAGTATTAGTGTGGATTAATTGTTGAAGACTTCTGTAATCATATTTTCTGAACCTGAAGGGTTTTTGTATCAAGTTCAAGTCAGCAGACTAGATCAAAGCTATAAAGCATCATATAGGATTCATGTGTTGGGCCACTAAAGTGAAGTATTTTCTAATGTTATCTGTCATTTCTCTTATGTTTTTCATCCATTCATGAATGTGTTCTAAATTTTAATGTGAAATCAGTAATTGTTATATTAGAATTTGTTAAAAGCACTCTGTTATTGATTGATTTTCATTTAAATGTTTTCTCCTGATATCCAAACTAGGGAACCCTTAATTGCTCCCTAATTTCGATTGATCTCTCCTTTTTCACTCCTTATCCGAATCAAAGAATTCTTAATTTCTCTTTATCTCGATCAAAATCATTTCACCATCAACCTTTGAAGATCTGAAGGGACTCTACTATCTTGCCCTGCAAAAATTTGACTTTAGACCTTGATCCTAATCTGTCTACTTTACACATTGACTCCATCTACCCAATGGAAACCAGATCTATTACTATCCATCTCATTAAGTGATTTTCCCACCAAACCAAATCAAAACCTCAAAACCAATTTTCCATATATAACTAGCCTAAAATCAGATATTAAAACAAAGTTAAATCTTATAGAGAGAACCCTCCCTGAGTCTTAGGAAGGCTAGATCCTAAACCTTAAAAGTAGGTTTGTGGTTACCTCTGATATTCTTTAAACTATAATAAAAAATCTCACAACTTTGAGAGTTATTAGAGGGATAATATACTGGCGACTCCATTGGGGAACTAACCAATCCTCAATTTTAAAATATATCTTAAAGGAAATCTTTTCATTATCTTTTCACCTTAAGATTGTTTTAATAAGTTTTGAGTATATTTTCATAAAAATTTGTAATTCTAGATTCCAGAAGAGTCTACTAGACCAGGTCAATTCCAGATCCACAACCTGCTGTCATAGTAGATAATCCTAACAGAATTGGAAAGAAAAATAAAAGAGTAGAAAATTTAGGTAATAAAGTTTCAGTAATCAAAGCAAATTCCCTTCCAAAACAACTATCAATTTTACAAGACATAGAATTTGATATAAATTTTGAACAATCTCTATTCAAAACCAAATCAGAAAGTGATTTACATAGCACTGTTATAGATCCTAATTTTATTTCATTCATTGAAACTAAGAAGGAAACTGTTTCAGTAGATTCTGAGGAAAATATTTTTGAATTTTATGATAAGATTGATGCAATAATTGCTACTTTGATTAAAGAAATAGATGAAGCTTATTTACAGCATTCAGTTGAACTAAGTGCTTTATCAGCCTATACCCCTAAGCCTTCTACTACTCATTTAGATACCAGCCTTATAGAATCTGTAGGATCGTTACTATTCACTACCACTTCATCCATTATTTCCACCACACTTCTTTCCACAGATTCATTTTTTCCAAAGCAACCATTTCAACCTAGAATATTGTTCCCATCCTCTACCACCTCAAGTCCATCCACTAGTTTTTCTTTTGCATTTTCCAATACATCATTCTCATTCCCAAGCACCTCTTCATATATCCCAACTTCATCTTCTAGCATCTCAACCACATTTTCCAGTACATCTTCTTATATCCCAATCTCATCTGCAAGTTATTTAACTACATCAGCAAGTGCTTCTAGTTCTTCTCCAAGTACTTCTAACTTACCTCCTAGCCAAGCTAGAATCCAAGCCATGGCTGCAAGATATGCTCCCTTGGTCGTACCAGGAAAATTACATGACATGCCCCAGGATTATCAAAGCAAAATACCTCAATTTGATGCAACCACTCAATACACTACCCAACAGCATGTTAATAAGATGACAGACTATTTTGAACTTCATGAAATCGACAAGGTTGATGTCCAAATGAGACTTTTTTTCTCAAACATTAACTTGTGAGGTGAAAAAATGGTTTAAAGGTTTGAATGTTGGTAGTATTGATGATTTATCAATTTTTCATAGATTATTTATTAATAAATGGGAAAAGAAGAAAATTCCACTACAAATCTTATCTAAATTTGAAAGCATAAAAAGGGCACCAAATGAAACAGTCCAAGATTATTGTACTAGATACAACAACATTTATAACTCAATTTCTGCTAATCTTAAGCCTCCTCCAGATTTTGTCCTTCTAAAATTCCCTGATGGATTTGATACAGACATAGCTTATCAATCGAGAGAGAGGAATCCTAAAACTCTAGAGCAGATGGAAAGTAATGATGTTAGTGTAGAGGCAAATTTGTTGGCTAGAAAAGCTAGATTAAGAAATGAAAGAAGAGTAACAATAAAAGAAGAAACATCTACTTCAAATATTTTTAAAAAAGTATTAATTAGCAAAAACACTAGAGAAAGTGATGGATAGGTTAGATAATATGGAAAGTAACCCACAATGGGAGAGCCAACAACAAATTAGAAATCCCAATTTCAGGAAAAACACCAACACTGGAAAATCTAGAGAATCAACACCTGACCAAACAATAAGACCACCTTTCCAAGAGAACTATGCTGAAAGTTCTCATCAAAATGAAGACACCATTAATCTAATGGGAATTAATGATGAAGACACCATTAATATAATGGGAATTAATGATGATAACACCATTTTTCTTACAGGAGAAGATCAGGAGTTATATGACTTACAACAACTGCAATTAGATTCTGGTGAATCTTTTGATTACAAGCAAGGTTATGAATTTTCAATCAATGAAGTACATAAGAAATATAACTTTAGAAGCAAGAAAAATATAGAGCCTTCTATTAAAAAAAATTCCCAAACACAAACAAAGAAAACAGTAGAGGCTCCTACTACTAAAGTTCTGCAAATTCTCCCTAGGGAAACCAAGCAAAACTCTAGTTCATCTCAGAAAGTTTCATGCCCTAAAATTTCACCTAGTCCCAAAATTGTTGACATCACAGATGATGTTGTCCAAACATCAACAGATTTACAAAAATATGTTGCTGCCAAGACAAATAATTCTTCTACAACAGTAATTTTAGACTCCAAAATACCTACTATTGATCTAAAATCAGCTGATCCAAAAGCTACCACTGCTAAAGCAGCTAATGAAAATACAAAATCTACCAAGACATCTACTGCTTCTCAAACTGTTCCTGAAAAGAAAACTAAAAGCAATAAGACAATATAAACACAAATAGAAAATGAGAAAACAACTATAGAAAAAGAAGACAAACCTACTCAAACTACAGTTACAAAAGAAGAGATAATTCAGCTAGGAAAATCACAAGCTCCACTTAATATCCAAGATGAAATTGCCAAATTAAAAATACCAATTCCTTTGACAGAATTGGTAAAACATGATTTATACAAAACACCTATCACTGAAACTTTGAATATGAATGATGGAGAAGATTCATTAAACTTGAGTGATGATCAACTTGAATTAATTTTTGGTCCTGATGTTAATGGGAAACACCAAGATGGAGCAGTTCCACTGTTTTACATTAACTTAATTGTTCATGATCAAATATTACATAATGCAATGCTAGATTCAGGGGCTTCATATAATTTGATGCTAAAAGCAATAATGGAAACCCTGAATTTAGATATCACTAGGCCTTACAAAGATCTCTTTTCATTTGACTCCAGAAAAGTAAAATGTTTAGGTTTGATTAAAGATTTATGTGTTACTTTAGTTCAATATCCTGGGAAAAGCATAGTCATGGACATTGTAGTAGCTGACATCCCTCCCAAGTATGGAATGCTCTTATCTCGCTCATGGGGAGCTAAATCACAAGGATCTCTACAACTAGATATGTCATATGCAACAATATCAGTTTTTGGCCAACCAAAGAAACTTTATAGAGAAACATTGATGAAATATATGGTGAGTAGAGTAGAAAGACCAATAAATTATCCTATTTATTCTACACCTATTGACATGGGTTCATTCATTTTATGTAACTTTGAAACTAGAATTAAAAACAATACTAAACTAAAAGAGAAAAACAAAGCACCAGACAGTGAAAACATCTTTCATGAATCATTATGGCACCTAGATTTTATGGATCAGTCAATAAATTAGGAGCAGGAGTAGGATTTTGGTTACATAATATGGAAAACAATCATGCAGAAGGTCATACTTTTAGACTAAATTTTAAATGTACAAACAACATGGTTGAATATGAAGCTCTTATTTTAGGACTGCATATTGTTATGAATTTAGGAGGTAAAAGAATGTCAATTATGGGAGATTTAGAGTTAATTGTGAAATAGATAACTGGATAATATTATGTTTATAATCCAAGATTAAGTCGATATAGAGATACTGTTTTAGATTTAATTAAGGAATTGTTGGAATGTGACTTTTCTGCAATCCCAAGAAAATAGAATATACAGGCTCACTGCTTAGCAACTTTTGCTAGTACCTATAATCTGTCATTTCAACCAAATCATAGATACACTGCAGAAGTAAAAAACAGACCTATAATTCCAGACAATCTTAAATATTGGCATATTTTCTCACAAGATGAACAGATTTATCATTTCATGAACAATGAAGGAGAATTTCAGGGTTGTAATATAGACACAGATTGTACAGTAGATCAGAATTTAGATGTTGGAATTGATTTGAATAAAGTAGATGTAAATAATTTAGATTTTGCTAAACCTACTAAATTTTTCAATTTGACATAGAGAGTTTAGAGAAAGTAGAAATTGAAGAGTTAGCGGATGATGAATCTGATATTTTGAACCTCAAAGACAATTTTTTACCAAAAGGATTAGCCCCTTTAGAAGATCTATTTGACTCTAATGATGCTGCAAGAAAACCTAAGATGGAGCCATTAAGATCTGATATTGAGGAATGTAATATAGGTACAGAGTTAAAACCTAAGATGATTAAACTTTCAAAAGCTTTACCTCAAGAATAAAAAGAAAAATACATAGCTCTTTTTAAGGAATTTAAGGATGTATTTGCCTGGAGTTATGAGGACTTAAAATCCTATGACAGTAGCATAATATAGCATAAAATACCTATAAAAGAAGACCAAAAACCTTTTAAAAAGAAGCTAAGAAGGATCAATCCTGTTTTGATGCCTTTAATTGAGAAAGAGGTCAAAAGAATGTATGATGCCCTAATAATTGCACCAATCAGATATTCTGATTGGGTTTCTAATCTAGTTCCCACTAGGAAAAAGACAGCAGAAATTAGACTGTGTATTGATTTCAGAAAATTAAATAAAGTATCCTTAAAATACAACTACCCCCTACCAAAGATGGATCACATTCAACAAGGGTGGTTGGTTCTTCCAAAATTTCATTGTTAGATGGATTTTTAGGGTATAACCAGATTTTAGTTCAACCAGAAGACCAAGCTAAAACTGCTTTTACTACTCCATGGGGAACTTTTATGTATGTGAAAATGACTTTTGGGTTAATGAATGTAGGGGCCACTTTTCAAAGAGCTGTGGATATAGCCTTTGCTAAGGAAATTCATGAATTCCTAGTGATTTATTTAGATGACATTACTGTATTTTCAAAGACTGATAATGAACATTTGGATCATCTCAGACAAGTCTTTCTTAAATGCAGGAAATTTGGCATCTCTCTAAATCCGAAGAAGACTTTATTTGGATTGGAAGAAGGTAAATTACTAGGACATATTATATCTAAAGATGGAATTAGGATAGACCCGGCTAGAATAGAGGTCATTCTAAACATTAGTCCTCCTAGGAACATAAAATAATTACAAGCTTTTCTAGGTAAAATTAACTTCCTTAGAAGATTCATCTCAAATTTAGCTGAAATAATTAGAGAACTTAGCAATATGTTGAAAAAAGACTCAGTACTTAATTGGACTGTTGAGGCTAAGCAATCATTTGAATATATTAAACAAGCCTTAACAAAAACACCAATTCTTATAAGTCCTGACTTTAAAAAATATTTCATTATTTTATCTTTTGCTTCAGAACGCACTTTTTCTGCAGTTATGAGCAGCCATTTGCTTTATTTATCAAATCACTCAGAGATGCCACTCTAAAATATAACATAATGGAAAAGCAGGCCCTAGCTTTAATAAAGGCAATCAAAGACTTTAAAGTGTACATTCTTTATTCACATATCATTGCTTATGTTCCAAATGCAGTTCTAAAGGACATTCTAACACATAATGGGCTTGATAGTAAAAGAGGCAAGTGGATTGCCACAATTTTGGAATATGACATAGAAATCAAACCCACCAAACTCATAAAAGGTCAAGGTTTAGCCAAACTCATGGCTGAATCAAATTGTCATGCTTTAGATATTAATTTTATTGCCCAAATAGATGATCAAGAATAGATGGCGACTCCAGAGATCAGTGAAGCCTTTTCAGACTCACCATGTTATTCAGATATTATATTTGTATTACTAAATTTACAAGCTCCTCCTAGATTATCAAGAACAAAAACTAGATTTTTAAAATTAAAGCAGTAAGATTTTGTATCATAGACAATGTACTCTTTTGGAAATATCATGATGGAATTTTATTGAATTGCTTGATTAAATAAGAAGCTGACAAAATTTTAGAAGAATTTCATGCAGGTGACTGTGGAGGACATCTCTACTGGAAGACCACTGCAGAAAAAATCTTAAGAGCTGGTTTTTACTGGCCTACTTTGTTTGCATATGTAAAAAAGTATGTAACCTCCTGTCACAAGTGCCAAATCTTTGAAGGAAAGAAAAAGCTGCTACCTCTGACCTTAAAACCCATCTCAACATAAATGCCTTTTCAACAATGGGGTCTTGACTTCATTGGTGAAATTCACCCTCCATCCTTAGCTCAACACAAGTGGATTCTGACAGCCACAGACTATTTCACTAAGTGGATAGAAGCAATACCTTCCAGGAAAGCCATTGACACTGTCATAATCTCCTTTTTAGAAAATAATATACTCTCAAGATTTGGATGCCCCAAAAATATTATCACTAAAAATGCAGCTAAATTCAAATCTAAAAATATGATTGATTTATGTCACAAATACCACATTACCCTTGGCCATTCTACTTCATATTACCCTCAAGGTAATGGCCTTGCTAAATCCTCAAATAAAATCCTTGTGAACATCATCAAGAAATTACTACAAGACAACAAGAAAACTTGGAACAAGAGGTTAGTTAATGCCTTATGGGCAGATAGACTTACCACTAAGAAATCTATTGGTACATCCCCTTATCATCTTGTTTATGGGATGGATGATGTTTTTCCATATTCCTTAGGAGTACTAGTTATGAAGATAATCAAAGAGCTACAAGTTGAGACTAATGATATTCAAAGAAGGATTAACCAAACCATACACTTACAACAAAGCAGAGAAGAAGTTTATCTCAAGTCTCAAGTTATCCAAGATAAGATTAAGAAAAATTTTGACAAGAAGAGTAAAGAAGATGATTTCTATATTAGTGACAAAGTTCTAAAGTGGGATTCAAGGAGAGAAGAGAAAGGTAAACATGGGAAATTTGATTTTCTATGGAAAGGACCTTATGTTATTTATGGTTACAGAGGTAATAATGCTTTCTTTTTTAAAGAGATGGATGTATCATATCTGCTAGGTGGACCTGTCAATGGCAAAATGTTGAAGCATTACTACTCTTCAGAAATAACCAATAGTTAAATTTGTTTACTTTATTCATTGTACATAACATTCCAGATTTTAGATTGGATTGGGTGTTTTTCCTAACAAAGTTGAAGCCCGGAGAGAAGTCCCTAAGATTTGAAGGATAAAATATCATAATTATGAATAATTTCAGAGCTAAGACAACATTTACAAGGCCAGCACAGTCATAATTCAAAGGCTACTAGTCTCAAAGTTCTTGACATTTCACCAAGAAATGCCATCCCCATGTGGAGCCACTATTAGGGTCTTATAATAATAGGATTCATCATTTTTGAATTGACTTTAATTAGTCTTGTAATATGTACATATATTTTTTTCTGCAAGTTGTTTTCCCATATTAGAAAATAAAAAAATGAAAAGAGGGTAAAAGTCCTAAAATAAAAATAAAAGGACTTGAAAAGAAAAATATCAAAAAGAATAAAAAAATGGACCCCAAACAAAAAGAGATAAGAATAAGACATGAAAGTGATGCAAGTCAAAACACCACTACTAGTTACTTTTTACTGCAAATAAATGATTATGTGCAGCTTGTTCAAAATGTCATAATCCATGATGAGTTAAATAGTTTAATCTTAACTTTTTCATGCTTTAAATTTCATGTTTATAGATAGAGAATAAAGATCTTGCCATACAGTTTAATCTTGGAAAATCAGTAGATAGTTAGAGAATAAATGAGGAGCTCAATAGTTTAATCTGAAACCTTGGATGAAATAAGGTTAGAATTAGATAGTTTCCTGGTTTAAAAGAAAAATGGATTAGGGTTTGCAAGCTCAAATGCACCCATGCAAATAAAGGAAAAAATGATAGAATAAATGATGGGTAGGCAGAAAGCATTTTTACAAGGCATGGATAAACATCATCTAGCATATTATTAATTTCCCTCCCCACAATGCATTCCACTACTAAATTCTTTAGTCATAAAGACTAAGAGAATTTCTCTAACTTCTATTGGGACCCGACCCACGTCTTAATGACATATTGGCAACAAGGTATTGGATCCCAACTCATTAAAAACCCTTCCCCTTCATAAAAACCCTTTACCCTTAACATCACCCATTTTTCCCTACTAAAACCCCTTTTCCTAAGTCAAAATGCATATTCACCTAGGAAAAGTAAAACCCCCTTGATTAATTCCCCTTTTCATACAAAAATACCCAAAAACCCACAAAACTGCACTTATCTTAAGTTTCAAGTGTAAAATGTTAATATTGGACCCCCATTATGAAAATCCTGCCTAAAAACATGTTCTCACACTTTGCTTAGTGTATTTTTCATTCCCATATTCATTTCATTATTAACATGCTAATGTAATATATTAACTCCTTTAAAAAACCCTTCCACCCCATAGTATATTAATTCATTGAGTATTAAATAAACCAACCCATATTTTACATTTTAAGCCTATGTTTATTTTCCCAGTAGGTTTGAAATATCTCTTTTATATTAAACCCGCCCAAGGGTTACATTACACCTGCATGCATTACATTTGCTATGTAAAACATTAAAACCCGCCTATCCGCCTATCCCTTTAACATTAAAATTTTATGTTAAAACTATGTTTTAACATATAAAGTTTAACACCCGCCTCATAAAGAACTCCCAGGCCCCACGCCCATTACCCCGCGCCCATTACCCCGCAGCTCCATCAACTAATCCTAGCCGTTCGCATTCACCCGCCAGATCCAAAGGCCCAGATTTCCCATCGCAAATTTAATAACGCAATTGTTAAACAAAATAAGATTTGCGATATAAGTTGTTTCATCCTGTTCTCTCTCCTCCACACGTCAGTTTTATATTGGACCGAATCCATTTCATAAAATCCATTTACAACTTTTCAACCATGCCATAACTGCTCAGTGGTAAATCATCCCCCACGCCTAAACCGTTCACAATTTGAATTGGCAGGTAGTTATTGCTAACACTGTTCAATCAAAATCTTTATAAAAACACCAAGATATATGTGTTCCAACCCTTCTGTTGCTCTTTTTTCTCATAAAATCGTTCCTGACTGAGGAAAATATGTTGCCACCCTGTTTGAATGCAAAAAACCAACAGAATTCAACCAAATTTAGTGTTGCGATCAATCAAAGTCTCCAGTCTGCATTTAAAAGACCTTAGCAAGCTTTTGAAAGCTTCCAACTCCCAGCAAACCCTTTTTCTGCATCCAAATTCCTAAATTCACAGGCATTTCTCAAGAAAAATACCTATTCATCCATTCGAAAAGAAATATACTCTTGAATTCGAACCTTTTAATACTTGTTTGCTTAGAAACACCTATATTACCACATAAAATCATCTCTGCTGCAAACCCTGAGAATGTCACAGTTTCTGACGATTGTAATTTATTTTTCGAAGCAAATTGAAGAGAATTTAGGTATTTGCAAACTTAAAAGAACCCTCTGAAATGTCCAAATTCTTTCTACAAAAATCAGAAGTCCTTTATGTATAAAGTTGGATGTTTTAAGACTGTTTAATCAACAGAAAAGTACATTAAAACCCTTGTCATCCTTTCCTGAGTCTGTAAAAGTTAAAGAAATTGGTTTTTAAAGAAAAATTGACAGTTTGAGGTGGAGAAACCCAAATTTTACCTGTTGCAATCTAAGAGAAACCTCTGTTATACTAAAAAGACCTTCTGTAAACAGTTTAATGTTACAGAAGTGTGTTAAAAACCTAAAAATAGAATTTTAAAGATCAAGAAGGGTTAAAAAAAAATTCAATGTCATCTAATAGCACAATTGTCATCAATCCACTACAACCTCCTATTGTAGATGTTGAACATACCCCATTAGCTAATGTAGACTATAAAATCACTGATCCAGTAACTGAATATAACCTTCTTGAGCTCCACTGTTGGAGCCAAGAGAAATCTTTGGACCAAGTAGATGATGTGCTTATTTGGGAGTCTAATTTTCCCAAGTATGTTGTTCCCCACACCCATCAATGCCCTGAGGCCATCAGATTGTGCCAAACTCATTATTCCCCATATCAAAGAGTAATTATCAATGCTGAAAAAGAATTTTTGTTCACAATAACAGTTGAATCCATAAACCAAATGCTTCACTTGCAGCCTGAGCCCAATGCAATCCCTTTATCTATTGAGGTCCTGAAAAAATCATATTTAGAGTTGGATTTCCCCAAAAGATTTCAAATCTTTCAAATATTCATGCCCTCATATGTAGAAATCCCCTATCTTAACCCTCCATATTCATCATCCAAATTCCCAAAAGGAACAAGACACATTATCTCAATGTTGTCTTTTATCATTGGTTACTTTACTGATGAACATACTGATGCATCTATACTTGGTTTTTTGTCCATCTTTGTGCCTGGTTATCCCCCTACAGTCATCTATAATTTTACTTAGTATATTTTTGATAACATCCATGAACGGCTTGTTAAAATTCCTACAAAAGGTGTTTTTAGGTACACCTCATTTCTCTTCCATATGTTCCTCTACTTTCAGTCAAATAAGTTTCCAATAGCTCTTCAAAAGATGGATGTAGAGGGAAATGAACAGTCTCCAAAGTATTTACCAATAAGATTGTTTGCCTTAGAATATATTAGATAGATTTTGAACTCGGATTCAGTAAATTTCTTGGTTGCGAAAAAAAAACTCAGTTTAAATTGAAAAACCAAGTAGGTCCCTTTATATGCAATAATAGAGAAGCAGGAATGGAGGCAGAAAAGCAATTATCAGAGTACAAAATCAGAAAAAAGTTTCCTTTGGTACTATGATCCTTATGGTATCATAAGAAAAATGAGAGTGAAGTGTAAGTTAACCACCTATGTTCATGAGAAAAATCCTGACATTGAGAAATTTTCTAACAAATCTGAATGGTTAGAAAATACATTGGTAGAAGCTGATCAGCAGAGTGATACTAGTCACATTTTGCAAACACCAGCTTAGCAAGACAAAGGTACAAAAATAAATAGGGAAGAAGGCTCATATACTGCTGAAACTACCACAGAAACAAAGTTTAAACTCAGGAACACCAAGAAACCAAAGACAAATCCAGCAGATAAAGCAAAAGAGACAGTGGAGATTTTAGATACAGATATTCCAAATAAAGACACAATGCCTCCCACAGAGATTGAAAATGAGCAGCAACCTGCTACTTCCAACATACAAATGATTCAGAAACAGCAAAGTGTGGAAGTATCTTCATCAAAACAGGAAGAGGATAAAGATATGGATATCAAAGAAAAGTATAAAGAGATTAAAGCCAAAAATGAGGAAATCAAGAATGAAATCTATTCTCAATACTTGAAGCAGACTCCAGGGATACAAAATAGGTTGCTTTCAGCCTTTGATTATAAAAATAAGAAATTGCTGATGTCAATACTTCAACCCACATTAGTATGAATTTCTCCATGGTATCCACCATTTCTAGCAATTTCATTGTTTTTCCAACACCCTGCTATCTCAATAGTAGACAAAGATTTATTATAACTCTCACCTACACTCTCAACATGACCATTTTGATTTAATTTTTTCTACCTTCTCTATCTTAGACATTATTTGTTTCTTTCTCAAAATATTTGTGTTGTGTTGGTGTACTTAACTTATCCTAGATACCTATGACTAGAGGAATCATAAACCCTTCCTTCTCAAAGCATTGGAAAGATAACTTTGTTTACGAGTTTGACATAGATGTTTAATCTATTTATTTATTAATTTATTACCTTTTAATTATTTCCTCATTCCAAATCAAATCCAATTGAAAGAGATAATAATTTCATGCACATTATTTTCCAATCCACAAAATTTCACCGTAATAGTATATATCAAACTAAAATTTCAACCAACACCTTACCATGAAATAGGGAACCAATAAAGCTATTGCTATTATTTCCTCCCTTTATTAGACTATATTTTAAATTTAACATATTTAGAAACTCCATTTTTCTTGAACACCATTGACCATGGTTGATCCATATTTACTAATGTTGAGTATATACACCTTAATGAGAATGTAATTGGTATTAACTATGTGAAGAAAGAAATAATGTTGATTTTGCATATTCTCAACTCAAACCCATTCTTAGAGCTTAAAGAAGTTATAAAAAAAATGAGTGTTGAAAATAGGGAATAAGAATTTGTTTCCACATTTTTATCCACAATGATCATTTTTAGTAGGCGTTTAAAGTCCAGACCATGACCCATCATTAAGAGTCATTGATGAGAAAAAGAGGGGAGTTGAAAATGAATAAATAGATAAAAAGAAAAAGAAAAGAAGTCAAAGGGAGCTAAAACCTAAAAGGAATTTGGAATTAATAAATAAGAAAAATAAAACGATGAAAGGAATTAGATTAATTAGTACATCAAAATTAAATTATTAGAAAATTATAAATAAATAACTAATTAATTAATTATGGTAGTGATAGTTAATTTAGGTATTAAAATTAAATAACAACCTAATATAATAGAATGACAAAAGAATTAGTAATAATAGTATTAATTATATTAAAGTTAATAATATAGTACCTTTATTTATTAGTAAATATATTGATATAATATAATATAACATCTCATACCTTAATTAATTAATTAATTACATTATCTTAGAAGAATTAATGTCTAAGTTAATAAGATATATTAATGTAAAATATATATAGACCTAAGAACTATAGGACAATATTAGGTAGAAATGAAAAAAGAAGAGAATTATTAGTATTAATAAAGTAATATTATTAATACTAATATTTTGATGAGAGGGATAATATCAATAATATCTTAATTAATACAATATTGAAAGGGGGGGAGTGAATCTTAGATTTGAGAGAGCACAGGGAGACAACTCGTACTAACTTCGAGACCACCATCTCTACTAAGATTGTTTAGATGTCTTGATATTTCCGAAGCCTCCCTTAATATTCTCCTAAAGTAGTGATCTTCTTTTGCAATGATAGTGGTGTCCTCAAGGAAAATGTGATATCTGGTGTTGAGGGAATGTTCTACAAGAGCAAAAGTGCGAGAGCATTGATTTTTAATGTCCACATAATGCACCTTTATTATTGTTTTGAATTTCAGCCCGATTTCACCAATGTAGACTTTTACACAAGAGAAAATGATTTTATAAACTCCTTTCAATTGATGTTGATCAATGTTGTCCTTAACTAATTTCATTTTTTGTTATATTGTTCTAATGGTTTGAATATAGAACCAATAATGCATTTTCTAAGAATTTTAGTTATTTTGTCAGTCACACCACATATGTAGGGAAGATGTGCTTTTATGCCAGAAGGTTGTAGATTAGTTTATTTTTGAGAGGGGTTTAGAGGGGTCCTTTTTTTCTTTTGCTTTCTTAATGACCTTAGTAATGTCCTTATCTCTGTAACCAATCTCTTTAAATACCTTACTAACATGATCTAAATATAAATCATTTAATGATCTTCTCTAAATGAATCTAGTTAGCGTATCCATGGTATTAATAATTTGTTTATGGTTTTCACTAAATATGAGACCATCATTTCTATTTAAATTACTATTGTGTTTCTCAATTTCCAAGGGTTATTTGTATTGATCTTCATATTTTCAATGCAATTGTGATGATTAGTATTTTAAGAGTATTCAACTAACACCAAATTTTTTGTTCTTCCAAGTAATATGTTTGTCGCATTCTCTTTTATTCTAGTTTTAGTTATTCATATTTATTCCCTAGTTTCAATAATAATTTTTCTTCAAGATTCTTCAAGTTATAATAATGTGTTTCAATTGAGAACCTAAACCACTAGCATTATTATTCTCTTCACACATTTAATACCATGATTATATTCTCATTAGTAATGGACTATGAATTCCCCATTTGGGGTGAACAAGGATGAGTTAGGAAGTGAGGGGTGTGTTGTCACTATCACCTCACGCAATGGGTGAGGTCAATATGCATGTCGCCCCTCATAATTATGGCTCCAAATAAGTGCTCCATTCGTTCATGATTATGATCATAATGGAGCTCTCCCTCTCAAGAAAAATGACTCTCTTTTCTTTATTTATATTCACCCTCATACTCTCCATATGAGTTTCTCTAGGTGCATACATTGTTCTTTCCCCCCTCTCTCTAAGTGGCCTTGCTATCTTTGCAGCATATTGTTCACTTAGTTTTTTTCGCTCTATGGCATTTCATTTATGGCCCTCCTCTCAACTTTGGACTTATTATTCTCCAATTTAATCTTGCGTCTTTTCCCTTCTAGCCAATGACAAAAATGACTCACCAAATGGCCTAGTGTAAATGTGGTAGTTGTGGCAGAGGTTTTTTTCGCTCTATGGCATTTCATTTATGGCCCTCCTCTCAACTTTGGACTTATTATTCTCCAATTTAATCTTGCGTCTTTTCCCTTCTAGCCAATGATAAAAATGACTCACCAAATGGCCTAGTGTAAACGTGGTAGTTGTGGCAGAGGTTATCCAAGCGACTCACAGTCTTGTCTTCACATTCAAACCATAGTTATAATTTTCCACAAGGAGACTCCCCCAAAAATATAGGATGAGTTGCAGGAAGCGAAGGACAAGGTGAGCAAGCCTGTTTGTAGCTATTGCAGCCC
Source organism: Pinus albicaulis (assembly GCA_034641835.2). NCBI lineage: Eukaryota > Viridiplantae > Streptophyta > Pinopsida > Pinales > Pinaceae > Pinus > Pinus albicaulis. Next base: position 745,082,737 of record CM076579.1, read on the forward strand.
AAGTTCTTGACACGAGGCACACATGTGGCCACCAAAATTGACATTTCTATACAATTGACTTCTTTTATAGTATGAAATATCTACTACACAAGGTTCTTCTTGATAGGAATGATGCAAATGATGAGATTCTCTTGATATTGGATTATATTCAACTGTAGCTAAAGGACATGGATGGGTTGTTGGAACTGATGCAGGAGCATTTCTATAAGTCAACTAGACCTAGGAAGTCTTGTCATCTTTACTAAAGGGAGTGGGTTCCCTTAATTTAATTTAAGTAAAATTTAATGTAATTAAAGATAATGATTTAGTTTTATAGTCTAAATAGAGATTTATCTTAGAAATGAGGAATTAGTTCCTTGTTGACATGTAATCATCTTATTTAAGGGAGTTGTTGAGGAAGTTAGATGTCTCGGGATAGATTAGATATTTTCCTTATATGGAAAATTGGATCCACCTTTAGTGGATCTTAATAGAACCATTCTATTGTATATAGACAAATATGTAATGATTATAATATAGTATAGACAGAAAATAAGAGAGATAATTGAAAAATTCCAAGAGAGAGAAAGGGCCAAACATTGTAAATCGGACCAAACTTGAATATACTTGTGCAATTGAAGACTGCATAAATATATCCCTTATATGGATGCTTAATCTTTATGGTTTTAAGTTAATAGGTGGTAATTATAATTGCTTGAATCATTTTTGTGTCACTACATGTAATCCATTAATGAGTGAAATACATCGAAACTGTTGACTCTTGTTGTATACACAATAGTGAGGAAACCTATCTTGAATTCAACTCTCTGAGTTTTAGATATGATACTCTCAATTGTTATTTTTATTATTATTGGAAGAGAGAGAAATAGTAGGGTGATTATGCTAGATCAAATTACTCTAGAATATGGTTGATTTGAACCAGTCAGGTGTTCAGTTTCAAAGATAGGCTACATACAAGATTTAGTTGAAGGCCTTGAGTTAGATTTCAACGAAGAAGTTCCAATAATTATAGTCAAATTTTATCGTCAAAGGTCCAGGTTCTAATCCGCAAGGTCCCATCATTAGATATTGGTTTGTAGATAAGTTCCTTATATTTGAATTTCTTGTTATCTGATTGCAAATGATCAGACTCATTTTGCTAATGTTTAACTGAATCCATCAATAGAAATAGACGTAAATAATTATGATGAAATAATTATGTCACACGACTTGAAGAGTTATTTGGTTTCTTGCATATCCGATTCAGTAGAGGAAGATACCAAAAAGTGTAAAACATAACATCATAGATCCCCGATTCTTGGATTAATACACCAGTGAAATATAATCCGGGGTGGAGCCAATAATAAATTGCAAAGGCATCCAACATATTAAGGTACCAAAGGACATGGGAAGATAAACCTCGTCATCGAGCTTGAAAGAAAGTTGATATATATATGGCAAATTAATCTTCGAGGAATAAATGGACCCATGTCACGTCCTAGGACTTTATAGATATTCGGCATCCGACTATTGTTGTAATGTTCATTAGTCCCTGAGATTAGTCATATATTTGAATCAATATGAAAAGTGTGGAACTTGTAACCTTGGAAAGTGTGGCAGTCAATGTATCTAGTTTCAAACACATCCAACGCAAACAAAATGTGATACATATAGACCCATATGGATCCTGGATCACCATATTAAGTTTAAGTTCCATTTGGGTTAGGAATTCGGTCATGACACCTACTCGCGTGGGCCATGCATTTTAATACTAGTATCAATGTATGAAATTTTGGGATGCAGTGGAAATTAAAGGATACTCATGAAATCCATGCAGCAGCGATGACACTATTCAAAAGTTAATCTCTATCCACAATCTTCAAATATAGATATTTGTGGGATTTCCCCACACAAAATTAAAGGTCGATCAATGAGTTAGATTGGAAATATTTTAAATTAGGCCATCATGTATTATGATGATTAGGCATGGTTGCATCAAGTGGTATCATAGTAGGATTGAAACCTACTCATTTGAATATTGCAGAGATTATAGTTGGAGAAGACACCAACAATTTTTCAAGACATTGAAGGGAAACATGCAGACACAAATATTTTAGGTACGATATAATATACTTATTCTACTTGATAACGAATTGAGTATATGTGTTTTTTTTTTCCAAGGAAAAATTCGTAATTTTATTAGTGAAAAGAAAATTACATGTCACATGTGTTGGTAATGTCAATCAAGACAAACTATGAGGTTGCAGATAAATAAACTATATTACATGGGAATAAAAAGTAACTAAGTTTTTCTTCCCTTCTTATTTTCGACCTTCTACCAAGCACCTTGTGTTGGCATGGCCAAGATAAGGGCAAGATGGTTCTCTTCAGTGATTGCTCCAATGTCCTTATTTGAATCTGAAGTATCTGAGATGTGTTGTATTTTATTCCCACCTGTGTCCTGTTCCCCGAGGTCCTTTGCCAGCTGAAAGCTGGTGTGATGTCGAAAGGGACTTGCATCTCTTGTTATTTTGTCTCTGGTACAGTGGTTCTCTGATCATCCTCCTGTGGGATGAGGACGTCATATTCTTCTTTAGTCTCCTGTTCTGGTTCACTTGAGGGAAATTTCCAACCTTTTGGAGTTTTCCCTATTTTCTTCTTTTTTTTGTTACCTCTTTTTGCTTCCAGGCATGTATTTTGCAAGTGACCGGTGTTTCTGCAAATTCAGCATCTGAAGGCAGTGTTTTCGAATTCAAGATGTTGTGTCCATTTCTGATGTTTGTGATTCATTTGTATACATTCTGGCAGCCCTTTACTAAGGTCCACTTCCACACAGATTCGTGCAAAAGTGTAGACACGCTCCTCCAATCATTGTGTGTATGTTTTGATGTATCTCCCTATGACGTTTCCTATGCCAGCCAATACTACTTCAATCTAAAAATGAATAGGAAGGTTGTAAAGCCAAACCTAGACCGGCATTCTGGTCACCTCCATGGTGTTTGCATCGAAATCAGGAACTAAGGTGTGATTAAAAGCCCTGTGGATCCCCAAAACCACGGTCCCTCACTCAAGATGATATCTCTGGCCTCCGAGATTGTAAACTTGACAATGAAAAAATCCTTAGAACAAAGGTGGATTTCATAATCCATAGTCCATTTGGTGAATATCCAATGAAAGTGCTCCATTTTTTTGGGCCAGAAGTTGTTAAACCTGCATATTATCACTTGAGATTCAAAAGAAGTTCGGTGTTCATCTATCTCTGGGATTTCTATGTTCAGTTCTGGAACAGAGTTCAGTTGCTCCACAATATATGGTTTGGGGGCATTCTTAGCTGCTATAGATGGAATAGCAGCTTTGTTTTTCCCCTGTAATATGTCCCTGTATGAAGGACCTTTCTGGAGATCAGTTTTTTGAGTGATATTTCCCCGAGTGAAACCTTGAGTTCTGTGTTGTTCAACAGTACCATCCCTCAGTCTCAGATTGAGAAATATAATGGAGCAAGAACAGATGGAGTAATCTTTAATTGTGGAAGAGTCTTACAGGGATCTCCCACAGTGTATTAAAGATTGCAGGTGGCTAGGATAACCTGCAACTTGACTGATATTTTGTTTTAGGTTTGCAATCCCCTCGTTTTCCTGAGCCCATATTATAATTTTGTTCCCCACAGGGGGTATAATAAAAATCTGAAAGTGGACATGCCTTACCTCATTGTCAATGTTGGCTATGTGGTATTCTATGTGATTCGGCACTGGAAGCAGAGGCAGGGTCCGAAAGGAACCAGAATACGTTGTCGCAGTCGAAAGGAAACGGGGGAGTCGGAGGGAAGAGAGCATGTAGTAGGCACTGTAATGCACATCCAAACCCCAGTGGGTAACCATAAGCTCTGCCCAACCAAAAATCTATCGGCCCCTGCAACGACCAGTTCACCTACAATATAAGGCATAATATCTTATGCATACCTATGCTCTTGAGAAATGGAGCGTCGCCGAGAGTTCAGTTCCATAGAAGAAAATACTGGCGTGTGTGTGTGTTCGTGTCCAGCCACGGGGTGTGGCCGAAGTGGGCACAGTGAATACGGGATGCGGCCACAGTGGATTGTGTGGCTTCTGCAGACCATTTTTGAGGTAATGGAGCTTGGTTGGGGTGTTCCCCAAACCACTTCCTACCTGTAAAGTATCCGAGAGAGTCTGCCACCGAGTGCTCATGGAGTCCAGTGTATGAAACCCTATCCGCCATAGTTTTTTCACCTCAGAGCTCGTCGTTCTCTTTTTTCTAAACTTTTCTTTCTTCGCTCATGAGCGAATTGAGTATATGCATTGAAAGGTGAAGAGAAATAATTTTTTGCAAGAATGGAGGATTTCATAAGAATATGGAGAACAAAGAATCTAGTGCAAAAGAGAAGACAATTCTAGCCAAGGAGCGAAGCTAGGGAGAATTGTCATTGGGAAAAGTTTGGAGAAAGCTTAGAGAAGAATGGTAGTAAAACAATCTTGTAGCAATGTGGAGTAAAGAACTCATAAATTTATTTGAGGAAAAAAATATATTGAGAATTAACACGTAACATGGTATTATTATTTTCAATTTAAATTTGGATAAAGAAATTTGATTACATATAGTAGTGAGTAAAGGGAGAATGTGGCAAAGATTGTGTAATAAAGGTTTCCAACTGAGGTTGGGTAGAAATTGTTGAGACAACTCTGCAATTGCAAATGTGGGTATATTTTTTTGAATAAAGAGTAGGTGAAGCTATTAAAGAGAGTGATTAGAGTGCATAATCCTAGAGTAGAGGAAGCTTATAAGGTTCCATAGGAGATAACCAGTGTTACCAAAAGGCAAAGTTCAGAGGAGAGAAGCTTGGCGACATACTCGTAGTAGGGTTAAACAAACTTGCCATTGCATGGGTTTAAAGTGTAGCTCACAAGTGAATAGGAAAGTTCATACAGGAAGGGTGAAGATGACTATTAATATGTATGATAAGGATTCAAGTGAAATCCAAACGTAATAGAGGAGAATGCCAAAGAAAATGGCATAAAGATAAAGAGGGTGAGTCAAAAGGAATTTTGGACAAGATAAAGGAACAACTTAGTATATTGATGTTGTTGTATGAAAGTGTAAAAGATCAAAGATGTGGACGGTGAATGAAGAAGCAAGTTAAATGGCATGTTAAGGAATTGTTTGAAAGAAAGTCTAAGAAAAAGATGAGACACTTTATTAGAGCCTAGTCGAAGGAAGGGAGAACTCGGAGTAGTTGAGTACAAGGAGGAAGAAGTTCACTATTGTGAACCACGACAAGGTTTATTACTTGGGTAGGATGATGATGATGAGGACGATAATGAAATACTTCAATAAATTCTTTTGGGTTACTTGAATTAGCATGAGGATCTGATGACCAAAACAACAAATGAGGCTAACGAGCCTTATATTTTTTTAACTAATAATTTGTGTACGAATGCAAGTTTTGCAGATATGGAAGATGATGAACAATTATTAAATAGTCATAAGAAGAGGGGAAGATGAAGGAATTCTTTTTCAAAGCATCAGAGTAGGAAAAAAGGAGAAAATTTTCAAAGAAATGAAAGAGAACATTTTCTCATAAAGTAAATCAAAGTGGAACTTATACATAATCAAAGGATAAAACTTGTCAAGACATTCATAAAAAAGACAAAGGAGACGAAAGACATTATTTTTATGTAATGCTAATACATTTTGATGAAAATGATTGTGTATGTATAGGTCCAAAGGAAGTTTAGACAAGAGAAGAGATGACAAAAATGTCTCATGAGGATGAGATTTTATTTCATTCAAAGTGAGAGGATGATGACAAAAACATGAATATTCTAACACGTGGAGCAAATAATGATAGCTTTGGAAATGCATATTTGAATGCAAAATTGAGGATCTTAGATAAATGGCTAGTCAATCCAAGGATTGAGGGTTCTCTCACTGAAATTGCATACCAAAAGTATGAAAGTGGAAGAGATGCATGATGTATTTAATGAAATCAATGTTTTTGGAATTGATTTTGGACAACTGGGACAAGACATTCATTTGAAATCAATGAATGAGATAATAGAGCATCCATATGTATTTTTGGAAGATGAGATAAATTTTGAAAGAAAAAGGTGTGTAAAGGCAAATATTGTATTGGGAAACAATAAAAAGGATGAAATCATCAAATTTAACCATCAAGTTGTAGAAGTTGAACAAATGTTCAAGAAAAAGTCGATGTACATAAAGGAGCAATAAACTACATATTTGTAGCAGACAATGCATAAGGAAATCAAGTTGTAGTATTGAATCATCTTTATGAATGATGATAGACTTATGAAGATAATAGTCAGAATATTTGTTGTAAAGAACTTATTTTATTTTTAGATGAAAGTCATATTGTTGAAAACCTTTGTTCTAATGGAGAAGTTTATGGGAGAAGTTCGATGGTTCTACATATGATAGGGATATCACAGTCAATGGGGAGTACAACCTTGACCCCATAAACTAAGTGAAAAGGGGTAAAGCCGGTGGACTCTTTGACCAAAGTACGATACACCCATAAGACAAAGAAAAGAATGTGATGCCAATTGGCTTTGTTTTTGTTCACCATATGTTGCAACATTGTTTTGAGGACCTTGTTTACAACTTCTAACTGTCCATTAGACTGGGGGTAGTATGGGGAAGCAAAAGCATGGGTAAACCCAAGGTGTTGAGATAATTGCTGGAAAATCTAATTCTCAAAATTATTTCCATGGTTAGATACCATTTCCTTGGGGGCGTTTAACTCTATGATGACATGATTAAAGAAAAAACAAGTTGTGGTGTTGACAGTGTTGTTGAATGTGGAAATGGATTCAACCCACTTGGTAAAGTAGTCGACAAAGACTATGATATACTTGTGGCAATTTTGGGATGGAAAATTGCAAGTATTGAAGTCAATGCCCCACTTATAGAAGGGTTTGGTGGTGATGACAAGTTGTAACAAATCTAGAGGGACTCTATATTTATGGGCATATCATTGGCATCATTCACATTGTTTAACTACTTCGATGCAGTTGCAGAAGAGAGTTGGCCAAAAATAACTAGCAAGAAGGATTTATTGTGTGGTGGCCATCTCCGAGAGGTGGCCACCACAGGCTCCATTATAGTATTCATTTAGGACTTACTCAACTTATTTAAGTGTAAGGAATCTACATATAATGGTGTCCATGCCTTGACGATAGAGAACATCTATGATGAGGAGATAGCACGGTGCTTGATGGAGAATGCACCATCGATCTACATGTGTGAGTTTAGGATTGGAATTTTGAGTTTGTAGGTAAAGGAGGATGTTTTTGTACCAAGGGTTATTTTTTGATATAACAAACAAGTGTTCGTTGGGGAAATCATTTTTTACAGGGGACCCTCGGAATTCTGAGGGGAGGTCGGTGATGTATTCTGCAAGGATGAATGCTTTGTTGCTTTTGGGGGAAGAAAATTGGAGATCAAACTCTTGCAAAATAGAAACCTATTAGTCACATTTATGCTTCATCATACGACTAGTAAGAAAGCATCACATGGGATTGATACTAGCAATGACGGTGGTGGTCCAAATGATGATGTAATGCCAAAGCTTCTATACAGAGTGTACGAGGGCTAAGGTGGTTTTCTCAGCTGATTCATAATTTGAAGTAGGTCCTGAGAGGTTTTTGCTAATGTAATAGATGTTGTGCTCTATTATTGGTTCCTTCTTGGACTAACACTCTTGCAATAGCTACGTCAGATGATGAGAGGTAGAGGTTGTAGTCCTTGTTATGGTCAAGTAGGCTTATTAATGGTGTTTGTGATAGTGTGTCTTTCAAAGCCTTGAATGAATGTTGAGGTTGCTTGTCCCATTGGAATTTGACATCCTGACGGAGAAGGAAAAGAAAACCATGACCACATGTGGCATAATCAACAATGAAGCCACATAAGAAATTGGCATTACCTTGCAAGCTTTGTAGCTGCTTTAGAGTCCTAGGTGGTGGGATTTTGTGGATGGCTTGGAATTTTAGTACGTCAACTCTGATACCCTATTGGGAAATAATAAATCCCAATATCATTCCTTAATTTACGCATAAGACACACTTTAGAGGGTTCAAGCGTAGGTTATATTGCTGACAATGTTGAAACACAAGGTGAATATCCTCGAGATGATCCAAGCACTTTTTGGAACGAATTGTAAGGTCCAAATAGGCAAGTATGAGATAATAAAGATCATGAAATATTTAATTCATAGCCCACTAAAAGGTGGATTTGACATTTTTAAGGCCAAAGGGAATAACATGATATATGAAAGTACCCTGGGGGTGGTGAAAGTGACTTTGTACAGATCTGTATGGCGTATATGAATATGATTGTATCCTAAGAAGTCGTTCATGAAGGACAAAGCTTCGTTCCCTGCACAAGCATTGATAACTTGGTAAATAAAGGGTGTGGGATAATTTTTCTTAGGGTATGTTTTTTTCAAATCACAAAAATATTTACAAACACGTATAGTGCCCTACTTGTTCATGATGAGTATAGGGTTGGAAACCCAAGATGTGTAGGAAATAGGGTAAATGAAACCTGCCCTATGTAGCTTGTCAATTTCTTGTTTAATTTCTTTTTCCTTGGATGGATGGAGTTGGCGATGCATATACCTAATAGGGTAAGCGTCAAGCCATGTGTCAATGTAGGACTAATGTCAAGCCTTTCTGAATATGACCATACAAAAATGTCCCTAAACTCTTGGAATAAGGCTTTGTATGAGGCAACTTCTTTGGGAAGAAGCTGCCCCTAGCGAGATCTCTTCTATAATGTGAGGCTTGGTTGAGATGTCCACCTTCATGGTGGGAAATATATTGGACATGTTCTCTTATTCAAATGCATCAAGTGCCAAAATGGGATTTTTAAACCAATGTACATGGCTCATAGGCATAAAATATTTGGTTTCCACTGAACAAATGGTGTTAGTTGGTGTGTCAATAGGTGTGAATGATTCCTCTAGGAGGAATAAAGAGTGATAATGCATGGTATCCCATGGACATTCAAGTTTCATCATGGCCTCCAAAATATCCTCGTGAGAATGAAAGAGGTTCGCAAAAGGTGACGAATGGGGAAATGGGTCATGAGGTATGGGTTGGCATCTATAAGTACAAGTTGAAAAGTAGGGGTATGATTCCATAATTGTGGCCATAGATCCAAGATATGTTGGAAACACATAGATAGGTTGAGTACAAGTGGTCATAGGTGGAGAAACCTTCTTCATGGGCAAAGAGATCTCTACATTATGGAATGATATGCAGACAACTTTAATCATGGCTCCTATGGAAGAAGAAATTAAGCACATATGGTGTTGCATGTCATCAACACTAGGGGGAAGGAGTATCTCTTTAGTGGTCACATGAGTACGAACGGGAGAACACTATTTGGAAGGTGTTGGTTACTTGGGAGCCAAAGAGTCATACTCTCTAAGATAAATCTCTTCTTGAATTGCACGTGGGGGGTGTCGCGCTATACTAAGCTACCCAAATATCTGAAGAGGTGAACATGTGGATGCGATGTGGGAAGTGTTGGTGCAAATATCACATGGGTGTAAGCCATGGGATGTATATTTTGAGGCCACGTAGTAAATATTTTGCAGGGTGGCTTCACTTATAGCTCCCGATGGCAAGTTGGGAGGAACATCCAAAAGTTGCATGCCTGTAGTGGGTGAATGCCACCTATAAATCTTGGATTTATTAGATGTGGGAAGAAGCACATATGGTCTTGTGTCAGCCTATCATAAACCAACCCATGCTTATATAAACCAAGGGAGGCGTGGGCAATAATGTGTGTGGTGCACATGTTGTGTGCAAATATGACAATTGCGATGATTGCACCCTGACTTGTTTTCATGCTGAAGCCGAGGGCTTGGAAAGAAGAATGAAGGAAGTTTAGAATCTCTTTAAAATATAAACAATGATTTATCAAATTTCCTTGTTTATCACATAGGGTGCATGAAGGGATTGATTTTGAATCAGTATATTTTTTCTTCTTCTTCTTCATGGTAATAGGGGTTCACACAGAATGTGAGGTATGATGGAAAAAAGTGGATGGATGAGTTTCTTGTGGTTCTTCTTTCTCAAAGACATAATAGATGGTTTAAGGTACATCATCAACCACTGGAGTAACATAAAGTGATGATGAAATTGTACTGGTCTAATGAAGGGTAATCAATGCATCCCAATATCAAGGTAGGTCGAGGAAATAATGAGTATAATGTATGTGTTGTGTGCAAATGGTGCATGGGTGGTTGGTGTGTAATCCATTATTATGCAATGAAGTGGTCTTCTCTCCTAGAGGGCAGGGGGAAGGTGTGGGTGCCTTTGAGGCATTGAGAATGGCTTTCAACTCTTACAATGATGGGAATCAGTTGGTAGGGTACCCTATTACATCACATAATGCACATGGGTGAGGTACCCTAGGAGAAGAGGTAGTTGAGGTTTCATTATTCTTAGCTTTAGTTTATCCTTTTTTGTGGCACTCTTTGGTGTCAATGCATGTGATACTATAGGCGGTAATGTTTCCTGAGGGGGGTTTGTGGTAACCAATCCCATAGATGTTATCGCTCAGCTTGCTGACATGTCTTGGGGTGCCAAATACTATACAGACATCATGAGATCCATATTTGGTAAGCTGAGGGTTTCCATGACTTGTTGCAAAATAAAAACTAGGTGGAGGATATAGGAAAGGGGTCTATGTAATCACATAAGGGGGAAAAGGAGGCACACTTGTCATAACATTGGGTGCTTCCAATTTTGGTGGTCGAGTGTCTTTAGTTTGATTACTATTTGATCTGGTCATCATACATACAGGAAAAGCATAAAATGGTGGGATGACTGGTGGGTCTCTCAGGTATATGCTGAGGATAGATGAATCTTTGAAGATTCCTGGGCCGAATTCATTCAAGGAAGGGACCAATTCATTTTGGGACCCAACAAAGGGTAACACATTGTCTAGGGATGAAGATGGCCTTATCTCATAATGTGTCAATTGGTTAATGGTAATTCTTTTCCCATTGTGGGGGAACATCATGGTGCAAAATACAGATGATGCCACTACCTTCATGGCATACATGTAACTTCATCCAAACAAGATGTTGTAATCAAGAGGAGCATCAAGTACTTCAATATTTATGAGCACTGTCATTCTAGAAATTTCAACAAGAATTTTCTAAAAGAGTCTTACGGGTGACGATGAGTGTCCATGATATGCCCTCAATGTGATGGAGAAAGTAGCTAGTTTGAGGGATCCTAGTTTCTGCCAAACTGAATTTGACATGACACTGGTGGATTCCCCCTTATCAAGATAGTAACATTGGATAGTGACATTTCGAATGGTTAGTAGGATCTAGAATGCGACTATGGAAGGTAGCTGGAATTCTAAATTGTCCAAATCAAAGGTGATTAAACATGAATCTGCAGGATCAATTGCACCTAATTTGGAAAGGAGTGCTTCCCATTGAGTTGGAATTTTTTGGAGGACCTCCAATGCTAACATGACTGATGGAGATTGAGAAAGGTCATCAATGATACTATATCTATAAGCTTACTTTGAATTATGAGTTGTGCGATGTAATGGATCCTTAACCATCTTGGAGATAGCTTCAATGGAGGTCGTTGTATGGTCAAAGGTGGCATAGATGTATTGGTAATGGGTATTGTTGATGTCGAGGGATTAGCTTCTAGAGGGGTCCTATAATCACAACTTCATGTTTGGATAAGGACATTCGTTCCTTGCATATAGATGTCATGACTAGAGGTGTCATTAGGACTGCCTCCTGTCTGGTTTTGGTAATGGTGAGGACCAACCTCGTGTTATGTGGCTAACTCTCATTGATGGGGGAATGGATTTTGCATTAAAACATGCTGTTCATTTTCTCTCCATTGCCCCGTGGCTTCTCTCATGCATCTCAACATTGGGAATTAAGGAAAATTATGGGTGTAGTGTCCATACTCTCCATAAATATCACAAGAGTGGTTAAGGAAAATTATGGGTATAGTGTCCATACTCTCCATAAATATCACAAGAGTGGTTAGTCTAAATACCAACGTTCTTCTTTTTCTTTTGGGGGTTATTCGTACCCTGTTTTTGGTTTTGGTTTCGATTGGGGGGATTTCCCCCAGTTGGCATTCTCGATTGTTATTATTATTTTTGGTTTCCCCACTGTCCTTGATCTCCTTTCTGCTTGTTCTTCCCTTTATTTTTATTGGCATTGGTAAGGCTTGCAATGTTGAGTTGTTCAAATGATTATTGTTTTTTAGGGAATGAATTTTGAATTAAATTAACCCACATTCTTCTAAGGTGGGGGGTTATTTTGTTCTGGTGATGAGAAAGGAAAATAAGGATTCCCTTGACTGGGCTTTGAGTAAGTAGGTTGGTAGGTTGAAGTGCTTTCCAAGGTGCATGTTGGGAAGTGACTCCCTTGCATGGGAGGGATTTGAGGAGGTGCATATTGATTAGGATAATATCCAATGTTTGGGGGTGTTGGTGCTACAGATGTTTGGAAATTTGGTTGTGTACCATATGTATTTCCAGTGTAAGGGAAAAAATTCCCTAGTTGATTTTGGGTGAGGGTCCCGATCAACCCATCAACTACATTTGACACTCCAGGTTTACCTTGAATGAATGACTGCAAGCGATGAGCATCAGGGATAATAGAGTAGAGGTTCCCTGATTGTGTGTAAATAAGCTCAAACTATTAAGTTTTGCTTATGGCTTATTCTATTTGTATTTTTAAATTGTAGGAAAAAGTGATTTCGAAAATAAATCCAGAAGGAGAGGTTTTTTGGTTGTGTTGGTTGGTTTAGATTTCCATTTGCTTAATATTATTTTTATTATTATTTATTATATTTTTAATATTTTTTAGTGTTTACTTATATTGTCATTGGTTGGTTTATTTTTAGTTTTTATTTTGACCTTTGATTTATTTTTCATCCTGTTTAGTTATTTTAAATATTTGTTTCTTATTATATTGACTTGGATTAATAATATTTTATTATATGTAGTTATTATTATTTTCTTGGCGTTCAATTTTATTAATTACTGGTTATGTTTCTGTTACTCACAATTGCACATCTCTGTAGTATATATATATGTAGTTGTTTGGATTAACATAATCATCATTCTCCTGATGATGAACTACACTGAATAGTTCGAAACGTGTCGGATCTTTAAATTATGGTGTGAATTTTTGGAAGATTTTTTATTGAAAAAAAAAAAAAAAATTGTTATGTCCACTTTGCAAAGTCTATGATGCTTCCACCATTCACGATCATGGTCTAAAATATGGGTGGAGGTTTCTGTGGAAAGTGGGTTAATAATTCAAGCCTTATGTCATGGCGAATTGGGAGATGAAAGAAGGCGAGGAAATATTTTGTTAACTTCCTCAAAGGATTGATGGGAACCTACGACCTTGTTAATGTACCTTTTCGCAGTAGGGCCAGTGAGCGTGCGTTGAAATAGTCTCAGTCAAAATAAGTCCTCAATGATTCTATTGGAGGAACACCATAGATGAAATATCATGATATGGTTGGCAATATTTCCCCCCTATTTTCCTTCAAATTTAGGTATGCTTGATGGTAACTTGCTTGGCATAGGGGGTCATAGTTGATTGTGTGCAAGGGGATCATATGTAAGCTTCATGAGATATAGGAGGTTCAATGAAGCTACATATGGTATCTTATTGGTATTCGCCATTATGCGATGCCCTTGCAGAGGGGTGTTGATAGAAGTGCCCTGCGGGGTAGTGTTGATGTTACCTTGAGGGTTGGTGTTAGGGGTACCTTGAGAGGAACTAGAAATTAACAAGGTAGCACCGGTGAAGGATGTTCCAAATAAGGTAGATGGATGTTGTCTTCTACAATGATGTGGTGAGAGACCAGGAATTCCTCCCAACAAAGGTGGGAGGTCTTGCAGGCGCCTAGAGTGGCGAGAAACCCTGGGGTCCCCTATAGTTCTCTAGAAAGTGTGTATAAAATACTATGAGGAGGATTTTTTAACAAATAAAATGAATCTCATAAATAAAACAAAGCAAAAAATAAATGGTTAATTTTACCCTTTAACTATTTAACGTGTGAGAATGAAAAAAAAAAGTTGATGAGGTTTTGTATATGATAAAAAATCCTAAAAGACCTAGCATCCTTCCACTCAATTAGAAATTGGGCCTTGTGGAGGTTTTATGGAAGAGTATTTGGGCCACGTCTTGAAGTACTGGTGACACTATGAGCAACAAAAACCAACCAGGGTATGGAAGAGGGCTATAACGAAAGGATACTGGTGCCATGTCTCAAAAGTATTGGCGACGCTTCCAACAGCCAAATTGAAATCGTCTCCTAATGCAAGTGCTCTTGCACCTACCACCTATAGGAAAATATTCCCTAATATTTTGGCCTCTAAGATATCTATGCCCAGTGGTAATGAGTGAATCTTAGGTTCTGGTTGTTAACTTTGGACTTAGAACCCCTACCGAGTGTCAGGAGACAATAAGGGGGCTTATGATAATCCACCATCTAAACCTTGCCCCTTCATGAGTTTCTACTCATTACCAGTTTTGTCATTGGGTTGTGTAGGATTTTAAGTTCCTTAAAAATACAACTTCTATGTTTCAAATGTAAACAACCACAACAAATTATGTGATGCCTACCCCCATGGTCCTAACCTAAACTATAAATTATTTTGTGACCCCTGTGGGGAATTTAATGTGTTCAAGTCAAGGTTGATTTTTAAAGAGTCTTTTCTTTGCTTAGGGTGTGCTAAAATATAAATTCAACGAAAACTAAGTACAAATATTCCAAAAGGGGATACCCTTTGCACAAAGTTTAAATGAATTCAGTGTGTGATGTGATGGTGTGTGCAAGGTGAATGGTGAACATACAAAGTGTTTGGATTTCAACAATGTTGATATTCGATGATCCTTTACAATTCCCCATAAATACACTATGTTATGTTATTCCTTGCAATAAAAGATGTGTGGATAATGGGCCACTTACTTTTCCCAATTATGTTATGTGAGAATATATGGAGATGAAAATTTATTTCTTTGAGAAACGTTTCAGATCCCCCCACAAATTCACTAGAAGGGTGCAAGAGAGGGAGAGCCTAATTTATTTCTTTACTAACACCAAATCCTAGTCCCCAAAAATGGAATTGAATTGCAAAACAAGTAAAAAACATGTGGACTAGGACCGCTTACTTATTTCCTAGTTAAGCTATGTGTAATGTGTCAATTAAAAGGGAGATGGTAGGTAGTATTTTAGAACTGTATCGAATTCCCCCATATGCCACAAGGGTGCAAGGGAGGGAAGGCCTACTCTCGTTCTTAGTCACACTACACCTAGTCCCAACATACCAAAATTTAAAGAAAAATATAAGCAAGTTACTCTACTTAAGATGGTTAGTAAAGCAAAATTAAAGCCTATCTGAAATGTAAAAAAATTGTAGGAGTGGAGGCAGGTCACTAAAGGTTGCCAAATAACTCAAGGAAAGTAAATTACAATGATAATTATGGTTCTCTATGTGTCTCATGGGTTATGCTCTACATAATTGTGAGATCTGCACGACTATCTCTGCAAAAAGACATGAGACCAACCTGAAAAATTAAAAAGGAAGACTTCCAGGCTCCGAACATGTCCGATGGAGACCTACAAAGGTTTAGAAAAATAATGTGACTAAAACTAGGTGAAGAAACATTGAGCAAAGGCCTTCAAAACAACCAATTAGATCAAAAAAAGGCAAGCAAATGGAGTCGCCATTTTGTATCTTGAGTTTGGTAGCACATGAGTCTCAAATCTAACTTTTTTGTAGTTGGTTGCTTCCTACAAGGAAATATATAAACAATCAATGATGTTAGTGATTAAACATTGATTAGAAAAGCATTGAATTAAAGTGGAAACAATGCATGAACAAAACTAAAACTAAACTAAACTAAAACAACTTGAAACAAGCCAATGAAGCAAAACAAATCAACAAAGGAGTAGGAAAAGACTCCTCTTTATTGATTGTTGGTAGTGGAAAAGTTACAAATGAATATAAAAGACACTCGAAGAGAGTTGATTGAATAATGGTGCTCAATAGCCCTCAACAAGGATCTCCCCTTCTCAATCTCTTTTGCAAGCTCTTGCTCTCTCAAAGAAGCAAATAAAACTCTCTCAAATGGTGGAATTATGTTAGCCCTGGTATGCTTCATTTATTTGGAGAAATTTTGGTAGCATAACAATGCACAACTTCTTCCTATTCTTTGGCTCTCCATGCTCTTGCATCTATAGAATTTTTGAACACTCTCTTCCTCCTTTGGCTCATCAATGAGGTTGTTTAACTCATAATTGAGATGAGATCTACCATCTTCCTGCCATTAAGGCTTCTTGAGGCTCAAGTATCGATTGGTCAGACCATCATTTCAAGGGTTTAAGTGTACTTCAAGCAAATGTGTCTCCTGAGGTGTTGAATAGGCTTTTTGTGACCCTCACGACTATATAAGAAAAAACCGCGAGGGTGCAATTAAATGTCTTTGGAGCACCTGTGAGGGTTTATTTTTTAAGTCAACTTTAGGAAAAACTTTTGATTTTTTGCTGTTCATAATGTTTCCAGCTCAAATTGTGTCCTTTGTACATGTTTCTTATTGACTCTGAGTGCCTTCTATTGCATATAAGTGAGTGTACCATTTTTTTATGATAACATCTTTGAAAAGATGACCAATGGTGAAGAATGGAAATAGAAAGGTTATGAGAATAGAAATATGGAAATTGGAGGCATAACACTTTTTAAATTTTGAAGTACATTTGTGTATATATAGTGCCAGCAGCATGTATCATCGAAGGGATATGTTGAACATTAAAATTGATAACTTATGTACGTTGATGGAGAAATTGCCTAATAAGAGGAATAGTAAAGTGATGAGGATAATCAACAACAAAAACCAGTTGATTGTAAGAGAGTACATTAGCAAGGGATATGGAGCAATCCAAACCAAGGTATGTGATGGGACTCCTAAATAGGTGAAAATAAATTCCCATTTTGCCATCCTTCACAATACATTTACGTCTCTTTTCATTTGATGACACCTTTTTAGACTATAATTTGTTCATTAGGGAGATTAAGGAAAAAATTTCATATCATGTAGCCTAACATGCCAAATGTGCATGAAATGTTAGGTCTCCATATTACTAGTGTAGTCCATTATTGTTATCAGTGTAGCCCCCTTATTATTATTGTTGTACCCCTTTAACCCCCATATTGTTATTATTGTTCCCTTACATTATTATTGTTAGGTCGGCTAGAATTATATTGTGACCCCATGGACTCCTATATATAGAAGGCAGTTCTTTCATTTGTATCATCCAAGAATTGTTAATTTATGTAATGTATTGGAGGTTTCTCCCTCGAAGTGGATAATTTCTAAGGCGTTGATCTCTCTTTTCTTCTATTTTTGGAGCTAGTTTCATAACATTTGGTATCAGAGCTTTGGATTCTACGGTTTCGCTGCTCCAAACACGTAATCTTGGAATTTTCGTTACATATTTTTTTCTAAAAAGGTTCAGAAACTCAAATTTTTACAGAGCGAAGCCGAAAACCGGAGGAATGTCTTGTATAAATTTCAGATCTTGGTTCGCAATATTTTCTGAGATATGATCCATGGAAATTAGGGTTTTTTTAGGCTCCCGAATTTCACCTAAACAAGTCATCATGGAATTTTCGCTATAACTTTTTTTCTACGAAGGTTCAGAAGCTGAAATTTTTACTGAGTGAAGCCGAAATCCTAAGGAACTTCTTGTAAATATTTCAGATCTTGGTTCACAAAATATTCGGATATATGATCTGTGGAAGTTAGGATTTTTTCAGGCTCCCGAATTTCATTTCAAAGAGGTGACCTTGGGAAAATCGTCATAACTCTCTCTCTGAGCATCGGATTGGAATTATGTAAAAAGTGGCCCCAATTACATGGAATGTTGTTTCCTTTGTATCAATTTTAGAGACGAAGGAGGAAATAGTTAGAGGTGGCATGCCATACAAGTGCGCTCTACTGAACTAGTCCATAATTAGGTCATTGTGGGAGATTTAGCATAACTTTGCCTTGAAGTATCGAAATTAGGTCAGACCTTTGGCATTCAAAAGAAGATTTAGAGGGCTACTATAGGACCAAATTTTAGATATTGAAGATCCGCAATTACAGATATAATTCGGTTTTAATATCGAGCTCCTCAAAAGCAAGAAAAAGGTGTCTTTTTTTTCAAATTGCATAAGTCTTGTTTGAAAAATCAGTTTTAAGTGATTCCAAGGGCATATTGAGCATTGATATTAGTATTGGGTTCTAAAATTCCCCCTAAAAAAATATTCAACACCCATTAAGCCCTCAGAGTACTCTACTATGACTCATGAAGATGAATAATTGCAACATAATCTATCAAAATTACAAGAGCAACTGCACCAAATTTCGCTCTCGCAAAGAGCAACAAAAAATGAAATGGAAGTTTTGAAGAAAGGCGTGGAAGTGAAGATGGATCGTTTGAAGAATAATATGGATGGTTTGAAGAAAGGAGTGGAAGCTAATATGGATGGCATGGAAGCTGGCATGGAATCTAAGATGGATGACATGGAAGAAAAAATGAAAGACAACATGGAAAACATGAAGAATGATCTAAAAGAAGACATGGAAGGTTTGACAAAGTTGATCCAATAAATGTTTCCTAACGGTGAAAAGATAGTAGGGAAACTCATGATGATAACAAAAATAAATGTTAATTGTGTTTTCACAAAATCTAATGTTGGGTGGAAGAACCACCATATTCCAAAGATGGATATGAGGAAGTTTGATGGCTAGGATCCCGTAACATGGATACTACAGATGGAGAAATATTTTGATCTCAATAATGTGAAAAACACACAAAAGGTACACAATGCAACTTTACATTTAGAACAAAATACATTTGTATGGTATCGATGGATTTTCTCCCGTAAAAAAATTGTCACTTGGTTAATTTTTACGGAGGAAATGATAGCACGTTATGAGGATAGAAAGAGCAACACCTTCTTTAGCCAATTGATAAATCTCAAACAAAAGGGTTCAGTGGTGGAGCACATTAAGGACTTCCAAAAAGTGAATATAAGGGTAACTGATATTCTAGAGGAACACATGATTAATGTCTTCATAGGGACTTTAAAGGATACATTCCAACACAAAGTTCGTGTTTGGGCACTTGATTCATTGGAGAAGGCATTCAGGTTGGCAAGAAATATTGAATGTAAAATTATGGTGACAAGGAAGCCTACCACTCACATCTATAAAGATGGAAGTGTTTCTACTCCTAGACTTCCACAACCTACAAGGTTGACACCACAACAATTGGAAGAAAAAAGAGCAAAAGGGATTTGCTACAGTTGTGATAGCAAATACACTAAAGGTCATAAGTGTGCTGAGAAGAAATTATTTTACCCAGATTTTGAAGAGGAGGAAGAAAATGAATAAGAAACTTCAAAAGATGAGGATATACACCAGGAACCAACCCTAGAAGAAGAAGAAATGAGACCGACCATATCATGTAATGCATTGGCAGATGTTACCACTCCTCAAACTCTCAAGATATAAGGACATAACAAGAAGAAAAAGGTAATAGTGTTGATTGATTTGGGTAGTACCTATAATTTTATTCATTGTAAGGTAGCCAACGAATTGAATTTTTTCCTATATCTAGCACCACAATGTCAAGTGATGGTTGCAAATGGAGGAACTATAAATTGCTCTGGAAAATGCCATAATATCAAGCTAACCATGGGGTAATATGTATTGAATATTCCAATGCTTTCCATTCGAATGGGAGGTGTTGATGTTGTGCTAGGAGTACAATGGTTACAATATTTGGGGACGATATCTTTTAATTTTCAAGAACTTTTCTTGAAATTTTTTTCGGAAGGAAAGGAAATTAAATTACGGGGTATCGCAGGGAAATCGGGAAAGATAATAAGCTCTAATGTCATGACAAATCTTTTGAAGAAAGAACAATGAGGCGTAATTGCACAATTATGCTCACTAGAAGTTCCAACATCAAAATCATCTATTTCTCCATATCTCCAAAAATTGTTGGACAATCATTCCAAGGTGTTTGAAAATCTCAAAGGATTCCCACCTATTCGTGATCATGATCATGCTATTCATTTGATTCCTGGAAGTGTTCCTCCAAACATCAGGCCTTACAAATATCCTTATGTCCAAAAGAGAGAAATTGAATGTATGCTTGCAGAAATGTTAGAGCCTGGTATAATTCAACCTAGTCAAAGTTCTTTCTCTTCTCCAGCAGTATTGGTGCACAAGAAGGATGGAACATGGCGCATGTGTTCGGATTATAGGGAGCTCCATAAGCTCACTATTAAAGATAAATTTTCCATTCTTGTGATTGATGAATTATTGGATGAATTACATGGCGAAATTTATTTTACCAAGTTGGATCTTCATTCAGGATATCATAAAATTAAAATAAAGACTGAAGATATTCTGAAAACAGCATTTTGAACTCATGAGGGTCATTATGAATTTTTGGTCATGCCTTTTGGCCTTACCAATGCACCTTCTACATTTCAAGGGTTGATGAATTCAATTTTCAAACCCGTCCTTAGAAAATTCATGCTAGTATTTTTTGATGACATACTAATCTACATCAGGTCTTGGAAGGATCGTGTTCAACATGTTGACAGGGTGTTCAAACTATTGGAGGAGAAACAATTATAAGCAAAAACATCCAAATGTTTCTTTGGAGTACAAGAGGTGGAATATCTGGGTCATATTGTATCTCACAAGGGTGTTAAGGTAAACCCTAACAAAATTAAATCCATTAAGGAATGGAAATTCCCCACAACCATAAAGCAGTTGTGAGGATTTCTCGGGTTAACAAGGTATTATCACAAGTTTGTTAAGAATTATGGGAGAATAGCAGCACCTCTAACAACATTATTGAAGAAAGATGCATTTTCATGGACTCGTGAAGCAACTAAGGCCTTTGAACATCTTAAAGAGGCAATGGGCATAGCACCGGTCTTAGCTACGCCAGACTTCACAAAAACCTTTATTGTGGAATGTGATGCCTCGGGAAATGGAATTGGTGTTGTTTTAATCCAAGAAGTAAGACCCATTGTTTTTGAAAGTCTTCCAATCAAAGGAAAGTATTTATAGAAAGCTATTTATGAGAAGGAAATGTTGGCAATACTACATGCACTAAAGAAATGGTGACCTTACCTAATGGGAAGGCAGTTCAAGGTAAAAACTGATCATGATAGTGTTAAACACTTTTTGGAACAAAGACTATCTTCATAAGAGCAACAAAAATGGGTCACAAAGATATTGGGTTATGACTTTGAAATCATCTACAAAAAGGGGAAGCTAAATGTTGTTGCAAATGCACTTTCAAGAAAGGATGAAGAGGTGGATGCATTGCTTTGTGCAATTTCTATTATCCAACCAAATTGGATAACCGAAGCAAGGGATGAATGGAAGAAGGACGAAGAAGTGTGGGCACTCATTCAAAAGTTGCAGCAAGATCCTAGTACATCTGATACATTTAGTTGGAAAAATGATTCCTTATGGTACAAATATTGCTTATATCTTTGTAATAATTCCCAACTAAAACAAAATATTCTTTTGGAATTGCACACTTCTCGTTTAGGAGGATACTCAGGATTTTTAAAAACTTACCATCAGGTGAAGAAATATTTTTTTTGGATGGCCTTAAATCTGATATTCAAAATTTTGTGGCATAATGTTTAGTTTTCCAGCAAAATAAAGTTGATACAATTAAGACCCCGGGTCTTCTACAGCCTTTATCCATTCCAAGTCAACATTGAGAGGAGATTTCAATGGATTTTATCACAGGTTTACCCAAGTCCGAAGGAAAGAGTGTCATCATGGTGGTAGTTGATAGACTTACCAATTATGCACACTTTTGTGCATTATCTCGTCCATTTAAAGCAAGTACAGTTGCTACTACATTTATGGAAATAATTCAAAAGCTACTTGGAAACCCAAAGATTATGGTAAGCGACAGAGATCCCATTTTTACTGGAAATTTTTGGACGGAATTATTTTCTTGTTTAGGTATTCAACTAGCTCATAACTCATCTTATCATCCTCAATCCGATGGTCAAACTGAGATAGTGAACAAATGTTTGGAAGGTTATCTTTTTTGTTTTGTATCTGATAAACAAACACAATGGGTCACGTGGTTACCTCTGGTTGAATGGTGGTATAACACTTCCTTCCATACTGGAGCAAAAATGACCCCATTTATGGAACTTTATGGATATCATCCACTGTCCATCGCATCATATTTAAGAGAAAATTCTAAGGTGCAAGCAGTGGAAGATCACATCAAGCATCAACAGCAAGTTCTCCAACTCTTAAAGGATAACCTAAATTTCGCACAAAATCGAATGAAACAATTGGCAGATCAACATTGCAGTGAGAGAATTTTTTATGTAGGAGACTGGGTATTTTTATGGCTACAACCATACAAACAAATGTCCCTCAAGCAAGCTAAGAAGGATAATAGCCAAAATACTATGGTCCTTACAAGGTGTTACAAAAGATTGTTACTATGGCATACAAATTGGAGCTTCCTACTTCTTCACGAGTGCATCCAGTTTTCCATGTTTCATGCTTAAAGAAGGTTATAGGTGAAAAACTTCCAATTCAAACAATATTGCCAAAAATTGATGAGGAAGGAAAAATCATATTGGAACATTAAACAGTCACGGAAACAAGAACTCGACAGTTACGAAATCAATCAAATTTAGAGTATCTCATCAAGTGGAAGAACTTAGCCACTAAAGATTTTACATGGAAGGATGAGAATTTTATACAGAAGCATCCAGAGCTACTCAAGCGTTGAGGACAACACTTTTTTGAAGGAGAGGGGCATGTTAGGTCCCCATATTACTAGTGTAATCCCTTATTGTTATTAGTGTAGCCCCCTTATTGTTATTGTTGTACCCCTGTAACCCCCATATTGTTATTATTGTTCCCATAAATTATTATTGTTAGGTCGACTAGGATTATATTGTGACCCCATGGACTCCTATATATATAAGGAGGTTTTGTCATTTGTATTATCCAAGAATTGTTCATTTATGTAATGTATTGGAGGTTGCCCCCTCAAAGTGGTTGATTTCTAAGGCGTTGATCTCTCTTTTCCTCTATTTTTGGAGTTGGTTTCATAACATGAAATGGGTGCATTTAATGTGCAAAAGTATGTTGGATATAAACTGGAGGAAATGTAGGAGGCCCATTTCCTCCATTAACTCACCAAACAACTCGACTAGCTATTGGACAGTTACTACACTCAGTGGTTATGAGGATATTAGGAGACTAGATCCACCTTTATAGGGATTTTGGAGGAGATTATCCCTCCTTCCAAGGAGGCTTCCCCTTCACTCATTTCGTATAAATAAATTATCCCAATAGCTCAGTGGGATTCAACATTTTATAGGATCATAGTTACTGCTAAAGCTAAAGCTTGTTACTTGTCATTTCAATCCCCATGTCATGTGCTTGAACACTTTTTTAAATCAATGAAAAAAAAATGTTGCCTTCACTATGACTGTGTTTCAAGAGGTCTAAGTTCCCTTCGATTAAGGCCCAACCCAAGCACTTCAGTCTCTATCTCTTGTACATTTATGATATGCATTTTATTTTCTACACTTAGTTTAGCAGTGTTTCCTTTTTGCAATATTTGTTTATGAAAAAAGTTTGCCTCTATAGATTTATCAATTATTACTCTTGGAAATTTTGGTTGTAGGTTTTGTAATGGCAAGAAAAAAGATATGGTTTTTCTCTTGATGTAATAGTTTGATATTGGTTTAAATTCAACTTATCCTTTCCATTACAATTTGATTTTCTGCAATTAGTATTTTTGGCATCTTTTAGTTCTTGATATTTTGCTTGTTTAATAACATCCTTGTGTGCAGGTGATACATGTTGGCTTGCAGGGAAAAGAAACAACATTTTCATTTTCATATCCATCATCTTCCTTGGCACCCTCCTTCCATTCTCATCCATCCCTTCTACACAGTCTACACGCAAAATTACATCATAGATTTACTAGAGGCTATTGGTTTCCATTCTCCCCTTGTGAAATATGGACTCGTGAGGAGGACTAAGCTTGGAACAAACTTCCATAACATTCTTTAACCTTCTACCATATTTTAGATCACCTTCAGATTACTTTTTAAGCCCTTGGAATGTTCTCAGATGCAATCTCATGGCAATATAGGGCATCTTGTAGCACTACACAAAACCCTCCAGAACTTGACCAAAATTTCTCCTTAAGCCTCATTTTTGCTTCTTAACCCTCCACAACGTCTTCTAGTCCTTGAAAACAAGCTTGAGGAAGGTGAGAGACCTTTTAGCACTCTTCTTTTCATCAGTGCAATTTTATTTCTACAATTATGGTTAGCTATTTTTCATGAATTCAATAACACATAATAGTTTATAGAAGTATTTGTTGGAGCTTGAAAACAGAATAGGATTTGCTTTGGATGCAGTAGTGTAGGATTGATTTCATGGTACATACTTTATGCAACTATACTAGGTTTTTTTTCTATACTAGGTGTATTTTGTCGTCATTCATTTTCTGTAGCGAATTAGGGTTTATTTTCAAAGTGTTTCATTCCTTGAAATTGGGTTATAATTCTCATTTATGTAGAAGGATAACCAATATTTTCCCTTCTTTTAAAGTAGATGCAGTAAACTACCTTCTTCTGAGATTGGAAAATGGTCTTTGTACACCTTGTTTTGATTCATTGCCTCATAGCAGCTTAGGTAGAAATGTGCTTATAGTGCATACAACATTGTCACCTCTTAAGTTTGTACAAATCCTGAATTGATAAATTAAAGATGGTAGCCATGGTAGTTGCAACATTCTTATTGTAATACTAGTGTCGGTGAAGTGTCAAAGTAGGTGTTGTTTATGCTTGAAGTTGGTTTCTCTTTTCATTTTATTTCCTACAAAAGTTTTTAAAAATTAAAAATTAAAAATTAAAAAAAATAAATAAATAAAATAAAATAATAAAAAATAAAAAAATTTGCATCTGGTTTTCTATCCATCTAGAAATATCTAAAAAAAGAAGAAGAGAAAAACACTAAAAGACATTTATTCCATGCCTCGTAGGTTTAGGGACAACTTAGGAAAATTTCTGCCAAAAACCCCCATTCCTACAAGCAATCAACCTAAACTCCTTGGTGATTGTGAACATCCTACTCTGACCAGTCAAAGGATTTGGAGACCCTTTTGGGTGAGCAACCATATATATTTTAAGAACCCATAGGGATAAACAACCTACATCACCTACCTAATAATTGCCCAGAAACACACAACCTGAGCTCTTTCCTATTAGAGAAACCAATGGGGATGTTAGAATGAAGAACATAAACCCCGCCTTTCTCCCACATTTTCATGGCCTAGCTTCTGAGGACCTGTATACATTCATGTTTGAGTTTTATGTGGTTTATAGAACCTATGATTACACTTTTTATGAGAAAATCTAAAGTTATTTCCTTCTACTCTCAAGGATGAAACCTCGCGTTGGTTCATGAGTTTGGAAGGGGGAAACATCACCACTTGGGCTCAAATATAGCAAGCCTTCAACCATAAATACAAAGACTATTTCAAATCCAAGGACACTAAAAGAGAAATCTTTATAATGACTTAGGGGATAGATGAGTCCCTAGAGGACTATGAATAGAGGTTCTAACTAAGCTATAAGAGAGCTAACTGCACCCTTGACCCAAAGTCAATAAATATTGTATTACTCAGAGGGGTTAGAGATGAGTTGATGGACACCATTAACATGTTGTCTAGTGGATATGTTTCCCATTTGAATTTACAATATTCAAGAACCACTCTAGGGTTGCAAGGAAAAGAGGTAGATCTAATCAAGGTTTGGTAAATTCTTCACCCTCTACCTCAGCGATCAAACATGAAAAAAGAAGTATGTTAAAGGAATTTAAGAGTGAAATTATGTATACTTTTAGCTTATATATGGACACCATGCATGTTAAGAAGAAACAAGAGGAAACAAAAAGAGCACTAGCTATGTTTTTCCCTAGGTGCACCAAGAGGCACCCTAGAAATGAATGCCCACTTAATGTAACATAAATATGATTTTTTTGTGAAGAAATTCATGCAACAAAAAAAATCCCATCTCTTCCAGGTCTGAAGGTAGTAGTATCAAGGAGTAGAGGGAGGCATGGAGCACCTTTGCTTTATCAACCAAAGGAGGCCACAAGGCCCTCAACCATATCAGCAAGGAATGCAAGGTATACATTATTCACATCCTTTAAATTCAAATCATAACGCACCTTTTCAGTCTTGGTATCCTCCAACCAACTCACCTTGGTCAATGTCTTCAGCTTGGTCCTATCCTCCTTCGTAGCCTCCTCAACCTGTCAATCCACTCTTCCAACCATATCATCCCCAACCTTCTGAATGGGAAATTCTTCACAAGGATGGAGGCATTAGTTAGTCCAACCACCTTCCTTAATGCGTTCTCCTCCTCCTCCTCCTCAACCACAACTACCTCACAATAATCCACCAAAGCAACCCTAAATTCCTACTCAACCCAATCTTAACCCAAACAATAAGCAGGCCCAATAGGTTTTTAGTGAGGAAACATCCTATCCTAGCTATGTTGTGGAAATTCAAGAAATCAACCTTAGGCCTAGGAAGGTACTTCGATATTCTCACCCACCTTCTCCTTTATAAGATCTTGAAGAAGAGAATGAAGAAAGTACTCCTCAATCCAATATACCTCTCTGCCTTGAAAGGTTCATCCAACATAAGCAACACACCCTAAAATAGGTGGAACTTCTAGGATAAATGAAGAACCTATGTGTTGAAATACCCCTCCTCTGGGCCATCAAATATGTCCCCATATATAACAAGCTCATTATGGAAGAGTTATTCAAGAAATCTAGAAGGAAAAAAAGAGATGCCCCTACTATCAATGTTGTTGGGAAATTGACTGATCTAATGCTTGGGAAGGTCATCTCCCCAAAGTATTAGATCTTGGTATCTCATTAGTGGATGTACATATTAACACTATTGTAGTCCCCAACACACTGATTGACCTTGGGGCTTCAATTAATGTCATGACCAAGGAAACCATGCTTAAGCTCAACTTCCAGGGATCCCTAAGGAATACCACCATAATGTTGCAACTTGCAGACAGATCCATAGTATCCCCTAAGGGTGTGATGGTCTCCATTGATTCCTAGGAGTAACCCATTGATTTCCTTGTACTCCAACCCAAGACCAAGTTTAATGGGTATCCTATGATCTTAGGGAGACCTTGGTTAGCTACTGTTGATGCTTATAATAGATGTAGAGATGGAAACATGACAATCAAGAATGGGTATCTCACAAAGCAACTTGTATTATACCCCCCTGCTCAACCCATTATTGAGCATGATTTTCCTATGTGGGGAGAGGAGGAAGAATTCTACCAATCACCCCCCTACCTAATCTGTACATTAGAAGCCACTATTGGAAGCAGGCAACTGTATGAGGATGATCTTATTGACATTTTTATGCAAAACCAACATCTTGTTGCCATGCAAATTTATGAACTAACAGAGGAATTTTTAGGGAAACTGAAAAAAACACATGGGTAGAATTATTCACTGTTGGTTATGATCAAAATCATGCCAACATTATGGAAATAAGTCCATCTAGAAACCTGAAAATCAGTACTTCCCTTTCAACAGAACAAGAAGAGCAATAACTCATTAATTTGAAAAAACATATTGATGCCTTTGCTTGGGACTATAAAGAGATGAAATGGGTGAATCCCTTAGTTTGCACACATCACATATACAATGAAGAGGGATGTAAACTTGTGCACCAACCCCAAATAAGAATAAACCCTACACTTAAAGATATTGTGAAAGAAGAATTGCATAAATTACTAGATGCAGCATTCATTTACCGTATTTTCAATAGTGAGTGGGTGTAACCTCTTATTATTGTACCCAAAAAGAATGAAAAGTGGGAATTTATGTTGATTATAGGGAACTTAACAAGGCTACAAAGAAATACCGTTTCCCCTTACCTTTTATTGATCAAGTTTTAAATGGTCTTGTAGGGAAAAAAATTGTTTTCATTCTTGGATTGTTTTAGAGGGTACAATCAGGTCCATATCAACCCTAAGGATTAGGATAAGACCACCTTCACATGTACATGGGGTACCTTTCCCTATAGGGTCCTTCCCTTTGGCTTGTGTAATTCCCCTGCTACCTTCCAAGGGGCAATGTTGAATATTTTTGTTCATGTTGTTCATGATACAATTGAAATCTATATGGATGACTTCACTCCTTATGGGGATGATTTCTAAGAAGTCCTCTCCACATCTGTAAAGTTTTAAAGAAATGCATTGAAATGAATCTCTCCTTAAGTTCAGAAAAATATGAACTTTTGATGAATGCAGGGATTGTCCTTGGTCACTTCCTTTCTAAGGAATGGATCCAACTTGACCCTAACAAGATTTCCATTATCAAAAGGGTCCTTGTCCCACATAAACAAAGGGATGTTGGGAGTTTCTTAGGACTAGCTAGATATTATAGGATATTTATCAAGGATTTTAGCAAGGTGTCCTCACCTTTGTTTGGATTTTTAATTAAAGATTCCATTTTTTGTTGGACAGACAAGTGTCAAGAAGCATTTGAAGAGTTGAAGGAGAAATTGACCACTGCACCAGTTCTCATGGGCCCAAATTGGGCCTTCCCTTTTCACATTTACACATATGAATCCAACAAATTTGTAGGAGCAGCCTTAGGACAAGTGGAAGGCAAATTTCCTTATGTCATATATTTCATCAGTAATAATATGTTCAAGGCTAAAATCAAGTACACAATTAACTGAAAAAGAGCTATTATTTATTGTACACTCCTTGATCAAATTTAGACATTACATTACCGGGTATCAAGTTTTTGTACACATTGATCATGCAACCATTAAGTATTTAATGAAAAAACTTTATGTCAATGTTAGGATCATTAGATGGTTATTGATGTTACAACAATTTGATCTAACAATTGTTGACAAGTCACGAAAGGAAAATGTAGTTGTAGTTTTTTTGTCCAGACTAACATTGCCTGCAAAGAATCAAGATATGATAGATGATTAGCTCCCATATGAGCACATATTCACCATTTCATTGTTGTCACCTTGGTTTTCTAACATAACAATATTCTTGGTTGCTAGGAAGTTTCCTCCCAATCTATCCTCCAAGGAAAAAAACATAATTGTAATAAAAAGTGCCCCTTACACTTGGATTGGGGACAACCTTTCCAGATTGGGACAATGTCAGATTTTGAGGAGGTGTGTAAGGGAAGATGACGTCTTTGACATCTTATCCGTATACCACGATGGACCTTGCGAGGGGAATTTTTCTACAAAGAGGATAGTCTTCAAAATTCTCCAAGCAAGATACCATTGGCCTACCCTACACCGAGATGCCAGAAGGTACTCCGTTAGATGTGATGAATGCCAAAGGATGGGCAAGGCCACACCAAAAAATGAAATTCCACTACAACCTCAAGTGACTTCTGAGCCATTTGATAATTGGGGCATGGATTGCATTGGATCAATTGACCCCACATAAGGACAAAAGAGGTACATCATTATATGCATTTATTATTTGACGAAGTGGGTTGAAGTGAAGGTAGTCAATACAACCACAGAGAAAAAGGACAGATTTTTTTGAGGGAAAACATATTATATAAGTTTGGTTTCCCAAGGGAGTTGGTCATTGACCAAGGATCTCAATTCACTTATAATTTGATTGAAGGGATTATGGAGTAACATCAAATCGGGCATAAAAATTCTACTCCTTATAATCCTCAATCAAATGGGTAGCTGGAGGTGATAAACAAAGCTTTGGAAAGCATCTTAACCAAGGTTTTCAACAACAACAAAAGGATTGGGCAACAAGACTTGTGGAGGCCACTTTGGCCTATAATACCACATGGAAAACCACCTGTGGGATCACTCCCCTTGAGATGGTTTATGGAAAAATGGTTATGTTTTTCATTGAATTTGAGTATAACACCCTGAGAATGGAAACACAATTGGACCTAGACATCGCCAAATCTCAACATGAGAGGTTGAAAAAACTCAATGCACCTGATGAACTTAGGTTGTAGGATCTCATGCATACTGAGGTCGTTCAATTGCAGAGGAAGATTTGGCATGACCGAACACATCAAGTAAAGGACCTTCCAAGAGGGTGATTGGGGCCTCTTATATGACTCCAGATTCAAGGATTTCAAGGGAAAACTGATGACAAGATTGCTAGGTCCATAACTGGTGGAAAAGTGTTATGAAAATGACCTTGTCTAGATCAGAACAATTTATGAGGAAAAAGTTCCATTGTTAGACAATAGTTATTAGTTGAAAATCTACAAGAAACATTTTCAAAGGGGGCTTTTACCAATTTAATAAGAAAATAACTGAATGTGATTGGGAGCCTCAAAGATACCAATCAATTTATCCTTTGATTAGCATATAAACAAAGTTAAACAATAAATTAAAAAATTAAAAAATAGAAAAAATGGATAAAAGTCCTGGGTAAAATCCTCCATGAGGCACCCAAGGCAAGCTCTTGGACTGAAAACCTCCCTTGAGGCACCTGGGGAAATCTTGTAGGTTGAAAACCTCCTTTGAGGCAGCCTACAAGTCTCTAAAAAAGACAGAAAAGGAAAAAAACAAATTAACAAAAGAAGAAGAAGAAGACGAAAAATCATGAAGAAGGGCAAGGGAACCCTTACATTATTTTTCTAACATTTCTGCAGGGTTCTAGTGACAGTCAATGGAGGTTAGCAAACATGGAAGTGACTTCAAAAATTCACGTTCACATCCTCCAAATTAGCTCTCTGAATGCACTCCATCCCTCCATTGATTTTCCCCAAGATTTTCCAAATCATTAGATGGCCTTCCTCACCCAATTTTGCAATAGTCCTTAATTGCTATAGAATTGTCCCATAATTGCTACAGGATACTGATCGGTATGAAAATAAGAATAAATTTATGTGTCTTTCACTAAGGAACAAGGGAGGGGGCCCACAATAGCCTTATCATCCATTCACCGCACCAACTGACCTCTTTCCCACCTTTATTCCCATCTTTGTCCATAAAAATCATTGTCTTTTATCCCTTCATTCACTTCTCCTATAAAATAAAATATCTCTCACGCCCATCATCAACTTCCTTCTAAATTATATATATATTTTTTTAAGCAATACTTGGAAGAATTGGAGGTCCTAACAAGGTTTGTGTGACTGCTATAGGAAAAGACACAATCGTGTAGTAGTTTGCACATACCCTACAAGACCGCAGTCAAGGTACCAAATCCAAAATTTAATCACCATGGTCCATTGGAATATTACAACCCTTTTCTTGAGCAACTACAAGATCCTTTGCAAGATGTTATAAGATCCTTGTTCAATAGAGAAAAACAATATTCAATCTACTATGGCACCTGCATTCTGAAGGATTTGCATCATCAAACCTCAATCATCAAAGCACACTCAAATTTATTTTTTCAATCAATGCATGGATCAATGAAGACAATGACATGACATCTAAAAAGAAATTAAACGAAATGCATAAGCCCTTAGGAGTACAATTTGTTGTTGGATAAAAACCACAAATTCCCTTTAGCGTAGACCCTCCTGCTTTCTTGTCCAACCTTGCTTTGATACCATGTGAGAATTTCACACTTGAAATACTACTGCAATATCTGATATTATTTCACCGGCTTATTATTCATAAATAAGTTATTTACATAAATATCTTCAGTAGATATTGAAATAAATTCGATTGCATTCTTTGTTGAACCTCAGAATTACCCTCTCTTTAACAACTTTTCTCACCTTTTTCCCTCACTTTCTCATAATATCACAAACCCCAATCAATGATAAATGCTAGCTTTTGTCTTAAGGATGCATTAAAATGATTGCCATATTACATTTTCATGTTCTTGCTATTTGGATAGATTTTTGAAATTTAGCTACAGAACGCAACCGATTCTACAGCTAACTGTGGATTCCGTAGCTACTCTGATGGTCTCGCAGGTTCCATGTGTCAAATGAAGAATTGGTCCACATGCGCATTTCTATAATCATCTCCACATGGATTCTATCCTATTCACTCGTTCCATATCAACAGAAAAGAAGGCCTAAGATCATGGTCAAAGGTGTTGTCAAAGTACGTTATCCGAAAGCAGCAAGACTCTTGATTTGCTATATCATAGCAAATCAAGAGCCTAATAGTCCTATTGCAAGTATAATTCGAATTAACCACCTGTAGCAAGTTTATCTCACAAACAGTTATGTTATTTTCCTTTAAATATCGCTTGTAAAAGACCGAGAAGACAGTTCAGAAATTAAGTGTTAAGTTTAAGCTTTTTGCTGATACTCTGTATTCAAACTTCATTTTATCATAATACAAAGTTCGTGTTGCCAATGGTCGTTTAAGTGCATCCTTAACTAGCTAGCAGTTCAGCCGAATCAGTTACAGAGGGCCCCTGCACTCGAGGAGGCTTTTCATTTGTTATTTTTAGTTCAATTTCCATTTCTCTATTTTTAGCAAATATGTTTTCTAATTAGGTTAATGTTTCATTCCAGTTTTTTATTAATAGCATAACATTAAATCACAATTGTGCAGCCTTGTTCTTCTAAGATATTTCCTGAAGATAGATAACTCTATTTTCAAATCGAATTAAGATTGAAGTAATAAGAATACATAGTTGCCTAGTTTCCTTTCTGTTTTGTCATTCATTTTCTTAGAACAGAATTGTCAATTAACTGTATCAATGGATGTTATCAAAATCCATTTCAAGATGATGATCCTAAACTAAATGGTTGAATGTCTAATTCATACAGTGATTGAATTTACTCTGCACATTGTTATTTTCTTTCTAGGAATTTAGAAACTAAGGCATAATTGACTTCTCACATAACATCTCAAGAGGGTAATACTTCACATTGAATGTTGCAAAAAGTCAAATATACATTAGTTGTTTACAGTGAGTTTTACATGCTTTCAGATCCTCACTTAATTGCACCACTGATATTCCTAAAAGTCATTCCAACGAGATTGATTTAATCATGTTTCAAGACTGAATGGTTGAATGTTTAATGAGTGCAATTACTGAGTTACCTTTTGCATACTTTATTTGGTTTTCTAGATCATTAGGTATAATTAGTTACTTAACACTATCTCAAGAAGATCACACTTCATAATTGAATGTGGAGTAACTAAATATACATTAGATGTTTTTATTTGCATCCTTTACTTACTGTTCTAGGACATTAGAAGTTAAAGTACATACGTTACTTAACATCATCTCAAGAAGGTCATACCTCATAATTGAATGTTGAAGTAACTAGAAGTACATTAGTTGTTTTCATTTTCTGCTTTTACTTAAGACAAACACTGCAATTTCAATCTTATTTTTAGAATTAGATCCATGGAATAGGACTAATGATAAGATAAGATAGATGATCCGTTTTCCAAATTAGGTCCTAACTAGCCAACAGTTTTTGGTTTATTTTTATGAAAATTAGACTAATTTAGAAACACTTCCTTTTCTTCCTTCTTAAAATTCATTAGATTCATTTAAATCTTTTCATAGTTTTAGGTTAAACATTCTTACACATAAAATAACAAAAACCCCCCAAAAAAATATAAAATACAAAACAACGAAGTAAGAAATAGCTTAACTAAGCACATACAGTGCACCACACTTCATCAGTTTACAAACCTCGGTTGATAATTAATGCAAGCAATTTACGACATTAAATTGACTAAACATTTTGGCGTCGTTTCCATGGAAGTGTAATTAGGTAGCCTCATTTCTTACATCTAAAAAAATGATATGCGTAGAGAAAGAGACTCTAGGGGCAGATTCATAGCCAGAGGAAGGAGTTTAATCCCTAAAACACCACTCATTCCACCAAGACTAAGAAGTGATATACCTCCATCTCAAACTCATATTCCATATTTCACTAGCCATAGACTTCTTAAAGTTCTAAGGTTAGAAATCCAATTAGGAGGATCCCCTAGTTCATCTACTGAAGCAGTCTTAGAAGTAGAAGATCCTAGGTCTCCAACAGAAGGAGTAACCTTTTTCACCTCTACGGGAGAACATATTTTAGCTGAAGAGTTAGAAATTCCTAGTGGAGAGGAGGAAGAAGAAGAACCTTTCTTCAACATAACATTGATAGAAGAACCAGAGGAATAACAGTTAACCGTACAAGTTGACTCTTATATCAGCTATGAAGAATCTATAATGGCAGGAAGATGAGAAGAAGGAGAAGGAGAAGGAGAAATTCTAAATGGAGAAAATGTAATATTTGGAGGAGGAGATAGACATAGAGGTAGAGGAGGAGATAGAGGAAGAGGTAGAGGAAATGTAGAAGGAGGTAGAAGAAATAGGGTAATTGAGAGTTCTTTTGGATTCCCTATTGTTGATGAAGATACAAATGCCACCATGAAAAATATCTCACTTTCTGCCCTCCCAAAATTTCATGGATTGAAAAGTGAATGTTGAGATTGCAACAAGATGATGAGATTAGTGGAAAGAAGTCGTCTTCACTAAGTGGGCCTGCAGGCTATTTTTGGCGCAAAGTCTATTTTTAGACTATATCTATTTTTAGACATATGGATCATGTTCTATGAGTTGCAGGATGCTATTTGTGGATGGTTGGTCAAGTCGGAAAAAATAGATGGACTTCTATTTTTAGACATACTGGGCGGAATCTATTTTTAGATTGCCAGTCTAAAAATAGATATGTTAAATATTATTAGCTCTTACTAATATTTAGACTCTAAACATTATCTTATTCTCTTGGAGCACTTCAGTTAAGTGCACAGATGTGGCACAGGAGCTGACAGAAGGAATTACGCTATTCCTAAGGGTTATGTGGAGCTATTGCATGGATACTTTAGTTAGAACTCATGTGACGGAGTTTGGTGGAGTTGATTGAGGAAGTTAGTGGAGTTGTATTCGGTTTAACTAATCTAAACATAGTTGAGCTATTTGTATTCAGTTTAACTAATTGATACAATTAGTGAGAGTGGTGTGAATTAATTATTAATTAATTCACTAATTATAAACTCATTAATCAACTAAAAAATGCATCAGTTAACTTCAGTGCATGGACAGTTTCAGTGGAGACCAGTGCAGAAATAGGTGAAAGAGCGGGTTAACTATCAGTTGTGACTATACAGTTGCTATTTGCAACACACAGATAATTGGAGAAGCCCATGAGGATTGCGCAGTACAAGCCAGGTGGTTTATGTTATTTAATGAGCCATCCCATAGCATTGATTACGCAATAGAGGCTAGCTATCAAGTGGCAAAAGATTGGAGCATGTGTTTTGCTAGATCTAGCTTGATAGTGTGTAGCAATTGAGGGTGTGCATGAGAGCTTGTGAGGAGCTTTTGTACTATGATTGTTACATGATCTCCATGACATATAATATACAGATAGTTGGGTTTTTTAGCTTTAAGCTTTCCCATTAAATATTGTGTTCATATGTGTGATTGTTTGTGGTTTTAATGTATGCATGCAATTGATTTTATTTCCGCATGTGATGATCAATGGTAGAAGAGATTCTGTATTATGCATGAAGCTAAAATAGTGTGTGATCAGGAGAATCTCGATGAATAATATATCAGTTATTCAAATTTCTATAGTGAAGACCCTGAAACCTTTTTATTTGAATTTGAAGTCTTGTGCAGAACTTATGATTATTTACAAGACTCTCAAAAACTCAAATTGTTTCCTCCAACATTGAAAGGAGCAACTCTAAAATGGTTCATGAGTCTAATCACTCGGTTTATCAGAACATGGAACTATATGAAGAGAGAATTTTTAGAAAGATATTTGGATTATTTCATACCTATTAATCACAAGGATGAAGTGTTTAAAATGATGCAAAGAGAGGATGAAAATTTGGAGGATTTAATTGAAAGATTCAATTAACATAGAAAGAGCAAAAATGGATAATCTAGATCAAGACACTTTAAAAGCTCTTTTGTTGAAAGCCATTAGAGATGAATGGATAGACATCCTTAACACGATGGGGAAGGGGGACAGCTCTTAACTCCCATTACCTGACATGGGGGAATTATGTATTCATCTCTCAAGAGGAAATCAAAAACTGATAAATGTCCAAGAGATCCTACTGTTGCTAGGGTAAATAGATCTGCAACTGGAGCAGTGAGTAGGGCAGAAATTGGAAACATGCTCCTCTTGTGGCTGATCCACATCTAGAGGCTCATCTTTGGGAATAAGAAGTTCCTCCTCTGCATGCAAGTGTAGCTTCATCTCAAGCGACAACTTCATGGCTTTCACCTCATTGAATTTTATATCCCGTCGCACAACAGTGATCCGACTGTCTGGAAAATACACACGATAGTTATGGGGTGTTTCTGTGTACCCCACAAATATCCCAACTTCTGCAGCTTCTTCCTGGTGTCCTTTGTCACATGAATGTAAGCAAGTGAGCCAAAAATCTTCAAATGAGAAATATCAGGTTTCTTACCAGTAAAAGCTTCTTCGGGTGTACTCATGCCAAGTAATCTATGAGGACAACGGTTTTTCACATAAACCATAGTGTTGCATGCTTCCGCCCACAAGTGCATCGGTAGGCCCTGGTCATGTAGCATCACTCATGCAACACCCACGACCGTTCTGTTATTTCTCTCCGCGACCCCATTCTTTTGTGGGTTATGAGGTGCTATGAGTTCTCTTCGAATTCCTTCTTTGCTATAGAAGTCTTTTAATTTTCCCGAGATGTATTCACCACCATTATCGCTCCTTAGAGCTTTCACCTACTTCCCCGACTCCTTCTCCACCAATGCCTTGAACTCACAGAACTTTCAGAACGTTTCACTCTTCTTCTGCATGAATAAGATCCAACATATACGAGAAAATTCATCAACAAATATCACATAATACCTGTGTTTTGTTGTTGAAGCAACTGAGAATGGTCCACACACGTCTGTGTGAATTCTCTCCAGGATCACCGAAGCACGGTTCTCCTTCTCATGAAAGGTGGTCTTCACAAACTTACCCACTATACATCCTTTGCACTGATCTGACTGCACAAGAGTACCCTTGGGAAGTCCAGTAGAAATTTTCTGCAAAATCTTCAAAGCGCCATGGTGAAGATGGCCAAATCTCCTGTGCCATAATTCGCCCTCATCCTGGCTCACCACTTCTTCTACTTTTCCCACCATTGCAGCGCAACCATCAATCTCCAGCTTGTAGAGATTCTTAATTTGAACCCCTATCTTCTTGGTTTGACCCGTTGTTTTATGTCAAAGGAAGGCTTTTCCCTCATTGAAAACAACATCATAACCCTTGTCTTCCAGAATTGCGACTGAGATCAAGTTCTTCTTCAGACCTAGAACATGCATGACATTCTTCAACAAGAATGGATTACCGGACTTCCTCTCAAAGGTAATGGTCCCAATGCCAGTCGCACTGTACCGACCATCGTCGCCCATCTCTATATGCATCTGGAGGTCCTTCTCCTCCAAGTCACTAAACAACTCTTTGTCTCCCGTTATATGGAAAGACGCACCACTGTCAAGATACCACACCGATCCCATGCAACTTGAAACCAAGCATGCGATCAAAGAAAAATCCAGCTCAAATTGCGAGGCTAAGGCCTCTCTAGCTGCAGATCCAGCAGCCTGCTTATTCTTCTTCTTCTATGGATATTTAGTGGTGAAATGTCCATGCTCGTGACAGTGAAAACACTTCACTTTGGACAAGTCCTGCTTCTTGCCTTTAGCACCGGGTTTAGAAGGACTTTTCTTCCCCTTCCCTTTCCTTGATTTGGAAGCCAAAGCGCAATTCTCTTCATCTTCATTCTTTGATGAAGATCCATCCCTGGTACCCCGCCTTATCACCTCCTACACAAGATCCGACCAAAGTCGCTCCCATCCCGGCAGTTTCTCCCGTCCATTGACAAAGTATTCGTAGCTATGCAAACTCTTCAAAAGCCTAAGGAGAGCCAAGGTCACCAAGTCTTAATCATCAACAGTAACCCCCACACTTCCCATCTCATCCTTGCAGTGGACAAACTTCGTGAGGTATTTTGGAATATTGTCGCCTTTTTCCATTTTTATTTTTCTGAGCTTGTATTTAAGCACCAACTTCCTCTAGTCACTTCTGCTCTGGAACAAGTCTGTCAAAGCCTTCCACATTAAGAATGGAGAGACTTTCCTGTGAAGGATGGACACAATATGGTCCTTCATACGTTCCAACAGAATCCTCCTCGTCTTTGCAGTCTTCTTTTTCCATGCATCAAGTAATGCAGCATCGCTATATCCTGGCTTAGGAACATCGCTATCGATGAACTCCTTCAGCCCATTATCCTCCAGCACCGCCTCCATCCTGTCCTTCCAGGATATGTAATTCGAGCTCCCATCAAGGGCATACTCCAATCTCAACCAATTGAAAGACATTTCAATGTATACTCGATTTCTGCACCAAGAATCTTCTGTAGCAAATTCGAATTGTCCACCAACACAAACTCACTTCACAATTGCAATATTCAATAAAAAATGCTCAATTATATTCACTAAGCATGCATATGTCCTAGATCCACCTGATCTCACACTATTTAACTTTATAAAAGATACTGAATCTATTCCACTTGTTAATATTTTGCGGAAAATTTAATTGCACACACATGTGAAGCATAAACAAAAATAATCAATCGCACATAACACAGTTTTTAACCGGGAAAGCCTGAAGCTGAAAACCCCAACTATATATTATGTAACATGGAGATCATATGAAAATATCATACAAACATACAAAGCTTATCACAAGCTCTCAGTACAGTACAATCGTCATACACTATACAGGCCTAATCTTGCAAATCCATGCACCGATCTATGCCACCTACTAGCCTGCCTCCACTGCACAATCTCTGCTGAAGAATAGCTCTGAATGAATTCGAATTACTCCATCCTTGACTGTGCAATCCTCATTGGCATCTCCACTGAGTGTGTGATGCAATCAATGCATCACTATAGTCACAACAGATAGTCTATCTTGCCCTTTCACCTATCTCTCCACTGGTCTCCACTGAAACTGCCATGCACCGTAGTTAACTGTTGTATTGTTCAGTTGATTAATGAGTTATTATTTGTGAATTAATTAACTAATTAATTCACTCCACTCTCACTAGTGTATCAATCAGTTAGACTAGATACAACTAGCTCAACTGAGTCTAATTGAGTTAAACTAAATACAACTCCATAACTACTTCTTCCAACTGTGTCATAACTCTGCCACTTGAGTTCTAACTAAGTCCTCCATGCATTAGCTCCAGTAAACCCTTAGGAATAGCATAATTCCTTCTGTCATCTTATGTGCCACATATGTGCATTGAACTGAAGTGCTCCAAGAGAATAAGTTGTTATTTAGAGTTTGATTATTATTAAGAGCTAATAATAATCGACATGCATCTATTTTTAGATTGACGACCTATAAATAGACTTCGCCCAATATTCTAAAAATATAATTTCATCTATTTTTCCAACTTGATCAACCATCCACAAATATCATCCTGCAACTTCTGAAATATGATCATCATGTCTAAAAATATACATAGTCTAAAAATAGACTTGCACCAAAAATAGCCTACGGGCCCACTTAGTGAAGGCGACTCTTTTCACTAAGCTCATCATCTTGTTGAATCTTAACACTCCTCTCAACAAGATAGGGATTATCCTTCACCCCAATCCTGCCTCTATGGTATTCAAATTTTCTCCTGGTGAGCGCCTTCGTCAGAATATCTGCATCCTGATCCTCTGTAGGAATGTGCTGAAGCAACATGATCTTCCGCTGCACATAATCTCTGATATGATGATACCGGATATCAATATGTTTAGATCTATCATGAAACACAGGATTAACCGAGACTTTAATGCAACTCTAATTATCACAATGAATCACCGTGGGATCTAAATGTGAACGGAACAAACCAACCACGATCTTCCTCATCCAGATAGCCTCACATGCAGATAGACTTGCTGCCATGTATTCCGCTTCCGCTAAACTAAGTGCCACAGATCTCTGCTTCCTGCCCAATCTGCATTCGTGAAGCCATGCAACTTCACCTCATCCGTCTGTCTGTATCATAAACCATACTTAGATGTGCCCATGAGATATCTCAAGACATGCTTTCCTGCCTTCCAAAAGAGCTTGGTAGGCTTAACGATCGCTTGTGAAAGTTGGTTCACCGCATAGCATATGTCTGGTCTTGTATTGACTAAAATACATGAGCGAACCCACCAACTGTTGATAAACAGTGGCCTCCACTACCTCTGGCGATGTAGCATCCTCTTTCTTCCAATTTCTGGGAAGAGGAGTGTCGATAGGCTTGCAGCCTTGCATGTGAAACTTCTCCAGTATCTCTCGGGCATACTTGCCTTGAACACAAACAATTCACCTTCTCGCTGCCATATTTCCAATCCAAGGAAATAATGAAGGAGGCCTAAATCCTTCATCTCAAAATCCTTTGCAAGATCTGCCTTGCATGAGCGTATCAACTGCTTATCACCTGTTAGTATTAAATCATCAACATGAAGTACAATGATTAAAATCTTACCCTCAACGACAATCTGGTACAGGTTTGCATCCGCCTCACTCTTGGTGTAGCCAAGTCTAGTGAAATAGCTATCGATCTGAGTGTACCAAGCATGGGGTGCTTGTTTCAGCCCATACAAAGCTCTTTTGAGTCTGCACACATGCGACTCGCTGCTGAAGATCTCAAATCCTTCAGGCTGCTCAATGTACGCTTCTTCCTCAATGATCCCATTAAGGAACGCAGTCTTCACATCCATCTGATGAATGTGCCAACCCATCTGCGCTAAGAGAGCAAGGATGGTCAATATGGAAGAATACCGTGCGACATGTGCAAAGGTTTATTCATAGTAAATCCCCTCAATCTGTGAGAAGCCCCGGGTAACAAATCTTGCGTTATACTTCTCGACGCTCCCATTAGCAGCTTGCTTTACCTTGTAGATCCATCTTGATCCTACAACTGATTTTCCCACCGGCCTTGGAACAATCTCCCAAGCACTATTTCTGACAATGGAGTCATACTCCTCCACCATGGCATCTACCCATGTGGACTCCTCGTGCCTTTCTTCAAGATTATCTGCTCGTCGACAATACACTTTCTCATAAGAGCCATGTATCCGCATACCTGCCGGTGATTGTCTCTCGTCCGCGCCATGAGATGTAGGGACTCCTACATTCTATGCCGCATCCACCTTCAGTCTCTCAGCTTCTGTGGTACACTTTCTGCCTTGTCTGATGTTTGGTTCTGCATGAGTGGACTCCTCCACTCCATGAATCTCCTCCTATGGCTGATCCACATCCAGAATCTCATCTTTGGGAAAAATAATTTCCTCCTCCGCATGCAAGTGTAGCTCCCTCTCAAGCGACAACTTCCTGGCTTTCACCTCATTGAATTTTATATCTCGTTGCACAACAGTCATCCGAATGTTTGGCAAATACACACGATAGTTATGGGGTGTTTCTGTGTACCCCACAAATATCCCAACTTCTGCAGCTTCTTCCTGGTGTCCTTTGTCACATGAATGTAAATAGGTGAGCCAAAAATCTTCAAATGAGAAATATCAGGCTCCTTACCAGTAAAAGCTTCTTCGGGTGTACTCATGCCAAGTACTCTATGAGGACATCAGTTTTGCACATAAACCACAGTGTTGCATGCTTTCGCCCATAAGTGCATCGGTAGGCCCTGGTCATTGAGCACCCACGATCGTTCTGTTCTTTCTCTCCGCGACCCCATTTTGTTGTGGGTTACGAGGCGCTATGAGTTCTCTTCGAATTCCTTCTTTGCTACAGAAGTCTTTGAATTCACCCGAGATGTATTCACCACCATTATCACTCCTTAGAGATTTCACCTGCTTCCCCGACTCCTTCTCCACCAATGCCTTGAACTCACAGAACTTTGAGAACGTTTCACTCTTCTTCTACATGAAGAAGATCCAGCATCTACGAGAAAATTCATCAACAAATATCACATAATACCTGTGTTTTGCTGTTGAAGAAACTGAGAATGGTTCACACACGTCTGTGTGAATTCTCTCCAGGATCACCGAAGCACGGTTCTCCTTCTCATGAAATGTGGTCTTCACAAACTTACCCATTGTACATCTTTTGCATTGGTCTGACTGTGTAAGAGTACCCTTGGGAAGTCCAAGAGGAAATTTTCTGAATATTCAAAGTCTGAATCTCCTCGTGCCATAATTAAAATTCACCCTCATCCCGCTCACCACTCTCTTCTCGCTTTGCCCACCATTGCAAGACAGCCGCAGCCATCTACTTCCCGCTTGTAGAGATTCTTAATCTAACCCCTATCTTCTTGGTTTGACCCGTTTTTTTATGTCGAAGGAAGGCTTTTCCCTCACTGAAAACAACATCATAACCCTTGTCTTCCAGCATTGTGACTGAGACCAAGTTCTTCTTCAGACCTGGAACATGCATGACATTCCTCAACAAGAATGGATTACCGGACTCCCTCTCAAAGGTAATGGTCCCAATGCCACTCGCACTGTACCGACCATCATCGCCCATCTCTATATGTATCTGGAGGTCCTTCTCCTCCAAGTCACTAAACAACTCTTTGTCTCCCGTCATATGGAAAGATGCACCACTGTCAAGATACCACACCGATCCCATGCAGCTTGAAACCAAGCATGCGATCAAAGAAAAATCTAGCTCAAATTGCAAGGCTAAGGCCTCTCTAGCTGCAGATCCAGCAGCCTGCTTATTCTTCTTCTTCTGTGGACAGTTAGTGACGAAATTTCCATGCTCGTGATAGTGAAAACCCTTCACTTTGGACAAGTCCTGCTTCGTGCCTTTAGCACTGGATTTAGAAGGATTTTTCTTCCCCTTCCCTTTCCTTGATTTGGCAGCCAAAGCGCAATTCTCTTCATCTTCATTCTTCGATGAAGATCCATCCCTGGTATCCCGCCTTATCTCCTCCTGCACAAGATCCGACTAAAGTCGCTCCCATCCTGGCAGTTTCTCCCGTCCATTGACAAAGTCTTTGTAGCTATGCCAACTCTTCGGAAGCCCAAGGAGAGCCAAGCTCACCAAGTATTCATCATCAACAGTAACCCCCACACTTCCCAGCTCATCCTTGCAGTGGACAAACTTCATGAGGTATTTTAGAATATTGTCGCCTTTCTCCATTTTTATTTTTTCTGAGCTTGTCTTTAAGCACCAACTTCCTCTGGTCACTTTTTCTTTGGAACAAGTCTGTCAAATCCTTCCACATTAAGAATGGAGTGGATTTCCTGTGAAGGCTGGACACAATATTGTCCTTCACACCTTCCAACAGAATCCTCCTCGTCTTTGCAGTCTTCTTTTTCCATGCATCAAGTAATGCAGCATTGCTAGATCCTGGCTTAGGAACATCACTACCGATGAACTCCTTCAGCCCATTATCCTCCAGCACCGACTCCATCCTGTCCTTCTAGGCTATCTAATTCGAGCTCCCAACAAGGGCATACTCCAATCTCAACCCATTGAAATACATTTCAATGTATACTCGATTTCTGCACCAAGAATCTTCTGTAGCAAATTCGAATTGTCCACCAGCACAAACTCACTTCACAATTGCAATCTTCAATCAACAATGCTCTGATACCATGTATAAATTATATGCACTAAGCATGCATATGTCCAAGATCCACATGATCTCACACTATTTAACTTTATGCAAGATACTGAATCTATTCCACTTGTTAATCTTTTGCGGAAAAATTAATTGCACACACATGTGAAGCATAAACAAAAATATTCAATCGCACATAACACAGTTTTTAACCGGGAAAGCCTGAAGCTGAAAAACCCAAATATATATTATGTAACATGGAGATCATATGACAATCTCATACAAACATACAAAGCTTATCACAAGCTCTCAGTACAGTACAATCGTCATACACTAATCAGGCCCAATCTTGCAAATCCATGCACTGATATTTGCCACCTGCTAGCCTGCCTCCACTGTGCAATCTCTGATGAAGAATAGCTCTGAATGAATTTGAATTACTCTTGGATTGACTACGAAATCCTCATTGGCATCTCCACTATGTGTTTTATGCAATCAATGCATCACTATAGTCACAACAAATAGTCTATCTTGCCCTTTCACCTATCTCTCCACTGGTCTCCACTGAAACTGCCATGCACTGTAGTTAACTGCTATATTATTCAGTTGATTAATGAGTTATTATTTGTGAGTTAATTAACTAATTAATTCACTCCACTCTCACTAGTGTATCAATCAGTTAGACTAGATACAACTAGCTCAACTGAGTCTAACTGAGTTAAACTAAATACAACTCCATAACTACTTCTTCCAACCGTGTCATAACTCTGCCACTTGAGTTCTAACTGAGTCCTCCATGCATTAGCTCTAGTAAACCCTTAGGAATAGCGTAATTCCTTCTGTCAGCTACTGTGCCACATCTGTGCACTGAACTAAAGTGCTCTAAGAGAATAAGTTGCTGTTTAGAGTCTGATTATTATTAAGAGCTAATAATAATCGACATGCATCTATTTTTAGATTGACGATCTATAAATAGAC
Source organism: Pinus albicaulis (assembly GCA_034641835.2). Lineage (NCBI taxonomy): Eukaryota > Viridiplantae > Streptophyta > Pinopsida > Pinales > Pinaceae > Pinus > Pinus albicaulis. Next base: position 745,127,445 of record CM076579.1, read on the forward strand.
TTCGCCCAATATTCTAAAAATATAATTTCATCTATTTTTCCAACTTGATCAACCATCCATAAATAGCATCCTGCAACTTCTGAAATATGATCATCATGTCTAAAAATAGACTTGCGCCAAAAATAGCCTGTGTGCCCACTTAGTGAAGGCGACTCTTTTCACTAAGCTCATCATCTTGTTGAATCTCAACACTTTTGCTTACTGTTCTAGGACATTAGATGTTAAAGTACAGACAGTTACTTAACATCAACTCAAGAAGTTCATACCTCATAATTGAATGTTGAAGTAACCAGAAGTACATTAGTTGTTTTCATTTTCTGCTTTTACTTAAGACAAGCACTACAATTTCAATCTTAGTTTTAGAATTATATCCATGGAATAGGACTAATGATAAGATGAGATAGATGCTCTGTTTTCCAAATTAGGTCCTAACTAGCCAACATTTTTTGGTTTATTTGTATGAAGATTAGACTAACTTAGAAACACTTCCTTTTCTTCCTTCTTAAAATTCATTAGATTCATTTAAATCTTTTCATAGTTTTAGAATAGACATTCTTAGACATAAAAGAAAAAAAACCCCCCAAAACAACATAAAATACAAAACGACGAAGTAAGAAATAGGTTAAATAAGCACATACAATGCACCACACTTCATCAGTTTACAAACCTCGGTTGATAATTAATGCAAGCAATTTAAGACATTAAATTGACTAAACAGTCTTCACCATACAAATACTAAGAAAAACAATAAGGAAATACTAGCACAAAAATGACACAGATGTTTTTGGACAATTGTCCCCGGAAAAACCCAATGTGGGAGAACCGGTGTAGCAAATGAGGGTTTCTATTATTCTTCAACAATAATATTCTTGTACAATTTACAATCAATGATAATAAATATAATTCTCTATGATAACACTAGAGAAATATCTGAAACAATTTCTAGATGAGAAATTACCCTAGAAGCACCCTCCTGGGCCACCGGTGTCACCACTATGTTGGCGTTGCATGAGTACTGCACAAAACTGCGTCACCCCTCTGCGTTGTGCCCTTCCTACCTCTGCGTTGTCTCTTCCTGTCACTGTGTCACCTACTCCTACACCCCAAATTGATGTTGAACCCTCTCTGTCTCTCCTCCACCTGCAACTCTCCCTTTGGATCGATTTTCTCTTGTCGAACTTCAACCACTGAGAAAATCGATTTACTTGGGCAACTGAGTATCTGCACTGGTGTGTCTTCCAAATTATCCTCATTTTTTCTCAAATAATCTTCTCATTGACAATCAACATCCCAAATTAGAAGCTAATTAATGGCTGAGATCATTCTGACTTGATCCTCCTCTTATTCTAGAAGTTAGATGCACAATTTAGATTAATACCCATTAATTATTTTAATTTCTTAAGTTTATACTTATGGTCCCATTAAAAATAGTTAATTTATCAAATAAAATTATCTCTGGGTGGAATTTCCCAAAACAATTTCTAGGTTATTTGGAATACATGTGTTTAAGCATCTCCACAAAATTTGAGACTTAGAGCACATCCAATACTACCACAAATCAACATGCCATATTTAGTTTCTTACCTGAAAAATATTCTTCTGGTGTACTCATCCCGAGAATCCGATGAGGACTCTCGCTATGCACATATCTTGTTGTGTTGCATGCTTCATCCCACAAGTGCAATGATAGCCCTTGATCATGCAACATCGTTTGTGCAACTCCCACAATTATGTTCTTTCTTTCTGCAACCCCATTCTGTTGTGGGTTATGGGGTGCTATTAACTCCCGTCAAATGCCTTCTGATGCACAAAATTTCTTAAATTCATTCGACACATATTATCCATTGTTATTGCTCTTGAGAGCCTTCCCTTTCTTGCCTATGTCTTTCTCAACAAGTGCTTTAAATTCACAAAATTTTGAGAACGTATGGTCTCTCTTCTTCTTTAAGAATATCCAACACTTATGTGGGAAATCATTTACAAATATCACATAATACCTGTGCTTGGATGTGGAGGTTGTAGACAACGATCCACACAAATCTTAGTGAACTCTTTCAAGGATCGCTTGCGCTCGACTGTCCTTATCATGAAAGGTGGCTTTGGTGTCCTTCCCTAATGTACACCCTTTGCATGTATCACGCTGCTCCAATGTGCCCTTGGGAAATCTTGTAGAAATATTTTGCATGATATTCAAAGCTCCACGGTGCAAATGGCCAAGTCACCTATGCCATAATTCATCGATGTCTCGGCTCTTCACCTTCTCTTCTTTCGTGCCCAAATAAATGCAATCTTATACATCCAATTTTTAGATGTTCTTCAATTGAACCCCAATCCTCTTCACCTTTCCCATGGCTATGTGATGAAGGAAAGCCTTTCCTTTTCTAAATATCACATCATAGCCACGGTCTTCCAACATAGAAAATTCAACTAAATTCTTCTTCAGACCAAGAACATACATGACATTTTTCAATGTGAGAGGAGAACCAGACTCCCTTTGAAAAGTAACAATATCGATGTCGGTTGCGCTATACCTTCCATCAACTCCCATCTCGGTGTGCATATGGAGGTCCTTATCCTCAAAGTTGCTGAAGAATTTTTTGCTGCTGGTCATATGGAACGAGGCTCCACTATCCAGGTGCCACACACTACCCATCACTGATGCCACCGTGCATGTAATGAGGGTGAAATCCAACTCGAATTGTGAAGTAAGAACTTCACTTGGTGCTCCTCCTGAGGGCTTCTTACCAGACTTCTTGTGTGGACACTTCGTGGCAGAGTGTCCCATCTCATGATAATGAACATATTTAATCTTCGACAAGTCCTTCTTGCATGCCTGACCAAAATTTGATTTGGAATGCGATGTCTTCCCTTTCCCTTTCTTTGCCTTTCCACCCAAGGCACAATTCTCCTCGCCATCATGCTTGGACGAGAATCCATCTCTGGAGTTCTACCTTATCTCTTATTGCACTAAGTAGGACCACAAACACTCCCACTCTGGTAGCTTCTCCCTCCCATTTATTGAATACTGATAGTTGTGCCAGCGCTTGGGAAGGCCTAGAGTACTAGGTTGACTAGATAATCTTCAACAAATATAAAACCAACAATCCCAATCTCATTCCAACATTAGGTGAACTTGGTCAAGTACTTTGTGTAGAAATTTTACAACATGCATGTATATATTGGATTCACCCATCTAACAATGTACTAAAATTAAATACTGAATCACTTCTACAAATATTTTGCGGAATTAAAAGCACAATCGCTAATCACATGAACATGAAGAAATATCAATCACACACAACACATATAATTTCCCGGGGAAAGCTTACATCTATAAACCCCACTATCTTCTATTTTATATTAAGCATGGATCATGAAACAATTACATAAAAAAATCTTCTCACAAGAGCCCTCCAGTACTTAGCTAATTGTCTCACACTGTCATGTGCAAAACTGACCAACACATAGCCAATTCTTAGCCTCCAAACAGCATGCCTTGATTGCGCAATCCCCGATGGAAAAGATCCCTAAAGGATATGAATTCTTGCCTGCCTTAACTGTGCAAGTATCATGGGCACTCAAATGGGTGTTTGTTTGCAAGTGTGCAAGCCAATAATCCTACAACTAATAGTCAACTTCCCTTTCACCTATAACTCAACTAGGTCACCACTAGATTTGACATGTATGGAGCTAATAATATTAAATCCTCAATTTCATGTGAAATCACTAAATGTGAATTAGTTAATATTTAATTCACTTGATCTCTCACTAGTGTATCTTCAACTACAACTAGCACAACTGAGTTTAACTCACTTAAATGAGTTAAACTGTTTACAATTTGCACCAACTCATGCACCACTGCACTTCGAACTCTATTGCAACTAGAATTACTCAGCATGCCTCACCAACAACCTCTAACTCGAAATCCACTAGCTAACTGAATTTATCACTTTCAATTAACTCATTCAAGTCCCTATTGATTATAGATTACAGTTTAATGTCCATCTTAAATAAGGGATAACCAAAATAGACATGCACCCAAAAATAGCAGTGTGGGTCCCACCCTAGTCTGGGTGCTTAATGCCCTAGGCGTGGGTGTTGAATCTCAACACTCCCTCTCAACAAGAAAAGGATTATCCTTCACCCCAATCCTGTCTCTATGGTATTCGAATTTGCTCCTGGTGAGCGCCTTCGTCAGAATATCTGCATCCTGATCTTCTATGGGAATGTACTGAAGCAACGTGATCCTTCTCTACACACAATCTCTGAGATGATGGTACCAGATATTGATATGCTTGGACCTATCATGAAACACAGGATTCATCGAGAGTTTAATGCAACTCTGATTATCACAATGAATCACTGTCGGATCCATCTGAGAACCAAACAAACCAACCAAGATCTTTCTCATCCAGATAGCCTCACATGTAGATTGACTTGCTATCATGTATTCTGCTTCTGTTAAACTGAGTGCCACATATCATTGTTTCCTGCTATACCAGGAAATTGTTGTCGATCCAATGCTATAGATCCCCCCCTGATGTGCTCTTTCTGTCCGATGGACTGCCAACCCAATCTGCATCCGTGAAGCCATGCAGCTTCACTCCATTCGTCTGTCTATACCATAGACCATACTTTGATGTTCCCCTCAGGTATCTCAGGACATGCTTCCCCGCCTTCCAAAAGAGCTTGGTAGGCTTAACCATAGCTTGACTTAGTTGGTTAAATGCGTAGCAAATGTCTGATCTCATGTTCACCAAATACATCAGCGAACCCACTAACTGTTGATAGACAATAGCATCCACTACCTCTCCAGAAGTATCATCCTCTTTCCCCCAATTACATGAATAGTAGCATACATGGGTTTGCAGCTCTCCATGTTAAACTTACCCAGTATCTCCTTTTCATACTTGCCTTGAGACACAAAAATTTTACCATCCCGCTGCAAGATTTCCAATCTAAAAAAATAATGAAAGAGTCCCATGTCCTTCATTTCAAACTCCCTTACAAGATCATTCTTGCATGAGTGTATCAACTACTCATCACTAGTCAAAATTAGATCATCAACTGACGCAGGGAAACCCTGCAAACTCAGAATCTCTCCCAAATCACATGCATACAAAAATGCATCTCAATAACTGCCCAAATCAAAACTCCAAGTCTGGGCAATTACATACACTATCATTTGCGGAAGCTTCACCTAGCAATCATTTCACTTTGATTATAAAACCATTACATAAATAGAGAAATTCTCTTTCAAATATAACCTTATGGTTATGGAACCATACACCACCCAATGGTTTCTCAAATGAAAATCTTTCCCAAAAGTCCTAGGAAAAGACTAAAAACCCCAATGGTTTTTCTTTCACATATCAACCATAACATATATCCGCACTTCAAATCTGTTGTAATAGTTAATAAGCTTTTAAACTCACTATTCATCTTGAATAATATTCACACACCAACTTCCCGCTAGGGCGACCATGAAAAAGCTAGACTTCAATTAAAATCAAATGCCAATATAAAACTATGTTTTTAAAGTTAAACCCGGCAGTTTAATACCACTGCATATCGATGTTATGCATTCCAATATCAATGAGATTTATATTAAACTTCACGCAAGCGCCACCATTTAACACTTTCATGGATTCTTAAATCAAAACCCAACACTGACTCATACAGTCACTTACCTTCCTCATTGATATTCAATTGCATCGCCCATCCAAAGCTTTCACGTTTCTGAAGAGGCTGCGCCCATTACTCTTTGCTTCCGGAATGTTAACCGATCCCTCTCAGTGTAGCTTACGCTCTAGGTTCAGGAACTTCGGTCTCTCATCGAGCATGCGCTTCAAAAGATCAGAAGTGGCACTGACCCGACTCTAAATCCACTCACCGAACTCGCATTCAACCACCGAGAATTGACTCTGTTACAGGATGTTCTAAATCCACACATAGAATTCGCATTCAACCACTGAGAATTCGACATTCTGTTACAGAATGTTCGGGCTCTGGTTTAATGGTTGCTTCAGACCTTCGACTTGCTCCTCAAAATGCTTCTACATGATATTGACCTCCTTCTTATCACATAATTAATTATAGAAGTTGTTTCCTTCAAAAATATGCCTTCCAAGTAAACTATTTCAGAACGATTTCCTTCTTCTACTATCCGCTATACAAATGTGGCTGGGAATGTAATTGCGTGCTACCGCAGGAAGGTTATCGTAGCTGAAGGTGGCCCAGTTCTAGTCCGACCTGGAATTGTTCAATCTATTCCTGCGATTGCTTCAAGGAGCCATTCACACTTAGCTTCAAGATGATCTAATTAAATGACCAATCCTCTGCGCTATCGCAATCCAACTTTAGAGATTCGACATATTTTTCCTCAGAAGATCTACGACTGCCTCAGAAAGTTCAGAAAGTTCGTTCCATTGCAATTGCTTCCAACGCTTATATTGACTTCATTAGAATATAAATTAAAATCGATCCCAATTGGATCTGGCAATCATAAATTAGTTTATTGCCACAGCTCAACAGATTTCAAACTTTAACCCAGCATTCTAACACAACAGTCCATTTAGATTTTCACCAAGCGAGTGCGCCCTCAATGAAATCAACTTTCCAAAGCCGATATGCCAACGCCACTTAATTGACATTCGATCTAATCCTCCTCCAGGAGGATCGATGCCTCTTCCTGCGTCTTTTCAACAAATGCTCATTCAATTAACAATTATGATATCGATATTTAGTGATATCGATTCATTCAAATGTGTGCAGAGCCATATCTCAGAACTTATTTCATAAATAACTCAGAACTTATTTCAGAAATTTCATATACTTATTTAAATCAAGCAGATTCTCACAAAATCAATCCAACAATACTCGTATGGCTCAAAAAGTCAAAATCCCCATATATATTAAAAAAACAAACAATTACAAGAGCTTTTTGTTCATGGCCAGATATTCAAATCAATGGCCCTTTACAAAAGCCCGTAGGCTTACACTTTGTTCTCCAAACCACACTAATTCCTCTCTATTCTCCATATTCTATTCTACTTGATCTATTTTTCCTTTGAGGCATATCAATTTATACAAATTTAATTGAACCAATTTTGGTTCTCATCCCTTTAATCACTCAACAAAGCCCTAAATATCTCAACAAATCCTAAAATCACTCTTGAATCCCTAAGGATCCTCTCTCACCCAAAATTAAATTAAAATCTCTCATCCCTTTACATCCTCAACTGACCAAATTCTCTCATATTTACAATATTTAATTAAAAATACATAAAGCCCACTCAAATTATTTATAAAAATCTAGCTCTTTTAAAAACTTAAACACCCCTAAGTTTTAATAAATACAAAGTATTTTCGAATCTGATGCTGTTGCATCAGACTCCCAAGGTTGAAAATGATCATGATCTCCAGATCGTGCGTTTTAAGTCCTTGTCTGCCTGGATCCCACACTTTGTTTTGTAAGTTAATATCTGTTGTCTGCTGCTTTTCTCCGAGTCTCCATATCTTATGTTGTCTTGCTCCACTTGCTGCACTTTCACAATCTGACTCTGTCTTCATTTTGCTGTTGTTGCTGCTTCTCTTCCTTGCTGATGTCTTCCTCCGAGACACTTTCAACATGATTCTTCTGATTAGTTCAATTTCTTTGTCCAATAAATCTTCAAACTGTTGATTTCTTGTTGCCTGCTGAGCTAAGACGGCTTGCTCAGTTCTTACTCACTCCATTTTTACTTGCTCAGTTTTTACTCCTATGCTTGTTTCTGTTCTTACCTTCTCATTTCTTACTTCTATGTTTTCTTCTGTTCTTACTGCCTCCCAATCATCCATGCCCTCTTGTCTTCGGAAACAGAAAACCTCTTTTCTGCCTTCTCCCATCAGCAAATTACTGGACTGGTACATTGTGTACTTCTTTCTGCTATCTTCATCTCTCTGCATCTGTAATTCCCAATTCTGAAATTGAGATTCCCCCTGCACTGAATTTCAATCATTTAGCATCATCTCCAGCAACATAACTTCTTCATTCCATGGATTAGATGTTTCCATAGAATTCTCGTCTTTCACCTTCATTCGACTGCTCAACTGAGTCAAATGGTTTTCAGCACCTGCAACAATACATGCATTCACAAAACACTTGTTAAAACAAAAATCATAAGGCATTAGTGCCTTTTCCTCCTTTGTCGACACTTCAGTATGCTACTCTAAATCTTCCATCTCAATCAGCACATCAGTATGCTGATTCTCTCTTCCCAAAGAATTCTCTGAAGAACTCTCAAGACTGTCAACCAGTCTTCCTTTCACATCATCTGTTTCCATGATATCTTTCTGCTCTCGTTCATTGTACTGAACTCTTCTGTCTGCAATCTCTCTGTCATACTCTGAATTCTCCAACAAGTATTCCAACAATGAAATTTCTCTGTGGTATTGCTGAAGCATATCACCATCACTTACAGTCCCTGCATTCATGCACAACTTGTCAGTTTGAAAACTACAAGTTTCAACAGTCTCAACTGTTGGTTTATATACCAGCTCCTCAAGCTGAATCTCCTCTTCGTCATTCACAAGAACTTCCTCTTGTATTGTAACAGCTTCAAGTATAAACGCATCACTGCTTTCTTCTTCAAAGTATTTATCTCCTGAAATATACTTTTCCATACTTGTGACAGCTTCACAATATTGCGCATCCTCCTCAATAAAACCTGTAATCACATCACAATTGTCAGCTACAAAAATACAAGAGTACACATTATCCAGTTGATCTGGATCTGCCCAGTAACTCAAGAAATCATCAATGATCTCCTCTTCTTTTTCATCAATGGAAACCTCCACTTTCAACTCAGCTGCTCTGAGTTCTTCACGTCTCAATTGTATACTCATCATCTGCTCAAGCTTCCTCAGCTCCTCTGTTAACTGCATGTTTATCTGTTGATCCATTTTCTGTTGTAGCCTCTGCCACTTCACTCTCTTCCTCATGAGCCAACCATGTCTCTGGTCTTTCATATTCTCCTGTAACAATTCCATCAATAACTCAAGATGAACTGCAATCTCAGCTTTCTCTTTCTCATACTCTTCATCAGTCAACTGTTGTCTTATGCCATTTGCCTTGGCATCTTGCTCCTTCTTTCTACTGTGGCCTCTCTCTGAACCTATGATCTCTCTTTTATGACTTTAAATAGTCATTTTCCTCGCCATGAGTTCCTCACCCATGAGTTGCACCAAGCCTCTGCAACAGCAAACTCTCCTGCTGCCACTTACCTCACCAATCCCTTCCTCTGGATCTGGTCTTTTGGTAATCACTGGTCCTCTGCTGGAACCCGTCGGAGCATTTCTGCACTGCTCCTTCAAGCTTCTCTCATCTACAAATTTACTCAACCTCTGTTAAATCTTCAGGTTCTGCCACACTCTCTTAGAATCCCTTGCTGGACTCTTTCATCACTGCTTTTTTTGCTGAGACTTTCTCAATATGCCTGCAACCAAATTCTGCAAACAGTCTTAAAACCAGAGTTAAATATCAACTGCAAACTCACCTTCAAGATCCTGTTGATCTTGCTGTGTTCCTCAACTGCACTTGCATATTTGTGTTGCAATCTTCATTAGCTTCAAAATCAGATATTCATTCATCGCATGCAATTAACTCAATTCAATTTAAAAACTTAAACCTTCACACAGAGCTATTCCAGCTCTGATACCAAAATGACGCAGGGAAACCCTGCAAACCCAGAATCTCTCCCAAATCACATGCATACAAAAATGCATCTCAATAACTGCCCAAATCAAAACTCCAAGTCCGGGCAATTACATACACTATCATTTGCAGAAGCTTCATCTCACAATCATTTCAATATGATTATAAAACCATTACATAAATAGAGAAATTCTCTTTCAAATATAACCTTATGGTTATGGAACCATACACCACCCAATGGTTTCTCAAATGAAAATCTTTCCCAAAAGTCCTAGGAAAAGACTAAAAACCCCAATGGTTTTTCTTTCACATATCAACCATAACATATATCCGCACTTCAAATCTGTTGTGAATAGTTAATAAGCTTTTAAACTCAGTATTCATCTTGAATAATATTCACACACCAACTTCCCGCTAGGGCGACCATGAAAAAGCCAGACTTCAATTAAAATCAAATGCCAATATAAAACTATGTTTTTAAAGTTAAACCCGGCAGTTTAATACCACTGCATATCGATGTTATGCATTCCAATATCAATGAGATTTATATTAAACTTCACGCAAGCGCCACCATTTAACACGTTCATGGATTCTTAAATCAAAACCCAACGCTGACTCATACAGTCACTTACCTTCCTCATTGATATTCAATTGCATCGCCCATCCAAAGCTTTCATGTTTCTAAAGAGGCTGCGCCCATTACTCTTTGCTTCCGGAATGTTAACCGATCCGTCTCAGTGTAGCTTACGCTCTAGGTTCAGGAACTTCGGTCTCTCATCGAGCATGCGCTTCAAAAGATCAGAAGTGGCACTGACCCGACTCTAAATCCACTCACCGAACTCGCATTCAACCACCGAGAATTGACTCTATTACAGGATGTTCTAAATCCACACATAGAATTCGCATTCAACCACTGAGAATTCGACTTTTTGTTACAGAATGTTCGGGCTCTGGTTTAATGGTTGCTTCAGACCTTCGACTTGCTCCTCAGAATTCTTCTGCATGATATTGACCTCCTTCTTATCACATAATTAATTATAGAAGTTGTTTCCTTCAAAAATATGCCTTCCAAGTAAACTATTTCAAAACGATCTCCTTCTTCTACTATCCACTATACAAATGTAGCTGGGAATGTAATTGCGTGCTGCCGCAGGAAGGTTATCGTAGCTGAAGGTGGCCCAGTTCTAGTCCGACCTAGAATTGTTCAATCTATTCCTGCGATTGCTTCAAGGAGCCATTCACAATTAGCTTCAGAATGATCTAATTAAATGACCAATCCTCTGCGCTATCGCGATCCAACTTTAGAGATTCGACATATTTTTCCTCAGAAGTTCTACGGCTGCCTCAGAAAGTTTAGAAATTTCGTTCTATTGCAATTGCTTCCAACGCTTATACTGACTTCATTAGAATAGAAATTAAAATCGATCCCAATTGGATCTGGCAATCATAAATTAGTTTATTGCCACAGCTCAACAGATTTCAAACTTTAACCCAGCATTCTAACACAACAGTCCATTTAGATTTTCACCAAGTGAGTGTGCCCTCAATGAAATCGAATTTCCAAAGCCGATATGCCAACGCCACTTAATTGACATTCGATCTAATCCTCCTCCAGGAGGATCGATGCCTCTTCCTGCATCTTTTCAACAAATTCTCATTCAATTAACAATTATGATATTGATATTTAGTGATATCGATTCATTCAAATGTGTGAAGAGCCATATCTCAGAACTTATTTCAGAAATAACTCAGAACTTATTTCAGAAATTTCATATACTTATTTAAATCAAGCAGATTCTCACAAAATCAATCCAACAATACTCGTATGGCTCAAAAAGTCAAAATCCCCATATATATTAAAAAAACAAACAATTACAAGAGCTTTTTGTTCATGGTCAGATATTCAAATCAATGGCCCTTTACAAAAGCCCGTAGGCTTACACTTTGTTGTCCAAACCACACTAATTCCTCTCTATTCTCCCTATTCTATTCTACTTGATCTATTTTGCCTTTGAGGCATATCAATTTATACAAATTTAATTGAACCAATTTTGGTTCTCATCCCTTTAATCACTCAACAAACCCCTAAATATCTCAACAAATCCTAAAATCACTCTTGAATCCCTAAGGATCCTCTCTCACCCAAAATTAAATTAAAATCTCTCATCCCTTTACATCCTCAACTGCCCAAATTCTCTCATATTTATAATATTTAATTAAAAATACATAAAACCCACTCAAATTATTTATAAAAATCTAGCTCTTTTAAAAACTTAAACACCCCTAAGTTTTAATAAATACAAAGTATTTTCGAATTTGATGCTCCTGCATCATCAACATAAAGAACAATGATCAATAGCTTACCCTCAACCACAATCTGGTACAGGTTTTCATCTGCTTCACTTTTGGTGAAGCCCAATCCGGTGAAATAGTTGTCTATTCGAGTGTACCAAGCACGGGGTGCTTGCTTCTGTTGTGGAGGTAAATCCCCTCTGCAGAAAGAGGCAATCCCACTAGCCCTAGAGTGGGTCTAGAAACAATCGAAACACGCAAAGCTATTAATTCCTAGTTACAAAAGATAGAATCGCGATAGATCGCTTACCGTGATTCCTTCGCTGCTGTTGTCGAAAAAGAAGTGGCGCTTCCATTCATAGCTGGACAGGTCACGATCCGTGAGCTTGTTGAATCCAGATACCTGTGCACATGCAAAGAAGAGAGATAACATGCAACGTAATATTTCACACTTTATAACTATCGATCAGTGAGAGAGGAACGAATGAAATTGCATTATATAATGGACAAACACAATTATGGAACCAATAGCAGAGTCAAGTATATTAAGATAAAAGAGAACGATTGTAACCGGTGCTCTAACGTCGTGATCTTCCTTCGACAGGATTCCAGCGGGACGTGTCTCACAAAGCTCATCAGGGATTTGACAAAACTCTCTCTTTCACAGGGTTCTCCTTAGCTCTGCTCTTGATTGTCACTCAGCTATAATTTCCTTCCCAAAAGTTCAGTTAGCTTGCAAATGGAGAGGGCAGGATTTTATAGAAGGAGAAGGAGAGGTTAGGATCCCTATAATCATGGGGGAGATTCCTATCTCTTAGGAAGGTTCCATGAGAGGTGGAAAACCACTTCCTAATCAGGAAGATCTGGAGCCAAACAGCCCAACCTCTTTTTAATGATTCGTTCTGAAGTTGTTAGAATCAAACTTTCGCCTTCTGTTGTTAAAAAGCATTCCTTAATAGGCTTGGCGAGGGCACAACATAGGCACAGAGCGCTAGCTGCCACGCCCACTAGTGTATATTTTCCCCATTGGCGCGAGGGATGAATTGGCTACTCGCGCCAATTCCAAAACATGGGTTTTAGGGTTTTCCAAAGGAAATGTTCTTGAGTAGAATTCTTGCCCTTATGCAGAAGGATGCCATCAAGGTGTTTTCAGGAAATTTTACTGTCCACAGGTCACGGGAACAATCCTCCAATGTACGGGACGAGGGATTGCATGGACGGTGACAAAATGTTGTGTAACTGATGCCCCCTAAAGCATGAGGTCCGAGATAGTGGGAGGGGTGAAATTCTTTATGAGAACGCGTCCAACTGAAAACACTGCCCTCAGAAGACCTGCGAATACAAATACAACTGATATCTCTGATACATGATATGTGGTATGGGCACAGCCATCCATAATAAAGTGTACAAAAACCGGGATCCAAGGTATGGACGCAGCCATCCAGTAAAATAAGGATCAATAAGTAGACTCAGGTATGGTCGTAGCCATCCAATCAAAAGAGTCATGTAATAAGTCATAATAATCCACAAAGAACCCGCAGCCTGGATTTAATCAGAAAAAATCCAGGGTCTTGCGCTCCATCTCGGCCCAAACAAAGTACAAGTTTGAGCATGCGAATATGTGAGTTGAAGTTGAACATGCAAGAACATCGTCCGATTACTAGCCAATGATGAAAATTGTTAACAGACGCGAGAGAAACCACCAATAATGAAAATGGCTCTCAAGGTACAAGAGGTACAATCCACAGAATGTGAATAGGGATCTAGCGTCAAACACCCGCAGAATCATCCGATTGAAGGCCAATAATGAAAACCTTGCGTTGAATGCGAAGAACCTGCCATTGAGGCATGCAGGCTCCAAGGTACCTAAAAGGAGTCTCTAGATCAATTTCCTGGATAATGAGCTGGAGTCGACAAGAAATGACCTTGTTCGAAGGTGGGCCATAATGTTTCCCACATCATCGACACAAGATGGAGGAACATGATGTTTGTGAATCAAGACCAACAGAGAATTAGAAGGAGGTTGAAAACTGCAGAGGAAAACTTATCTTGAACATATCGGTGGCACGACACTGGATTTGGCAGTATTTGACATCAAGGAATTTGAGGTCATGGTGACGTGGTAAAGAGAAAATGAGTGATCAAAAGAGATTACCCAAAACCATGAAGGTAAGTAGGTAACGAGATGAGATGTCCCCAACCCGACACGAATGCAGACAAGTGCCATGTTCAAGAGCGACATACTGCCGACACGACTATAATATTGTTTCCATTTTCCCCCGCCATTTCTGGTGAGTACCCCAATTATTTTTGGAAACAAGCTTGAAGGGGATAGCATGTGCTTGCGATATAAGTTTTTCCTTCGGAAAAATCCAACCTAGTACATTTTACGAGCCCTAGGAAGGAGGAACTCGAGTAACGTCATTACTACGGAGTCTGATGTCATCAGTTTTTAACGATTTTGACAAAGGAAGAACTCGACATCTTTTCATATTTAGAGAGTTTGAAAAGACAGCGGAAAATAAAACTCCAGTAGTCCCTTTTCGTAGGTAGGCCCACAGATCCGAAAAGGTAGAAAACTATGTCTGAGAGAACCTCCTAGTCGCGATAGGCTAGGTTATTCCTTTTTCATAAATAATCTATCCCAGCCCGAAAAAGGGGTAAATGTATACTGGGGAGATGTCGTTTCACAGCCAATTTAACGAGCTCAAAATGATAAGAGACTCGGCAATCTTTTCAGTTTTAGAGAGTCAGAAAAGAGCTGAAAGGTGACTCTAGTAGTGACTTTTTCGTGTTTTTACCGGGTCTGAAAAAAAGTATAAAATACAAATCGTCTCTTTGTCAACACCACGTGAAAAACCTGTTGCTGCACAAAAAGGCACGTGTAAAACATATTCGACGAAAATAATGTAAAAATATATCGACAAACATGTTTAAAAACCCATTTAGGACTTGAAAAAGCTATAAAAGACCAACAGTGGTAAAAAATATTTACTTTTCACTTTTAACCTCTTTGTAGAGCAACAGTGACCCTTTTGTGCTTTGATCTTCAGGCGATGAGTGTTACCAATCCGATGGACCAAATTGAATTCCGTCTGGTTCAGGTAAGAGCCAACCTCTTTGTCCATCTTTTAAGTTACATTTTACTGTATTTAACCATTTTTTGAGGTCCTTTAGGGAAGGATTTTCAAATTTTAGGGCTTCGCGGTTGGCGCGGGTCCTGGGCATGGACCCGCGCCAGCCCGCTCTGTTTTACACAGAGGTCGTGCCAGCTGGCGCGACTGTTATCCAAATAGCCACGCTAATGTCGCAACATAAAATCCAACTAAAATTTCTCAAAAGCAACCAATGAAATGTAATTTTGAATACCCAAGGAGGTTTATAACGTTCTTATGATTGATTGATGCAGGTATCCATAAAAAAGGATGGTCATTGAATGGAAAGAGAGAAAGCATAGCGAAGAGGATGAACTGGAAATGGGAAATGAGCATTGTATGAATGCTCTTCGAAATTGCAGGCTAAAAAAATTATTTCTGACGCCATGTCTCCGGGCTCAGCCCGAACTACTACAGTATCTCATCAGCATTTGGGATGAGGATGAGGAGAAATTTAAACTTCGAGACCAGGAACTTGAGCTCGAAGTATCAGATGTATACTTCATCACTAGACTGTCACACAGGGGTCCAATCCCTATTCTGACCAATACCAGGCCTTCAGGAGAAAACATGACAATGGTCATGAATAGGGTGTGCCCAAGGGCACGTAAAGGAACAAGGAGTGGGAAAGTAGACATTCAGACCATCCCCGATCTAGCACTGAGATTAGTGCTTCACACCATTATGCGGGCTGCGGGATCGCAGGCACCGCACGAGGCCACAAAGATGCAGCTACTGCTTGCATCGAAGTGTATGAACCCAACTATATTTGACTGGGCCACGGCAGTGACCATGAACATTAAACGGAAACTCACAAAATGAAAGCAGACCAAACTGAAACAGTTTGGATATGGGTCAATTCTGGTGTCATTCTTCCTGGAACGATTACCAATTTTCCAGCGCTAGGAGGCCATAGTCCCGAATCCACCTCTGAGAGAGCCACGGATGGCTCAATGGGCAGCATTGATGCCCAGGGCAGGGGGCAGCCCGTAGATGTCCTAACGGCCCGAGTTCTTTGACTGGCTCCAACGACAGTTGATCATCGTGGAGGACTGGCCCTATAGGGGCACCGATTTTACCGGAGACCCAGACCTTCCACTCCTAGAGGGAGAAGATTGGGACGAGGAGCTTGGTAAGACTCTTTTTAATTTTATGAGTTTTAAGATTTTTTGGTATACATGCATGTTCTAACAGCTAATCCTATATGTATGCAGATGTTGGCCCAGAGAGGCCCGCCGAAATTTCGCCAATAGTGAGGAGGACCCCTCTCGCTCATGACCCTCAAGGTGAGGGGGGCGAGGGGGACGAGCTAGTACAGAACCTAGAGGGGATCACTCCCGGAGTTCCGGATCATGCTCGTTTAGCTGATGTTCCCCTAACTTATCAGAGGCACACTGTAGGGGTGTCGAGTCGTCTCCACCGCTTACTGAGCCGGTTGGTGCGGGCAGTGACGTGCTACCACGAGCACCATGTCGATTAGTCACCTAGGCTTCCTATTTGCATATTTTTGAGAGACATGTCATCTCCGGATGTAACTAAAACAAACATGTATATTTTTTGTTTTATATGATGCACACATTGCAAACACTCGACATATATATATATATATATATATATATATATATATATATATATATATGGACCTTGTTTACATATGATAATGTTTTTACAAATTGCGTAAATGTCTATCTAATACCATGTTGGCTACTGCATCTGTTAGTGTATTCAATCGTCTTGGTATATGCTGATATGTGATGTAATCAAAATTTCTTTCAAGTAAACGAATACGTAGATACAGTCTTAAAATGCATGGGTTTATCACTAAATAATGACCATTGAGGTGTAAAACCACAAGCTATGAGTCCAGATGTACAAGTAACGCGCGAATGCCGAGGTTAACAGCCTCGTTTAATAATTCCAAAACGGCACTATATTCCATGACATTATTTGTAGCAGACCCTAGACAGACACCTTGTAAATTAACCAACTCACCAGCAGGATCGTAAATTACCCAGGCTGCCGAAGACAGGTTCCTCGTACTGCGGGAGGCACCATTTGCGAAACCGACATAAAGAGTAATAGACATCTGCACAATCAGGAAGACCCAATAAGTAGAAAAACGCTTACAAAGCACACCACACCACACATGCACAAAAATGAAAAATCACCTATGTACATATACTACGCAAGAATGATTCAAGCATAATATTTCTTCAGGTACAACCCATTTCTGGGTTGCGCCAAAGGAAGACCTTCATAATCGATCAGCTCATAAGCCCCATTTTTCAATACATGTTTAACAATATAGGGCCCATGCCACATAGGTTGGAATTTTCCTGCCCCAAGCTTGTCATGAGCTTGATCATACAAGAGGACGAGGTCCCCTTCGATAAAAAAGCGCGGAGAAACCGTTTGATCGAAATGAGCTTTAACCCGCTTTTTATGTGCCTCGATAACCAAAGCAGCCAAGCGGCGAGTTTTATCCAATATCTCAAGATATAGGAGACGTTCTTCCTCCAGTGAAGTGTCGGGCAGTAATTCCATAGCCAATTTTAGTGAAGGGATCTCACATTCAACCGGAAGAGTAGCTTCCTGACCATACACCAACTGAAATGGTGTGAATCCGGTTGCACTCTTCACTGACGTTCGGTAGGCCCAAAGAGCTAAAAACAACTGGAGATTCCAACTCGATTTGTGTATACCAATTGTTCATTGAAGCATCACGACAAGCACCTTGTTCATGGCTTCAACCTGGCCATTTACCTGAGGGTAATATGGCGTCGAGTTGTCGTGACGCAAGCCAACTTAGATGTCAGCTCTGCCATCATATAGTCCCGAAAATGAGAGCCATGATCAGTGACGATGGCTTGAGGAATGCCGAAACGAGTTATCACATGATTGAAAATGATCTGTGCAGCTATCTTACCGTCCGCATCCAGTGTAGGCATTGCTTCGGCCCACTTGGTGAAATAATCTATGGCAACGATGATATAAGCATGCCCCCCGACCGAGTGAGGGTTACACGTCATAAAATCAATGCCCCATTTGGCAAAAGGGCCCACGGTAATGACAAAATGTAATGGGAGAGGCGGCGCACGCATCTTGCATTGGAAGATCTGGCACACATGACACTTTCATACTGCAACAATACAGTCCTTAAATATAGATGGCCAGATATAGCCCACACGAAGGATCTTCTGTGCGGTAGCATAAACGGACATTGACCGCCACAAGCATGACTGTGACAGTCATTCAGAACTTTCTTAGCCTCTTCTAAGGTCAAACACTGGCGGAGTACAGAATCAACTCCAACACGATATAGGGTATCTCCGATAATGCGATATGGTTGCGATTGATGTCGAACACGGTGTCAAGCATCCTTTGTTAACTCGGACCGGAAGGTCCATGTCTGGAGGTACACGATGATATCACCGTACCATGGATCGAGAGTGCTGATTAAGAAGAGAGTTTCGTCCGGGATATGATCCTCGGATTGAGACGG
This sequence comes from Pinus albicaulis, assembly GCA_034641835.2. Classification (NCBI taxonomy): domain Eukaryota; kingdom Viridiplantae; phylum Streptophyta; class Pinopsida; order Pinales; family Pinaceae; genus Pinus; species Pinus albicaulis. Next base: position 745,146,088 of record CM076579.1, read on the forward strand.
AACAGAGTCGGTAGGGAGAGAAAAAATGAGATCAGCAAAAACCAGTGATTTCTTTGATTTGGCAGTAGTGAAATCCAAATCAAACTCTTGGAGGATCACAATCCATTTTGAGTACTTGTCCCCTAGCAATTGTCGAGACAAAATGTAAGTCATGGGGTTGCAGTCGGAAATCACGGTTACCGTGCGTAACAGGATGTAATGGCGAAACCATTGAATGGCCTGGACCGCGGCCAACGCCAACTTCTCGACGGGTGCATAATGCATTTCAGTGTTGAGGACGTTTCGAGATATGTAATAAATCACGTGTTCGTTAACATCATCGTCATCCTGCACCAGAACCATGGCAATTGTACTGAATTCGGCAGCTAAATAGAGGGTAAAGTCGTGATGATTTTTTAGAGGACATATTAATGGAGCGTTGATAAGCAACATCTTAAGGTTATCGAAAGATTGCTGAGAAATCTCATCCCAACAGAAAGGCACGTCCTGTTTTAGAAGTCGCATCAACCCTTTGGCTACCTCTGCATAGTTCGGGATAAAATGACGTAAGAAATTCGCTTTCCCTTGAAGACTCTGAAGCTGATGTAATGAGGATGGTGAGGGGAGATGAACAATAGCCTCAACCTTAAGAGGGTGAAGGCGAATTCCATCCTTAGAGACAATGAACCCTAAAAGTCGACGTAGAAGATGCACATGTGAGGATTAAGCCTGATGTTGTAACGTCTACAGTGGAGAAAAATTTGGTGGAGATGTTCCGAATGGTCTTTGTGTAGAGATGAATGAGCCGGAAGGTCATCCAGGTACGGCTGAACAACATTACGTATGTCGTGAAAGGCATAAGACATGGCACGCTGGAAGGTAGCCCCAGCGTTTTTCAAGTCGAAAGGGATTTTCTTATAGGCGAATGTTCCCCACGGACAGATAAAAGTGGTCTTATGTTGATCGGATGGGAGGATATTGATTTGATTATAACCTGAAAAGTCGTCCATAAGGGAAAATATCTCACTCCCTACACAATCGTCAATGATTTGATCGATAAAAGGGGTGGGATAGTTGTCCTTAGGGCAAGCCCGATTGATATCTCGATAATCAACATAGACTCGAATTGTACCCTGCTTCTTATCCACAGGGACAACATTGTAAACCCACTCTGTCAGAGGGATCGGATATATGAAACCCGATTTAAGAAGTTTCTCAACTTCAGCTTTTATAGCAGCGACTTTCCTAGGATGCACTAGACGCAGACGCTGGCGCACAGGCTTCGCACCGGGATAGGTGGGAATTTCGTGCACGAGGATACTGGGATCAATTCCAGGCATCTCTTCATAAGACCACACGAAAACATCATAGAATTCGCGGAAGAGACTAGTGTACACTTGAATCTCATCGGGAGAACAAGTGACTCCCACATGGATGATCTCGACAACCCCCGGTTTAACGGAGATGTCGATCGGCATCGTTTGGGTAATGTTACTCAGATTTCCCTCCGAGAAAATTTCGTGAGTCAATATTGGCGTTTGGAGCGGCAGAGAGGGAACCTGAGATGCAAAACACTCGAGACAATTAGACATTGCCCCCAGGCTAGGCATAAATGAGGAATGATGATACCCATTGCTCCACGACAAATCTTCGAGAGACATAGTCTCCACGATAGCTTCGTCAGACGGAAAAACTTCTGTCAAAGGATCAGGCGAACTGCATCGCCGAGCCAAGGGGATTGAGAATAAACATCAAGAGGCATGCTCAAAGGAGCATTATCAGCAGGAGGAGGATCTGATGCAGCAATGATCTCATAATAATTGATTTCAACCGGGGTCAGAGGCATCGATTCTCAAAAAGAGGCAACCTGTTCAGGAGAAGGGATGATCCATGGGTCATCTGACCTAGAGATCATATTGACTTGAACGATATGTGGTGGTGGAGGAGGAAAGACACCCATAAGGGTGGGATATTTGAAAATTATCGGTCCCACACTATCAAAAGGAGTAGGTATCTGATCCACATATGGGACATTGTTCTCGGATGACGAAGTAAAGAAGGATAACTGGTCTACAGTAACAATTTTTCCCTCATGCGAAATTTTCAACACGCGAAAGAGGGTGGACGGCATGCACAGCATAGCATGGGTCCAACTACGATCGAGCAGAAGATTATAGTTGAGTTTCGCATCAACAACTCGCGAGAACACCCAAGGGTTTCGATTCCCTTCCATCGAATGCCTCGAGGGAATTGGGAGATGAATTCAAGGCTGGAGAGCCAATGTCCTTCCAGTAGGCAGATGACATGACGCATGTGGATGCACCTTCATCCACAACGGCTCTATGGATATTGAGACCGTTAATACCGACTTGTATAATAAGCGCAATCTAATGTGGAAATCGGGGAACAAAATTTTCCAAGTCGAAAGAGAGAAGGCTAGAATCAGCAGGATCAATCCCGTCGATGGCAGATAATAACGCCTTCCGCTGAGATGGGAAACTCCGGATCACTTCCAACGCAGACATGGCAGATGGCGCCTGTGCCAAATCCTCAACAATGCTATAATGTTGGGCAGCATGGGCGTTCGGATTATAGGAAGATTTCCTGAGAACACCTTTAGAAGGTGGCCGCACAACGAGTTCGGGACTAGGCCTTTCAATCTCAAGTGAGCCAGATACAGGTTGGGGAGGAGGACCATCAGCGATCTCCTTCCCTGTCACCTGACGTGACCCAGCATAGTCTTTCGACCGAGTGGTGATAGAAACAGGTGCAGAGCCATTCATCATGAATACTTTAGAACCAAATGGCACAGATGGGGTAGGTTGCTCGACCATATGTGTTTCTTGAGACGGGAAGGGATTTTTGAGAATAGCAGGAGTTCCCTTTGTTCCCTTGGGCAATCTACTGACCTTGGCTCGTCATGGACAATCCTTGGTGTAGTGCTCTTCATCGCAGATTAAACAAGGATACTGGGGCTTACGCTGCGATCCGTCATTAGCACGAGGTTTAGCCAAATCTAGCTTCGGGGCATCGGATTTATCCTTGCCTTTGCCCTTATTTTTACCTTTGGAAGTCTTGTCCGCAGGATTGGCCTGAACGGTGTTGACTTCTGAGGACTTGCCAGAGTCCGGAGCAGGCTGAGAAGCAAAATCATTGGTCGAATTGGATTTTGGCTTCCCGGCGTTGGAAGATGAAGACTTGCGAGAAGTCTAAGAGACAGAAGCAATAACACCGTCTATTGATGGAGTAGCCGGTGCTTTAGAGGTCCCTGGTCGCGGGGCATCAGTCAAGATGTCGTATAACGTGCCCAATTGAGAGAACACTAAATCGAGGTATTGGGTGCGAGCAATGGCCTGTTCCTCGGTTACACATGCCCCCATAGCAATGTCCTGTGCAATCTTATTGACAAAGGAGGTAGTGAACCAGTGAGTCAGAAGTTGATCAGGGATGTCAAACTTGATCAGATGACAACGACGTCTCCATTCATGAATGTGATCTGAAATATGAGTAGCTTTGTCCTGTTTCATAAATGTCAGGAGATGCATCCCGACTTCGTAACGAACCGGTAAGTGGAAATGCGTCAGGAACGCCATAGCTAAAGTATTAAAATCTTGAAAAATACCACAGGATAGTTCTATGTACTATTTAGCAGCAGCGCCAGTGAGAGTGCGATGAAAAAGACGCAGACGAATCGAGTCATCCACCCAAGAATTCGAAGAACACCATAAATGGTATGTCATGACGTGTACTTGGGGGTATTCTCCAGATTTTCCCTCAAACTTAAGACAATCACTAGGCACCTTCATCGGAACCGGAGGCCAATATGGATTATGAAGAATCGGATCATTGGTCCATTTGGACACGTCTGGTAACTCCAACGTGGCGAGAAAAGGTAATTGAGGGTTAAAAGGCATGCCAAGTCCTCGATAAGGACCTGTACCTGTACTCCATCCTGGTTGAGCATAACTCTGCCCCCATTGGTTCCGTCCTGAAGGATTCTGACCATAGGGGGTATAAGCCGGATAATTGGGTTGATATGGCGGCTGAAAACCATGATACGGGGGTTGATAACCAGGGTACTGATTCTGAGTATACATGGGCCCCGATTGAGCAGTGTAAGTATTTTTCTGTGGAGTATAAGTATAGCTGTTGAGGGTAATAACCAGAACCTTTAGGTGGGTTGTAAAATGGTCGAGACTGACCTTGAGGGTAATGTCCGCCTTGGGGTCGAATGGGCTGCTGGTAAGTGGGGCCCTGCTGAGTCGAATAAGTCGGGCACATAGGTGGATTTGGCTATGGCATAGAATAGATCGGTGACTGAGCAGGGTTAACAGGTTGTGCAGGTTGCCCTGGTTGAACAGGTTGACCTGGGACAGGACCATAAGATGGCCCTGGCTGTGCAACATTTTGACCAATGGGAAAATGAGGCTGTTGAGGTTGCACCAAAGGTTGAGAAGGATGGGTTTTCCCCCCAGGATCGTATGAAGGTCCAGGTTGATACACCGGTTGCCCTGTCGGTCCTTGAGGTTTCCCTGGTCGGACCACAAGGTGAGGCTGTAGAGGTTGACCTTAAGGATTGTAAGACTACCCTTGCGGGCCGTAAAATAATCCCTGCTGGACCGAAGGTTTTCCCTATAGGGGTTTCCCTTGCGGGTCGTATGCATACCCTGGTTGGGCCGAAGGTTGTCCCTGGAAGGGTTTTCCTTGTGGGCCAGAAGCATATCCTTGCTGAAACAAAGGTTGTCCCTGAAAGGGTTGTCCTTGTTGGTTAGAAGGTTGCATAAGCAGGGTGGGTATAAAACCGTTAATATACTGAGAAGCCTCAGGAGAAGGAAAAAGAAAGGGGTTGCCATGCTCATCATATTGAAATGGAAATGAATAGATCAGGGTACCATCCGCTCCATAATGAGAAAAGTAACGACGATTAAAATCCTGAGATGACTGATCAACCTGGGAGATCGTTCGTTGTAAAGTCATCCGATACTCCTCGGGAGCAAGGTTCTTAGGAATGGCAGAAGCTATATAAACGTCTTTAGGAACTTATGAGGTCCCAGTTGACTGAGTGGTGAAAACAGGTGTAGACGCAGCCATGCAGACAGTAGGTCTAACAGGTACTGACGTGACAAAAGGAGATGTCGTGAGAGGTGTCAATGGCGACATCTCTAACAAGGGAATGGTTGGTTCTGTGGACGGAGTCGACATTCCCATAGAGGCAATAACAACCATGACCTGACTTAAAGACCTATATCCAGCTGGGAGCGATGGACCAGGTGAAGACAGAACAGATGGTTCAGGAATGTCTTCGGGAAAAAGCTGGTAGTCTTCACCAGGAGTAGGAATTCCCTCCCTAGGAATAGGACTGGATGAGTCCATATCTGACCCTGTCATAAGATATTCTAAAAGACGATGGGGACTAGGAGGTACGACAACAGCCAAAAATGGTGATCCTGATGTAAGAGGAGGGAAGTGTTCCCCAACTCCAAATCCAAACCAAGCGTTGGACAAGGGCTAATTGAACTCAACTGGTCCTCCAAAGGGAAGCTCAGATATAATCGGTCCCCCAAAGGGAAGCTCGAATACAGCGGGCTGCTGATGCTCAGCAGAGGACTAAGAGACTTCTGATGAATCGTCTGTATAAGGACTACCAGTAGACGAAACTGATGGTTCCACCACGGTGACTATATCAAAAAGAGGAAGAGATCAAAAATAAAGACACACGGGCAAAAACCAAGGCAAACAAAAACAGGCCGAAAAAATCAATCTCTAAATGGGCATGTGATCGTAGGTGATTAATTTTACCACATTGAAACTGGAAATTTTACTATTTCATGTTTTAAGAGTCTAGAAACGAGTAAAAGATGACTCTATCACTTTCATTTTGGAAACAAGCGTGAAAGGACAAGCGCTTGATGATGTTTTCAAATTTAGGGAGTCAATAAGGATCAAAATGACTGCTCTGGTAATTTAGGTAAATGGGTGTACCAGATATCCGTGAACTTCCATATACACCTTGGTAAAAATGAAAGAGAAATCAACCAAGGACTTAACGTACGTGCAGGTAATCTCTCTGAATGCTGTGTCCGGTGTATCACGGGTAAAAGGCGGTAGACTCGACTTCCTATGGATAAAGGATTTGCAACCTAATGGGGTCTCCCTTTATATACACGACGGTACGGGGAGCACAAGTCCGTACTAGCGCTGTCTATAGCCAGATGGCGAGCAACAACTACTAGGCTTAAAGACGCTAGAACACGTCTCTACCTTAGACTACTAGATGTTCCGTTAAGTTTCAATGCTGCCTTAGGTTAATTCAGTAAATTTTAAAGTTGATCTTCAATTTACGTTTTAATTTCAAGGCCCTATCGAATGTTAGATCTCATAAAACCTCTAGATGCAAACTACATGCCACAAAATATCATTCCATTCAATGAAGAGCTATCTACGGGAGAGTTGAGAGCTTTCAAATGATAGCGAAATGAACACACAAACACATCCACTACCGATTTCAATGCAAGCTAATGAAACTAGAAAACTCCTCTCTAGAATTATACAACACTAGTAATGTGAAAGAGTTTTCAATTTTCACTATGCCAATAAAAAATGAAAAAGTTTTTTTTTTTGTATTTTTCAATATATTAGAGCAAATGCACTAAATAAATGAAAAACTAATGAAAACATCAATTTGAGAATGATAGAGAGAGAGAGCTGAAACAAAACAATTTCACTCAACTCAAACAAGCACAATCAAGACTCAAACTGATGACTAAATCCCTCAAAGCGAAGAAGAATCTCGAAAGAGACTCAAACAAGCCGTGTGATCTAGGCTTGGAGCAACACAAAGCGAAACTGAATGAAAGAGAGGACAATAACTCAATAAACGCAGTGACTCAATTGGATTCAACAAGATGAATGCAAAGAAGCAGAAACAAAGTTGACCGGGAAAGTAAAGACCCAAAACTCCCCACGGGAGGCTCAACACACTAAAGCACCTAGAAGCCCTAGGGCTAAAAAGAAAAATTGACAGAAAAGGAAAAAAATCGAAGGACAAGGGCTAAACACAGTAAAAAATGACTTCAAAGCACTCAAACAATCATAAAAAACAAACCAGGACCAAAACTCAAGCTCAGAGAGTCCAAAAGTAGGCAAACCCTAAAACCAAGCAGGGTTGGCGCGCCTGTCTAGCTGTAATCTGCGCCAAACAGGGGATGGCGTGAGTGCCTAACTAGCAACTCGCGCCCTTCGGCGCAACCGTTAGAGGGATAACCGCTCCAACTAGGTTTACCCTAGAAAATTATGAAAATGAACTAACCGAGCCTAGATCTGGTCTTCTGGGGGCTGAACAGGGTTTTAACACCAAGGAAGGTGAACCAGAAAAGCAGACTAATCAAACAAAAAGCCAAAAAACAACCCAATGGAGGAAGGACCAACTCCCACTGATCCCCAGTGGAGTCGCCAAATTGTTGTGGAGGTAAATCCCCTCTGCGGACAGAGTCGATCCCACTAGCCCTAGAGTGGGTCTAGCAACAATCGAAACACGCAAAGCTATTGATTCCTAGTTACAAAAGATAGAATCGCGATAGATCGCTTACCGTGATTCCTTCATTGCTGTTGTCGAAAAAGAAGTGGTGCTTTCGTTCCTAGCTGGACAGGTCACGATCCGTGAGCTTGCTGCATCCAGATACCTGTGCACATGCAAAGAAGAGAGACAACATGCAACGTAATATTTCACACCTTATAACTATCGATTAGTCATTGAGGAACGAATGAAATTGTATTATATAATGGACAAACATTATCATGGAACCAATAGCAAAGTCATGTATATTAAGATACGAGAGAACGATTACAACTGGTGCTCTGACGTCGTGATCTTCCTTCGACAGGATTCCAACGGGACGTGTCTCACAAAGCTCGTCAGGGATTTGACAAAACTCTCTCTCTCACAGGGTTCTCCTTAGCTCTGCTCTTGATTGTCACTCAGATATAATTTCCTTCCCAAAAGTTCAACTAGCTTGCAAATGGAGAGGGCATGCTTTAATAGAAGGAGAAGGAGAGGTTAGGATCCCTATAATCATGGGGGAGAGTCCTATCTCTTAGGAAGGTTCCATGAGAGGTGGAAAACCACTTCCTAATCAGGGAGATTCGTAGCGAAACAGCCCAACCTCTTTTTGATGATTCATTCTGAAGTTGTTAGAACCAAAATTCCACCTTCTATTGTTAAAAAACATTCCTTAATAGGCTTGGCATGAGCACAACATAGGGACAGAGCACCAGCTGGCGCGCCCACTAGTGTATATTTTCCCCATTGGCAGGAGGGATGAACTGCTACTCGCGCCAATGCCAAAACATGGGTTTTAGGGCTTTCCAGAGGAAATGTTCTTGAGGAGAATTCTTGCCCTTATGCAAAAGGATGCCATCAAGATGTTTTCAGGACATTTTACCGTCCACATGTCACGGGAATATTCCTCCAATGTACGGGACGAGGGATTTCAGGGACGGTGACAAAATGCTGTGTAGCAGCTTCATCCCATACAATGCTCTTTTGAGCCTGCACACACGCAACTGAATGTTGAAAATTTTGAAACCTTCAGGTTGTTCAATGTACACCTCTTCCTCAATAATCCCATTGAGAAACACAGTTTTCACATCCATCTGATGAATGTGCTAGCCCATCTACGCTGAGAGTGCAAGGATGGATCTTATGGAAGAGTACCTTGCAACAGGTGCAAAAGTATCATCACATCTATCCCCTTGATATTGAGAATCCTCAGGCCACAAATCTGGCCTTGTATTTCTCCACACTCCCATCAGCATCTTGCTTTACCTTGTAGATCCATCTCGATCCAACCACTGATTTGTCGACCGATCTTGGGACTATCTCCCATGCACTGTTCCCTACAATGGAGTCACACTTCTCCACCACTGCATAGGCCCAAGTTGGCCTCTACACTTCTTCTTGAAAGGAATATGGTTTAGTTACAATACATTTTCTCATAAGAGCCATGTATCCAGTAAATTGTTCAGGAGACTGTCTCTGTCTGCGCTGTGAAGTAGGGGCTCCTACATTCTCTGCAACATTAAGTCTCAGCCTATCAGTTTCCGTGGTGTGCCTTTTTCCATTTCTGATGGATGGCTTTGCATGAGTGTTTTCCTCTGCTCCATGAACCTCCTCACGTGGTTAATCCACATCTTGAGACTCGTCCTTTGGAACCAACAGTCCCTCCTCTGCATGAAAGTCCAACTACCTCTCAAGGGACAACTGCATGGCTTTCTCCTCATCAAATTTGATATCCCGTCGCACAACAGTCATTCTGCTATTTGGAAAATACACACGATAATTATGGGGTGTTTCAGTGTGCCCCAGAAAAATCCCAACCTCAGTTGTTGGTTCCCGATTCTTCCTGACATCCTTGGTCACATGCACATAAACATATGAGCCAAAAATCTTAAATTGTGAAACATCAGGTTTCTTACCAGTGAAAGCCTCTTCAAGTGTACTCATGCTAAGTACTCTATGAGGACAACGATTTTGCACATGTACCGTTGTATTGCATGCTTCCACCCGCAGATGCATCGGTAGGTCTTGGTCATGCAACATCGCTCGTGTTGCACCCACAATAGCTATGTTCTTCCTCTCCGCGACCCCATTATATTATGGGTTATGAGGCGCTATGAGTTCTCTTCGAATTCCTTCTTCGTTGCAGAATTTCTTGAATTTTTTAGAGATGTATTCTCCACCATTATCGCTCCTAAGAGACTTCACTTCCTTCCCTGAATCTTTCTCCACCAGTGCTTCAAACTCACAGAACTTAGATAATGTTTGATCTTTCTTCTGCATGAAGAAGATCTAGCACTTACGAGAAAAGTCATCAACAAAGATTACATAGAACTTATGTTTTGCTGTTGAAGCAACCGAGAAAGGACAACACACGTCTGTGTGAACTCTCTCAAGGATCCCTGAAGCTCGGTTTTCCTTCTCATGAAAGGTGGCCTTTACATATTTTCCTATAGTACATCCCTTGCACGTGTCTAACTGCGCAAATGTACCCCTAGGAAGACCAGTAGAAATATGTTGCATGACTTTCAAGGCTCAATGATCCAGGTGGATATTGGTGGCCACTTGCCTATTCCATTTAGGGCCCCACCATTATCTCTTTATGTTTTTCAGTTTCGTCACAACTTACTATTTTTAGCAGTTTTTTGAGTCCTGAACTTCCGGAGTCGTTTTGAGGCCCTAAACGATGTTTTTTGGGCATCCTTTTTTTGGGCGCATTTTATTTTGTTCCAGAATCTACATTCACGGTCAGCAGTTGTATTCCTCAAATAGATCTTTCTAATGATGTATCATGTGCATCAAACGGAGATAGTATGCCAAAGTTACAACCCCGGGAAGTTGATGTACCAATTTACCTTGACGGGGCCCATATTATGGCATTTCATCTCCTAGGGTTAGGTTTTTGGATGTTTAGGTTTTTCCATTGTTTCTCGATAATATATAGGCCTTCGAGCCTCATTGTAACACAGAGTTCAGAGGCCTGTAGCCGCCGCATCTCTTCTCAGAGATAAGATACCAGCGCCCTAGCTAGTTTATTTCCATTATGTCTACAAGCAAATTTCAGTTCTTTGATATTAATGAAATGAAGTCTTATTTCCACTGCATCTTTGTATTTATGGTTATATGTGTGGATTCTATTGTGTTCCTACATAAATCTAGATCAGTGGTATCAGAGCAGTCTGATTTTTCTCGATCCTTCTTTGCATGTCGCCAATGAGGTCGGGGTATAAGGAGTTAGGGCTCGATCTGGTTGAACCTTTACAAGATCAACCTCACAAACCCCGACGGCTGCCCATGGGGGATGAAAAGAAAGACGAGGGAGCAAGAGATCATATCAAAATATTGCTCGAGGAAGCCCTCGAAAAACAATGGAACACGATGATGGATAACTTTGCCCATATCCTTCAACTACTACCCACCGGTGGCGCATCTGCATCCAGCAGCCACTCTGGAGGCGTGGCTCCCTTTAAGGTACAAGTAAAATTTGAAATTTCCATATTTGAGGGTTAAATAGATGCAGATGTCATATATAGATGGTTAAATCTATTAGAAGGATATTTCTCAGTTCATGAATTTTCCGACCGGGAGAATATTATTTTTGCACTCCTCAAAGCTACCCCCCATGTCAAGGACTGGTGGGAAACCTACTGTTAGAAAAAAGGATGAGACAGAACCCTCTTTGTTTTCAGCCGTACCCACTTGGGATTATTTCTGAGACGCCATCAAGGAACAATACTATCCCGTGGGGAGCTATGAGGACAAGTACATACAATGGACCACGCCGCAGCAACAAAGGGATCAAGATGTGCATGAGCTGATGAATCTGTTCCATACCCTATGCAAAAAGTTGGGTATCAAAGATTCAGAGAAACATTTGGTGCTAAAGTATCGTAGTTGTCTGCACAGATACATTCAGGAGGAAATGGAGTTCCTCGACATCTCCCCGCTTGGTATGGCATACCGGTATGCTGCCAAGATTGAGCATAAATTCAAACAAAAGAAGCAAGACTTTGGATCTGCGAATCAAAAGCAAGGGAAAGGTGCCCCCAAACTGCAAAACAAATGACAAATCCAAGGCATGGCATCCCAAGACAACCTGCCAAAGCTGCAAGCAAAGAACAACACCATGAAGCCAAAGAAGTACATAGGAAAGTGGCATGAGTTCCATAAGAGCTCCACTCACAACACAAGTGAATGTCGGGCTAGCAGTCATTGGTGGCCGAGATGAGGGCTTCTGAATCAGATGCATGCTCCGACTCTAAATCAAAACCTGATAAGGGGAATGACAAAGGGAAATAGATTATTGACGCGGAGCCCAACGCCATTGTTGCCACTGCGAAGATCCAGAAGGAGGAACCAGAAGATCCAGAGGAGGAGGAGCATCTCTTCCACTCCTATATGTGGGTAAAGGGTTCCCCGCTACAGTTCATTGTCGACAATGGGAGCCAAAAAAACCTCATTTCAATAGACGCTGTGAAGTAGTTGGGCTTTCTGACCATAGCACACCCACAACCATACACCATTGGGTGGCTTCACCAAGGATGATATCTTCGCATCAACGAGTAGTGCTGCATTCCCTACAACATCAAGCCCTTCACAGATGACGTATTATGTGACATTGCTCCTCTTGATGTTTGTGATGTATTATTAGGCCAACCATACTTGTGGAAGTGATATGATATGTATGAGCCCCGGCCTTGCGCTGTTATTGTTACTTTGGGAAATAAGTTGTACAGGATACCAGAGGTACCACCGCCCGTCGCTATCTATTTGGTTACTACAAAACAATGCAGTAAGCCTATTTCCAAAACCAGGAAAATTGTTTTCCTGATGATCCGCCCTAGGGAAAGAAGAAGACTGTGGCCACGACTACTAAACAGGGCTCCTCTTCACGACGACAACAAATGGACAAGGTTGTGGAGGAGTACGAGGACATGTTCACCTCACCCATAGGGGTGCCTCTGCACTGTTAGGTCAAGCACCCCATTGATCTGACCCCAGGTGTGCCTCTACCCAATGGACCGATCTATCAGCACTCTGTTATGGAGAACGATGAAATCAATAGGTAGATTCAGGAGCTGCTGTAGAAAGGTCACATTCGGTTGAGTTCATCACCCTGTGGGAGCCCGATCATGTTGGTAAAGAAGAAGGATGGGACTTGGAGACTCTGTATTGACTATCAGGCGCTGAACAAGATCACTATTCAGAATAGGTACCCGATCCCATGGATTGATGACCTTCTGGACCAACTCAAAGGGGCAAAATATTTCAGCAAGATTGACTTAAATTTTGGGTATCACCAGGTACCAATCGAACCCTCCGATGTGTGGAAGACTGCCTGCGAAGCCAAGGAGGGCCTTTTCGAATGGCTGGTCATGCCTTTCGGGTTGACGAATGCTCCCGCAACCTTCATGACATTGATGGACGACATCTTGCAGCCATTCACCAACTCATTTGTAGTGGTGTACTTGGATGACATTATGATCTTCAGCCAGACCTGGGAAGAGCACCTCCACCACATCCGACAAGTCCTCCAAACACTGCAACAACACAAGTTGTGTGCCAATTTGGAGAAGTGCACTTTTGGCATGACCCAGGTTCAATATTTGGGGTACATTATTGATGAAAGGGGGGTGCATGTGGATCCAACCAAGATCCAAGTCATTCGGGATTGGCCAGCCCCAACCACTCTAACAGAGCTTCGCAGCTTTTTGGGGCTTGCTAATTTCTACCGCAGGTTCGTGTTGGGATTCTCTCATATCACTTGGCCCTTGAGTCAAGTCACCAAGGGAGGAGCGAAAGCAAAATTCTTTTGGTCGGAATCTCAACAAAATGCATTCGTAGAATTGAAACATCGCCTCTATTCTGCCCCAGTGCTCACATTACCGGACTTGCAACAACCATTTGAGATTGATACGGATGCCTTTGACTATGCTAATTGGGCAGTTCTTACTCAATAGGGACATCCAATGGCATATCACAATGAGACAATGTCCAGCACATTTCGTAAGTATCCCACTTATGAAAAAGAAATGTATTCCATTATGCAAGCTTGTCGACAATGGAAGCATTACATTTTGGGGAAAGAAACAATCATCCACACAGACCACCGACCCCTGCAGTTCATACAGACACAAGGGAAGTTGCAGAACGATTGCCATCAGAAGTGGTACACATATCTACAACAGTTTCGTTTGAACATCAAGTACAAGAAGGGTAACACCAATAATGTTGCAAACTGCCTTAGTTGACCACCGATCATGGCTTTAACCACCGTTCTCAACTCTTGTGGGCACGAGACTTTTGATTGGTCATTTCTCTACAAGAGCGATCCATAATTCGGTCACACATACAAGGCAATCTTGGGGGGTACGAAAGTTCCAAATTTTCACCTCCAAGATGGATTGTTATGTCACCTGGGACACCTTTGTGTTCCTTCAAGCGAGCGTGCAAAGATGATATGGGAAGCACACTACAGTCGAGTCGCTGGGCATTTCGAGGTCGAGAAAACAGTGGCAATACTGCAGAAGTATTTCTATTGGCTGAACCTTCGACATGATGTTGGGAAGTACATCAGATCCTGCACTGCTTGCACCATTTCCAAACCGACCATCAAGAAGTAAGGCCTCTATACTCCGCTACCTACCCATAGTCGACCTTGGGAATCCATCTCCATGGATTACATGTCGGGGCTTCCTTCTACTATGCATGGAAACGACTATGTTTTCGTGGTCATCGACAGATTCTCGAAGATGGCCATTATGGCAACCTACAAGAAGAATATCACAGCAGAAGCCACTTCTAAACTCTTCTTTGAATGAGTGTGGGTGCACTTTGGGATCCCATAGTCTATCATCTCAGCTCGGGGCAGGAGGTTCCTCAGCACATTTTGGTCCAGCCTTTGGTCGATGCTGGACACCAAGCTCACCAAGTCCACAGCTTTCCATCCCCAAACTGGTGGCCAGACAGAGGTTGTCAACAGGATGGTTGTACACATTTTGCGCATGTACAATTCAAATCATACACGCACATGGGATGAGAGCCTCCCCTATGTACAACACAGTTATAACCGGGCTCTCCACAACTCAACTGGCCACAGCCCCTTTCATGTGGGCTTGGGATTCCAGCCACTATGTCCCATTGACATAACCATGTCATTTGCGACTACTCAGGCCGATTCGGCTCATGTCCAGTATGAAGCTGACAAAGCGAACAACTTCATCGAGCGCATTCAGCACATCCGCCAATAGGTTCATGACATATTAGACAAAGCCAATGCTAAGTACAAGCAACGACATGATTAACATCGAGTGCCACACAACTTCCAGGTGGGTGACAAAGTGTGGCTACATTTGCAGAAGGAGCGCCTCACTGGACCCCAACGCAAGCTTCGCCTGCTCCGATATTGATCATACACTATCACCAAGGCTGTAGGGAACAATGCCTTTGAGCTTAGTATTCCACCATTCCTTGGTCTGCACCCAGTATTCAATGTGGACCGCCTTCGTCCCTACTTCCCACCTCTACTGGACACCTCTGACATTGCAGAACAACTCACACCAACACAGTTAATCCCAGAATGCATGGAACATGCCACCACAGATTGTATCATGGACATACAAATCAAGAACACTCGCAAACAGAAGATCCAACTGTATCGGGTTGTCAAAGCTGGCCAACTCTTGCACCAAGGCAAGTGGTTCACTAGGGACCAATTTCAACAGAAGTTTCCTCATCTCATGGAGGACCTCAACGCAATGGGGACCATTACTTCCTAAGGGGGGAGGAATGATCCAGGTGGATTATGGTGGCTACCCACCTATTCCACTTGGGGCCCCACCATTGTCTCTTTCAGTTTTTCAGTTTCGTCACAACTTACTGTTTTTAGCAGTTTTTCGGGTCCTGAAATTCCGACGAATATGATTATGTTCTGGAATCTACATTCGCGGTTAGAAATTGTAGTCCTTTGATAGATCTTTCTAACGATGTATCATGTGCGTCAAACGGAGATAGTATGCCAAAGTTACGACCGTGAGAAATTGATGTACCAATTTACCTCGACGGGGCCCATATTCTAGTGTTTCATGTCCTAGGGTTAGGTTTTTGGATGTATAGGGTTTTCCATTGTTTCTCAATAATATATAAGCCTTCAAGCCTCATTGTAACACAGAGTTAAAAGGCCTGTAGCCACCATATCTCTTCTTAGAGATAAGCTACCAACGCCTTAGCTAGTTTATTTCCATTCTGTCTGTAAGCAAATTTTAGTTCTTTGTTATTAATGAAATGAAGTGTTATTTCCAATGCATCTTTGTATTTATGGTTATATGTGCATTTTATTGCGTTCCTACATAAATCCAGATCACTCCATGGTGAAGATGGCCCAATCACCTGTGCCATAATTAACCCTCATCCCGACTCACCACTTAATCTGCCTTGCCCATCATTGCTGCGCAGCCATCTACCTCCAGCTTGTAGAGATTCTTAACTCGAATCCCTATCCTCTTGGCTTGACTTGTTGTGAAAGCTTTTCCATTGCTAAAAACAACATCATAGCCTCTATCCTCCAACATTGCGACTAAGACCAAATTTTTATTTTGACCTGGTACATGCATCACATCTTTTAATTGAAATGGTTTATCTGACTCCCTCTGAAAGGTAATGGTACCGATCCCAGTAGCACTGTACCATCCGTCGTCGCCCATTTCAATATGCATCTGGAGATCTTTCTCGTCCAAGTCACTAAAAAGTTCCTTATCTCCCGTCATGTGAAAGGAAGCGCCACTATCCAAATACCACACAGTTCCAAATGTATTGGAGACCATGCATGCAATAAATGAGATGTCAAGCTCAAATTGCGAGGGGACGGCCTTGCCAGCTGCAGATCCAATAACCTTCTTGTTCTTCTTCTTTTGTGGACAGTTAGTAGCAAAATGCCCAGCTCGTGACAGTAAAAACACTTCACCTTGAACATGGCATCCAAAGCACAATCCTCTTCATCCTCATTCTTAGATGAAGATCCATCTCTGGTGTTCCGTTTGAACTCCTCCTGCACCAAATCCGACCACAATCGTTCCTTATCTGGGAATTTTTCCCTTCCATTGACAGAGTCTTGATAACTGTGCCAACTCTTGGGAAGTCCTAGGAGAGCCAAGCTCACCAAATCATCATCAGCAACTGTTATTCCAACTCTCCCCAGTTCATCCCGACATTGGACAAGCTTTGTTAGATATTTTGGAATGGTGTTGCCCTTTTCCATCTTGATCTTCCTGGATTTATCTTTGAGCACCAATTTCCTTGGTCGCTATTGCTTTGGAATAGATCCATCAAAGCCTTCCACATTGCATATGGTGTGGCTTTCCCATGGAGGCTTGAGACAATGTGGTCTCGTACTCCCTCCAACAGGATCCTCCACACCTTTGCCACTTTCTTTTGCCATGCATCAATATTTGCAGCATCTGCACCATTGGGTTTAGGAACATCTTTATCAATGAATTCCTTCAAGCCTTTGTCTTCGAGTACTGCCTCCATCCCATCCTTCCAAGAAATATAGTTCAAGTTGCCCTCGAGTGCATCCTCTAACCTCAGGCCATTGAAAGCCATTTCGATCTTGAATTAGCTGTAGCACCAAGAAAGTATTTCTGCAAATTTGAATTCTATCTAGTCACAAACTCAGCTCCTGCTTCACTTATGCAATTTCCTATGCTCTGATACCATGTAGAAATTATACAACATGCATGTATATCTTGGATTCACCCTACAAAACTGCCTCAGTTCAGCTATGATAGCCTGAAACTGGGCTTGAAGGTCAAGCTTTATCCTGATACTGAACTGCCCATATAGGGAAACCAGTTCTATAAAAACAGTTGCACCGCCCTTGTATAGGGAAACCGGTGTAGTAGTTATAACATTTGTCATGAGAAAACAACAGAAAGATAACACTATCGATAACAAAAACCAGTATGCTGCAGTGGATAATAAAAAACCAGTATCTCTACCAAAGTAAACTAGTTCAGAGACCATACTGCGCCATGTCATAGTATAGTCAATTGGAGTTGATGGGAGAGGGTTGCTCCTCCTCAATGGGGCATCCGAAGTCGTCCCCGGGATCTTCAGCATCAGCATCCGCATGTTGAGCTCCTGCGCTTTGAACAGCATCCGCTTCCACCTGCATAGAGAATAGGCCCAAGGAGGGCGTTGCATTGACGGTGGGCTCGCCGATTTCGGCACGGGGAGTTACAGCAGAGTTGGGGCGAGGGTCAAAGGGGGCGGGATAGGGATCAAGAGAAGCGGGAGGGGATTCATGCCAGGGAGGAGAACGAAGAGTAGCATCTTCTCGCAGGGTAATGGTGATAAAGGCCGTAATGGAGGGGCGATTAAAAGCACTGTTAAAATGCAGCTCCGCTCTCTGCGTGGTTTGACGAATGAAATGGCTACCAGAGGGTTGAGGGGCAACAGAGGCAACGTTTCGAGGCGCTTCATGAGGAGGAGAGGCAGGCGGATGAACATGGGTAGGGCCAGAGGGACAGTTAGAGGTTTGTTGACTGGAAGAGGGCCGATCACCTACAGAGCCGCCGCGAGTGCCTCCTCGACGGCAAGTCATGCGCTGTCTGAGTCTTGGCATGGCCGACTCGACTTCGTGAACCTGGAAAAGAGCCGGAGCACAGAGCGAGCCAGAAGGAAGCTGAGGAACGATGTTCGCTGGACAGAAGGCGCTATGAGAGAAATGCGCACCAGGAAGAGTTTCAAGGCAGTTATAAAGCGGGCATCGACGGCCAGTATGTGTGCGAGCACTGGGCTCTGCACAGTGCACGGGCAAGCACCGCCAAGGGGATCCAAACACCTGCGCGAGGAGTCAGAGAGCTCTGCAAAAACCGAATTCGCGTCCATAATGCAACTACCAGGCATACCAGGGATGATGAAGCGTCGTCGCGAAGGGGTATTAACTGTGCTTGCAGGCGAAATGAATGCCAACTTAATGGCGCCGTGGAGGGCCATGTGGTCACCACACGCCATGCAACTTGGGAGTTGGCCGGGGGCGGTTGTCCCATCGAGCCTACTATACATCCGCATCCGGAATACAATGTACTAAAGTTAAATACTGAATCGCTTCTAAAAATCTTTTGCAGAATTAAAAACATAATCGCTAATCACATGAACATGAAGAAAGATCAATCACACACAACACAAATAATTTCCCGGGGAAAGCTTACAACTAAAAACCCCACTATATTCTATTGTATATTAAGCATGGATCATGAAAAAATTACATACAAGATTCTTCTCACAAGAGCCCTCCAATACTCAACTAATTGTCTCACATTGTCTTATGAAAAATTGACCAACACAGCCAATTCTCAGCCTCCAGACAACCTGACTTGCTTGCGCTATCCTTGATGGTAAACATCCCTAAAATATAGGAATTATTGTCTGCCTTGAATGTGCAAGTATCATGGGCACCCCAATGGGTGTTTGGTTGCAAGTGTGCAAGCTAACAATCCTACAACTGATAGTCAACTTCCCTTTCACCTAGAACTCAACTGGGTCTCCACTGGATTTGACATGCATGCAGCTAATAATAGTAAATCCTCAGTTGCATGTGAGATCACTGATTGTGAATTAATTAATATTTGATTCACTTGATCTCTCATTAGTGTATCTTCAATTACAACTAGCACAACTGAGTTTAACTCACTTAACCGAGTTAAATTGTTAACAACTTGCACCAGCTCATGCACAATTGCACTTCGAACTCTGTTATAACTAGAATTACTCTACATGCCTCAACAACAACCTCTAACTCGAAATCCACTAGCTAACTGAATTTATCACTTTCAGTTAACTCATTCAAGTCCACATTGAGAATAGATTACAGTTTAGTGTCCATCTTATTTAAGGGATAACCAAAATAGACATGCACCCAAAAATAGCATTATGGGCCCCACCCTAGTCTGGGTGCTTAATGCAACCAAGTGCTTAATGCAACCATGTGCTTAATGCACTAGGCATGGGTGCTGAATTTTCTTGTTGAATCTCAACACTTTGGTATTATGTTGCCCTTCTCCATCTTGATTTTCCGAAGCTTTTCCTTTAGTACCAACTTTATGTGGTCACTGTTGTTTTGAAACAAGTCTGTCAAGGCCTTCCACATTGCATATGGAGTCTCTTTTCCATGGAGGTTTGAGACAATATGATCTTGAACTCCTTCCAGTAGGATCCTTCTTGCCTTTTCCACACATTTCTTCCAGTTCGCCAGATCCTAAGCATCAACTATTGGAGGCTTAGGAATATCACTGTCTATGAATTCCTTCAACCTGTTATCTTCCAACACTGCCTCCATCTTGTCCTTCCAATATATGTAATTTGAGCTGCCCTCAAGGGCATACTCAAGTCTCAATCCATAGAATGACATCCTGTTGACCTTGAAGAATGATACTACAAATTCGATTCACCAACAAAGACAAACTCATATTCTTCTATTCTATAATGATTTCAACTCTGATACCATGTAGAAATTCCTTGTAGATTTAATCTGCTAATTGTAATTTGCTAAAACAATAGGCTTGAATCAGAGACGAATTTAAACGATCTAGAAATCATGAAGCATGCAAGAGAAAGAATTCAATCAACACATTACACATTGATTTTCTGGGGAAAGCCACAACTAAAAACCCCACTATCTTTACATTGCATTAGTCAGCAAATATGAGAAGATTACAATGCTTTTCTCATGCCGAAGCAACCTCTGCACTATCTCTATTTGTCTCGCTGCTTCTTAGACAAGCCTAGGCCAATACTTAACCAAATTTTGGCTTGCCCAAGTCCCTATTTCCTTGCGTTGTTCCCTTGGGAATTATCCCCTTATTAATTGGGGAAATCCCCATCCAATACTACACAATCCATCATAGGCCTTCCTTTGACTGCATGCACCACCTGTGCAATTTGGATGACTATACAACTGATAGTACACTGCCCTTGAACTCCAATCTAAATTGGGTAACTCTCAATTCACACATGCACAAGTTATTTATGGTTGATTTATCAGTTATCTGGTTGAACACTAAGTGCGTTTCAAGTTCCACTTCCACACTTTGACCTTCCACTAGTTCCTCCAACAATTGGAACTAGTTAAACTGAATTTAACTCAAATAAACTCAATTAATTAATTACAACTCAACTGAATTAATTAATTACAACTCAAAATAAACTCAACCGAGGCTCCTAAAGAGTACGAACCACTATACATGACTCAAGTTAGACCCTCAACTTGAATTAACCAAACCAACTAAGTCAAACTAACTTAGTTAACTCGTACAAGCTATAATGAGATGTGGAATTACAATTTTCTTCTAATTTATTCAAGGGAAAATTAAATTAGAAACTTTATTGGTGCCATTTTCAACATGGTACACCCATTTCCTCATTGTAATTGTCTCAATATCAACGAAAACTGAAAAGCTTGTCAGTTTTTGGAAGTGTGAGTCTGTCAGTGGATGGAAAACTACCTGATTGGATAGAAAATTTGGAGAGGCAATGCGGGCAAGGACAACCCTTGATGATGACATGGTCTGCACACGTGGAGTCAATGTGTCAAGATGACATGGTACATAGGCATGAATTTGTGATGTGGTATGCCAATGTGGCATGTTGTCATGGTAGGATAACATGTTCATCAAATGCTAAGAGTTTTATTATCGAGTGTTAGGTTTTCAGGAAGTTTGGGCTTCAATATTGGGCCCACCCCTCGATACTAATAGAACCCAAAACATTATTAGTTACTAGAGATCGGGTTTGTTAATTGACAACAATATGTCAGCATATCAACGTGTCTCAGGTTGTATATTGGATAAAACAAGAGTGAAGTTTGTATACATCATAGGTTCATGGGGGCTTGAAAACCCGATAGTAATAGAACCTGATAAGTGTATCAAGTGAGAGAAGTTGAGAAAAAGGTTTGGGATCTGCTGCTTGACAACTAAATATTGGATTAAGCAGAAATGATATAAGGAAGTTTACACAATAAAAGTGATCTAGGTGGATATTTGTGACCACCCGCCTATTCCACTTGGGGTCCCACCATTGTTTCTTTCAGTTTTTTAGTTTCCTTAATTATAGCACAATTTACTATTTTTGGTAGTTTTTCAGGTCCTGAACTTTCGAAGCCGTTTTGAGGCCCTAAAGTTGTAGTCCTCATATATATCTTTCTAACGAGGTATTGAGCGTGTCAAACCGAGATTGTATGCCAAAATTACATCCCCGAGAAGTTGATGTACCAATTTACCCAAACAGGGCCCATAGTTTTGGTGCTTCATCTCCTAGGGTTAGGTTTTTGGATGTTTAGGGTTTTCAACTGTTTCTTAATAATAAATAGGCCCTCAAGCCTCATTGTAACATAGTTCAGAGGCTTGTAGCCACCACATCCCTTCTAAAAGATAAGCTACCAACACCCTAGCTAGTTTATTTCCATTCCATCTGTAAACAAAATTTAGTTCTTTGATATTAATGAAATGAAGTGTTATTTCCGCTGCATTTTTGTATTTATGGTTATATGTGTATTCTATTGCGTTCCTATATAAGTCTGAATCAAAAAGCTTGCCAGAGGGTTGATAGTTGACATGCAAGTCAGTGGCATAGGCTGGCAGATGTGTGCTAGTGATGTGGTGCCACACGACAATACAAATTTGTTGACGTGGCTCTTAAAGGGTAAATCTCTAAATGGAAAAGTCTTCTTGTCTCGAACTTAGATTTGGAGCAATTTATATTGTTGGAAAGCTCTTAATGAGCATAAGATGATGGTGGTCTCAATAATAAGTTTTGAGGTGGTTGAAAGAAGAAAAAATTTGATAATTCCACTTCCTTAAGTTAACCCACGAGGTCAAGTATCGATACCCCACATCCTTAATTAGGTTGTAATGGGTTGGGTATGTGGGAAATGTGCCTCTGAGATGCAATCCATAGTTAAAAATATTTGTTGATGCACATCAACGATTTCTCTCCCTAGACTCTACATGTTCATAGTGATAGTGCATATGGGTTGGAAATGGCATCATGTCATTTTTATGGAGGTCTAAATGTTTTAGAGAGTTGTCTACTTTTATAACAAACTTCGTTTTAATTATATGAAATCGGCAATACATAAAGTCACACTTTTTCTATCCATTTGAAAATTTAATTCAATTTTTAACAACATGTGATGATTCATATTTAGACAAAACTCACAAGGTTATTATTGCACCATATATATATATATGGTAACACCATACTCATCATTTAAATTTATG
This sequence comes from Pinus albicaulis, assembly GCA_034641835.2. Taxonomy (NCBI): domain Eukaryota; kingdom Viridiplantae; phylum Streptophyta; class Pinopsida; order Pinales; family Pinaceae; genus Pinus; species Pinus albicaulis. The sequence goes on from CM076579.1 coordinate 745,168,900, forward strand.
CCAAACTCTTACCATATTTGTGATTGGATCAACAACATAATTAATTACAAATACATTTTTAGCGGGGATTAAGTGTTGGGGACCTCAAAAGAAAGAGAGTTTATTTGTCACAAGATTAACTTATGCATGCCTCTAGAATCACTCTTTACTTGTAGAATCCTAATTAATGTCAACAAGTTGTCTTCCACATGATAAATCACAACGTGGAAAAAAAAACTTTCCAATACAAAAACATCACATGAAAGATGGGTAGGAGACCAAGTAGGATGGGTTTTATTCTTAACTTGTGTGAGCATCGTGCTTTTCATGTAAAAATTGGAATGAGATCTGGGAAAAATAATTGGGTTGAAACACTTGCATGCAGATTATTGATTGCTTTTGCTATTGAGAAGGGTTGTGACAAGATTCAAATCTACGGTGACTCTTTATTGGTGACTAATTGGGTTAATACTGTACAACATTGTAGGAACGTACATTTGGTTAACGTTGTGGAGGATACTTGAAGACTGAGTCTTTCTTTTACACACTTCTCCCGCAGACACATCTATAGGCAAGGAATCAGGAAGCCCACAAGCTTTCTAAGGAGGGCATTCTCATTGATAGGGTAATTGAGTTTTGGGGTTAGGATAGCTCTGAGTTTTACCACAAACCTTACATGGACAAGGTTTAGGTTGTATGAGGCATGGTTTCGGCTCATGCATGCACTTGCTTTTTGAGAAACTAGATGCATTGTTACAGGTTCCAGATTTCAGATTTTTGAGCACTGTGTTTTTTATAGTGCGAGTTTTTGGCATTCTCTGTTCTCAGAGGGAAGATTTTGATCCCAGGCTCGACATGTACTTGTATATGATTTCATGTTTGGAACAATAACTACAAGTTGTTTTTTTATGGAATTTCTAAACTGTCTTTGTGACTAGTGATTTTTGTAATATCTTGATGGGTTTTCATAGTCTATGTCGCGACAGGATGTGGGAAATATATTGAGGAGTGCACTATCTCTTTGGTGCATATGCTAAATGTAACTTTGTTTGGAAATGAATGAAATTACGATTTTTTCCTTGGAAAAAAAAACATCACATGAAATATCTTCTCCGTGTGACACATTACATTCTCACATAATCAACAAATGTTCAAGTTCTTAAACATTATAATAGCATTGTCAAACGTTCAATTATGCAACAACCATGTTTTCCCTACATATGAAGATGAACAACTAAATCCACAAGTCTTACTCTATCTTGACCTAAAAGTGATGTTAACATCTAACTTATGGGTTGGAGCGGGTATTGTTCCTTGACCTAAAAGTGATGTTAACATCTAACTTATGGGTTGGAGCGGGTATTGTTAATGGACCACTTGGTAGAATTGTTACCATATTCTACAATGAAAACCTTAGACCTCCTCAACTTCCAACATCTGTGGTTGTCATCTTCAACAAGTATATTCGCTCTTCATAGAATCCAAACAATTCCACATTTATTTCAATATACAAAATGATGATCATACTCAAATCCCATTTAAAATGAGTTAGACACTTAAAAATATATAAATTCCATACCATAACATTACAAAAGTTACAATTAAATAATAAAATGTAACCATGTTTAAATAACATAGGCTTTACCATCATAATTTTCACATTTTGCGAGGAAAACAAATTGGCCATTCCATCAAAATTTCAAATCATTTTGCATTTCAATAAATTTTACATGGAGATGGCAGCACCTTCTTTAATGGCGTTCTTAATGCTCCTTCCGGAGCAATTGAACCCGATAATCACTGGATTTGTCAGAGAAAATGACCGTAAAAACTACGACTAAGCGAAAATAAGAGTACTTGAACATTGCCACTGCCTCCAGATAAAGAATACCATGGCCATACCCAAAAATTAACCAAATTTAATTATTGCGGAGTCACGAACTTTCAAAAGACAACCTAACTCGCCCAAACGCACCATCGTTCATGCCCATGTGAACATGCTACTCCAAACAACATGACATTTAATGCCAATGCCCCACGTCACTTTTTACAGACAAAAGACCCGACAGGCAGACCTTTACAAACCAAAGCCATGGAGCTCTGGTGTAGGATCCCTTCAACGACTATGTATGCATGAGAAGCTCCGAAACCACGGATCTTCACAGACGTGACCGCATTTTTTAACGGAAACTTGAATTTTCAGCCGAGCTTTCTGCTCGTGGCTTTTCGAGAGGGTCAGCGCTGCTGCAATTGCAGGCATTAATAGAGCAGGTAGCATTTGGGGTCTGGGTTTAGTTGACGTGTAGCATGGCAACAGGTCAGGATCCCGCGGGAGGAATGACGCTGATGGACCTCATTACTTCGGATCCCGTGCCGGCGGGCCAAAGCACAGGCGGGGCGGCAGCTGCTTTGCCTTCTTCCACTTTGGGAAAAGTCGGTCAGGCAGATCGGAAAACCTGGAAGGTCGGTGGCTTCATTCCGCAGATCCAGAGCGATAATCTATCCGCAGCTGCCAAGGTCTTAACTCCTGTCAAAACTAATATCATTCCGGCCAAGCATAAGAAGAAGGTACGCCAAGAGCCCGAGGTTTTAGTGCCTCAGCTAAAATTCATTCATTTGATTGCAATCTTTATGCTATTGGATTGCAAAAGCTTGGTTTGGCATTTTTGCCACCTGCCATTAAAGCATCGTAATTGTTCCCCAGAACTGGAAATTCTTCCTATTTAACTGGAAATTTGGCATGTGAAAGACTGCCTTTTGCGAAGAATTTTGAATGTTATTAGATTGAAAATTTGTATTCCTAAACACATGGCAGTCCTCAAAAGATTTGTGTTGCCTTTCGCATTTTGTGAAAATAGGTCGTCTTTGATTTAAGTATCAGGGGAAGATACTGAGCGTACAACCTGTCCAATGACAAATTGAGATAGATATATAACGAAGGTTTGAAATTCATAGATTGCACACCTTTCTGAAAACAAGACATATTTGTCAACTTCACTGAAAACCAGAGGTTGGGTGGTTTACTGAAGTTGTGTGCAAGTATTACTAAATGTGCATGGTCTGATCTACTTATTTTTTTAAAGCCAGAACGAGAATTTATGGAGAATCGGTAACTTCGCAAGAACAGGTGTCACTATTACACCAGATACAACTATTTCATAAATGCCACAAACAGACCAGTTACAACATCTCTTTGGGGACTTGAACTCGCTTAGCTGGAAAACGAATTGTTCATCAAACCACTGGAGCTAAGATGCTTTTAATTTAAAAAAAAGAACATGGTGGTGGGCTTTGATTCACTTATGTGTGCACGGGTCACGAAACCATTTAATATGGTCTCTTTGGAACCATTTAATTGGTCTCTCTGGGTGCAACAACACATTCGATCACTACCTCAAGGTGTCCCAATGGTTCTAGGGAAGTCATCATGGGAATTTTACTTTGCCCATGCTCTAATCTACTTATGCTACAAAATAATATAGCGTATTGACACTTGAGTGTTTGTTTGAAGGGAAGACATTAAATCATGAATTGTGAGTATCAATTCTTCTTTGTTATGGTAAGAGTGGAGACTTTCCAAGAGGACTGTGAAATGGAATTGTGGAGTGCTTGAGTTTAACATTAGGTTTCTTTCACATATCATCTCCTGACACCTACTAGGGCTCGAGCCCTCCTCAAGTTGCAACCGAGCCATTCACAACTCCTTTCTCTGCTTCCGTGCTATTATCCTACCCCAACCTCTTATAAACTTAACCATGTGGCAGATGACAACCTCCCATTACATAATCCATCCATAATCCTCCACTTGTTTGGAAGAGAGGTTCCAAATTCTTTGACCTAAGGCTTAGATATCTGTTGGCTCTAGATGAGACACATTTAGCTTAAATAGGGACGTTGGGGATGAATTAACCAAGTGACCCAAAGAGGCCACATTTTGAATTGGAATATGATTTGAACTTGTGACATCCATAACAACATCTGTGAAACAAAGCTTGCCTAAGAATGTGAAATCCTCTCCTCGACCATAAAAGTGATCCAACCATGCTTGAAATTTTGTCCTTACCTTGTTAGAATTGGCCCAAGTGAATTGTCTACCATAGTAAAGCCCCTTTTGTTTCAAACTGTAGTAAAAAATATGCAAAGATTATTTACACTTTGACCAAGCCTGCTTCTTTGTACCACTAAGCACTAAGCTTGACCCTCCATGATGGTCTCCTTTCCACCCTACCATATTGAAATCCTTGCCTACAATACACTTCATAGTCGCGAGAAGAGACTAGAAGCCATCCAATTACAAAGTCTACTATTATCCGAACTGAGGCTAGGAGAATAAACAACACAAGGCCCTATCAATCAATCTTGAATCAAGAGAATGACCTAGACACACATGTCTTGAGGATTTGAACTAGATGCCACCAAAAAATTTTGCAAAAAGGATGAAACTTGAAAGGGCTTTCATGATCCCTTGATTCCTTTGCCAATGTTATATAGCCCAAGGAAGGTGTAATGTTCCTACTTCGCAATTCTGCTAAGTAGAATATTAAATTTTGCCAATTTTGTCATCACTTCGATTTTCACTTAGGAAACATGGATGTGGAGACTCCACATTGGACTTCGAGTGCCAGCCCAAGGAGGGAGTCGCACTTAGTTCCGGATCAGTTCAACAGCAGTGAGGTTGTACCACAGCGTAGAGGAAGCTACAACAATACAAGGGCTGCACAGTCCTTGGTGGAGTCACTCTGGGAGGTTGAGGAGTGAGGGGAGTATGAGGTGGAAACTTGGAGGGAAGGCTTGGGAAGCCTTCTAATAGGGATTGCAGGCATTTTGGAGGCATTCAGCAGCAAATTCTTCAGGAGGGTCGATTTTCCCAGCAACAGAGCCACCCGAGCCAAAGAGGGTCGATTTTCCGGGTCAAGCTTTGGCCAAATCCTTATGGGTTGTTTTGGGTTTATTGAGGAGAGGTCGAGATTAATTTCCCAGAATTTTCTGAGTAGTGTAATAGGCCCTAGCAACCGATCATTTCAGGCAGCAACACCATTTCTAGGCATTTCCAGCCCGGAGCTACAACCACGCAGAGATTGAGTGATAGAGGGTGTCCAACACTTCACTTGGGGCTTCTCTAGCTTGCCTTGAGCAAGCCCATGTGCATTCCTTCCAACACCTATATTGTACACCTCTTTATATTAATAAAATGGCTCAACATCGCAGTTTTTGGTGTCATCTGGTGTTCTGGTTGTGTATTCGTGTTTATGTGTATTTTCATGTCTATGTATGCCTGTTATTTACTGTAAAATTTCCTTAGGGATATTACAGAAGGCTATTCCAACAGTAATTTATCTTTTTTGAAAGCTCAAATCTAGTTGATTTGATCTCCTGTAAGAAAGCCACATCCATATGGAAGTGTGTTGCAAAACACCTTTTAGAAATTCCTTGTGATTGGGAATCATCATCCCTTGTACATTCCAAGATAGTAAAGAGAGTTTTATTCTAAAGGAAGATGGAGTTCCAGGCTACTATATCAATTGTCTATCTCAAAGTCATCCAATTCAATAACGCAACAAATGAGTGATTGAACCATCTTGTCCTTGTATGATTTTGTTCGCGGCTTGGGGCTAACATCCCTAATGATTGTATCCACTCAAATTGTAGAGAATGCCACCTTTTGCTTGTTTGTTTTAACTTGCAGACTAGCCTTGATTTCCATGTTGTTGGGCTCTGATGGAGTAGAACCATCCTCAATCACAAGATGAGGCTATTAAGAGTAACATATCACCAAGGAAAAACTACAAACCTAAGGTTGATCCATAGGGCCATTGGGAACCTTCAATGAGCCACAAACCTAAGAACCTTAACCGCTTGAACTAGAACCACTAGACTTGGTTCCATTTGAGCTTAGGCCACGTGAACTGAAAGCTCTAGAACTTGCACCACCAAAACTTGCTCTATAAGAACTTGGGCCACCGTAACAGGGTTCTCCATGATTTGACATAGCTCCGCCCTCTACTCTTGAGCTTGAAGCCATAGAAATACTACTAGTTCTTGGCTCTGTGGAAGGAGGATTTGCATCGTCACCCTTACTTGCCGCTTTACTTTGCACAGGCTTGCAAAGAGGGCTATCTTAAATCAAATGGTCTTGGCGACACACAAAGCAAGCATTCAAAAGATCAAGGTATCCAAACTTTGAATGACAAACACAATCAATGGTGCAAACAAAGATAAAAGGAGGAAGCTTTTGGTTTAGATCCACTTCTACACTTGGCGGGGGATTTGGCCAAAAGGAGTTTTTGTGGCCATTGGGATTAAGCAATTTGCTAAATCATTGGGGAAATAGATTAACAAAAGGACACAAATTTGTAAGTAGGGCCAAAAACTCCAAACAATGCAAGGGTAATGGGCTTGACCCCCATTGTTAGGGTTGAAGTCTACTGGCATGATTAAACATACTCAAGGCTATTGGATGATATTCGAAGTCCCAAATTGTAACGCATGGGAAGTTGCAACATTTGAGTTGAACAATAGGGAACATACTTTGAATCTAACCCCTAATACTATCAACTTTTGGGGTTATTTTGAAAGTGTTTACACTTTGCTTGGGATGCTTCATGAGAGATTTGGAGCTCGTGGTGTATATTCAACCCTTGGCTGGTTTGAGATGGATTGACACACGAGAGATAGTCCTTGACGGATTCACACAATTGAGATAGCTTGCTTAGTAGATGCTTGACCTTAGATGGTGGCTTTCTTTAGTGTTCTTCCCTTAGGCTTTGGAGTTCTCTTGAAAATTTGGCAGATGCCCTTCATTGGGGCCCCATGAAGGATCTACTTGGTTGTAGAGCTCCCTACATGGAATGAGGAGCGTTGTGGAGCTTGGAGGAGGTCATTAGGCCCTAGTTGGCATGTGGTAGCTTGGATTTCTGTTTGGAGGATTGGAGATGGCTCGGGGAGTCTTTGATGGTATTTTTGCAGGAATAGTTGACCTTGTGGAGTACATTGCTTAGGAGGATTGATGGAATTTGTGGAGGCTTGTGATGAAGGGATGTGGACTTGCCTTGTGTATCGATGTCACTTTGGAACCATTATTGTGCATAACATCACCTTGGAGCATGATAGATGTACTTCAAATTGTATTGTCTCACTTGTGTTGGCCTACAAGTGCTCATTTTAGGTTACTTGTAAGGGCTAAGGCTCACATTGTATTGTTGGCCTCCCTTACCACTCATATAAATAGAGGAAGGAGAGAGTCTTTCCATTCATATGTGTTCATTCACTCACTTGCATTCACTCTTTTGATGAGATGTGACCTAGAAAAGAGTGTGCACTAGCCCCTCACCTTCTCTAGAGGCTTCACATGTGCTTGCTCTCTCTCTCGTTGCTAGGTTTTCTTGGTATTCTTGGAATATCTTGGAGCATTTTGGAAGTCTAGGGGTGGGGACCAGGGTTTAGTCGTTGGAGATTGTAGATCAGGTGTGAGAAAACCCTAGGGTAGAATTGTGAAGAAGTGGAGAGTACATCTTGCCTTGGAGGATGTATAGGAGTCATTCTTGCATATTGGATCTTCTTGGTTGCTAGGGTTTTGTTGATTTTCCCTAGTCGGGGTTTGCCCTAGCTTTGAGAGAAGGCTATGGTATGTACATAAACTTCATCTTGAGCATATGAATGAATTTTAGCTGTCCAAAACTTGTGTAATTTTTAGATTTGATTTTCAGGTATATATGTTTTTTATGCATTGTGATTTACAACCGTATATGTCACGTTGATTTGACGTAAGCAAAAGGACAATTGTTAAGTGATTTTACATCTTAAGTGAAGAATATAAGGGGCTGATTTAACTGCTATCATACTGATGTTATTATTTCTGTAAAAGAGTATTTTCAGATCTAGTTATTGGTTGATAAGTTGCCCTAAAAGGGCTGAATCGCTGGGAAGTTTGGGCTGTTTGGAGGTGAAACATTGTACAGTTTCTGCTTCCTTTTGTACTGGTTACTGCTGCGGACTGTACCTTCTGGGAATATATGTCAACATCCTTTATAGAGGCCAAGGGTGGTTGTAGATCAGCACAGATTGACTTGTCACCATCAATCATTACAGCCGACATTGGGTCGATTATGTCAACTGCAATGTCGACCAATCCAATAAACTGACCTAGTCGTCCACCTCCGTTGACCTTGTCTTGACTAATTTGTTGATGTTGTCAGGATACCTGGTCTGCTTGACCAAGTTGATTATGGTACTTTGTGATTCAAAATCATTAACAACTATCAATATACCCCCTATTATTAACATTTATAAATCTAGTATTTAACTTGAAGCTTCTAGATCTATATCCTGGTTATCATAGAGATTCCATTTTAGACAACATTTCTCTAATTGCCATTAATTAGATTCTTTGAGTTTCACAATCAATCCTCTACTAGATCACATGGATTTATTAGAGCTGCATTCGTCCAACTATGGTTGATCAATTGCCAAGGCAAGAAAAGAAGAAAGATAAAACCAGCATTGTGAATGCAAACATATCCATTATGGTCTGCCAATGTTTGACATTCCTGGCATAGATGTTGCCCATCCCCCTAAGACAAGATAAATTTATTAAAATTTAATATCCAATGAATGACTGCAAAATTAGGTCAATGGGAGTCAAAAGTACATCCAGCACAAATACAAGAGAGTGGATGTGCAAAAGCATCTCCTATCCTATTCTATTAAAAGAAGAAAGCATAAAACAGAAGAGGGGCTAAGTTACTAGCCAATCAATAGCATAGAATAAATAAATTTAGTGGCAAAAAGCAAAAACCATGACAAGGATAAAGATGTCAAGGTGTGCTGGTGCTGGACACAGAGGCTGAATTCCTGGAGTTGAAGAAGAGGCATTTGAGTTAGGGTGTGAGTGATGTATATACTTTGATAGAATCAACCATATCAAAGAAACAAGGATTATATTAATGTCCACAATAGCCAAATCTGGATAATTGTACTGCAAAAACAGAATCGTGTCTATTTCAGAATTTAAAACCACGGACTAATCTGTTGGAGGAAAAGTATAAGTGCAAATTCAACTGCATAGAAATAGTAAGGTCCCAAAGGTTAAAAAGATAGAGAAGGGAGACTACTTGGGAAGGAAGGCACAGCACATATCAATAGAATGTAAAGAAGTTTTGTATCATCCCAATTTATGAGGTGGAACTTCAAGCTGAAAGGTTGGTCATTCTGCTCCTTTTGGGTTCTGTTGAAGGTCTGGGAGGTGAGATTGGAGAGTTGCTGGACGCATGTCCAAGTCTGAAGATGGAGAAGCAAATTGATGATATGTTGGTTTAAAAGTAGTGATAAGTACCTTTTGTCATAAGACTCCCTGCTGGTGTTGTCTACATGCACAAGTTTTCTTGGACCTAGGAGTTACCTGATGAATAGTGCATTGTTTACTGACCTCTGTGTTCTTTCATTGTGATCAAAATGATGCTTCCTACCTGGGATTTGGTAGGTAGGATTGAAAAATGCAGTAATTAGTTGATCCCTATCTGTAAAAGCTAAGCTGCAGCATTCAGGTGCTAGATGTTTGTTCTGGCAAAGAATGAACTCCCTGTTAAAAATCAGTAGACAAAGAGGTCCTCCGTTTCAGCTTTTAGGGAGCATAATTTGCATGTTAGAAACTCGATAAAATTGTTTGCCTCATGTAGGATCTGGTCTGAACACACATGAAGCAAACCAATCTTGGTAGAACTTAGGGGAAAGGTGTTGATTATGAGAGATCTGGGCAGCCTGAATGTAGCACTGTTACATCTCATCTTGGATTTTTATATTTATCTCTGAGTCATATCCCAGAAACATCAGTAGATATTTGGGTGGGAGGGAATCTATTGATTTTGTTGTGAATGCAAATTCGTGCTCACCTAATCATACCAATTACAATGATGTACTTTGAAGGCAGCAGACATGGAGGCTTGGAGAACATTATAGGTGTATCTGTCGTTTTTTCTGTATTGGCCATACCCCTAATGTAGTGCAGGAGAGTTATGATGTCCAGAAGGGTACTCACAGGCAATGGTGGCACCTTAAACTCTGCCAGAATAATGCTAAATGTAATCGTCTGGTCACTCATAATGAACCTGGATAAAATGAGAATAGGGAGCATCTCCACTTGCAACCACACTCGCTGGCTCAAGTTTGGTCCCCATATTGTTGACCCATAGAGAATTGTAGTATTGACAAAGTTTCAAATAGATGAACCTTATATTCGTTGTAATAAATCTGTTTCAGCTGTGAAGTCCAATGCATTCATCATATCATATAGCGGAAAAGTTGAAATTGAAAACATTGTATATTCACCCTGACATCACAATGTGGTCTTGCATTCTGGAACTACTCAGAACTATTCCAACACAACACTGTAAATTTGAACATTATAGAAGAGATCTGGCAAGCATCCTAAGTGAACATCTTCATGTTGAAATATGTAACTAGGTTCGGTCTTCATAATGACATATGTAATCATGATTTTATGTATTTGATGTAAAGAGAAAGAAATTTATTATTGTCATTCTTGAGGCATGGGTTTCATGCTCAAGGTAAATTTATTCATAGTTTAAGCACCCATTGAGGGCTTCTAGGGCTTGTCATTGAGTCAACAAGTCAATCGAGTCATTGTCATGTATGGCAGACCCTTTTGGGCATATTGTATCATGTCAAGAAAATTATTGTAAGTCATTAAATGTGTCAAAGTCCATCCACGACCTTGTCGAACAAGCAGCATCAAGTCGACCTTCAAGAAACAACAAGTCGGCTTACAAGGTGACAAGTTGGACTCATGAAAGGGCTATTCGACCTGCTAGAGAGACTATATATAAGAGAGCTCGACTTCATTTGGAAAGGCATCTATCCAAGCAACAACAAGTTCTATTAGGGAAGATAAGGAGACAAGAAAGAAGCCTCATCACCTAACAAAGAGAAGAAGAGAGAAAGCAAAGTTTTTGGATTGTCTTTGGGCTATTATCCTTCACACGTGCGAGTAAATTAGGGCACCTATTGTAGCAGCTAGACCGAATTGTAGACTTGCTAAGGGAAGTCGAGTTAGGGCATAAATAGGTATATTTTGCAAGCCAAATTCTATAGAAGAAAGAACCAAGTCAAGCGAAGGAGAAGGAAGGAAATCACACACGTGCAAGAGCTAGGGTTTATGCAGTAGTGAAAGTTATAGAAGAAACTGCTGGGGTCAAAGTCAATGGAAAGAAAGCTCATCAAGAAGAAAGGTTGACTTGGTCTTGGAGGGGTCTTTGACAAGGGTCTTAGGTCTTGGAATTCGTCATTTGAAGTTCTATAAGAAGAGGAGTTCTTGTGGGTTTTCCTCTCAAGAAGATAGGTTTTGGCCCTGGCTTATAACCTACATCTTGTGTTATTGTTCTTCATTGTTTGGTAGCCGTTTGATGATAGAAGACACAATAATAATCAAATTGAAGAAGAAGCTAATCAAGTTAAGTAAAGGACATCACAAGCAGTTATCAAAGTAAGAGAAATCACCTAATTTAGCTGCCCCTAGATTTCTCTACATGGTTTCAGAGCTAAGGTGAATACAAAAAGGAAAGGCGACTTGAAGAAGGATACATAAGGGCCGAGCAAACTAAGGAGCATCAAGAAAGACCATCCATCACATCACAAGGATCACATCATCACAACACTTGGAAGAAGAAAAAGACCTCAAAAACCCTACCTGCATTGAAAGAAGGACTCTACATTTGAAGTACCTTGGAAGCCTCCACATTCTACATTATCATCCAAGGAACCAAGAAGAAGCGTCGCCATCATCATCAAAGACATCAAGGTGTTCTTCCTCACATTGATGCAAAGGTCACATCTCAAATATCCTTGAAGAAGATCATCAAGGAAGCAACATCATCAATAAAGCATCAAGTTGAAGATATCATCATCTAGGAGCATCTTCACTTGACAAGTAAGTATTTTTATATTTATGTCTGAATCTACTATCAAAATGACTTCATTCTGCAAGGAAAGCAACGAATTGGTTGGGTTATCAAATTTCCTTGCATGGAAGAAAAGGATAGATTTGATCCTCATAGAGAATGAAGTTATTGAATATGTTAAGGGTTCAATCTCCAAACCATCTCAAGAGCAAGCTCAAGCACGATTGAATTATATGAAAGGGGAAATAAGGGCTCAAAGAATCCTCATAGAATTAATCAAGGATTCACTCATCCCTTATGTAGCAAAGATGGAAGAAAGAAATCTATGAAAAGTTGGTAGAATTGTTTTCTGTAAGCACTGCAGGAGAAGTCATATTATTGAGAACTGGATTATACAAAATGAAGGTATCAAAGGAAGAAGGGATAGCCTCATACCTTATGAGGGTGTCACAAATAAGAGATCAACAATAAGAACTAGGAGAAATAATGTTTGATAAAGAGATGACCACCGTTGTGCTCAATGCACTACCTGATCAATGGGGCAACTTTCTATTAAGTATCTATGGAAAGAAGGAAGCTACTCCATTTAATGAGCTTTGGTCATTATGTAAGATTGAAGAAACTAGGTTGAAGGCAAAGAGCGATGTTGGATCAAATGAACAAGTTCAAGCATATGTTGCCATGGCTAGGAGAAAAGGAAAGTTTGGAAAGTTTGATTCTTGGAAAAAGAAGAAGATCGATATGTCAAAGATACAATGTTATGACTGTAATGAATATGGGCACTACAAAAGGAATTGTCCCAAACTCAAGAAGGACAACAAGAAGAGAAAGGAAAGAAATGAAGCCCATATCACTGAAGAAGTCAAAGAACTTGAAAAGAAGAAATCAAAGGAGGAAGTGAAAGATCTCTACTATGAATGAGATAATCTCCTTAGTTCTTTTCAGTTATAGATGAGAATAGAAAGCATCACAAGCATCAAGATACATTAGAGTTGAAATAGAGATGACATTGTCATAGAAGATTGGAACGATAGTTGAAGTAGAAGTCTAGATGGTTGTAGCAGTCATCATGATAGAAAGAAAGTAGCTCATGGCATCTGCATTGGAAGCATATAAGGACAACTAAAGTAGTTGTGCATATGGTTGGAAGAAAGTCATCTAGCATGATAAAAGATATGGAAAATCATCATCATCATTAGAAAGGAGCATTTGCAGAATAAGGATCATCTAAGATCCTCCACTAGAATCGTTATGAGAAGGTTCACCTCTACTTGGAAGATGCAAGTGTCTTGCTGATAGTCTACGGTCTACCTTGTGTGGGATCCACTGGTAAGGCACGATGACAAAGATGTGCAACTAGAAGGTAGTCTAGATGACCAAAAGAAGGAAAAGGTATGTATATATTTAATAGATAGTCATGTCATCATATAGTTGCAGATAGTTTGGTTGAATTGCTCTATTTCATGAGCATAATCGAAGAAGAAGGATCTCTTCCATTAGAATGATGCTTGAAGGCATGTCTATAATGTGCCTTGAATTCTTCCACATATTGATAAGAGGAAATCGACATAATATGACCTCATATGGAATATGAGGTGGTTGACAATCATGGTTCCTATGCTGAAAGAACCATGTAAAGAAGATCCCGAGGAAAGCAATATGTGAAGAAAGGAAGAAGAGTTCGTGAAAGATGCAACTATAGTCACGTAAGATAAGATAAGTGATCAACATTCGATAACTGGAAGAATTAGCTATGACATCTCCATGGAGTAGATAGGAAGACCTTGATAAAGTCTGAAAAGGAAGGAGACCCTTGATATTGAATGTCTTGTAGATGGAGTCATACATGTGTAGGATGTTGTTGTTGCAAGAAGCTGATGTCATGACAAAAGGCCATCATAAAAGGGTAATTTTGATTTGATGTTCATTTTTGATTTTTGAAAACATCTAGTTGGGTTAAAACATAGCTACCAAAAGAGAGTTGTAGATGTTACCTACAACTAGTACTCATGTGATTGGATGGAAGATCATGTGAGACCAGGAGGTAACTCCACAAGTTGAATGGTGAATATGATAGAGGGTGCTCATGTATATATACATGGAGGTGAAACAGTTGGGATTCATTTCTCAATGTCTGTTAGACTTATTTCCTAATTTACACTAATATACAATTTCTCCCAATCCCTTAGGATTAGGTGTCAACATTCCCTCTCTTAATCTGAAATGATGTTGGTGAGTCCAAGCATCGTTCTGAATTTTTCAAACTTTTCTCTTCCAAGCTCTTTGGTGAAGATGATTGCAGTCTGCTCATTCGTGGAACAATGACGTAGATGGATAGTTTTGGCCTCAACATGATGTCGAATCAGATGGCATTTTGTATTGATGTGCTTTGTTCGATCTTGGAACTTTGGGTTATTGGCCAACTTTATTGCAGAAGTGTTGTCGATCATGAGTGGAGTTGAATGCATTTGTTTCATCTGCAAATCTTCTAGGATTTTCGCCACACAATTTCCTTTGTCGCTTCAGCTGTTGCCACATATTCTGCCTCAGTTGTGGAATCTGCTGGAGCTGACTGTTTGCGTGATCTTCAAGAGATAGCCCCTGATCCAAGACTCATAGTATAACTTGAAATAGATACCCCAATTTCTTTGTGTCCATCAAAGTTTGAATCAGAGTATCCGATCAAGCTAAAGTCGCCCACCTGTGTATATTTGAGTCCAAAGTCTTGAGTCCCTTTCAAGTACTTTAGAACTCTTTTTGTAGCAGACCAGTGTCCTTCACAAGGTTTTTGCATAAACCTAGAGAGGATTCCAACAACAAATGAGATGTCTGGTCTGGTAGTAGTCAGGTAGATGAGACTTCCTACAAACTGTCTATACTTCGTTACATCCTCAAATTCCTTCCCTTCAATGGATGTGAGCTTCAAGTTTTGTTCCATTGGAGTGGTCAAAGGATTGCATTCATCCATGCCAAACTTGTTCAATAGATCTCCAATGTACTTCTTTTGAGAAAGGAATATTACTTTAGAATGTTGAGTTACTTCAATACCAAGATAGTAGTGAACATAGTCCAAATTAGTCATTTCAAAACCTTTCTTCAATTCCTTCTTCATGGATGCAATATAACTCTCATTGTTCCTTGTCATCAAAAGATCATCTACATACACCACAAGATATACAATTGTTTTCCTAACTTTCTTAACAAACAAAGTTGCATCATTAAGATCAAAATGTTTGAAGTTAAGTTTCAAAAGATGCTTAGTTAATTTCTCATACCAGGCTCGCGGTGCTTGCTTGAGGCCATACATGGATTTTATAAGCTTGCATACTTCGTGTTTTTGGCCCTTCACAACAAATCCTTCTGGCTGGGACATAAAAACCTTCTCCTTTAGATCTTCATTCAAAAAGGTGGTTTTTACATCCATCTGATGGACTTTCTAATCCTTCTGAGTTGCTAAGGCAAAGAGTGTCCAGATGGTGGCCCATTTTGCTGTGGGGGCAAAAGTTTCCTCATAATCGACCCCTTCTTTATGTGCAAAACCTTTTGCCAGAAGCCTGGCTTTGTGCTTGTCAAGTGAGCCATCCGCTTTGTACTTGTTCTTGTAGACCCACTTGCAGCCAATTGGTTTGGATCCCAATGGAGGATCAACCAGCGTCCAAGTGCCATTCTTTATCAAGGCATCATACTCCTTTTGCATCGCTTCATTCCATTCATAATGAGAAGCGACTTCTTTGAAGGAAGTTGGTTCAAGATCTGTAGACAAATTCAATTCACAATTATAAGCAATATCCATATCAATAGGCGATTCAGAATTATCTATGTCACCTCCATTTTACTTGGTGGAACTTCTTGTTCCTGTCTTTCCAACCTCATCGGAACGAACATTTTCTAGTGTCTTTGTCAACGATTTTGGGGGACCTTTCTGAGATGGCCCAGGTTGCTCATTTGAATGAGTTGAGATTGAATCAAGATTTAGTTTCTCAATTTTGTCAATCACATCATTCAAGGTGTCATCCGTGGTTGGTTCTTCATGTGAGGGAGAGAGTGCTTCGGAAGAAGATTCCACAGATTGATTCAGTATATGAATCCCCCCTTCAAGATGTGGAATCTGATTATCAAATTCTTGAAATGACTTTGCATGTGTGAATTTATCCAAGCGATCAAGTTGCCGCTCAACAACATCATTAGTCTTGGAAGATTAAAGGAATATGACATCTCTAGATACTACAAATTTCTTATTGACTTCATCATAGAGACAATATCCTTTGGAGATATTGGAATACCCCAAGAAGATACATTTTCGACTTCTAGCACCAAGTTTATTTCTTTGTACCTGCATAACAGGTGGAACCAAAGACCCTGAAATGCTTTACCGAAGGAATGTGGCCATGCCACATTTCATAAGGAGTTTTGTTTCTGATTGTATTAGAAGGACAACTATTCTTTATGTACACAACACATAGAACTGCATCAGCCCAAAACATCAATTTTACATTCTTGAAAAACATCATGGAGCGAACCATATTTAAAATTGTCTTGTTCATTCTTTCAGCTACACCGTTATGTTGGGGATTATAGGGCACAATTGTTTGATGTTTGATCCCATGTTGGCGAAGATAGTTTTCAAATTCGTTTGAAGGGTATTCTTTTCCATTATCGGTGCGCAAAGAGCCAATATGAGTTTGTGCCTCATTTTCAATCCTTTCATGAAAATTCTTGAATGTTTGAAAAGCATTAGATTTGTTCTTCAATAAGTAAACCCAACACATTCTGGTGTAATCATCAATAAATGTCATCATATATTTATTTCCATTTGC
The DNA here is from genome assembly GCA_034641835.2 of Pinus albicaulis. Classification (NCBI taxonomy): domain Eukaryota; kingdom Viridiplantae; phylum Streptophyta; class Pinopsida; order Pinales; family Pinaceae; genus Pinus; species Pinus albicaulis. The sequence continues at coordinate 745,185,608 of CM076579.1, forward strand.
AGAGGCAACAGGCATGGGGCCACATAAATCTGAATGAATAAGCTCAAATTTTCTATGTGCTCTAGAATGTGAATCATGAAAGGACTGTTTGCTATGCTTTCCTAGAATACTAGCATCACATTGCTTAAGTTTCCTAGGAATTGTAGGCAATCCAGTAACACCATTTTTCTTCAACAATCGAAGGCTGTCATAGTTTAAGTGTCCAAATCTAGCATGCCGTAAAAGACTTGATGGGAATGTACCTTCATCACGATGAGAACTGAATGCAAAGTTTTGTGCATGAGCAGAGGTACCTTGCAGCTTTAGGAGTCTTCCTTCTTCTATTCCCTTCATGACAAGTGAGCGATCTTATGCTTTTTTGACCTCAACCTTGCCTTCAAACATGTGAATGGAGTGTCCTTGCTGGCGGATGTGGACCAAGGACAACAAGTTTCTTCTCAACTCAGGGAGGTATAGAACCTCATGTAGAAGATGGCCTGGAAGAACAGGCAACTTAAGCCCGATTGTGCCAAGCCCTGATGGCTTGAATTTAGATTTGTCTGCAAAGTATATTGCTCCATCAACCTTGTTAGTAAATTCTTCAAAAAAATCTTTTCTAAAAGTCTTGTGACATGTTGCTCCTGAATCTAGCAACCAATTATTTCTCCAAGAAGTAAGCGAAGCATCAAACAAGTCTTCAGTTACTCCAATGTTACAATGTGCTACAACATAATGAGCGGATTCAGGTGCTTTACCTTTGTCTCTGTCATGAGTTTTACCTTTTTCATGATTTCTATGCTGCTCAATTCTGTCCCAAGGCAGCTTTCATGTAAATGCATCATGCCAATCTTTATTGTAGCATATGCAATGAAGATCGGATTTTTCACTTTGAGCTTGTTTGCCCCCCCTTCCTCTGAAATTTCTTTTTCCTCTTCCTCTTTGGCCACCTCTTCCGCTGGAAGAATCTTGAGCATGATTCTTCTCTCTATTTGCGAAACATACAGCTTCTTCAGAAGACAGAGGGGCTGTCTTCTTTCCAAAAGCCTTCTTTCTTTCTGCAAACTTTTTCTCAAGGGAATCAAAGGTGATCTTCATGAGGTTTCCACTTGCTTGCAATGACTCAAGGTAACGTGAGGAAGTGGGATATAATGCCTTAACATTAGCTATGAGAGGTATGTCAACTTCGACACCAGTATTTTTAATGTCATGCATGATAGATCTTACTTCTGATGCTAAAGCAAGAGGGTCATCGTTTTTCAATTCAAGGCTGAACAACTTAATCATTAATTGAACAATTTCAAGTTCTGAATGTGAGTCATAGAGTTCTTTTAATTTCCTCAAGGCCTCATAGGCATTTGAAAATGGTGTAATATGACGACTCCGCTCTTCATTTACAGAAGCTGCAATCAAGGCATAGGCCTTGCAATTCTTGTTTTCCCAAATGGCGATCTCCTTGTCTGAGGTGGGCTTTGTCAGTGGATTGTCTCCTTCTCCTTCACAAATTCCTCTCCACATCTCATTAAAAATGAGAGTCTGCTTGATTTTCCGAGACCAATCAGGATAATTCTCCTTGCCAGAGAGAACAACTCTCACAATAGATATGAGAGAATGCATTGCGAACTTTTGAAAAAAATTAGTTTGCTAGAAAAAGACTCAATTCTAGTGTAAAATATATTCTGTTGCAAAAAACTCAATTCTGGTAAAAAATATGTACGCTGCTGTAAAAACTCGGTTCTGGATTTTTTTTTTTTGTAAATTTGTTGTTGTTGTTGTACAGGGGAGGTCGGACTTGGAGGAGGTAAAACCTCGGGAAGGTCGGACCTGGGGGAGGTCGACTTGGGGAGGTGGAATAGGGGAAGGTGAGGGCAGAGGAGGGCGCAGGGAGCCCGCGGAGGGGAGAGCGGTAGGGTGGAGAATGGGAGCGTGCAGAGGAGGGAGCGGGAGGGTGGAAGGGAGCGGGGGCAGCTCAGAGGGAGCAGGGAAGGAAGGAGGAAGCGGGAGATGGCTGTGGGAGGAGATGGTTGTGGGAGGTGGTAGCTGTGTGGAGCGGGAGGTAGCGACTGTGGGAGGGGAGCAGCTCAGAGGGAGCAGTGCGCGATGCTGCGTGAGGTGGCTGCGGACAGTGCTACAAACCCTTCTTTTTGTGTGAGCTCCAGGAGAGCGGAGCATATAGACAATGAGGAAATGAGTTGAAGGCTCAAAAAAATTGGAATCTGAACTGCCAGGAGTAGGAGGGACAGTTCTGCTAGGAGCAGACAAAGAGGCAGGTCTGCCAGGAGCAGGAGGGAGTTACACTAGGGGTAGGAATGCCAAAAAAGGAGTTGGCTCTGATACCATGTCAGACCAGGACGTAACTCCACAAATTGAATGGTGAATTTGATAGAGGGTGCTCATGAATATATACATGGAGGTGAGACTGTTGGGATTCATTTCCCAATGTCTCTTAGACTTCCTTATTTCCTAATTTACACTAATATACAATTTCTCCCAATCCCTTAGGATTAGGTGTAAACAGATCATGAAAGAATCATGACTTGTAAGAGGTAGTTGTATGAAGAAAAGCCAAATTTGAACTAGAAGATCACTTTCTGATGAAGAGAAGGATGACATGACTATTGGTTCAACTCTATGGTTCGTTGAAGGAAAGTGATGAAGAAGATGGTCGATGCCCTACGAAGAAGATCTGGAAGATGAAGGCTCTATGATGAAGAAGTTGAAGTTCATGACATCGGAAAGATGAGCCCTACAAGTAGTTGATAGTACCATGATCACCACCAAAGAGCAAATAGCTGTTGTTGGAAATAAGTCCCTAATTGAAAGGGAGCTTGGGCAAGTCCTTGGTTAAGAGGGAGCTTGGGTATATTCCTTGTATAGGAATGATTAGATCCTCCCTGTTTAAGAGGGAGTGACGAATATGGTTCTATACTTCATGTGTCATGCACTAGACCAGGATTAACAGTCGTAAGTCTTAGTGAAGGCCATGAGAGAGAGAAGGACATGTTAATTTTTCTTAGGTCTATATTGTTCTTTGCTTTGATAATTGCATTTCATCATTTTCACATTAAATTCACCCTCTAACATCATTTCATTATTCAAATTTACAACATTATTGAGTGACATATGCAATTATATAGAAAGAACAACAACATCATCAATGCAACGAAACATAAAGGAATAATAGAAGAAAAACATCCACACATAGAGACACCAGGATTGGTCAGAGACCATGGCAAAACCCACTATGGGGAAAACCCTTTCAAATTCTTCTTATTAGATTGTCATTGAATGATTAAGCAAAAGAGAGTACAATGATCCATATCTTCAACCATAAACCTATCCAGCAAAATCAACTAAACAATATTCATGATATGAACCCAACAACGCTAATAATGCAAAACCTAGATTCAGAGGCCTATGGTCAACTATCGAACTTTGCGGTCAACCGGCGAAATCTTCAGTCAATTGAAAATTCAAATCCTAAGTCTCAACCGCACAGAGAGAGTGTCGTGCGTGCGGCTGAAACCCTTCAACCGCACACATAGGCCTGCATGCCTTTGGTTATAGCTGAAATCTGCGTGTGACAAGCCTGCATTTGTGACCCAAAACCCTAAACATGTGTGCGAGCTTCACACCCATTTCAGACCTGTGTGAGCCAATCTCCGCGAAATGCCTCAGATCTATGCGAGCCAAAACCAAGGAAGAGAATAGAAGAATGCTTCATGATCATTTGCAAATGAGGTTGAGGTCGCCTTGTATTTATAGACTTTCAAGGGTGTCCAATTCGCTTTAGGGCAGACTTGATCAAATATGCACATGTGGGATTTAATTCAAAAATACACTTTCCCTTGTCCAAATTGAGCGCTTCAATAGTCAAAATTGGTCCTCTCGAAAAGAGGAATCTTGTCCCATGGTTGGAATTTGCCATTGAGCTGTCCAATTAACAGGACACATCATTCTTGTCTTCATGTTATGAAGAAAGAATGGAGGGTTGGGTAAGCATCTGAGATTGCTTCCGATACTCTTTGAGGATGTGGTAGGGCATCCAGTAGGCAAGAGTAGTCGAAGAGGAAATTCCTTGAGGATGTGTTATTCCAAGGTAGGAATTGTCCTAGAAGGACATACCTTGTGAACGTCCAAGTGGGGTATGTGCCTTAAGAGACAATGATGATGGTGTCTCTTGATCATTGTATCGCCAACATTGTGCTCTGATCTTGTGGAGAGATAGAGTTGTTAGGCAAGGCCTTTCTATGTGACAATGTTGGTTGATATGATGAGATGCAATGAGATAAGCTGAAATAATAGCTTATGAGATGGCTTACCAATCCGACTGTTCGTATGAGAATTCTTCAGTATGAGAATGCCCAAGTACCTTGTATAGGTTATGAATACCCCCTAGTGAAAAGGGAGTGTTGAAATATGTAACTAGGCTCGGTCTTCATAATGACATATGTAATCATGATTTTATGTATTTGACGTAAAGAGAAAATAAATTTATTATTGTCATTCTTGAGGCATGGGTTTCATTTTCAAGGTAAATATATTTATAGTTCAAGCATCCATTGAGTGCTTCTAAGGCTTGTCATTGAGTCAAAAAGTCAATTGCGTCATTGTCATGTATGGAAGACTCTTTTGGGCATATTTTATCATGTCAAGAAAATAATTGTAAGTAAAGGAAATTCCTTGCGGATGTGTTATTCCAAGATAGGAATTATCCTAGAAGGACATACCTTGTGAACCAATGATGGTGTTAAGAGCCAATGATGATGGTTCCTATTAATTATTGTCTGGCTGACATTGTGCTCTGATCTTGTGGAGAGATAGAGCTGTTAGTCAAGGCCTTGCTATGTGACAACGTTGGTTGATATGATGAAATGCAATGAAATAAGCTCAAACAATAACTTATGAGATGGCTTACCAACCCGACTCTTCTTATGAGATTTCTTCAGTATGAGAATGTCCAAGTACCTTGATGTAAAGAGAAAAATAAATTTATTATTGTCATTCTTGAGGCATGGGTTTCATTTTCAAGGTAAATTTATTTATAGTTCAAGCACCCATTGAGTGCTTCTAGGGCTTGTCATTGTGTCAACAAGGCAATTGAGTCATTGTCATGTATGGAAGACCCTTTTGGGCATATTGCATCATGTCAAGAAAATTATTGTAAGTCATAAAATGTGTCAAAGACCCTCCAAGACCTTGTCAAACGAGCAAAATCAAGTTGGCCTTCAAGAAAGAACAAGTTGGCCTTCAAGAATGAACAAGTTGGCTTACAAGGTGACAAGTTGGCCTCATGAAAGGGCTATTCGACCTGCTAAAGAGACTATATATAAGAGAGCTCGACTTCATTTGGAAAGGCATCCATCAAAGCAACAACAAGTTCAATCAAGGAAGATAAGAAGACAAGAAAGAAGCCTTGTCACCTAACAAAGAGAAGAAGAGAGAAAGCGAAGATTTTGGATTGTCTTTGGGCTATTATCCTTCACACGTGCGAGAAAATTAGGGCACCTATTGCAACATCTAGACCAAATTGCAGACTTGCTAAGGGAAGTTGAGTTAGGGCATCAATAGGTATACTTAACAAGTCTAATTCTATAGAAGAAAGAACCAAGTCAATCGAAGGAGAAGGAAGGAAATCACACACGTGCAAGAGCTAGGGTTTCTGCAACAGTCGAAGTTACAGAAGAAACTGCTGGGGTTGAAGTTGCTGGAAAGAAAGCTCATCATGAAGAAAGGTTCACTTGTTCTTGGAGGGGTCTTTGACAAGGGTCTTAGGTCTTGGAATTCGTCATTTGAAGTTCTATAAGAAGAGGAGTTCTTGCGGGTTTTCCTCTCAGGAAGAGAGGTTTTGGCCTTGGCTAATAGCCTACATCTTGTGTCCTCTTGTGTTATTGTTCTTCATTGTTTGGTAGCTGTTTGATGATAGAAAACACAATAATAATCAAATTGAAGAAGAAGCTAATCAGGTTAAGTAAAAGGACATTACAAGCAGTTATCAAAGTAAGAGAAATCACCTAATTTATCTGCCCGTAGATTTCTCAACACTTAAGCAATTAAAACATACACAAAATATGGTTATCGCATGCTCCATTTACAAGCAAAATTTGAGCTGGAATCCTTCAAACCTGGTTCTGGAGGCCTGAGGGTAAAGGCTGCTGGAGAAATAGCTCTACTGCAAAGTAGAATAAGGTCAAACCACTTCTGGTGTCCACTATTCTCAGAAGTGATACGAAAGGCTGAAATATGGTCTCTTTAGGTACTTAGGAAGTTAGGCGACACCCATAGGTAGTAGTATCGTTTTGGGGCTAAAAATGCCGAAGGCATGGGCATGGAGATTTCCTTGCAAGGAAGTTGAGCTACTCTGAGCCAAATGGTCAATTGAAAATCAAGTCTCACAATATCAGGATAGGTGTAAGAAGGTTTTCATATAGAAACCAGGTGCCCTTTTATACCCTATAAGGCTAAACACGTGTCCTTTCTCAAATGTAATGCTATGCCATTGAGGAACTGACCTGCTTTCAGTATGGCAAACTCAGCTGGTTTGACTCCTATCCTCCACCATCCTTTTACCTGGTGCTAACTGTTATTACCTCCTTGGAGGTATTTTCTGGTCATTCTATGCCTTTCCTAATGTCCAGAGCAGTTTTTAAATTTTCTGGTGTCTGCAGCATTAGCCAGACATGGTTCTAAGGTGAATTTGCATAAGTTCTGTCCAAGTTGACCTGTTCTAACCCCATTTCTGACCAATTTCCATCCTATAAAAGAGGATTTTTTCTTGGATCTATATGCAGTATCCTAGATAATTTCGTGATTTAGTAATGCAGTCAAAAAACATTTTTTCATCAAATTCAGTTCACAGAAAATAACTTTTTGGATTCAATAACATAAATGGAGAATCCAGATAGACACTATTAGCATAGATGATCAAGATTGGTATGTTCATCCTTCAAGTACATGCAGGATATAAATTTCACCATCATATGGACAAGCAATATAAGACTATGTGATGTACAGGTTAATGTCTCTTGGTAATTACATTTGTCATGAACATTTTGACTTGGGGACTGGGAATGTGATTTCTCTGGGTTAGATGTTAGTTGACTTTGATGAATCATGTCTAAAATTGGTTGCACACTCTCAATTTCAGCCTTTATCTTATTCCCAACTTGCAAGGAGTATTCATGAACTTGCAGCAACAGCTGATCAGGTTGGTGTTTGCAGTTTCCCTTGTTTTATATTTTGATCTGTAATGTATTCTTGGTCTTTTAGTCTTTCTTGGACAGTATTTAACATTCTTGCAATATTCTTACAGAAAAGCTCCCAGAAGCAGCTAGTACATCAAGTATTTCCCAAACTTGCTGTGTATAACTCAGTTGATCCTTCCTTGGCTCCATCTCTACTGATGGTATGTAACTGTTCACTATTTATTCCTGTTTGCATATTCCTGATCATTTTCTTGTGTAATATGTATTGCCCACAAGATTAATTTGAGTTTTTGTTTTCAATTTGCATGGGTCTACGTGATGTGAAAGTTCCTTGCATTCTTCATGATATTTTCTTCACGAGCTTTCTTTTTTAAAATCTTTCTGATGTCATATGCATAAAATGTGACGCTGGATGTTGATTTGAATAGTAAAATTCTTACAGTAGACATGGCATTTATATGTTTCTGCTCTGATGATGGGTGCTACTTCTGTAAATATGCAGCTTCATCAACAATGCGAAGACAGAAGTGTTTTGCGCTATATATACTACTATTTAACCAGGACTTTATCAGATAATGATGCTCAGGGTTTAAGTCCTGGTGGTGGAATACCCACACCTAATTGGGATGCTCTGGCTGACCTGGATGCAGCAGGAGGGGTGACAAGGGCAGATGTGGTACCTCGTATTATTGAGCAGCTTACTGCAGAAGCATCAAATGCTGATGTTGAAGGTATGCTTGTCCTTTCATGCAGTGGCAGATCTTTTAGTGCATTTCAACTTGGTTATCAGTGTCTCGGATACCTTGAAGATGACTGCAGTTTAGTCAGAATTATAGGAAGAATGAAGAGCAACCATGTAAAGTCTAGTCAGTTTATTTAGCTCTGCTTAGACCATTTCTCCCTTGAAGGGGTTTGACACTAGTATTTTCTCATTGTGCTCTCAGTTAATTGGTGCTGATGTTTGTGCCATCTGTCAATATCTAGTAAATAACTTTGAATTATATAATTTTGTTAATGTTTTGTAGAATTCTTTGATTTCTTCAGAATCTACTACTTTGATATTGTTTTTAGAGCTGGATCCCTATGATATGCGGGGCTTTCTTCTTGTTCTTTTAGCTTGAGTTTCTCTTTGCTATTCATTGGAGATACCTTCTGCACTCTCCTATCACAGGTTGTACTTTCCAGTCCCATTAACCTATTCTATTTTGGTCATTTGGGGACATCAGTATAATTTGATTTCATTTATCTTCCTTGCAATATATCCTGTAAAAATGCTCCTTAATCTATTATAAAAGAAGCATATCTACTAATGGAGCATTATGGATATCAATGAGGGGAATTACAGTGGATGCACAAAACATACTTTTCGGCTTCAATTCTTTAACATGACAATTACATGCTTCATTTAACTAAGGTTGCAACAATTTGTTCACCTAATTTTTACAACATTTGTTGAATTTGTAATGTCCCAGGTCTTACATGTTACAACACAGTTGGAGAATGAAAGAGAGAGCATAATCTCTTTGAAAGTTGTTCATCTTTGCATTACTCTGAGAAATTCATACTTACAAATTGGAAATTGAAGACAAAAAATGATCTTCAGTATTTTTAATAAAGCTATCCTGAAATAAAATATTCTATCATAAATAAACTTTCTTGCATGAGGGCCACTAAAGGGTAAATTTGTGCTAAAAAACATTATAACTAAAAAAGTGCATTTTTAATGCTCAGCGTTTCCTCTTCACTGTTGTTGAATATATCTGTCACGTGTAGAAACAAGTGACAACTCCTACAGTCAAGTAGGCGAAGTGTTATGTTTTAATAATTGGATTGATTAATTAATCTTTACTTAGTGTTGAACTTTTAACACAAGATATGATTTGTTTTTTTGTTTTTTCACAATTTTATTACGTAGAAAATAATATATTCTCAAATTAAATTCTCAAACTGCTGAAATAAACACACTGGTGTTCTCAACTTTCAAACAGGAAATTTGCAGCTGAAAAATAAATAGGAATTTACCACAAGACAACAGAAATTTAGCCCAATAAATCTTCCTTTACTTTAAAGTTTATATTGAAATCTGGAAAATTTAGGGCCTAGATCCACAGAGAAATTACACAGAAAATACAGCAATATTACAACCTGGAAAAGGCCTTAGGATTTTCGGCCCAAGGAAGAATTCCCCCCCCCCCCCCCCCTTCACCCCCCTGAAAATGGCTACTCTGGAAGATAAATCAGCCCTGGAAATTTCCTGGCCTCTACCTATACAGCTGCACCCTGGGAAAAAATTGGCTTCCTTCCTCATGCGGTACTGGTTGGAATTCTCGTCCTCTTCTCACAGTCCTGCCTCGCTCCAAAAACCTAACCTCTCTCTCCTCTGAATCTTGCCCCCATTCAAAAATCTTGGTCCTCTCTTAAATTCTCCTACCAAAAACTGCTGCACACTTTTCCTCTTTCTCCCTAGTCACTGGAGCGTCTCATTCATGATAAAATCACTCCCTCAACAATGCAAATGTGTGTCGTTATCCTCTCCCATAGGTTCTCTTTATAATTTCAAATTGAGAAAAATCCGTAACCCTCAATCTCCAAAGTGAGACGGCTAGAATTAAATTCTAACCCACTTAGATTAATGGTTGAGATTAGATCTAAGTTACTTAAATAATTAAACATTTGTCCTTAGAAATTTGTTCAATTAGCCAACATTAATTAGATAAATTAATTAATGCTCTTTTCTAAAGTTAGACTTAGGAAAAATATCATATTAGTTGCTCCTCTTGAATAACCACCTAAAGAGGACTTTTTCTCCTGCGTGCTAGCAGCTAGACACAAGCCTATGTAGAAGGCCTTTCGAAGCTTGTCCTTGTAGAACATGAACTTCCCCTTCACTAGAGGCTTGGTGAGAATATCTGCTACCTGCTAATATGTGTATATGTACTGCAACCTCACAACATCCCTTTGGACCCTATCTCTAATGATGTAGTGCCTGATCTCTGTGTTTGGACCTAAGTCACCAGGTTTGGCAAACATTATCCTCGAAATTCGAAAGTCATCGAACTTGATCCGGATTCGAACAAATTCGTTGATGTTCAATTTGGTTCGTTCCATAAATTAATTTCTTTTGCAAGAAGGGGTAAAACCCAAAAATTTCTTCCACGTGAATTGTTGTATTTAGGTTCCTCTGCGCAAATCGATGTATTCAAGTTCTAATTTTCACGTTTAATGCTATTTTCCTTTCTACCTTGTTTAAGCAGAAACACATCTAGATGCATATATTGATCGGGATGGAGATGAATTTCCAGTTACGAGGTCAGGGCAATGGCCAAGCTTGAGTTATGGCTTCCTCATATGGGCCCACAATCTGCGGCTTCTATTGGTTTCCTCATACACTACGTCAACGCTATGCCAACTTTGATATAAGCTACATGTTTGATGTTTAATTTTATTATATATAAATTTTAAATTTTTAAATTTTGTAATATGGGTTGATCTTTATTATATATATTTTTAAAATATGAAATTTTATTATATATTTTTTAATATTCAAATTTTATAATATGTCAAACTTCGTGTTGAATTTTATCCTCAAAATTTTCATCCTCGAACTTTTTCCAAATTTTAGAGTCCTTGAACTAGACCACGAACTTGTTGTCGCTGCTACAACACCCTCCAAAATTTTGGCCTGCACCCAATTTTCGGAGCCTCCTTTAATCTTGCATATTGTCGTCGCAAGCATTAAGACTTATTGCATGTGTTTTCTCTAAGTGTTCTTGTCTTATTTGCAAGAAAATCAAAATGTCGTCTTTTCGCATGTTAAGTGTTGCACATTTCACAAAAGTTAGTTTTGGTGGTTTCAAGGGGTAATCTTTTTGTAAATGAGTTGGTATTACTATGTAAACATGTGTCACACTGATTTCCAAAGTTTCAAGCATTGTTGCACAAGTGTCGTCATTATCGTCGCAAAGTGTATCTTTGGTGTTGCACTTGTCGTAAGTTGTCGCACTGAGGAAAGTATGTTGTTATGTGTTCTGGGTGATCTATGTTGTCGTCAAGTGTTCTAAGTGTGCGATCACAATCAAGTCTTGTCCCTGTTAACATCACTTGCATGGATCCCACACTTAGTCAAATTTGGAAAACTTCTCTACTGGACAACCTAGCCTCATCCAACCCTCCTGAACTGTGCATTGCGCAGTCTCAACTGTCAAGCTGCAACCCTGCCTCTTGGCATTGCACGATTCACAATTCTTTCCTTCCAGGATTGTGCACTGCACAATTACAGTGCTTAAGCTTAGCCTTTGACCTCAAAAACTGTGCAATTTCTCACTCTCGCTCAGTTAGTACTGCGCATTGCGCAATCTCAATGCTCAGGCCTCAGCCCTGAGCTCTTGAAATACGCAATTGCACAATCACATAGCCTCCTTCGCCTTCTAGAACTGCGCAGTAGGCAGAATCAATGCTCAATCCCTCAGCCTGGCTCCCTGAGCTCCCAAACTGCGCAATCTTTTGCTCAGACCAGCCTGAACTGCGCATTGCGCAGTCTCAAGGATCAAGCTTGACCCTTGAATGCCTGAGCTGTGCAATTGCGAAGTCACTGAGCCTCTCCCTCAACTTGCTACTCGGTTCCGATTCAGTCTATGGATCATCATGAAACATCTTAGACTAGGAGTTTATCGAACTAATATCGTCTTGTCATGAGTGAATTGCAGATGGAGGTACTCTATCATGCTATGACACGATGATGAAGACGGAGATGGAGAAGGAGGACATGCTAGAAAACACCTCTGTAGTTGAAGATGCAAGCTGATCAATCAATAGAAAGCAAAGGGATATCCGTTTGCAACCACAACTCAAGACCTGAGAACATTGAAAACTCCTCATCTCTAAGCCATATGGAGGTGGAAAAGAGCTCATTCTCATGAAGACACACAACAACAACAACAAAGAATGGCTTGACATTGCCATGTCATCATGCAGTGCATGTCATTAGTGTCATGTTATGTAATGTCATGATTCATCATATGCTACATCATTTTTGTGGATTATGTAAATTCTTATTCGAAAATGTATTGTAAAGTGGAAGTCCAAAGGACATGTACAAAATATGAAGAGTCATGTAAAGTCGAAAAGTCATAGGGAAGTCAAACAGTCACGAGGGTAGTCAAAGAGTTACAACGGAGGTGAAGGGTCACCCCATTGGTTATATATACACCCTCATTGTACAAGCAAATGACTTTTCACCTTGGCTCCTCCTACAAGGCATCAGAGAGATAGGCTATTTCTTTTGAGGAACAAGTAGTGGCTCCAACACTCCACTATTGGGTCTAGTGGTGTTTGTTGTATACATGTGTCCTAGGACTTTTACTTAACATCTGAAGCCTGATGGCCAACACGTTCTACATGCATGGATTGCGAATGTTTGTAAGACTGTTTTGTGAATGTTTGTAATTCATGTTTGTTTTCACCTGTACTAAAGTAGTTGAACTATTTCGGTTATTTTAGTGCTTATCATATTGAGAATGTGCTGTAATTGTTGGAGTGACCGTCACATCTTTGTGGACTATTCCGCTGGATGTTAGACAGATCTTTCTCATTTGTGTGTGTCTCTGCTAGAGTGGTACTATTACCTATCTCTTAGAGGCTCTCTTTTCCCTCTGTAGTAGAAGAACCTTGACACACCTACAACCAAACTCTCACCAGGCACACATACTTGCTTTTCGAAGGCGCATATATGTTCCTCCCTCTTGTTGACAGTTAGAGCCAAGGAAAACCTTTAAGAAAACGGTAACCAGGCCATATTCTGAATGGGGCTCCTATCCCAAATGGTGTGAAGTCTAATTGGGACCACATATCAGAGAGACCCCTTTGAATGTTGGCAAGTCCAACACTGTCAACATTTCTGGCGCTAGAAGGAGGGCATCCAAATTTTTATGGCTAAAAACTCCACCCACCCTCATCACACTTCTTCCAGTCAAGGCAACAATATTCCCAACACCTCCTCTACTCATATTTCAGAAGTTGATAGATCTTCTTAGCCCGGTCTTGGAAAAACTTGTGAAATCTCTTACTAGAATATCCGAGCCATCCAGCCTATAACTCGTCGCTTTGCAAAGGCCATTGGATTATTCTCCTTTATATTATATGCATGCACATTTATGTGTCTCTAACAACGAAGCGTCTGCCAATGAATTTTAAAATCTAATAGCTGAATATTGTCTTAGTCTGTTGCCTCCTCTTCAATGGACAATATATACTGATGCTATTGTAATCTTCTGGGCATTAGTTAGGAAGGGTTGAGTTTGCTTTGCGACTTCTGATCCACACATCTAATTTCTATGGATTGAGGGTGCCATCAAAATGTACTGATTCTGGTATCTAATTTTAAATTTGAGTGATTAATGGCGTGATTGAAGTGACAATTTGGTTTTGCAGCAAGTACTTAAATTTGGCATCACATTGCCCATTAGATTTGTGGAAACTCATGATTTTCATTGCGTTGATCAAGTAAATTCTTAAATCAATAGTCTTACCTTGTTGGTCTTTGTTGTTTTTCCATGACATTGGAGAATCTATGTTAGGGTCTTAGAATCTCTGACACTACCAACTCAAATGCCACAACAAACTACTTTGCACATCGGAATATAAACAACAGTAAATCAATGCGTGCACAAATATACAACTTTTTACAATCTTTCAATAACCCAACTTCGTTATATTAACAAAATTTAATACAACAGTCTAGGGCTCCCGTACCAGGGATCATGGCCCTCATACAATCACTGATACAAGGATTACAAACTAGGGTTTGGTGTCAATTGCTATGACAACCAATCTACCTTGAACAAGATACAATCTGACCTACTAGCTGATCTAGTGCACTTCTCAGCTCCACTGGTCGTACCTTGAACACATCTGCCCGGTCCTTTAGCTCCCGCTCTGTAGCAACACCTCTCTGCCTCTATCAATGATACTGCTCCTTTAGGTCACTGTACACAGTTCCAATCTGCCCTCTAGCTGATCATTCTTCCATCAATGACTCAACACGTAGGGTCTTCTTTTGAGTTTTTCACAACTTCGTTTGTGAACAACTTTAGGCTGCCCACTGCTGCTCCTCAGCTCCTTTGGGACTTCTTGCCCTCTAGCTGCTCTTTAGTCCTTCAAGAATACAACTCTTAGGGAATTATTCCCTCTATTGCCTTCATGTACTGCCCAATTAAGACAAACTCAGGGTATGGAGGGATGCCACCTATCACTGTCAAAAGTCCTTTTTCAACAACAAACTTGGCTAGTCAAAATGCTCCCTTGGCCTCCTACAAAGATCAGTCACTGAGCTTCCTTCCAATCTTCTTCCCTTCAAATATCAGTCACTAAGCTTCCTTCCAATCATCTACCCTTCTAATAGTCCTCAATGTCTTTTAAGAGGCTGTACTTAGGGCTTGGAGGAAACTCTACCTTAAGCTACCCTTCCAATCTTCTTCCCTTCAAATATCAGTCACTAAGCTTCCTTCCAATCATCTACCCTTCTCATTCCCGTACCCTTTTTGGAAACTCGTTTCCGTTTCCTTGTTTCGTGCAACTTGGCGTCTAACCCTCTCAAATGGTCTCCTCAAGTCAAGGCTGGCTTGAAACTTAAGACAAATTCAGCCACATAATCATATAAAAATTAATTTCTCTCAATCCACAAGGCATCTCTTGGTGCTACAAGTAGTCCCTTGTTCTTTTAAGGGTTACCTACTTCTCCAAGTACCAAGTGTCCAAATCCATGCACGGTTTCACACCCACAAGCTTGGGTGCAAAGCTCACACGCTTGGGTTCTTAGCCCACAGGTAACCTTGTGATGCCAATTCTTCCACAACCCTGTCCCCTAGGGTTTGGAGTACCTCCCAGGCTACAAATCTCAACAGTCTTGTCTCTCAAATGTATGGCCTCTTTGTATAGATTCACGAGTGTTGTGTGGTATGATTATGTGTATTGAAGATGACATCTTGAAGGTCTTATGATACATAAAGAAGTGCCATTCTTTGTGGCTTTGACATCAATGACAAACTTGTCAACAATCTCAAGGCCTGCTAGATTTTGAGGCAACAGGCATCATTGTTGATATACCCCTTTTTTTTCAGGATAATTTAACTGTGACAAACTTCATGAAAATTTATGCTTGCATATAGGCAGAGTTGACAGAGGAATCTATGATGGCAGAATTGTTGAATTGATTGCTATCTCAAATTCAAATGAACATTCTCTTTAGAAAATTTTGCTTAAGAGTAGTTGCAGGCTTTATTTGTTGCAGGTACAACTTTAAAATCCTCAACTGATCTGCACTAAAGTTGTTACAACACTGAGAAGGGGCCTCTAATATCACTTTTTTTGTGTAAAATGTTGATGTTATTGGCATTTTTAATGTACTTTGTAATTGAAGCTATTGTCAACTAGGTTGATATTTAACAGTGCCTTCCTGTTGATTATTGCAGTTCATGCACGCCGTGTTGCAGCACTGAAGGCCCTGACTTCTGGTCCAATAAGCAATAATGAATTTTTGAGCAAACTATATGAAATTGTATTTGGGATTCTTGACAAGGTTGGATTAGCATAACAAAAAATCAAGAATTACATAATTGTATATCTTTTCTGTTGCTCTTTAGGAATAAATCAATGTACTGATTTCCACAGTTTTAGGTTTAATAGATCTAATACCTGTTTATTATTCTCTTCTTTGGGCCAGTAATTCAGTAATCTCATCTTTTTCTATTGTTGCTGATTAGAGCTTCCATTCTGTTGCTGATAGGTTGCTGATGCTGGTAAAATAAAGCGCAAGAAGGGAATGTTTGGAAGGCAGACAATAGATAAAGAGGTATATCCTTTCTCCAGGGTGTTTCACTTAATAACCTAATAGAAAGTCAAGTTTCTGATAAGCCAGGAGTGAAATTTCTGGGCTTGTATACATACAGAGCACTTATACGAAGGGACAACTAGTAATGTCTGATATAATTCACATGGAAATGTACACATTTTTTAAGAGTGTGGAGAGAGTGTAAATAAACACATAGAATTCCCGTCTTGTTTCCTTCTACATGGTGAAGAATTTGAATTTATGAAGTAGAATTGATGACTTTCACCAACTATGGGGATGCAAGCCAATGTTTTTTGAAGTTAATGTGTTTTACCACTGTAACTCTTTTAAAGGCATAATCATATTTATTATGCATTTCATCAGAAGAGAAAAGAAGCATTGTTTACATTCCTTGAACCCAACCATTGAAATATTTATGTTGTAAAAAACTGGCTACCAAAAGCTCATTCCTTGACTTTATTAAAATTGATGAATAAACATTAACTGTGCATTGTCTTAATAATTGATATTTGGTTCCTACATTATTTCTGTGTGTGTGTGTCGTAGTGGTGGCAGTATGATATATGGACTAATTATAGATTCACAATACATAACGTAGTTACCCTTCACTATAACAATGGTTATCCCTTATCACCTATTTGACAAGATCCTTTCTCTTTCAAATCAATCCAAGAGAAATACAATAAGATCATATAAAATGCTTTAATTGTTGTCCATGAAATCCATGGCTGCATGGCATATGTTATCAGGAGCTTTTCATATATGGGATCTATAAAAAAATTCAAAAAGAAAAATTACATGTATTTAATGGAATATATTAGAAAGACTTTTGATAGAATCCTTTCTGCTTTATTGCCTTTGGATCTGGATCATGCCGTGTCTTTTCTTTTGGAATTTTTTGTATGTTTTTCTTAGGTGGTTTTTTTCAGGGAATCCATTCAGTGCCATATTCGCTAGTTCTGCATCTTCAACCTTCTCTCCAATTGCTGCAAGCTGATCACGAATTTGTGTGATCTTCAAAAGATAACTGGCGATTGTGTTTGATTTGGTCATCTCTATGAATCTGAGTTTGTTACACAATATCATCTTCCTATTTATGTTTTGACTATGGAAATGTCTAGACTCTAACTAGGGCATTGAATATCTCCTTCACTGTCTTTTTCTTGGATACATGAAGGATCGGCTGGTCCTTTACGCATCCAAGGTCACATGCTTGCCCTTCACTTCCCTTTTGTTAGGAGCTTCCAAGTCTCATTAATTTGTAGGCGGACTCACAACATTCTTGACAATATCCCAAAGATCAAGAATCTAACCCTCACCGTCCATGCTAAGAAAATTGAGGCACCATCCAATCTGTCTTCAAATTGGAGGCACGTTGCTGCCATATCTGAGATCTATTGCATAAGGTTTCAAATCTGAAAATAAAACTTTGAAACCCTCTAACTGCTAGTTCTTCTTCCCAACAGTTGATTTACTGCTGCACTTCCTTGAGAACCTCAATTAGTGAGGTTGGCTCTGATACCGTGTGAAATTTTCAAGCCCTTGGTGACTAATGTCTTTATGATCTCAAGCAAACAAGTAGTTTGTTGAATTTAATTATTGCTGAAATTATTTTTCACATAATAGCATCAATGACACGATATCTAGAAATTAAATAGCATAAGCATAAAAAATAATTTCATACATACACAGGTAATTACTCCCTCAAATCAGATTTTCATTCCTTCGAAAAATTTACAAGGAAATCTCCACAAGTTGCCCAAAAGGCAGCACCGAATGAATACCAAAAAAGACCCCGACCTTGAGTGGAACGATTGCTGACTCTTTAGTACGATCTGATGTACTGATTGTACATCATGTCCATACAAACTGTACAAACAGATGTACAATGTGTGAGTATGACTATATTGACCTGTACAGATTTGTCTGACTGTACAGACTTCCATATTAATGTACAGTGTACAGACTTTGGTACAACTGTACAAAACTGTTCCATATGCTTTACGGGATTGCGCACTGCCCAGAAATGTCTCTTTGTTGGCTACTTGTGCTCTCTCCCTCTCTTTGTCGCTCAACCTACTCAACTACTCATGTGGTTAAAAGATCTACCTTCCCTGTCTTTATACTTTTAGTGTAATGAATAAAATAATATAAATAATGATTAATTAGTTAATTAGTAATTAGGTTGAAAGGGCATGTTTGATGAGACATGACCTTTCGTGAAGAGGCACTTGCCTAGGTATATAAGGAGGCCTCATTTGTAACAGTCAAATAATCAATTCATTTTCATACATTTTAATATAATATTTGTATCTTCAATGGATATTCTTATATTCCAAGTCTTCTGGAGTATTTAACTTGAAAGGAACTTTGTTCATTTCATTTGGTATCAGAGCAATTCGATCTTCTGGTCGCTCACCGCTGCACAGAGCCACGGTCTCCGATGCGGGTCCTTGACCGTCAAATTCGTCAACTGCGTTGCCGTCGAAGCGTTTCGCTACAACCTTTGGAGTTTCTCCATTTTAAGCCATTAGGCCCTTGGCCATTTTTAAAGAATTAAAAAAAAAGATATAAGAAAAAAGTCAAAACTTTGAGAGAGAAAAGAGAAAAAATAATTTATATAAGAAAAGGAGAAAATTAAAAAAAAGAAAAGAAAAGAAAAGACCATAGAATAAAAAAAAAGAAGTAAATTAAGGAAAAAAATATTAAAAGTCAAAAATATTATTAAAAAAAGAAAAGAATCAAAGACTAGAAGTATTTAAATATATATATATATATATATATATATAAAAAAAAACACTCACCTCTGGTTGTTCAGCGGCCCACTTAGCTGCTTTTTGTAGCCTGTCGCTCAGCCACCGACGGTCATAACAATAGACTCGACTCTCAGATCGTCGCGCTGCAAGTGTTTTCAACACCATCCGTCACAATTCCAACCAACACCGACGACTTACCTGCTAGACCAGGCACTCCTGTTAACCACCGTCTGTGCAAAATTGTCCTGACCTTGGTTTGCTATATCACCCGTCGAAGATACAAATTATATAAACCCTAAAATTGCCAACCAATTGGTGATTCCTGAGTTAAATATAATCGAAAAATTAGATTTTCGGCAAAAAGCAATATGAAATCACTAATTTACAGTTAAACATTGGCGATTATACATTTATATCAAAATTCCTTGTTCAATCCTTACTTTTTAACGACAGTGACATTGTGTTGGGTTCAACCCGGATGGAAACCCTAGGTTCATTTATCCTAAATACGAAAAATAAATTTTTAAGATTCTCCTACAAAAAGAAGAAAATAACGCTACAGGACGTTAACTTAAAGCCAAATTCAATGACGCCTAAAGACAAGAAATTTCGGAAGTAAATTTTCAAGAAGGTAAAAAGGTGATACAAAATATGCAAAAGGAAATTGACAAAATCACCACTAAAAAGATTGAAGAAGTTGCTCGCGTTAAGGACCACAACGAAAAATTACTAATGCAAATTAAGAAGTTGAAGAAGGACAAGAAGTCATTAGAAAACAAGGTGCAACAACTTGTCGAAAAAGAATCGTCGAAACCATCAAATGTAGAAATTCAAGTTGATGAAAAGACATCAAATAGCGATCCAGTCAGTAACACAAATCCAGAAAATGACATAAGGGAAACTCAAATCACTACAATTCCCCATCGACATCCGAATCACGGGAGTAGACAACTCGATCAAGCTACGTATTCAGAACATAATCAACAAGCTGATGTTTCGAAGAATACTAATGTCAGTGCAATCCGCTCAAGTGATAATTCATCACAAGTTTCAAGTCGCCGTGAGATTACACAGAAGATTGATCTAGGATGGTCTGATCCCTTCTCAGTGGGGTAGTTTTGTTTGTCACTTGGAGGATCATATCAACTTGTATCGACAAGGATGACTGCCTCGAGACGGGAAGACATTCGTAGCAGGAGAAGAAATCAAGGCCTTTTATCAACAAGCTTTGAGGAGGAAGGCAATGTAATGAATAAAATAATATAAATAATGATTAATTAGTTAATTAGTAATTAGGTTGAAAGCACATGTCTGATGAGACATGACTTTTTGTGAAGAGGCACTTGTCTAAGTATATAAAGAGGCCTCATTTGTAACATTCAAAACATCAGTTCATTTTCATACATTTTAATACAATATTTGTATTCTCAATGGATATTCTTATGTTTAATTTGAGAAGGAACTTTGTTCACTTCATTTAGTGGAGAATCTATTTTTAAGATTGCTCTTAGTCTAATCATGCATGAGATACACTTTTAGACTTTACTGCTAAAATATAAGGCTTTCACTTTTTAACTGAAGTGAATTACAAAATGGAATTACTTTTCAAAAAGTATTTTGAACTACTTCTAGCACGTTCACATTGAACCTATGTGGAAGTTCCTGTCTGAGCTATGATTCTTGAATCTCAACAGCATTTACTTATGATGGTAAATACTTGTGTTAAATATTTTTTCCTAAACCTTCTGGTGGTTAGTATAATAGACATTGCCATTCATTTCCAGGGCTATTTCATGTTTGCTTCTACACTCGCATGACTATGTTATGCATCTGAGAAAGCACATGTTAAAGTTGTATGCCAAAAGTTTATGTTTCATTTTCCTCATTTGTTATAAAAAATACTCCGAGAGGTTCCCCAAACAGTTGTAAACTGTTTTGGATTTCGATACGATGTTGAGATGTCTCAGGGCCATTTCCAGTTTTTGAAACAATGTTTGGAGATCTGAAAATTCTGGTCCCACATTTTTGGCTGTCACCAGAAATGTTTCACTATTTATGGAAATGTTTTGGGCATGTACTGTGGCATTTCGAGTTGAAAGCATAAGAAAGGATAAAAAACCTCAAAAGGCACCAACAGTTATTGCCATAAATTTAAAAGCAAGCACGCTAATGCTTCTCTTGTTTGGGAGAGAAGTCGCTGCCAAACTTGTCTTTGCTCAAGAGTTTGGACAATTCAAGTTTGTGGCTGAATCATGAACAATGAACATGATAATAGGACACTTATTTTGCAATTTGCACATATTCACTAATGAATGCTTAGTAGCTAACCTTGGAAAAATTTAGAGTATGATACTAGATAGAAGTGGTGATCTACAATGAGAACTCCCTTTTTGTCTTCTAACTGATGAATGGTAATCTGAATTTTTATGTCTCATGATTTCCTCTCTTTTATCTATCTATAGATATATTTGCTGTTTCCCCACCATCTTGTATCCAGCCTTTTTTGAAATTTGCCGCATCTGTTCCATCCCCCACACCCCTAGGTTGCACCAAATGTGGAAACATGTACAAGATTTTGAAATGAGAATGCAGGGAAATGTGATCACCCCCAACAAACCCCCACACCCAAAAATATATAATAATAATGATAATACACAAAATATATAAAATATGGGGAAACATGGTATATAAAAATACACAAAATATGGATATAAATTTTTTGTTTAAATAACAGATATCAGATTGTCTTGCAAGAATATAAACAAGAAAGTAAGAATGATACACATAAATAACATTTTAGGAGACTCATGTCTATATTAACTCTCATAGATGATTAGATGATACAAATGTGAAAATCCCATAGCTTTTTGGTCTTAGCTAATGCCAATTCCATACCCTCATATATATTTTTTGTTTAAATAACAGATTGTCTTTCAAGAAGATAAGCAAGAAAGTAAGAATGATACACATAAATATCATTTTAGGAGACTCATGCCTATATTAACTCTCAAAGATGATTAGATGATCGAAATCCCACACTACAATTCTGCCAATGCCTCCAAGACTTTGTCATCGTTTCTTTCTTGCCCTTCAAACTGATTCTTCTATTCTGCACCAACCTGCACCGTTCAGCTCCACTACTAGAGAGCTCGGTCCCTAGGTCTATCTTTCTCGAATCTTTCTTGCTGCTCTAGAAAGTTTATGTACCTTGCATAGTAATATCTTTTCCACTTTGCATAACCCTGAATCTTCTTCACTTAAGGAGTCAGCAACAAAGATTATAGATTACAGACTTCATTCCACTTTTAGTGCAGATGTATGTCAACATATTCACCACAGGTTTGTCCGTAATTTACTTCAGGCTTGACCGCACCTGCTGCTTACTAATCCACACTTTTACTTCAGAGCTATCCGCATTTAGTACTCTCTGAAACCCGCACCTTTTAACTCAGAACAGTCCGCATTACTTCTGTCCTTGTATCCGCATTTATGACCCTGATCACATCCTCAGAAAATCCACACTTTTTACTTCAGGAAATCCGTAATTTATCTGTGGATATTACAGAGAAATCTGCAATCTTTAACCTCTGAAATCGGCACCCTTGTAA
Organism: Pinus albicaulis; assembly: GCA_034641835.2. NCBI lineage: Eukaryota > Viridiplantae > Streptophyta > Pinopsida > Pinales > Pinaceae > Pinus > Pinus albicaulis. Next base: position 745,208,001 of record CM076579.1, read on the forward strand.
CCTCTGAAATCCGCACTTTAGACTCAGAACAGTCCGCAGTTTTCTGTGTTGCAAATGAGCCGCAGGTCATGCTATATATAGAGGTAGTTTCAGTGTCTTTAGGCCGACCATTTTGCTTGTAGGCCGACTTGTCTTGCTGTTTGAAGGCCGACTTTAAGAGCATATTTGAGCTTATCTTTCAGCGTGGTTTGAGGGCTGACATAAGCCATTCTTTCACGGTTTCTTTGGCAAGGTCTTGGAGTATTTTCTATAGACTAAATACTTCATACATATCATACTTAATTATATTTATACCTAGAAGACAAAACCCTAATAGACATCAAGAAGAAGTCTATTAACCTATAATAAAATCTTGCTCATGAAACCCATGAAGCAAGTACAACGAAATACATTTTATTATCTTTGTCTTCTTCTTTACATAAATACATAATTACATAGTCAATATGAAGACTGATCCTAGTTACACTTTTCAACACTCCCTCTTAACTAGGGAGGTATTCATACATGTACATGGTCACTTTCAAACTGAAGAATCTCATAATAAGAATCACATTGGTAATCGCATTTGTATAGCGTCATATCAACCGACATTGTCCTAGTGCAAGGCTTTGACTAACAACCCCATCTCTCATTGAGACAATGGGCTACAATGCTGGCGAGACACATGACATATAGACACCATAGTCTTTATCTCTCTAAGGTACATACTCCACTCGGGTGTTCCCAAAGTATGACCACCTTGGACTATTCTTCTCTTGGGTAGCTAGCCCTCAAAGAATATCGGTCCTCGACTGCTCTTATCTTGAATGCCCTAACAAATTCTCAAAGAGTATCGAATGACAGATGATTACCCAATCCTCCATTCTGTCTTCCTAAGTGAAGACCGGAATGATGTGTGTATTTCTCCCTCTCAGCCAGGGAGGACCTATTCCACAAGGGAATGTACTCATTCCTGTATAAGGAATGTACCTAAGCTCATTCTTAGGAATTACCCAGTTTCTTACTTGTAAGAAACTGATCACCATGCTCCCTCTCAATCAGGGACCTGTAGCAGCAATGGTGAGACACCCAACTGCTCATGAAGAATTCCTCCCCTTGATGTCATGGATTTCGATATTGAGAAATCTTGAACTTTAACTCCATAGGGCATAGATCATCCATCACTTTCATTCACGAGTCATGTCATCTACCAAAAAGTAATTCATCTGTCTTTCTTATTTGGTCCACTTTTTATGCCATGTTGCTTTCTTTCAAATCATCTCCAAGGAACTTACATCCTTTCTCATTATTAGTAGCCCTACACAAATTTACCCAGATAAACATATACGCACGAACTTTTAAAACAAAAGTTACCTCAGTGATGATCTTTCACCATGACATCTTCTTGTAGGCATCGACATCCTTTATTTAGATTGACACATCTCCTAATGATATGTTTTGTCAAGGGTTTTCTTCTTTACCAAACTTCTATCAGAGTCTAGATATCCTCTTAGGAGATATTCTAGTCACATCTTCTTGGCTTCTGGATCATAACTGCCTCTTGACATGGTTGCACTTCATGATCTCTTCCTTTCTGCACATCTTCATTCCTAGGAACTTCCAATTTCCAGTTCCTTGTTCATATATAACTACCTCATATTCCATATGAGGATATATTATGTTGATTTCATCTGTTAGTGCACCGAGACAGATCCTCCTCCATTGATCATACTTCTAAATATAGAAGTCCATTACCTGCAACCATATGACATGACTTCACAACATCTAGTGTCAGCATATATATATATATACCTCATACCTTTTTCCTTTGAGTCATCCTATAGCAATTTTACTAGAATGAAGAGCTTCATTCCTTTGACTTGCTTCATCAATATGTCATCACATCCTAGAATTCTGTAGCATAGAATTCTTGATGAAACCATTTTGCTTTCTTTCTAATCAGTGAATTCATAGAGAACTCCATTAGAAAATGTCAACACCTGTTTCCATGATGACCCTTGATCTTGATGACTACCTTCCATCAGTAATGTTATCAGAGAGGTTTTCGCGGAGTTGTTTCACCAAGAGCTCCTACCATGCTTTTATCATGATGCCATCAATATGCATTGCTTCCTATTATACTATTTTACAACCAACAGAAATCACTTAAAGAGGAAGATGATCTCAATCATAATAGAGTTCTTTCGCTTCTTCTTTCTTAGATTTCTTTGCGTCAGGATCTTCCCTCGTATCTGAGACACGGGCTTCTTCCCTTTTTCTCTTGTCCTTTTCAAATTTAGGACAATCTCTTTTATAATGCCCGAGTTCATTACATCCAAAGCATCGTACTTTGTCCATATTTCTTCTTTTATTCCGACAACCAAATTTACCGAATCTTCCTTTCTTCCTGGATATGGCTGCAAAGGCTTGATCCTGTATTAGCTTTGGCTTTCAATCTTGTTTCCTCTATTTTACATAGAGACCATAAATCATGGAATGGTGTGGCTTCTTTCTTCTCATATAAAATTGAAGTGAAGTTTCCCCATTCTTCTGGTAGAGCATTCAACAGCACTGTAGTCATCTCAATGTCAAACATTACTTCTCCTAGTTCCTGCGGTTGATCTCTTATTTCAGAAATCCTTATAAAGTATGAAGTGATTCCTTCTTCTCTTGACAATTTCATTTTATATAGTTCTTGTCTGAGAGTGATTGCTTCTCCTGTAGTACTCACAGAGAATAGCTCCACCAGTTTCTCATATATTTCTTTAGCAGACTTTAGTTTTGATACATAGGGAATGAGTGAGTCCTTAATGGATTCTATGAGAATCCTCTGGGCTCTGATTTTTCCCTTCATGTACTTTGCATGAGTTGAAACATCTTCTTTTGGTGGTTGAATTGTAGATCCTTCGATATAGTCCATAACTTCTTCTTCAATTAAATTCAAATCTGTCCTCTTCTTCCATGCACTAAAGTTTGATGACCCAGCCAGCTTGTTGCTTTCTTTACAGTAAGTCATCTTGACAGATTTAAGTAAGGTTATAGATACTTACTTGAGTAGAGTGGCTTGCAACTTTTTTGATGATGATGAAGATGAAGTTAGGAGCTTCTTCTAAGATAGAAATCTTCAATGCAGGGGTTCTTGGATCCTTGATGAGAAAGGATATCTTCAAAAGATGATGTCCTCTTCTAACAATGTCTTGAATGTAAATCTTTGATGGCAAATATTATTTTCTTGAATGAGTTGATCCTTTGAATGAGATAGAAGATCCTCCTTGAAATAGCTTGAGAGTCTTCCTTGGAAACTGATTTGACTTTTCACCCAAACTTTGATTTTTTTGCTTCCTGGAGTGTCTCTTTGTCAAGTAGCCCTTGAGTTCAGCATCTTAGCTCTGATACCATGTTGAGTATTTGGAGGGCTGGTGATTAATTCAAATTCTCTTCTTGATAATTACTTGTGAGCTTACTTGATTTACTTATGTCTTATTTCCTTAACTTATTTAGTCTTTCATCAAGTCAATTACCAAAATATAAGAGACATAAATTTAGACTCTTCGAGCCAGGGCAAAACCTCTCCCTCTTGGAGAGGAAAGCCCACGAGAAATTCTTCTTATAGACTCTCAGATGACAAGTACCATGACCAAGACTTTAGACCCTTGACCTATAGGCTATGAATGCCTCCAAGATCTTGTCACCGCTCCTTTCTTGCCTTTCAAACTGATTCTTCTTTTCTGCACCAACCTGCACTGTTCAGCTCCGCTACTAGAGAGCTCAGTCCCTAGGTCTATCTTTCTCGAATCTTTCTTGCTGCTCTAGAAAGTTTATGTACCTTGCATAGTAATGTCTTTTCCACTTTGCATAACCCTGAATCTTCTTCACTAAGGAGTCAGCAACAAAGATTATAGATTACAGACTTCATCTCACTTTTAGTGCAGATGTATGTCAACATATTCACCACAGGTTTGACTGCAATTTACTTCAGACTTGACTGCAGCTACTGCTTACTGATCCACACTTTTACTTCAGAGCTATCCGCATTTAGTACTCCCTGAAACCCGCACCTTAACTCAGAACAATCCGCATTACTTCTGTCCTTATATCCGTATTTATGACCCTGATCACATCCTCAGAAAATCCGCACTTTGTACTTCAGGAAATCCGCAATTTCTCTGTGGATATTACAGAGAAATCTGCAATCTTTAACCTCTGAAATCCACACTTTAGACTCAGAACAGTCCGCAGTTTTCTGTGTTGCAAATGAGCCGCAGGTCATGCTATATATAGAAGCAGTTTCACTGTCTTTAGGCCGACCATTCATTTTGCTTGTAGGCCGACTTGTCTTGCTGTTTGAAGGCCGACTTTAAGAACATATTTGAGCTTATCTTTCAGCGTGGTTTGAGGGCTGACATAAGCCATTCTTTCACGGTTTCTTTGGCAAGGTCTTGGAGCTTTCTATAGACTAGATACTTCATATATATCAAACTTAATTATATTTATACCTAGAAGACAAAACCCTAGTAGACATCAAGAAGAAGTCTATTAACCTATAATAAAATCTTGCTCATGAAACCCATGAAGCAAGTACAACAAAATGCATTTTATTATCTTTGTCTTCTTCTTTACATAAATACATAATTACATAGTCAATATGAAGACCGATCCTAGTTACACTTTTCAACACCATGGCCCTCTTGGGCATTTAGGTGGGCCTTGAAACTTCAAAAAAGTGCTCGAAATGTCACTGGAAATGACCGAAACGTCTTGGAAATGTTGCCATCTGTACCATATGGTGTTTCCAGATTTGGAAATGCTGTACAGAATGGATGGTGGTGTTTCCAAGGCATTTTTACCTGTTTCGGCATTTCCAGTACTCGGACGTGGCCAAACTAGGCATGTTTTAACTTAGCCGCACCCATATCCATTTCAGTGCGACATAAACTTTCTTTTATTTTTCTGTTAATCTAAAATTTTCCTACTTTTGATGGCTCTATTCTGGTGTATGCTGTTTTAGATTTTATCAGTTTGATCATTATTATTTTTCTTTTTGTGGATGCTAATCTTGACTGCTATTTAGATAAGGCAATTTCCTATTTCGTTTCACCATTTTTCTACTGATCCAATCGATAATCCCTGTTATGGTGTTGGTGCAGTCTGCGATCCAAAGTAATTTGCAATATGCCGCTCTGAGCTCTCTCAGGCGATTGCCTTTAGACACTGGGAATCCAGCATTTCTCCATCGAGCTGTACAAGGGTATGATTTTATTTTATTAGAAATATTTATGAAGCCTGTTAGTCAGGTTTAGTCTTGGAAATGTTTCTAACACAGTAGCAAAATAAATTATACATGGATCAAGTCACCAGACATCATTGTTTTGATATTCATATCGCTTGTCATGTATGGAAGTTGATCGGGCTTCAAAAAATAGAAGGATTTAGGTCAACCGTGGGAAGGAAAAGCTTAATATCTAGTGCTCAATTGTGTCCTAGGTTCTTCCTTAGATGACTTTATATTCAAAGTTCTATAGCATTTTAAATTCCAATGTGTTTGGATGATGCAATGGTAATTTTGATAGGGAATTGCCAAACACTTCAATCTTGTGATAAGTTGCAATCTCTTATGAGGATGTTATCTATACTGTCAATCCATCCACATTTCAGATATTTTTTACCGACTTCAATTTTTTCTGCACATTTACAGTGTTTGTTTGCTTACCCGATTTATACCATATTTTGGGACCATCTGGTTAACAATAGTTTTTGGAAATTCTTTCATGTTTTTATGTGATGTCACAGCTTTGTGTTGTGCATATATTTGAGCCAAGTTGTATTGTTCTATCAAGTACTTGTGCATGGCGATTTTAATTTTAGCTATTGGTTCTTTTGTAGTAGCATTGTAATGATGAATGCTGTTTAATCGACTTATCTCATATATCCACTTCGTTTAGCTGGAGAAATTAAGTTACATGGATCTTTGTTTGTGAGAGTTTCCCATTTTCGAAGTTTTTAACTTGCAAAACTCATTGCTTATAGCTTTCAAATTCCTGTACTGTTTTCTTTCTTTGCATTTCTGTAATATCCCTAAGGAAAATTTATAGCAATAAACAAAGCATGCTTATCTCTTCTAGGGCAGCTACAAGTTATGCCATGAGATATTTTGTGAAGTCCTCTTCATTTTCTTCATCTTCTAGGTCTTCTTTCATCTTGATGTTTTCTCTCTTATTTTCAGCTTCCTTAATTGGTTCTGGATTTCCTTCTTGCTTTCCATCATCTTCTTGACTAGAGGTCATGGACAATGCTCCTTTTGAGTGAAGATCTTGAAGTTTGTCCCACATGCCTTTTGCCGATGAACATTTTTCCACTTTGGCCTTTGTAGCATTTGGTAGCCTACTCAAGATTGCCTTCATCGCTTTTGCATTATATTCCTTGGATTCTTCTTCCATCGTGCTTTTAGTGATCATTGATTCCCAAATTTCAAAACCTTGAGCCATTAAGAAATTCTTCATTCTTGCCTTCCATATATCGAAGTTTCCATTGAACAATGGAGCTTTCTCAATTTGATTATCTTCTGCTTTCATGGTTGAAGAAGAGACATCTTTAGAAGGATTGGAGGCTTTCTTCCTTGGCTTTGCCATTTGTGTTCTAAGGATCAACTTTCAAGCTGTTCTAAGGAACAATTGGTATTGGCTTTGATACCAATTGTTGGAAACACTGAGATGGGGGTGAATCAATATTTCTTTTCAATTGTTATTTTTACCAGTTAAGATCACTTATATTTAGAATATAGAATGAACAATATAGAATAAAGGATTTTATTAATCGGATATAATGAGGACTTAAATCCTTTTCTTTACAATAAATCATGTATAATAATAGTTTAGGGCTCCAACCCTAGATGAAGACACCAATCTTAAATCTCTCAGGCTCCAACCTGTACTTTGCAAAGCACCAACTTGGACTTCACGAGGCTCCAACCTCTAGGGCTCCAGCCCTATCTTCCAAGGCTTCAACCTTGTCACTTTGAGGCTCCAACCTCTAGGGCTTCAGGCCTATCTTCCAAGGCTCCAACCTTGTCTTCTTGAGGACTCCTATCCTCGAGGGCTCCAACCCATTGCTTCAATTCGTCAAGATAAGTTCAATGATTCTTCACGGCTCTCAATATCTTCTGCAACGAGCCTTGACAATATCTTCACCTTCAACACTGCCCTCAAACGATCTCCAAGGCACTTAATGCATCAATGACAACTTTGTCTTCTTAGAAGGTGTCACCACAGCTCTTCATGGTACCCAAACAAAATCTCCAAGGTCACCTCATGAGGACTTCCATCAATGCATTACGTGGTCTCCTCTAATTTCTCCAAGGCAGCTACTAATAAACTCCTGTTGATCTCCAGTTAAATCGGTCACTGCTTATCCTTTCTATTTTTCCATTAATTTTTTGTTTGTTTGTTAGGTAATGTGAGTCCTGAGATGATTGGCACGCCTAACCTGTGGCTTGAGTAGCAATGACCCTAGGGCAACTAAGTCGTCAAAATCCGCTGAGGATTGCACCCGGCCCCACATCAACATTTAGCATGGCTGGATTTTTTCACACGGGGTTTCAAACTGGTGACCTTTTTCACCACAAAGTGCCTTAATAGAACACCATCACCGTCTATTCTATGCCCCGTGGGCTATTTTTCCATTATTGTTGTTGAAGATTTGAAAATGAGGTTTTCTTTCCTGATCTATTTATATAAATCCCTGTCATAATGCAAGTGTTATCTTTGGGTAAGTGGCTCATCCAAGATCATTGTACTTTTTTGTTATAGGATTTCTTTTGCTGATCCTGTTGCAGTAAGGCATGCTTTGGCAATGGCTTCTAACATAGCTACGAGAGATCCATATGCTGTGGCCATGGCTGTAGGTTGGTAATCTGTGGCATGCTTTTTTAATTTGACATGCAAGCTGAAAAGGCACTTCATTATGGCTTATGAATTTTCAATGTCTTCATTCTTGTCTGGAGGTTTCTTGTGAGATGCAGTTGCATGGGAATCTAATTTCTTATCTACTTACAGCTTACACTACTTAGAGCCTTTATTGTGAGGGCACATTTAGATGTTTATATTCAAATCATATGACATGATTTTGTCCTTGTTTTTGTATCACATGCAGCGAAGCTTGCTCTTCCTGGAGGTACGTTCCAGTAACCATACCTTGCACAATTCTCATGTCCATGTTTAATCTTCTTTTCTGGATGCTATCCTATTCTTGTTTTATAGCTTCCTTTTTCTTTTAGCATTGAAGATAAGATTGAAAGAAAATGAAAAGAGTCTTAGTGAAGTAACTAGTGTCATTTGAGGTTGTTCTCACATCTTTATAAAATTCTTGCGTTGAATTGGGAATCATTTGTCATATATGTATTTAATTGTCAGGTTTGTGTAACAACCTTTCAATTCATGTGAGTGGAAACAATTTGACATTCCGACTAAACTATTATTAATGACGAAGCAGCTAATATGTTACTGTCTTATTCTACACTATTGTTACACTGACAGCAGACTTGATTGCTGTGTCGACTATTTCCTTTTATATATCTTTTACAAGGATTGACCACTTTTATTGTCAATGGTACCCGAGTTTAAAGACAAATAACACAGCAATAATCGAAGTCCATGGAAGATGAATAACACAGAAATTAAAAGGTCTTTCTTTTTGTGAACATCATAAGAACATTCATGATATTTCTAAGCTCTCACTGGATCTCATTATAGGACTAGTTAAGGGGCCTAATCTCCTAGTAAGTTACTGGATCCCCCTCCCCCCCAACTGAATCTGTATAGTTTTGTATCTGTTGTGGATATGGCCAGAATTCCTTTTGCATATGTGTCAGTCACAGTATCGTACACATTTGTACAAGATCTGTACGAGACACATAGCGGATATAGCTTGTATGGATTATATATATATATAGTATAATGTTTATACAATAAACTGCATGTAGTATACCATACAGTCTATTCAGTAGTATATGTGTACAGTCTGCATTATAATTATACTGCTTAGTTCCATTCTTATGTGTGAGATTGTGTTTAATAATACATAAATAGTAGTTCATAATATATAGGTAATAGTATAAAAATGATCATATTTATGTGGCTTGTCTGGAAAGACAAAAACCTCACTTGGACTAATCTTCAAAAGCGTGGATGGAAAGGGCCGGGCAGGTGTTATCTCTGTGGAAATGGCAAGGAGGATAATTTTCATTTGTTTTACTCATGTCCTTTTGCTTGTGAAACTTTGTCTATTTTATGCTACAACTTGCAGGTACAAGTTCCATACTTCAGATCAACGGAGGACTGTTTAAAGTGGTGGCTTAATAGAGGGAAGATGTGGAGGGTTTTTCCTATCCTGTTTCACTGGTATATATGGTGCGGTCGGAACAAATTTCTATTCGAAGATTGCCCTGTTTCTCCTGGAAAAGTGGCATTTCAGATCTATAGTGTCTGGGACAGCCAAAAGATTGGTATGAAGCCTGCTAAAGATCTTTCCTGTATATTTCATCCTCATGATTTTCAGTATCCTGTAGGTTTTTTTGATGGGGCCTCTCAGCAGGCGAACTGTGGATGTGGGGTGTGGCTTTTATTATCTCCAGAGTGTCATTATAAGCTGAGCTGGAATGGGGGGAGAGGCACCAACATGAAGGCGGAATGTTTGGCTCTCCGGGGTCTTTTATGGTTTGCTAGCCATCTTTATCTGGACAAGATTTGGGTTGTGGGGGATTCAAAAGTTCTTATAGACCACATGAATCAGAAAACTTCAATTAACCCGGGACTGATTGCGCACTGGCTGGATCGTATCTACATCCTAAGAGATTCCTTCTCTTCTATTTCTTTTCATCACATATATAGAGAGAAGAATGCTGTTGCTGATTGCCTATCAAAAAAAGGATTAGAGATTGGATTTGGAGTTCTGCACTATCAGCTATCCAACTCGGATGGGGGTGGGGCTACTGGGGCTGTTCTTTTTTTCTGATCCTGATGGTTTTCTCTGATTGTTAGTCATCTCTTTTTTTTGGTCCGTCCCTGGTTTCGACTCTGTTCCATCCTTAGTTTTATGTATGCTTTAACGTTGTATTCAGTTGGTGATCTTATTATGATAGGTTTGACGGTATTTTAGAGTTTTTTTGGCTGCTTTTGTCAGCATTTTTGGATGTAAACTTGACTATAGTTTCTGGACTATTGACGTTATGCTCTTGCATATTTCAAAGGTTTTGGTTCGGCCTGCTTCTGGCTACAATACTTTGTAATATTTGGGGACTTTTACTGTGCTGTTCCTGGTACTTTATATAAACCAGGGTATTTTTCATGTTGAAAAAAAGGTAATAGTATAAAGCTAAGTCGCCTGGTTTGTGTTCATGTTCAAATTCTAGGACGATGACATCTGAAAAAGGTTTGCTAGTGGAAAGAAAATATGATAAAATCTCACATTATGTTTGGCAAAGAGAATTGAGTGGATTTCATTGTAACTTCATAATTCAAGCAAATAATAAATATGATAGGGACAGATTTAATGAGATGAAAATGTAGGGATAGATTCATTATTTAACTGTTAACATACCTGGCTGGGATAGATCCCTGCTTTTCAAACTCCAAATGCTAGAAATGTTCAATGAGAGAGGTTTGAGGCAAATAGAGGGGGAAGGACGTCTCTGTATAGATTTTTGGAAGAGTTTAGGAATTAGGTTTTTGTTTTGTTTTTGTTTTTTTTTCAAATAAAAGAATTTGCATTTTCCATGCCAAGTCCACCACAGTTGGGTGCAGTACCTTCCTGACTGAGTACACAGTTTGATACTGAACCGGTCAAGTCAAAGCATGACTTGGTCGGTTTGGTAACAAAGTGCCCCTCCTTGGCCAATTAGGTATTAGACCCCACTGTGGTGGACTTGGCATGGAAAATGCAAATTTTTGTGCTAGGCTGAGTCAATATAGTGGCCAAGTTGACAGACTGATTTTGAAAATAGTGTCTGAGATAATTGATATCCATGTCAAGAGTATCACTGTGAACAATTCTCTATCTGAGCAAATCCATGATCTTTGCTTCTGTACTCATTAATACTCTCATCAACTATAACTTTGGAATCTGTCTCCAACATCATCCTCCATCAATGTCCAGTGAACAACTGGAAGTTTCGCAGATGGAGGAAACCAATGCAACATGACTAACATATCTCCTAGTAGGTACAGTCACCCTCATTAAAGATCTAGGCAATCTTACATGCTCTCGAGCTTCAACATCTAGAGCAACAACCTCCACCTTGTCGTCATCACTAAAGGAGAATCCCGCTAACTGAAAGATCTCACATTCTTGTCAACACAAGATGCTATCAAAGCATTTGCAATGGCATTGAACCTATCTCTATGACCTCTGGCCATGCATATGTCCCCCAAAAGCTAGAAGGATCTTCTGACTCCCTTACTGGAATGTGCATGTGCCACTGGGTCAACAAGTAACTTGTAAAGGCCACCCTCTCTCACCCCTCTAGCCAAAGTTGCCAGACTAGTTAGATTACAATCACTGATGGTGCACTGTTTCCCTTCAAAGGCATCTCTTCAATGTATATTTGTCAAACATGAAACTGAAAGGAGGTTCTTCCTCAAAGTAGGAACCAATAAGATGTGATCCAGCTCAAAAACAGTGCTTGAAGGCATCCAAAATGAAAGGGAGCAAGCTCCTTTCACAGGGTAAGTGGCATCATTGCCAAGCTCCATAGTCATGTCTCCCCTTTCCTCTTGAATCCTGCTGAGTAGATACCTGTCATATGTCATGTGTCCTGAAGCTCCATTGTCCACATACCAACTGGCACTAGACATAGTTTCAGAAAATAAAGAAGTCATGAAAAAAGCAGTATGAAACTTAGAGTTCATCTCCTCTACTCGTACAATAGTCCCAACTGCACCCTTTCTTTCCTTCGTCAATGGACACTGGCCTGCATAATGTCCCATCTCATGACAATGGAAGCACATTTCGTTAAGCCTTTCATTCTTATATCTGTCCCTGTTAAATTTGGGCAACTAGGTCCAAACTCGAGGTTGTGCTGCTCAGATGACAATCCAAATATTTTTATTGGATTCCTCTTTCGGAGAGGTGTAAGATTGATCTGAAGATCATCTTGATCAGATGAGCAGAACATGTACTTTGAATTTATTCCACTTATGTGCTAGGTCGGCTTGGAATATAATATAGACTTAAATGTCTTAAAGGACGTGTCACACACCCCCAAAGATGCCTATATAATGGAGAGACTTGGAGTTCATTACACACACAATGTGTGGAGGATTTTCTTCTCTCTTGATGGCGATGGAGCTGCGTACTTGTGGAATATTCTTTGTTTTGGGGTTGTGTGACACGCTTGGCTGAATGACCTATTGGAGACTTTGTTGGTAGAAGCATTCTGTTGATCGCCGTAACGCCACCATTCATTATCTCTGTTTTGGCTTGTCTTCCATCGATCTATTGGTATGTTCTATTTGCTTCAGTATTTTTGCCCTAATCTGAAATGACACAGAACATATTCAAAATAACATTGTATCAGAGCTAGGAGAAGACAATGCCCAACCTATGTCAAGAATCTAGGGCAGTGTGAAGAGGGCTATTCATATCTACCTCTGGAATGTCGCCGGACTAAGGCATCACACAGATTTTATGGGCTTTGCACAGTTTGTATGGGCATCACACAGTTTGAATGGGCATTATATTTCTGCATAGGCATCGTTATAATTTATATGGGAATCACTTTATCTCTGAAGAATCTTTGGCCCCATGGAATATTGCTAGATCCAATGCGAGGCTTGATTTGGTTTTTGGGTAATGAACTTTCAAGGGTTACGTTGGGCTCTATATTGTAGGTGATCAAAGACAAACTTAGCCACAATCCTAAGAAGCCCTGTTTCCTTCTCTACTGTGGCACTCGACCTTGTAAACATTTGGTCATTTATCTCTGCGGTTCATCAAGAAGGAAGAGAATCGTGGCTTTCAACCTCGCTGGACTATTATTCTTGGCATTTTGTGGAGAGCGTATTTTGAAATTGATTGCAGATTGAATTGAAGAGTTGCCAAGAACTGTTGAGATATGATTGTATTCATCTTCTGTGGCTGACTTTAAGCTAAGGCAGTGAGGAGTTTAGGCATGATCTGGAGCCTGTTAGACGTCTAGTGCAGAGATCTAATAAGCCTCAATCTGCGGCCCTAATTATCAATCTTTCTGCGGCCAAGACTTATATGGCTCTGTATGGTAATTGAGCTCGGTCTTTTGTCCTTGCACCTCTGAGATGGTGATCGCACCTCTGGCACAATGCATCAGCCTCAGCATGGTTGGTCATGACATTGTTATACGTATTGGTCTCAGCATCTCTCTAATGAGTATGCGTGGCTGCGGAGAGGAAAGTATGGCGGTGACAAGCGGATCACGATTGTAGAGGGGACCACATACGGTGACGGTGTGGAGTCAGAGGCAATCTCTGCGTAGTGGGCGAGATTCACACCCATGTTAATTCAAGGTGGCCAACGCATCGTCAAATTGATGCTCGAAATTTTTGACGTTGCCAGGACCGATGAATATTGCAGAACGAACAGAGTATTTGTGGCATCGTGGTTGTTTGTGTTTAATCATACCCAAAGACATTTCGAGCAACGTTACATTTTTGTCCTTGTAGAAGTATACCACTTCCTGATTTTGGTTTAATAATTCACGCGGGAATGCTCCAGTGAGGGATATAATTTCAAATGGCACTGTATTACCGACCATGCCCCCTACAGCCACCGGCTCCCTCAGGTTGACATCGGTGACATTTCCTCTCCCACTCATAACGACTACTCCTACATTGGAACTACGCATGAACGATTCTAGAATTTCTGTGATGTTGAAGCCAGTGGGGACATCCAGTACACGATTTTTTGCCGTGTCTGTTATGTCACGTATTCCATGTAGAGGACCTTTGGGTTTGTTCCTGAATCAATGGTTTGATGTAATAAATTTTCCACAGACTTCTGAGGCACTTTACAAGGCAGATCTGAGGTATATTTAAGGGACAACAAGGCTGTTTCACGAGTCCCTTTTCTAAGGTGTTCTATGGCATCTTTCTAAGGCAGAACTAAGCTATTTTGTGAACACAACAGACCTGTGGAAAACCTATAACGATCTGAAACAAACCTTGGAATGAGATTTGTAGCAGACCTCATCTGTAGCAGCCCTAATTCAGAGTATAGTCTGAATTTGTGAAGGTAGAGATTTCTGTGACAAGGTTCATTACCTGAGTGTTAAAGGCATGTTAATGCAAGTTTGAAGAAGGTGCTTGAATTCTCTGGATCAAAATTTTGTAGAAATTTTTTTATACTCGTTAATTTTAGACCTATAGAAGGCTTTCATAGTTCTGGAGCAGTTCTTGAGGAGTACTTGACTTGAAGTTGCCTTAGCAAGCAGGCCTTGAGCTTTGTAGCAGATGTTGGAGCAGCCTCAGACCAAGCTTTGATGTACAAGCCGAATCAGTTGGGTATGGTGATAACCTGTCTCTCCTCCAAAGGATAGACATCTAGTTATGACGATATATGTATCCATCTCCATAATGAAAAAGAAATAGACTTTCTCCTAAATAGGATTTTGCGTATAATAGCTGATGTTATACTTTCTCATAGGATGTTTCCTGAAAGATGCTGATATAACTGCTCCAAGGGAACTTGAGGCATCAACAGTTCTAGAAGTCACTATAAAGGAATCATGATATGTTAGAAGGCAGATTGGGATCCCTAGTTCTGTGGGTTGCGGTAAAGAAAATCTTAGAGGGCTGTTTGAGGAAGCTACAACAGATCTCCACAGAGCATCAGATAGTTACTGTAAGGTAAGTATGAGTACTTCTGACACAAGCTGAGGCTTGTAGATATATTCTCCCTGTTTGACAATGACATATTTTTGAATATGTATGACCATGAAGCTTGAAATCTTCAGTACTGTTAATGATGAAGAAAACAATGATGACAGTTTAGAAGTTATCATTGTAACCGCAAATTTGAGGAGCTAAATCTGTGATTCTATGTCACTGTCATTATGACAGTGACATAGACAAACACCCATGATTACGAGATTCATAATAGCAGTAAGCTTGTGACAGTATCAGTCTTACATCACAGCGTAATGATAAACTTGAAGTGTGAACTGAGAAGTTTTTGCAACCTTCAGTCACGTTGTTGGAGTCTTGAACCATGATCAGCAAAGCCTATGAAACAAATATTGTTTATGATATATACAGATAGCTATATGACAGTATATGGCTATGAGTCTTGGATGGCTTTGACTGTGGGAGAATAAGACCCCTTTTCCAAGTTGGTGTCTGGGATGCCCTCATTTAAAATGGATGTCTTCTCTCAAGAGAAGCTGGCATTAAGAGGGAGAATACAATTGTATATGCTCCTGAGCTAATATCATTGCTGAAAGAAAGAAGACTCTCATGGCTCAAGGGTATATGGCTTCAAGGGGGAAATTTCGGTAGAAAATCAAGAAGCCATATAAATACCAGAGGTATCTAGTTGCCATGATTACAATATGGGCCTGGATCTTTTGAAGAAATTGTAAAGCATCAAAGTTTGCAATGATGCGAGGGTGATATCTGGGATATGGTTCCTAGACCACAGATCAAAGCTGTTGTCACCTCGATATAAGATCAAGCATGGATCTGATGGGAAAATGTGTTGCCTGAGACTTCTCTAGGAAGGCACTGATTATTATTGCACCTATAATCTATTATTATCCTTGCTGCTACGCAAGGACATAATCTTCATCAGATGGATGTGAAGACCACATTTCTGCATTGTACGATAAATGAAGAGGTGTATGTAGAGCAACCTCTGGGGTTCGAAGTCCAGGATCGGGACACCCATGTCTGCAGGTTGAAGAAAGCCCTCTATGGGCTGAAGCAAGCACCCAGAGCTTGGTACGAGAGGGTAGATAGCTACCTGATGAGGTCGGGCTTCACTCGTAATAATGCTGATCCAAACCTTTACTTCAAGGTTGATAGAGAGAAGCCTCTCATTCTGGTGCTGTATGTGGATGACCTCTTCCTGACAGGTGCTGACCCTCTCATTCATCAGTGCAAGAGGGAGCTTGCTGCTGAGTTCGAGATGAAGGACCTAGACTACGTACCATTCTAGGCTCCGGGAGGTCCTGAGATTCGGCGAGATTTTCCTTTCTCAAGGAAAATACATTGTGAAGCTTCTGGTATGATGGACTGTAAGTCCGTATCGACACCAATGGAGCTCAACTTTAAGAAGTTGAGTGGCAGCGCTGTTGGGTCCGTGTTAGCAGATCCTACTGAGTATCGTCAACTCGTAGGGTCTCTGATGTTCTTAGTGAACACCCGTCCGGACGTATGTTTTGCAGTGAGCACTTTGAGTCAACACATGGTTGATCATAACATTCACTGGGTTGGTGCCAAGAAACTCTTGAGATATCTCTGGGGCACGATAAACCATGGGCTGAGATACACTGTCGGGAGCATGACACTCCTTGGATATACTAATGCCGATTGGGTTGGCACTGCGGTGGATCGCAAGAGCACATCTGGATGCTGCTTCACACGTAGATCTGCTTCGGGCAGGAAACGAAAGTTGGTAGCCTTGAGTACCACTGAGGCCGAATACATTACAACATGTATGGCTCGATGTGAAGTCACTTGGTTGCGAAAGCCCTTCAGTGAGTTGTTCGAGCACGTGCTAGATGCCACCGTTATCCTTTGTGATAACCAGAGGGGGATTTGTTTGTCATAGAATCCCGGGTTCCACGATTGATCCAAGCATGTTGATGGCTGGTACCACTTTATCAGGGATATGGTATAGTGAGGCACCGTAAGGCTTGATCATATGGGAACTGATGAGCTGGTCGCGGATATTCTCACAATGCCCTTGGGGAATGTCATGTTCCTAACCTTCCGTGAGAATCTTGGAATCATGGAACGACCCTATTTGGAGGGTCTTATTGGACGATGAGCTCTGGGAGCTCTGGGGGGCCTTGGGGATAGTTCCTCGGAGCTATAAGCAACCACAGGGCTAGGCTTGCCGAACATTGTTGGTGTGCTTGTGCCCCACCGTTATGATGATTGAGTTGGTTCACCTCTCATGATCTATGTCCCATATGCATCCTACCCATTTGAGTTCTGAACTCATGGGAAGTACCTCTCATTTGGCCAATGAGGTGGGAAATGAGAATAGAGACCATAGCAAGACCGATGGATGCATCGGAGATTGTCGTACTCTCTATGTCTAGGATGGCACGTGTCAAACCACTTGATCTGGGATCAAGTCCAACGAGGTTTCAGACCTCCAACTGACTTTGGGTCAGTGAAACTAACTTTGGGTTAGTATATGACTCTCTTGAGTCCTAGTGAGGTTTCGAACCTCCAACTGACTTCGAGTCAGGTAAACCAACTTCGGGTTGGTATGAGACTCTTTGTGAGTCCTCTAGAGGTTTCGGACCTCTGGGCTGAATCTGTCAGCCGGGAATGATGTCTTTGTGACTGACCCACTTTTGTTCTGAAATAAAGAGGCCAGCAAAGCAAGTTACGGTGGGATGACGCACGATGTTTGGATTGCGCTAGTGGATGGAGTTCTCCCTAGTTGAGAGGGAGTGTCAAATTTGGGCAACTAGGTCCAAACTCCGGGTTGTGCTGCTCAGATGACGATCCCAATATTTTTATTGGATTCCTCTTTCGGAGAGGTGTAAGATTGATCTAAAGATCATCTTGATCGGATGAGCAGAACATGTACTTTGAATTTATTCCACTTATGTGCTAGGCCGGCCTGGAATATAATATAGACTTAAATGTCTTAAAGGACGTGTCACACACCCCCAAAGATGCCTATATAATGGAGAGACTTGGAGTTCATTACACACACAATGTGTGGAGGATTTTCTTCTCTCTTGATGGCGATGGAGCTGCGTACTTGTGGAATATTCTTTGTTTTGGGGTTGTGTGTGACATGCTTGGCTGAATGACCTATTGGAGACTTTGCTGGTAGAAGCATCCTGTTGATCGTCGTAACGACACCATTCATTATCTCTGTTTTGGCTTGTCTTCCATCGATCTATTGGTATGTTCTATCTGCTTCAGTATTTTTGCCCTAATCTGAAATGGCATAGAACATGTTCAAATTAATAGTCCCATCCTTCTTCTTGGAGACTTTCTTGTTATTCTTGCCCTCTTTCCTTAAGAAAACAATAACATCTACTTCGCCTTGTTGTTTTGTACAACACTGCAATTTGATTTCTTCCTGCATAGAATCATCCCAAAGCTTCAGAAACTTTGGTATATTTTCCAAGCACAAACTCCCGACTCCTAAGACAAAAGGCATTGAGAAAGGAGCAATCTCTTTCAGGACAATGGATAGTAACTCCCGATCCTCTACTTTAGTTACAGTGGCTGATCAGTGATAACTGATGTTGGTCAAGTAGCTCACCATAGTATCTAGTTTGCTTATGTGAACAACCAATAATTGGTTTTACAAAAGCATTTTTCAAGAAGTACAAGAGTTTTGTAATAACTCAACCAAGGAATCATACATATTACCTGTTGTCTTATTTGAAATGTGTGAGATAAAGTGGTCCTTCACATGATTAAAAATGATGCTCTTCACTTTGGCTTCCTTCTTTGGATGAGCAGCTAAAGGTGTTGGATCAACAGGTTCTAGAATCTGCTTCTCAACATGATCTCAAAGACCAGCCTGCTCCATAAGAATAAAGTTAGAAACTCCTTCCCAACCTTTCACACTCTCTGAGACCAAGAGTCACCGTACACATCTTGAACAAACCTCAATTGTACAACTTAGCAGTGTATGAAGTAGACAACCCTCTCTAGGGTACAAATGCATCTCCCAAGCAACCTAGTGTTTCTCACCCAATTATTGTTGGAAACCTAATCCTTAGGGATTATGGTACTCTCTTGAGGAAGAATACTAAGAAGTCACAGATGAAGGTGAATAGTCATTGGATGTGCAAGAGACCTCTTGGAAGATGAATCCTAGGGTAAAAAATATTGTACATATATGCATATAATTCTAAAGAAATGTATCACATGTTTATCTAAACTTGTCTTCCGTTTCCATGTGTCCAACAATGGTATCCAAGTGGGTGCTTCTTGCCCTGCTTCATTGTATTAGAGCCACGAGTTTTGTGGATTTCCTGGATTATGGGGCTCCTCCTTACATAGTCCCGAGCGTGTTTTAACTTTTTTTTGCTTGGTGCTAGTATCCTTTTGTTTCCATCCTCTATTATTGACTCTACTTTGCTTTGCAACGACTGGTATTCCTTCCATATTTGATCTTCGATAGTCTTCTTGTGCACCCTTGGAGTTACTTTCAATATTCATGGGTCTATTTCATTCATTCCAAAACCTTTTCTTCTTGGTACCAGATCAAATGACAAATACATAGATGGGTATATGGACATTACCAAAATATGCCCCAAGCACAATGTAGCACCAGTGGAAAAAGAGCTCATCATTTCGTTTATTTACTTATAAATCACATGGACATGTACATGGAAGCCTTCTATGACTGATAGTTGCAGACTACTTTAAATAGCCATGAATAGTGTGTTTTCCATTTTTTTGGGAAGTCGATGTCCGTGGAGTGGGTCTTATTACCGAGGGTGCTAGTACTGGATGGCTCCCGATTCTCCCTTTGCAATCTTTAGACTCAATGAAGTTTTGACAGATTTGGGAGTGCTAGTCCTAGAAATTAAGGTGCCCATTTAAAACTTTGGATTGTTGATTTCAGATTTCAGAGTACTCTTAGAGGAGGTGGTTGGAATTCCTTGCTGCAGATCCTTAGTGAGCATTGTGATCGAAAAAGGATCTTTACCACAACCTCTATTTTCTATGGCATTACTTGCCCAATTCCTCTCTTAGACTCTGTCACTTTGTCCATTGTAGGAGTTCCTTCATTCTGTATAGAGAATTGTGTCATTGGAAGCGGTTTGGCAAGATTCTACTTTTGCTTAGACCATCGTTGCGTCATGAGTGTTGGTGTCTAAACATAGCCTATTTGCTTCATAAGCCATTGAAATCTCGTTGTATGTGATATTCCCACTTAGCATTTTGCTAAGTGAAATGTCAATTTTGCCAATTGTTCCATAATGCACGATTTGTAATGTAGGTTTAGAGGTACCACATATGATTTTTGGCTTAGAGCACCCCCAAACATTAGAGCTGGAAGGAATATTGCGACATTATTGGAGCATAGGGACCACCTCGTGGGAATTACGACCCACATGAGGACTACGCTCCCATTGGAGCGGATTTGGTGTGGGGAATTTGAGCTGGGCCCACATGCTTTGGACAAAAGGAGCAAGAGACACTCAACTTGGCATTCATTCTTCCTTTTGCAAATTGTCTTTTGACATAGCATGTTTGAGCAAAAACCAAGTCTGCAAGTGCTGTTCAACACTCGAGTGAATTTCCGAGCGAAGATCCCAACTCTTGCTTCGGTGAACTTTGAGTGCCAGCCCAAGGAGGGAGTTCTACTCAGTCTTAAGTCGTACCACAACAGAGAGTTTGATTCCAGCTAGAGTTTCAACTACAACAATGCAGGGATTTTGCAGTTCTTAGTGGAGGCACTCCGGGAGGTTGAGGAGTGAAGGGTGGTTGAGGTTGAAACTTGGAGAGGAGGCAAGGGAAGTATTTTAGCAGGGATTGTAGTTGTTTTGGAGGCCATTTGCAGCAGATTTTACAGTGGGTCTAATTACCCGCAACAGAGCCATTGAAGGAAATAGGGCCGAATTTTCGAGGTCAACCATTGGCCAAATCCTTTTTGGGTTATTCCGGGTATTTGGTGTAGAGGTCGGGATTAATTTCCCAGATTTTTTTGAGCACTAGAGAGGGCCCTAAAAGCAGTTCAACTCAACCAACAGTGTATTTCTGGGTAGTTTTAGCGTAGAGCCAGGTCAATGCAGTAGCAGATTGGAGAGGCGTGACATATTCTTCATTGTGGGGCTTTGCTAGCTTGCCTTGAGGAAGCCCAGGTGCACTCTTTCCAGCACCTTGTTGTACACCCCTATTTATCAATAAAATGGCCCAACAACACAATTTTTGGTGCAATGTCTTGATCTGATTATGTGTTTGCTGTTTTATGGTTTTTGTGTCTATGCATGCTTTGTTATTTACTGTAAAAATTACCTACGGATATTACAGTGGTATCAAAGCTCATAGACTTGGCTCAGCCTGTGGGAGCAACACAGCCTATGACACTGGAAGATAAACAAAATATGACTTACCGGAGACAGAGGTACATGAGCAGAGAATGGTAGTTGTAATTACCCATGATCCCGTGATAACTGAACCGGAGGTTATGGAAACAAACATGGGGACAATGAGGGAGACAAGAGGAGTAAGGATGAGGCATTTGCTCATCTTTTGTTGAAGGAAATGCAACTCATCTTTTGTTGAAGGAAATGCAAGACTTGTCCAAGAACATCGAAGAAATGGGCCAACGGAATAACAACTGCAACAATCGTAAGGGAGTCCAAGGGGATTTCCAATTGGGGGAAGGATAAGGCACTTCACAACACCACACATCCCTTAATCCCAACATGCTGATGCATAAAAACTATTACGCAAGTGTAATATTTGTATGTAGATTTGTATTTCGTAAGGTAAGTGAGTAAATTGTATTAATAAGATATGAATGGATGGTTTACAATTCTTCATGGCAGTGTGCCTTTATAGGCATTGACTAGCCACAAAGATAAAAAGTCATGACTATTGATCTCATGTCTCTTCATAATTGAATGAGACATTAATTAGTTTTATTATCTTAATTATTTAATATTCTATTTATTTTAATTGAGGGTTATGAGTATTTTATTCATAACATTGCCACCCCCTTTAAAGATGCTTTGTCCTCAAAGCACAACCATAAAGGTCTTCTCTAATCAAACATTATTGTGATGGAGTGGCATCCCTTCGTTCACTGGTGCTTTTATCACGAGTACTTGTACCTTCCTTGGAGCTGGAAGTGTTAACCCCTTTTAATTTATAATGTCATCCTTGCCAATTAAAATCCATGAATTAATCTTCAAGATTTGTAGTATAGCTCCCTAATTGTATTAACCATTCTGCACCTAGAACTATATCAATTCCTTTGAGTGGTAGAGCAAACATATCTGTTTGTAGCTCCAGTTCTTGTATTTGGACTGGAACTTTTGACATTCTCCTATTTCCTTGATTTTTCTTCCAGTAGCTACTAGTGACAGACATGGTCAGGTCTTTGATTGGGCTTATACAGAGACCAAGTTGCTTAGCAAGGTCAATGTCTATACAATTGTGAGTTTTAGGTCAATGTCCTTGAGTTTTAGGGTTTTAGGACATAGCCTCTTCCTCATGTTAGTTGGCAGAGTAGTAGGCCTAATGCTCCTTCTTGGAGATTGGGTTCTCTTCTTCTGATGATGTGGTGGATCGTATTTTGTAATTGCTTCTTGTTCTTGATTTTCGAGTAAGTTTTCATCATGGATTTTCCAATCACATGAGATTGCCGCTAATGACGGTTCTTCAAAATTCGACTCTTCACTCTGTGTGGCAATGATTTCTTCATCACATGCCTGAACTTAAACTTGCTTCCCTCCTATTTTATTGTAGCGCAGGGATGCGTCTTCACATTTATGTCCTGCAGTCCAATGTTCTCCGCACTTGCGACAACTATTTTTCTTTTTAATCTTCTTTTCTAGTTTGTTACTTGAAACATCTGATTCTTTCTCGACTTCATAATTAAACAGTTTCTTGTTAAGGCATCTGTGTCCTGCTGTCCAATCGTTTCCACAATACCTACATTTGTTAGTTTCTTTTCTTCTTGAATGTAGTTGTTGGTCTCCGTCTTCTTTGAACGAGGTAGTTCTGAGCTTATGTTTTTTTTCAATAATTCATGTTGCGTGTCTGGCATCTTCGATGGTTTGGGGTTTACATAATTTTAATTATTCTCGAATGTAGTCTTTAAGGCCACAACGATGTTGAGATTTTCTGTATTTGGGGTAGCATCAATTGTGCTCTAGGTCCCAAATTTTGAGGAAGGACTAGAGTTCACTTGATCTACAAGACCCAGAAATGGATTTGGGAAATTTCATTTGGTTTAGGAGATATTAAATTAATTAATTATTTTAAGTGTATTTCCTAAGTGAAAACTTAGGGAACTTAAATAATTAAAGTGAATTTAATTAAACATGTGATGAAATTGTCTTAAGTCACACGGATCAAGCTTTCTTTTAATCTTAGCCATTGATTCAAGATCTGATCATTGCCGTTGATTTGTCAACGAGAAAAGTATAAAGGAAAGACTTGGGGTCATTTGTAAAGACACACAGAGGCATAGCACTGAAGCTAAGCTGAGATTCTAGGGTAGGGTTTGCTAAGAATACTCAGAAGTGTTTCAGTTGCAGAGAGGGGAATTTAGACCAAGGGGATGATCTGATCCTGGGGTCTAGAATACACAAGAGGCAGAGATCAACTCAAGGACAACACAGAGGAAGGCAGCAGCAACAACAACAAGGACAATGCAGTCTCTCCAAGGACAACATGATTTTCAATAGGAAACCCTCAGGGGTTACGCAGAGACCCTTCAGGGGCAGCATAGTGACTGCGTCACCCAGTCTGGGGTAACGCAGTCCCTTCCGGAGCAACGCTGAGGGTTTGGAGGGCTTCAGAGGCTGACACAGAGGCTTTCAGGGGCTTCAGAGGCTGACGCAGAGCCTTTCAGGGGCAGCGCTGGGATTTATAGGCCCTAATCTTGGCTGAGTTCTGTAAATCCCATTTGAGGGTGTGGATCAATCATTATTTTGGCCCTAGATCAGCCAGTGAGCTGTAGATCTAATATTTTCTCTGTCAGGTTTTCTAGATCTGGAACCCAGAGTTATGTATTCATAATTATTCTTAATAATAGAACCCTCCAACAGCCTGAGATCGGTTTTCCCACATTGGGTTTTTCCGGTGACTATTTGTCCAGAAATAACTATGTCACTTTGTCAATGTGTGCATGTGCTTATTCTAGATTTGGATTGGTAGAGATATGTTATGTGTTTTGCTTCGATTTTAACTTGAATTTATTTAGTTAATAACTTGCATAAGTAGGAGGAGCATAACTGGATTAACAGTAATAATTTCTGCATAAAGTATAAGCTTCAGAAATTTCTACATGGTATCGGAGCAATTGCAGATCTAGGAGGGTCACCAGCAGGAGAATCTGAAGGATCTAGCTGCAGAATGTAGCTGGAAAAGCAGTAGAAACACAGATCTAAAGGGACAATGCAGTTTTCAGGAGCAGATTCACGCAGAGGGAAGGGTGACGCTATCCAGCGCTGTCCTAGCAAGCCCACACAATTACTGCACAGAGGCAGCTCAAAAACAACGTTGGTTTGGTCTGAAGCCAGTCAGTGTGATTCAGATCTGAATCTGTCAGATCCAGAAAAAAATTGCAGAAATTCAGAAGAGCTGGTGGGGTTAAAATTCAGAAGTTTTCAGATTTTTAGCCTTAGCACAAGTGACAAAGATTGGGAGGATATTAGCTTCTCAGAGAGTTTCTTGCCAAAGGAAACTTGTAGTTTGATCAGAGGATCAAAGAAGAAGTTGAATCATAGTTGATTTGGTAGATTTCCAAGGAGGGAAATCAGTTGTCAGAGGGAGCAGAAGGCACCTGTTTCACCAAGGGCCTTAGATCCATTTCTCTAGCAAAGAGAAAAGGAAGTTTCGACACATTCTGAGTAGATGGCACCTCATGGACTGCGTGACCAGGATAGGCTAGATGGCCTCTCAAACTTTTTAGTTTGGAAGGCAAGGATCCTGATTGTCCTTGAGGCGTATAATCTAAGAGACCATGCAGAGCAGACTCTGGCCACACCGACAGATGCAGATCTCCTTAGGAAGCATAAGGAAGCTGCTGGACATGCCAAGCGGCTGATTATGGATAGTAGCAAGGACCATATTGTACCACACATAGCTGAGAAGAACACAAGTAACGAGATGTTGAAGGCCTTGACTTCCCTTTATGAGGGAAAGTCTGTCTAAAGAAAAATGCTGCTGGAGACCCAAATGAGGTCATTCATGATGACCAAGGGAGAAGACATGGAGCACTTCCTCTTCAGACTGCAGTCAATCAGAGATCACCTGACTGCAATGGGTGCAACGGTGGATGATGTTGTGATAGTCAGGACTGCCCTCATTGCAGTCACGGATGAGTGGGAAACCTTTGTCCAAAGTATCTTGGGCAGAGCGGACCTCCCAGATTGGGACAACTTATGGTCAATTCTGCGTCAAGAATAACTCCACAGATTCACCAAGAGGCAGCACAACCCAGGATTGAGCAAAGTGAAGAAGGAAGATGAGGAAGATGCAGCCTTGGCATCGAAGAAGCAGCCAAAGAAGAAGAAGGATCTTTCAAAGATCAAGTGCTTCCAGTGTGGTGAAATGGGACAGTTTTGCCAGCCATTGTCCAGAGAAGAAAAGGGACAAGGAAGCATCTTCTTCCAAAGTAGCTGTGGCAGATGATGGGTCAGGAGATGATGCAGCCTTGAGTGCTCATGAACCACAGAGGTGGGGTGACATGGATATGTAGAGGAGCTACATAGAAAGAAAGGCGAGATCCTTGAGCAACTCATCTCTTAGATCACATGCGAGCTATGACAACCTTAAGACAGTAGCGGGACAAGTGGAGCAGTGGGTGCATAGATCACAGATGAGGCAGAGGCAGAGGCAGAGGCAGATCTAAAGATTGGGAGGAGCAGCGCAGAGCAAAGCAGGAGCAGCGTAGATGCAGTAGCAGCGCAGAGGCTGATGTGACTTCAGCAGCGCAGAGCAGTGCTGCTTACGTAGTGCAGAGCTGCAGCAACGCAGAGAGCTTCAGAGGGACAGTGCAGTGCAACAACAACGTGATAGATTTCAGCACAAGGGGTTGATGTGACTTCAGCAGTGCAGAGGGAGTCTAATTACGCAAGCAGAGCTGTAGCTGTGCATCGTCCTTTAGATGCCAACACAGATCTATAGCCAATGGAGCTTTAGTGATAGATGCAGCCCATCAAACTTCTTTGTCAAAGATTGGGCAGGAGATTCAGTTGTTTCTCTCAACAACATAAGTTGCAGTGCAGCAGATCAGCAGTGGCAGTGCTGTGAGTAGCACAGATGCAACATGTTGAGAGGGAGCTGCAGTACAAAAGTTGCAGTGGCAGTGGTAGAGTCATGGGCAGCAATACAGAATGGCAACAGTGGTAGAGTCATGGGCAGCAGTACAGAATGGCAGCAGTGGTGCAGAGTTGAGTGGCAGCAGGCCAAGTTTCAGCAGCACAAAACCAGTACTGAAAGTCATGTAATGCATAGTGTGATGTATTGCTAGAGGACACCTTTGATGCTAAGAGGGAGTGTTGAGATTTTGTGTATTTGAGGTAGCATCAATTGTGCTCTAGGTCCCAAATTTTGAGGAAGGACTAGAGTTCATTTGATCTACAAGACCCAGAAATGGATTTGGGAAATTTCATCTGGTTTATGAGATATTAAATTAATTAATTATTTTAAGTGTATTTCCTAGGTTAAAACTTAGGGAACTTAAATAATTAAAGTGAATTTAATTAAACATTTGATGAAATTGTCTTAAGTCACATGGATCAAGCTTTCTTTTAATCTTAGCCATTGATTCAAGATCTGATCATGGTCGTTGATTTGTCAAGACACACAGAGGCAGAGCACTGAAGCTAAGCTGAGATTCTAGGGCAGGGTTTGCTACGAATATTCAGAAGTGTTTCAGCTGCTGATGATCTGATCCTAGGGTCTAGAATACACAAGAGGCAGAGATCAACTCAAGGACAGCGCAGTCTCTCCAAGGACAGCGTGATTTTCAGCAGGAAACCCTCAGGGGTTACGCAGAGACCCTTCAGGGGTAGCGTAGTGACTGTGTCACCCAGTCTGGGGTAACGCAGTCCCTTCCGGAGCAACGCTGAGGGTTTGGAGGACTTTCAAGGTTGACGCGGAGGCTTTCTGGGGCTTCAGAGAATGACGCAGAGCCTTTCAAGGGCAGCGCTGGGATTTCTAGGCCCTAATCTTGGCTGAGTTCTGTAATATCCGTTTGAGGGTGTGGATCAGTCATTATTTTGGCCCTAGATCAACCAGCTAGCTGTAGATCTAGTATTTTCTGTGTCGGGTTTTCCAGATCTAGAACCCAGATTTGTGTATTCAGAAATATTCTTAATAATTGAACCCTCCAGCAGCCAGAGATCGATTTTCCCACATTGGGTTTTTTCGGGGACTATTTGTCTAGAAATAACTGTGTCACTTTGTCAATGTGTGCATGTGCTTATTCTAGATCTGGATTGGTAGAGATCTGTTATGTGTTTTGCTTCGATTTTAACTTGAATTTATTTAGTTAAGAACTTGCATAAGTAGGAGGAGCATAACCAGATTAACAATAATAATTTCCGCATGAAGTATAAGATTCTGAAATTTCTACAAATGATACATTTTTAATAGCTCTTCATTTGAAAATCCTCTTTGCTTTACTGCTAACACTTCCCATTCGTGAGTGTATTCACTCACCGATCCTCTCTGTTTGAGGTGAACGAACCTTTCGTATACGTCATCCTCTTCCTCGTCATGAAACCTTTTCAACAAAGCATTCTTAAAATTTTCCCAGTTGAACGAAAAACCACTACATTTAGAGGACCACCACATAAACCAGTCGTATGCTTCTCCTTTTAGGTAGTTGGATGCTGTTACGACTTTTTCCTGCGAACCTAATGGTGGGTTTGCTAGAAAAATGGCGTCCATTTTGTTTACCCAAACGATGGCGCCCTTATGATCCTTACCATCATATTTAGGTAATTCATTTTTAATTTTAAAGAGGTTTCTTTCTGGAGACCTAGTATAGTATTGAGTACCTTCAAAGTGCACTTGTGGTATTCGTGTTTGTAGATTTTTTAGGAAGTCGTGATCTGGAGAATTTTCATCTTCTGGGGTCTTAAGGCTTTGCGTGGCTGAAGGTGGATTTTTTTCCTCAAAATGCTTGCTCATCATTCCCTTCAAATCTTCAATATCTTTGGCCATTTTGTTTGATTATTTACTGACTTTTCGACATTAATGATGTGGTCATTAGTCTTACTGAACTCTTCTCAATTTTTTTTTATATCATCCTTGTTATTGGAGTTCGTCATTTTATTCCTTTTCTTCTTAGAAGACCCAAATTTTTATTTTTAAATAATAATTTTTATTTTTAAATAATTATATAATAATAAATTGTATATTATATAGTTATAAACTATATATATATATTTTTTAAAAATAATTATATAATAATAAATTATATAATTATAAATTGTATATTATATAGTTATAAACTATATAAATTATTATTTTTTAACCATGATTATTAAACTTATATCTGCACACCTTTTTAATAGAACACACACAACATGTTTAATAAGACAGCGTATCCGCACACCTTTTTAATAAAATACACACAACGAATTTATTAAGACAACGTATCTAGCCACACTCGTGCGTTTAAGAGTCTCGCTGTCGGAAGGGGAACGACAGCGATGGAGCCCACGGCCGTGCGTTTTAATAGTCTGGCTATCAGAAAGGAATGATGGCGACGAAGTAGAGGAGTCGAACGGTGCACAGGTCTTCCCCAGAAGCAGTGAATACGAACAACATATGCAACAGCGAGGTGGACAGTGAATTCGCCAGCGCAAATGAGGAAGGGATGGGTGAATCCGTTGTGCTGCTGTTGGGTGAAGAATGGAGACGACGACTACTAACAACGCAGAAGAGGTACTTGACGGTATCACAGGGTCGCAATGTAGAGAAAACGTCTCTGACTTCCACATAATCGCAAGCTCTAAGGCTCTGATACCTCTGAAGCATAAAAACTATTAAACAAGTGTAATATTTGTATGTAGATTTGTATTTCGTAAGGTAAGTGAGTAAATTGTATTAATAATATATGAATGGATGGTTTTCAATTCTTCGTGCTGGTGTGCCTTTATAGGCATTGACTGGCCACAAAGATAAAAAGTCATGACTAATGACCTCATGTCTCTTCATAATTGAATGAGACATTCATTAATTTAATTATCTTAATTATTTAATATTGTATTTCTTTTAATTGAGGGTTATGAGTATTGTATTCATAACACATGCCCATTATTCCAAACACACCCCCTAGATCCACCATTCCCATGTTCCTGACATCTGGAGCTGGTGGACAACAGGAGCAGGAGGATATTCCCTATGGAGATTATTTCTTGGAGTATCAGTCCTATGGACTTGATTTTGGGGAGGCCATTACTTTCAATGATTTTTTCCAGTTGAAGGGCAACAATAGGCGCAAGGGACAGAGTGGAGGAGGCTACACGCAGGGGTACAAATTTGCAGCGTACTGTGGGGAGGCTGTTTCCCCCGACTTTCGATGGATCTTCCAAGAGCTCAACCAAAGCGTGGGTTGAAAAGTTGGATGTCTATTTCTAGCTGAACCAGATGACGGAGGGAGAGGCAAAATCAAGATTGCCACGTTGCATCTGAAGGGTGAAGGTCGTGATTGGTGGTTCCATGGGCTGACCACATTGGGACATGTAAGTGTGACCACTGCTTATGATGATTTCACCAGGAGGGTGTTGGAGCGGTTTGAGAGGAAAGATCCTGAGGAGTACTTTGCGGAGCGGACAAGGCTCAAGCAGATTGGGAGTGCTGAGGCTTATAGTTCAAAGTTTCTGAGGTTGTCTGTGATGGTGCTGGACTTGTCGGAGGCTAGGAGGATCTACATGTTTGTGGAGGGGCTGGTAGAGCCATTATGAGGATTAGTGAGGTTCAATAGGCCCACTACGTTGCAGGACACAGTAGGGAGAGCGCGAGACCTACAAGATGCCCCACCTAGGGCTAGAGTACCATTATCACCCAAACAGGGTTTCCAGCGGAGGGGGAGAGACACCAGGGCTCCACCACCGAGGGCCAATCAGGGGCGTAGAAAGATGGATGAGGACACCCGGAGATACCTTCGAAGGAGGAAGTTGTGTTTTACTTGTCAGGAGTCGTGGGTACTAGGCCACAGATGTGCAATAGGCAAGGCCCATTACATCGAGGTCTTTTTTGACAGCGATGCCGAGGATGAGACATATTTTGAGATGGGTGGAGATGACAACGCAACACCTTAGGAGAGAGGGCCACCACCACCACCACCGGCAGGGGGAGCTTCCTTTAAACCTACTGGAGGGGTCTTCGCATTATTACATGGGGTACCTGTGAAAATTCCTAGATCTCAACAATATAAGGAATCCTACTGCAACCAACTGGATTACTTCTTCTATTATGTAATTTACTTTACACAATTATTTCTGAATCATACATGAAATACTGAAGCAATCACTGAAGCAACCTACACTATAATACTCATGATTTTGAAACAAGGAAATTGAACAAGGAAATCAATCACACATATGACACCTTTATTTTGGACTAAGTCCTCGGAAAAACCCAATGCGGGAAAACCGGTGCAACAGATTTGGGGGTTTTATTATTAAGCAATAGCAATGTTTGAATACATCTCTGAATACCTTGGGGTTATTCAGTTACAGAGTGAAATACTGGGAGAAGAATTTGTGAGGATTTACCTTACTCAATCACTGAGTTTTCGACTGATCCGGATGAAGAAAAAACTGCCCTGGGGAGGCACTACGTAGCCTCTGCGCAGTCTCAGCGCTGGAACTTCTAGCCTCTGCGTGACCCCCTTCCAGGCTCAATGTTCAACCCTAACCAAGCCGTTTTGCCTCTGTGGACCCTGAGGAACAACCTCTTTGTGTCACTTTCCGAATCACAGGCTCTGAAACTAATTTACAAGAAAAATTCTGGAAATCCTCCTATGCCTTTGCGCTTCCTCTTCGTGAGCCCTACACAGTCACTGCGTTAGCCCTCCTTCCTTCAACGCTGGATTGGTTAGATCACCTCTGCCTCTCTCTGATTGATGCTCCTCCGGCTGAGAAAATCTCTTCCTCTCTGGATGCTATCTTTGCCCTTCATTACTCAGATCTCTAGCTCGAATTTCTCAGCAAACCCCACCCCAGAAATTTCGAACTCTAGATGAGTTCGACGTGTCTTTCCAAATGGCCCTCAAGCCTTCCTTTATAGTCTTCTCATTGAGACATCGACGACTGAGATTAGATCTCTAATTAACGGCTAAGATTATAACATGACTTGATCTTCATTTTCTAGATCATTCTCACTCATGTTTTATTAATACCCTTTAATTATTTAATTTCCCTATGTTTAGACTTAGGGTATCCATTAAAACAATTAATTATTTTAATAAAACATTAACCGAGTGGAATTTTCACAAATGACTTCTGGATTCTTTAGAATACCAGTGTCTAAGCCTCTCCACAAAATTTGGGGCTTAGAGCACTTTCTGATGCTACAAAAATCAACAGTACCCAAGTTTTTGACCTCAAGGATCAGGGGGTGACGTGTTTCAGTGCTAGTGGATAGTGGGGCTACCCACAATTTCATTGATGCCCAGATGGTTCAAAGGAGGGGCATCACAGTTGAGGAGTTTGAGAGATTTTCAGTTCTTGTGCCTTGGGACAGAACCATGCAGTGCACACGCTATGTTCCCGCCTTAACCGTGACCATGGGGAACTACTCTATGACATATCATTTCTTTGTGGTGGACGTACTTGACACCAACGTAGTATTGGGGGTCCAGTGGCTCTACTCACTTGGCAGAGTCACCGCTGATTGGAGGATGTTGGAGATGGAGTTTGTAGGGCTGGATGGCAAGTCGGTTCTGCTACGGGGTATGCACTCCTATCCACCACAGACTATCTCGACCCACAGGATGGAGGCTGATTTGAGACATGGAGACATTGAGTGGGCTGTGGAGTTGAGGGTTTCAGAGGCTGGGGGCGAGCTCGAGGCACCACATTCGGAGATACAAGCCATTCTGGATAGTTACCTAGTAGTGTTTGGAGATATACCGCCGGGTCAATCGCCTGACACCAACATAGTATTGGGGGTCCAGTGGCTCTACTGACTTGGCAGAGTCACCACTGATTAGAGGAAGTTGGAGATGGAGTTTGTAGGGCCGGATGGCAAGCCAGTTATGCTACGGGGTATGCACTCCTATCCACCACAGACTGTCTCGACCCATAGGATGGAGGCTGATTTGAGACATGGATACATTGAGTGGGCTGTGGAGTTGAGGGTTTCAGAGGCTGGGGGCAAGCCCAAGCAACCACATCCGAAGATATAGGCTATTCTGGACAGGTACCCAGTAGTGTTTGGAGATATACTGTTGGGTCAACCACCTGACTGGGGGTTTGAGCATACTATTGAGTTGGAGTCGGGGGTATCGGCCGTGATCACCACCCCTTACCGACATCCAAGACATATCGGGATGAGATAGAGAGGGCTATCCATGGGCTGTTGGCACTTGGGCATATTAGGCCTAGCTCTAGCCCTTTTGTTTCATCAGTTGTTCTGGTGAAGAAGGATGGGTCCTTACGCATGTGCATAGACTATTGGGCCCTCAACAAGAAGACAATGAAGAACCGCTACCCCATCCCACGTATATATGAGCTGAGGGGGGCTAAGTTCTTCTCGAAGATTGACTTGCAGTCGTGGTACCATCAGATCCGGATGAGGGACAAGGATTGTCCCCAAGACAACGTTCCGATGCCACTATGGGCACTTTGATTTCTTGGTTATGCCCTTCGGGCTGACTAACACACCAACTACTTTCCAGTCATGCACGAGCCACGTATTTCGTGGGCAGTTGAGGAAGTTCGTGTTGGTATTCTTCGATGACATACTGATCTATAGTCGGACTTGGGAGGAGCACTTACAACATGTTGAGGCAATGTTGCGTCTTCTGGAGGAGCAATAGTTCTACGCGAAGCTGTCCAAGTGCAAGTTCTGTTTGACTGGGATGCTCTATCTAGGGCACATCATTGGGGTGGATGGTGTGAGAGTTCACGAGGAGAAGATTAGGGCCATCCGGGATTGGCCAAAGCCCCAGAATGTGACAAAGTTGAGGGGATTCATGGGCACGTGTACTTATTATAGGAAGTTCGTTAAGGTCTTCTCTCAGCTAGCAGCTCCCCTCACTGATTTGATGAAGAAGGGAGCATTTGGGTGGATGGCTACAACGTAGGAGGCTTTTGAGCGCCTCAGGTCATGAGTAGTTGTCTCATGTTGGCACTCCCAGATTTCACCCAACCCTTTGTGTTGGAGTGCGATGCATTCAGAGAGGGTCTAGGAGCAACATTGATGCAGGGTGGGCATACCATAGCTTTTGAGAGCTGGAAGCTATTGCCCCATGAGAGATTGTACTCCATTTATGACAAAGAGGTGCTAGCCATTATGTGTGTGCTAGCCAAGTTCAGGCAGTACCTGGCTGGGGAACAGGTTTCGGGTCAAGACAGATCATAACAGCCTTAGGTTTTTCTAGGAGCGGAAGCAGTTGCAGGAGAGGCAACATAAGTGGGTGAGTAAGCTTTAGGTGTATGATTTTGACATTGAGTATGTCAAAGGGAAGCACAACGTGGTGGCTTATGCGTTGTCCAAGAGGCCGACTTCCCTCTCTTTGATGAACATTGCCCCAGATTGGAGGGCGCAATTATTAGTGGAGTGCTCTTGGGTCTGATTTGCTTGTGAGGTCCCTGATGGAGTGGTGATAGATGACTGGTACAGGGTGATGAACGAAGTGATCTACTTTAGAGACCGGATTTATTTAGTGGCCAACTCCTAACTGAGGGAGAAGATTCTGCAGGCTGCCCATGGCTCACCTCTAACAGAACACTAGGGGTTTGTTAAGAATTTGGTAGGGCATAGTTTAATTCAATTCTCTGCTTGATAATTACTTGGGAGGCTTACTTCTTTTACTTAGGTTATCTTTATTAGCTTATTAGGTCTTTCATCAAGTCAATTACCAAAACCCAAGAGACACAAATTTTGGCTATTCCAGCTAGGGCCAAAATCTCTCCCTCTTGGAGAGGAAAACCCACAAGTAATTCTTCTTATAGACTTTCAGTTGACAATTACCATGACCATGACACAAACCCTTGACCTTATTGTACCTCCAACACCCTTGTCACCTGCTCTTCTTGGCTTCTTATTGTTGATCCTTCTTTCTACACCACTGCACCAATACTAGGAAACTCATATTGGCTGTGAGCTCCTTCTTTCCTTGGTCTAATCTTGACCTTCTAGAGACCTCTTTCTGCACCCTTAATATACTGAGTAGAGGTCCTTCATTTCTGCACTCTGTCTTCCTTCGCTGGGCAGTTTACCTTCTTCGCACTTATACAGAGAAATCTTCTTGCACTCCTTGCAACTTGTCTTCCTTCGCTGAGCAGACTTACCTTACTTTAGTTTTGCAACTTCCTGAGAATACCTTCGGTCAGTATGAGAGCTACTATGATCATCCTCAACCTACTGTGATTACCCTTGATCTTTTGTGATTACCTGCAGTGTACTGTGATACAGATTGTTCCTTCTTCCTGTTATCGTTTCTTTCTATTTGCGTACCTAAGAGATGTTTCCTTTTTGTATTTCTTACTTAACCCAATACGAAATCATCTCAGACTTGTCCGAGATTATATCACCAAATGAATCCGCAATCCTTCTTATTTATAGTGTCATCCTTCCTATATTTAGGCCGACCTGTCAAACTGTGGGTAGGCTGAATTGATAAGGAGATTCATCAATAAGAATTGTAGCCGACTTCATGGAGCTTCTTCCAGCAAGGTGACAAGGGTGTCGAGTATCGTTTCTTTTACTCTTTACAAGTGTAGCATTGCTTCATGTACATGACTCTAATTTATACATTTATGACAAGATGAAAAATCCCTAAAAGACATCAAGAAGAAGTCTTTGACCTATAATAAAACTCCCTGCTCATGAAATCCATGAAGCAAGCTTAGCAAAAGTACATTTTATTATCTTTGTTTTCATTATATAGTCATTATGAAGACCGAACCTAGTTACACTTTCCAACAGGGTTCACGAAGACTTACAGGGCCATCAGAGAGTGTTTTGCATGGAGGGGCCTCAAGGATGATGTTTTGAGGCATATTAGGGAGTGTGAGACGTGCCAAAGGATCAAGGGTGAGTAGTCACACCCTGCAGGCCTGCTGCAGCCTCTTCCTATCCCTGAGGGGAAATGGGAGAGCATATTGATGGACTTCGTCATCGGGCTGCCCACAGTACAGGGCAAGGACTACATTTATGTGGTGCTAGACCGCCTGACGAAGTTTGCACATTTATTCGCCATCTCATTCGGTACTCAGCCTCATAGGTGGCCAAATTGTTCTTTAGGGAGGTGTTTCGGCTACATGGTCTTCCGAAGACCATTGTCAGTGATGATCGGGACAACCGGTTAATTTGGGGGGGGGGGTTTGGCAGGAGCTGTTTCGGTTGGTGGGCACAAAGCTCACTCCGAGTACGAGTTATCACCCTCAGACGAACGATCAGACAAAGATAGTTAACAAGTGGCCGAAGGGCTACTTGCGTAACTATGTGACAGGTCAACAACGAGCATGGCTATGGTGGTTGCACTTGGGTGAATACTGCTACAACACCACGTACCACATGCCCATAGGTATGTCTCCATTTCGAGCTTTGTATGGTTTTGATGCATATTCTTTTGCTGACATTATGTTTGGACATAGCAAGGCCCCAAGGGCCAAGCACTGGATGCAGGAGAGCCAAGATATTTTGCGGGCTCTCAAAGACAACATGCGGATAGCCCAAAACTAGCAGAATACATCTTGAGGACATGGTAATCTCAATGAATACAAAATGACCTTTTGTACCTCCCTGAAATATCGTGAACTCCCCATTTAAAAGTTAAGGTTTGATGACAAAACACTGTTTTAATACCTTTGAGTGAATTGTTATGGCTGCGAGCCCTTTCCATGGTTTTTGGTTTACTGGCCTACATATTTGTATGTGACACAACTTGAAAGAAATGCTGAATTGGGATGAATAAATTTTTCAGCTTGAATTCTGAAAATTGAAATTGTGTTGGTGCTATGAAGCTTTTGTATGAGATGGGTGTAAAATCGATTTTGTAGCTGTCTTTACGTACCATGAGCTGTTGCTACTTCGTGGGATATTTGATCTTGGTTTTATTTCATTTGGCCCTGTTTTTGTCTTTGTAAGTGCATGCTCATATTAATATAGCCAGAGTTTGTTCTACTATTTCCTTGAAATTGAGAACTATTACAACTTAATGTTGATCATGGCTACTAGAGCACCATTGATGTGGGTACTGTATCTTTGGATAGCAAGCCTCCAAATTTAATGTCATTGTATTTGCATTTGGCTGGTTCTTCTTTGCACCAAATATGAGTGCTAATTTCTGTTTTGGGTTATTTCTTTATGCCTTTAAAGGAATTGTTTCTGCGATCCTTCTATGGCCTCAAGAAAGTTCTACATTTTTCATGAATGCCAATATGTTATGCTTCATTAACTGAATTTATATTTCCATAGACTTTTAATTTTTTATAAAAGTTTTTTTGAGTGACATGACACTTGAACTAAACTTATACAACATAATCATGCAACACATATATGTATATATGTATGTATGCATTTTTTTTTGGAAATTGTTCCAACTGAGGAATTCAAGCAATTCTTTACAGTTATGAATATGATTGGTATTAGAAAAAGGGCTGCAGCCAAACTGGACCATTGTGTGATACAAAAAGAAGGATCAAATGGCCTTGTACAACATTCAAAAAGACTAAATTGTTCATCTAAGGAGTGTAGAAATTTCAACTTCCACTCCGGTTATCAGTTTTCCTTATCACTCCATGCATATAATTTTAAATCTGAACATGACATAAATACTAAAATCTGGAAATCACTGAAATTTCTGAAAACACAAATTTGG
Source organism: Pinus albicaulis (assembly GCA_034641835.2). Taxonomy (NCBI): domain Eukaryota; kingdom Viridiplantae; phylum Streptophyta; class Pinopsida; order Pinales; family Pinaceae; genus Pinus; species Pinus albicaulis. Next base: position 745,244,904 of record CM076579.1, read on the forward strand.
AGGTTTTTTCACTTGCGAAATTGCAGAAATAAAACACAGGGAAATAATGACCGCTACACAGAAAATAACACAGTGATTTTTGGTCAATGTCCCTCCAACTCTTGGGGAAAATCAGTTTGAGAGCTCTTCTTTATTTCTGGAAATGCTTTTACAGAGAAATTGAAATATGCAGTGAAAATTCCAGCAACCACAAAAACATACTTATCTCGTTTTCCGTGCTTGACTCCGTCTCGGAAAATGTGCCAATCAGCAAAACAGTCAAAACATAACATTTTACAGCAATAAACAGCCTTGAAAATCTGCCCAGAACTTTGCTGTACGACCATACAGACTGTACAAAAAATTACAGCTATACTCCCTCCTCGAAATCTGTGCCCTGCTGCCTCAAAAACCGTGCCCAGCAACCTTGAAATTCATGCCTTCAGTCTGCTGTACTTCCTCCCAGATTTCTGTGCTGTCATTCTCTCGAAAATCGTGCCACAAGCTACTGTATGGATTCTGCCTTGAAAACCGTGCCAATAAATGCTGTACGGATTTGCTGCCTCGAAAAGCGTGCAACCTCCAGCTGCTGTACGAACTGCTGAAATGTCTCCCTCTTTCAACTTCTCACCATTCAGAAATTTTCTCCTTGCTCTCCTTCTCCTTCTCTCACAAGCTCATGAAAGACTGAAGTGATTTTTTCCTCTTCTTGTCTTCTTTTAACCTAAGTGACCTTTTGGGTAACCCTAAGGTCTAATGGTTGAGATCCATTTAGATCTAGGGATGAGAATAAATGTGCATTTTATTTTCACTTTCTATTTTTTTAACTCACCCACTTAACCTTTTATTTCCATAGTCACTTTTTCACTTTTTTTTTATTTTTCATTGACTTTAATAAAGTCACTTAAAAATTAGATTGTAACTTTACCACTTATAAAGTCACTTTTTAAATAAATTGACTTTACCACTTATAAAGTCACTTTAGGAGAAAAGTACAAATAAATTTGGACACTTTTCCCTAGGCCAAATATCAAAGCCTTAGGGAACCACTTGTCCTCTGGTACCCAAATTTTAACAAAGAGATCCTGACCCTAGAGCTTCTTGTTCATCTTCTCAAAATTCAGCAGGTGTACTATCTTACAAACTGGTTGAGCGAAAGAAAACTATGTGACAATGCATATAAAAGAATACGGAAATAACTTAAAACCTGGTCCTTGAAGGACCAATGGGGTTCTGCTTCATCTTCATCCATGTCCTCCTAATCCTCATGGTTGGTGACGGTGTGACCCTTTTCTGTGCTGTGTTCCAATTCTGGGACAGGAGGATTTAGCATTCCTGTTTTTCTCTCTGTGGCTATGAGAGATGGGCTCCTGGAGCAGCTTGAATCCAAGTGAAGAGGAGTGGAAATGACTTCTGATGGGATGTGCAGATGAGAGACAATGCTTCCTATCAACCTCTGAAGAGAGGTTACCTGCACACTTAATTATTCATGTATACTTCATTGGATGCTCACAAAGGCATCGACTTCCTTTTGCCTTTCAAAAATTACCAGGGTGTGCTTGGCAGAGTCCCTCTTGCACACTTGTCCCATGAACCATTATCCTTCTGTCCCTGACTCTGTTGAAGTTTCACGTACACCCTGGGTCTGGTCTATGGCTAGACTTTGCACACAAACACACTAGCAGTGTTCAACCAAAACAACTTTGCACATCAGAAATATTATCATCAGCGAAATCAATAAATTACACAAGAATATTGGCCCAAATCTCATTTCTCATTAGTACATTAATAAGAAAATATTAGGGGCCGCGTACCAGGGGTCATGACCCTTTATGAAACCTGATACAAATTATTATACAAACTTACAAAATATGCAAAATTTAGGGCTTGAGGTCTGATCCTTTAGACCTTGAATTTGCCCATCACAACAAAGACAGAATAGCTTGACTTGCTGTAGCAGTCCTTTGCCTCCAGCCCTTTCTGCCCTCCTTGCCCTTGATGTGCCTGGCTGTCCTTTGACCCCAAAATCACACAGTGATCAGATCCTGTGGTCACTATCCACTTGATGCCCACCTGGAAGGCTTCCCAAACAGCTTCTTGAGTCTGGGTTTATCTCTTCAGCCCTCAGAAACCCTACTTCCTTCTTGTCTCACATGGATTGACTTCTCTCAAAGTCCTGTAAACTCAGCTGCTCACAGTAGGGTTAGTTCCTTTAGCTCACTGTATTTATCAGCTTCAAAACTCACTGTTTAAACCTTCCTTTACCAAACAGTCTTCACAAATACAACTCAACAACCATCTACAACGAACAACAGCCCTTTCTTAATGAACAACAACCGTTGTCACTGCCTCGCTGGCCTCTTCACAGGCCTGAGGCACCTAGGCTATGCTCTTCAGGCCTCTGATGCCTCTTAGCCCCTCCTCTCTGCCTGTTGCCTACCTCAGACAGGCTGCGGCCCTCACTTATCTGCCTGCAGTCCTTTCTTGTTTGCCTCGACCCTCTCTTGTCTTCCTTGACCCTTCTTTTGCTTAGAAAACTAAGGCTCTAGGCCTCTTCTAGGGCTTTGTCCATACACAGAAACTACTGTTTAATAGACCTGAGGCCTCCTTCCTCCTTATAGGGCTTCGGTCCCCACCTTTTGAGCAGAACAGACCACGCAAATTACTTGGTCAGCATCATGCTTTAGCGCAGAACCTTAGCTTCTATGAAGGACAGACTTGGCCTCTTGCTCTAGGGCGGAATACTCCTCCAAAATAGAAAACAGACCCTTCAACTCGTCCTCCTCCTAGCTGGTCTGCAGATTCTTCCCTTGAGCTTTTTGTTCTCACAAGATGAGATTGCTATGATGTGTAATGACCTCTCATAAGTCTCCAATTTATATGCTTTTGTGAGGGGTCTCAAGGGTTTTCCTTGTCCGTCAAGAAACCCCTATTTTACCACTCAAAATAAAATTAGAATAAACAATTAATTAACTTGGATCTCAATCCCACTACTTTGGGTCAAAACAAAAACCAGTTGGATAACTTGCCCAACCAACTCCCTTTTGGTGGGTTTTCTCCACTTGGAAATACCTTCCGAGCTACACAGATTCCAATACTCCCAAATATTGAGGAAAGTGTTTCCTTCACTCTTTGAAATCTCCAGCTCGTTGACTTTCCTTACATGCTCATGACTGTCCTCGCATGAGTCATGACTTTCCTTGCATGGCGTATCTGTCTTCGCATGTGCCACGCCTTCTTTTGTGCTAGGCCTAGATTTATCTTGCATGCTGCATGACTGTCCTTGCATGTGCCATGCCTTATTTTGTACTAGGCCTAGCTTTATTTTGCATGCTGCATGACTGTCCTTGCATGCAACATGACTTTTCCTTGCACCACCATGAGTGTGCTCACATGGTTAGTGACTGTCCTTGCATGGGCTGAAAACTCCACTCTCTCGCTCGAACCTGAAGATTCAGACTTCCACTGGGCGGCTGACATTCGTTCACAATCTCTCTTTAAAGCTAGACTCCCTTTGACCCTACACAACCTCCATTGACTCACTCTGCTTTTCCTCTCAGAAAGTGCTGCCACTGAACTTGTGTCCTTCCAATGTCATTCCTGAGCTGCGATTGAACACTGGGTCTAATCCACTCTAGACCATCGCATCTCAATTTTGCAAGTGTTGCCATCCTCCTAGGTCAAATACGCCATGTGCACATGGCTGCACTGTCGGATGTGCAACTTCTCAACGCAACAAAGATTCTAACTCCCAATCAACTTGCCAGTCACATGGAGCTATCTTGTCCATGCCAACCTTACCTTCTTTGCTGAACCTCTTGCTCAATGTATAGTAGTTTCACAACTTGCTCTTAGGCTATGTCACATGGTTTGGGTTCAAATTCAAGTTTGACAATGATTAAGTTCGATTCAAATTCAAATTTTCTAATAGGGTTCTAATGAGGTTTACCACTAAGTTTGAATGAATATATATATATATATATATTCTTTAAAATAAAATATATATTAATATATATTTTATAACGAATTTAATATATATTATTATTATATTAATATTAAAATACATATGTAATAATATTTTATTATATAATATAATATATAATTTTTGTTGAAATGGAAAATTTATATGTGAAATTTTATATCTATATAACATTATATAAATATAATTATAATTCATGTTAATTAATATGAATGCTAATTATTTAAATATATTTTAAAAATAATTGGGAATTACGGCTTGCTTAACAAAACTTAACATTGTAGTCCAATGGCACATTTCATTGCGTGACCATTCCCTCGACCCCCATTTCAAAACCCATATTCATATACACCAGACGGGCCATGAAGGGAACATTTGATGACTACTTGGAGGTTCAAGAGCACATTGCATTGCATCTTGTTTTACCGCCATGATGCCATCTAAAAATTCGTGGTCATATACATCAGACGGGTCACCACCGAAGGGCACATTTCATTCCACCACTATTTAAAAATAGCCTAAAAATTATTTATTAAAAATTATGGATGTTTAATTGAATACCCGAGTCGAACCCTAGCCGAACTTCACCTGAATTTAAATTTTGTTTTGAGGTTCGCCGAACTTCGAACCTCCAGGTTCAAGTTCAATGAACTCTGTGACATTGCTCTTAAGCTGCTTCCTGTGTAAATTTTGATCCACTCGCTCTTTCAAACTTGGCTCTGTTACCATGTTGAAATTTCATTTACACCGTAGATATGGTCTATGGCTAGACTTAGCACACAAACACACTAGCAATGTTCAACCAGAACAACTTTGCACAACAGAAATATTAGCAGCAGTGAAATCAATAAAGTTCACAAGAATATTGGCCTGATTCTTGTTTCTCATTAGTGCATTAATATGAAAACATTAGGGCTCCCATACCAAGGATCACGGCTCTTTATGAATCCTGATACAAACTAGTATGCACATTGCATAGTATACAAAATTTAGGGCTTGAGGTCTGACCTTTAGACCTTCAATGTGCCCATCAGAACCAAGAAAAAATAGCTTGACTTGCTGTAGCAGTCTTTTACCTCCAACCCTTCTTGTCCTCTTTTCCCTTGATGTACCTGGCTGTCCTTTGCCTCCAAAATCACACGGTGATCAGATCCTTTGGTCACTGTCCTCTTGCTGCGCACCTGGCAGGCTTCTCAAACAGCTTCTTGAGTCTGGGATTTTCTCTTCAGTCCTTAGACTCCTTGCTGCCTCCTTGTTTCAGTGGGAATGATTCCTTTCAAAGCCCTGTACACTCAGCTGCTCACAGTAGGGCTAGTTCCTTCAGCTCACTGTATTTATCAGCTTCAAAACTTATTTCGGACCTCCCTTTACCAAACAGTTTTCACAAATACAAATCAGCAATCGTCTACAACGAACATCAGCCCTTTCTTCATGAATAGCAGCCATTGTCACTGCCTCGCTGGCCTCTCCACAGGCCTGAGGAACCTCGGCTATGCTCTTCAGGCCTCGGCCTTTTGGCCCCTGCTCTCTTCCTGCAGCCTACCTCAGACAGGCTGCAGCCCTCACTTATCTACCTGTGGGCCTCTTTAATCTTCCTCGGCCCTCAGCCCTCTCTTATCTGACTCAGCCCTTCTTCTTCTCAGAAAACTAAGGCTCTAGGCCTCTTCTAGGGCTTTGGTCCCCAACTTTTCAACAGAACAGACCACACAAATTAATTGGAAATTGGCCAACATCATTCTTTGGCACAAAACCTCAGCTTCTATGAAGGACAGACTCAGCCTCCTTCTCTAGGGCAGAATACTCCAACACAGAAAACAGACCCTTCAACTCATCCTCCTTCTGGCTGATCTGCGGCTTCTTCTCTTGAGCTTTTTGTTCTCACAAGATGAGATTGCTTTGATGTGTAATGACGTCTCATAGATCTCCAATTTATACACTTGTGTGAGTGATATTGGGAGATTTCCTTGTCCATCAAGAAACCCCTATTTTACCACTCAACAACAAATTAGAATAAACAATTAATTAACTTGGGTTTCAAGCTCACTGCTTTGGGTCAAAAGTTAAAACCCCACCCAGTTGGGTAACTTTCCCAACCAACTCCCTTTTGGTGGGTTTTCTCCACTTGGAAATACCTTCCGAGCTACCCAAATTCCGACAGACTGCTCAGTGGAGATTTAATCTTGCAACCTATTCCACCTAACTGTCCCGTTTATAACTTTATCATGCTGCAGTGTGCTTCAATAGTATCCTGGTTGCACTTCTTCAAAGCCCTCTTCATATCCTCAAGCTAGCAGAACACACAAGTGTCAAGAACCATTGTGGCAGTGGCAGTGTGTCATCTTCCATATTGACTGAGGCAAAACCAGATTCACTAACTTGCCTAGTATATGAACCAGGGCCAGGACCAAGACCAAGGACAGAACCAGACCCACAATTGCCAGGGCAATGAACAGAGTGCTGAATAGATTTCCAATTAGGTTGGCAATCCAAGCCTCAAGGTGGGCCCTATACACTGTCAGACATGCTTCACACAACTCCCAATTGAGAATTTCAGAATCAGAGTCAAAACAATTAACTCAGATTTGACCAGCACATACCAAATTCCAGAGAGATGGATGAGAGGAAATGCCTTCCCTCATGCTTGAGCTCACATGGTGGACCTCGATTTGCCAAGGGGCTTGCAAATATTGCCATCCCCATGTGCCAATTAAACCCACATTCTTCCCTCACTGTAGCCACTGCACCCTGCATAAAAGTCTTGCACCTGAGAGGTGCGAGAGACATTATGGAATGAATGCTACTGGTATACCGCACCATCTGGTCGATTGTGCATGCTGATTTCTTGCAAAGATATATTCAATTTCTCCATCAGGGTAAAAGATAACGTTCCAGAACCTGCGATCTGAGTGGAGAATTCAAGCATTAATCATAAAATGTCATTTTGATCTTTTGGTGTCTATTTAGTATTTATTTATTTTATTTTTTTGATTCAACTTGAGGGGCATACTTTGGTGCTTTCGTTTTGTTTGTCTTTTATGTTATAACAATACAAAATAAAACCTTCCTTCTGTTTGATTGTTGTGTGGAGTAGGTGCTCTACAGGAGGTTCTTCACTTGCATGATGTTCTGGCCAGGGTTTATCTTGCCAGATTGTGCTATACTTTGTCCAGGGCTCGTGTACTTGATGGTGAGTCCATCTGTAATTCGTCATTGGCTTTCAGAGTTTTACTGATTTTATACGGGGGTGATTTAACTATTATTAGGTGCCTTCTGCTGTCAGACCACTGCAATGAAATCTAAATTGTTTTGCAGAAAGGCCTGATATAAAATCTCAGTTCACAAATGTTCTCTATCAGTTGCTTTTGGATCCAAGTGAGAGGGTCTGTTTTGAGGCTATCATGTGCATCCTTGGGAAATTTGATAATACAGAAAGGTACTTTTATTTCCCTTAAAAGGAGTTGTTGATGTTGTTTAGCTAATTTTGGAAACATATTACTTCCGAACTATGGCTAAATATTGGTGTTTTGGGATTTGGTATTCTCAAAACAGATTGTTCTGAAGTATGGTCAAGTAGTGTGATAAATTTTATAACCTGCAATTATTTCCTGTTGCATCAGCATTCTAGATATTTTCAAAAAGCTTTTGTTTTCAGTTAGGCTTAGACATGCTTGTATAGGCCTGAGGAACATGCTGCAGGTTGGGCTAGGCTAATTACTGAAATTCATGCTTGTATAGGCCTGAGGAACGTGCTGCAGGTTGGGCTAGGCTAACTACTGAAATTCTTAAATTGCCGGATGCACCTTCTTTATCATCAAATAAAGCTAACAATGCACAAGCAAAAGATGGAAGTACACAGTCTAAAGAGGGCCTTCCTCCAAAAGCTCCAAATGATAGACCAGCCCCAAGGCCAAGACGACCACAAGCTCTAATCAAACTTGTCATGAGAAGGTAGTCCATAATCTCTACATTTTGTTGATGTTTATCTTTTGAATTTGCTGATGCTGTTTGAATATTACAGGTTAGAATCAGCATTCCGAAGCTTTTCCCGGCCAGTGCTACATGCAGCAGCAAGAGTTGTGCAGGAAATGGGAAAAAGTCGAGCTGCAGCATTTTCTTTGGGTGTTTATGCAATTGATGAAGACACTCATCCTGAAGCATTTTTGGAGAATGGAAGTATGGGATTATCCGAATCAACAGATGTTGAGTACAAAGATGGGTCTCTTTCTGAAGGTATTCCTTCCTTTGAACAGAGTGTGTGCTTATTGTTTTGAAAATCAAATATAGGGTCTGAAAATAGTTTTTTACTATTTCTTCAGAAATGATGTTTGAACATGAAATTATCTATCTGTAAAATCATAGATGTCAATTACGTGATCTGATAGCAGGCATATCACATGGAACTTGAACGTGGGAAGCATATGTCTTTGTAATTGGATTCACGTGACTGCATATGTTCATCCATGGTGGAAATTGGTTAGATGTTTGTAAGATAAGATAAGATAGATAATCTTATCAATGTCCAACAAATGAACACAAAAGTAAGTCAATGGGACTGCTGTTTACAATGATGTCATTACAAAGAGGAAGAACCAAAATGGTTCCTACAAAATGCAAGATACATAAAGTATGGATCTATGCTAAAGCCTGAAAAACCCTGACTCCCAGCATGGGAAGCTGCATTGAGAGGGAGATATAGAGGGAATGGATCCAGGAACTGGAAAACACATAAATGATGATGCGGGTATATCACGGTCTGCTACATCCGTCTCTCCTAACATCCAAAGCCAAATGAAGCAAACTTGGATACAACGATGTTCAGAGGGAGAGCTGGTGGAAGCTTTGGACAGCCCACTGAGCTGTTGTTGTAATATTCCTCTCAGAATATTTGGCTAAAATCTTCAACAGTTCCTTCCAAAAAAATACACCATAATAAAATTGCACAATTTTATCAGCACAAATAAAATTGCACATGTAAAATAAACTAAAAATGCTTCAACTTAGAATAAACACGAGACATATGCAGCAAACTCAACAAAATTTAGCCTTATCATTATATTAAATAAGGTTTTGAGAACCTGTTACAAACACCAGCAAATGGCTGACAATAGCTATTACATCGCTGGAAATGAAGCCCAAATTTGATATCTGGGTGATCCCCACTGCCAATCCATAGATCTGCTCTAGGTCTGCTCAACAATTGATGCCGAGGAAGCCCTATGAGATTTCTGAATGAAATCTCCACAACAGTGAGTTGTTTTTTGCTCGAACACACTAAGAAACCCAAGGGTTTTTGTCTTAGGGCTCTCTGAACCTGAAAACCAAGTTCTCCAAAACCTCTCCAAGAGAAAATAATTCAAAACCAAGATGCCCCCATTGACTTGCTCTCCCCTCTTTTAAAGACTTGATGGGGATCTCTGTTGGAGAATGTAACTAGATTTGGTCTTTATAATGACTTTTGTAACCATGACATTGTATATTATATATAAAAAGAGAAAGAATTTTTATTTATTCAAGCATGGGTTTCTCCTCAAAGTCTAGGTCAATTCATGTTCTTCATGCTTCTAGGGATTATTGAGTCAAAGAAGAATTTTTGTCATGTATTGTAGTCCTATTTGGACTAGTTGTAACAAAAGAAAGTCATTACTTTTGAGTCTAGAAAGTCATTTTGTCCTCCAAGTCCAAGTCGGCCCTGCCAGGGAAAAGTCAGCCTAAAAGAGGAGGTCTATTTGACCTATTGAGAAGTGTATATATAGCATGTGATTTCGATTCATTTGGAGACACTTCACAAGTTCTATCTGAAGCAAGACAAGAAGGCATTTCAAGAGTGAAAGTGAAGGAGAAAAGGAGAACTTAGAAGTCAAGAACAAAGGAAGAAGACCTCAAATCAGATAATTTTCTGCTCACACATGCGAATATCTATGGTTTCTGTGTGATTTGCAGGGCTGAGTATTGCAGGTCCGAATTGCACACCTGAAGTGGAGGGCCGAAACTTTGACTGGGGCAGATTTTGCAGAGTTTGACCTTTGTTGACTTTGCAGATGATGTCCATTTGGGTTTGGTCTCCCTATACGGGGTCCTAACCTCTCAGAGGGCTACATTGGCACATATAGGGTGTGTGTAGAGAGCCATGGGCTTCCATAGCAGCAGACAACACTTTGTGTATCCCCACCGATGTCCAAAGATTTGCTAGAAATCCACCTTTGGGCCAAGGATGATGCACTTGGTACACTATGCCCAACTGGCGCCACAGGAGCACCACACACTTCGCAAGTTTCCCAAGATTTGTACGATGACATGGAAGCGTTCATTCCATCATCTGAGCCCTTACAGATTATCTACATGCATCTTCGACTCATATGGAGATCCATGGGGTCATTGGTGTTCCCCCACACCCATTGCGAGCACCATAGGTCTACTACTTGGAGAGCAAGTGGCCACCCCCTTGTCCATCACCTTTTGAGGGTTTTATTCGTCATCATGGCACATATGGACCTCATCAGGCCTCTTGGAGGGCCCCACGACATGCATGGATTATTATTTGACCTCCTGAGAGACTTATTATTTCATTTATGAGCTAGTTTGGTGGGCTTGTCACCAAAAGTTAGGTTATTTGCACATTACTTTATGTTTAGGGGCTAATGTAGGCCCATTAGCAAAATTGAACTCCTAATTGGTGTATAAATAGGAGTTAGTTGTATTCATTTGTATCATCACTTGACTTGGAATCTCTCTATCTTTAGGGAACTTCACATTTTTCCTTGGAGGATTATTTTTGGATGATGGATGAATTTTGATGTATGGATTGGGTTCTTTCTATCTTGGAGCTTCTTAATTGCAAATGCGATGCTGGTTGGATATACTTTCTAACATTGCAAGTGCAGATTTAACGCTATTTTTCATGTTGCTGCATACATTGGGACTTCGCTATAATTACGGCTAATTGCTGCATGTATGTGATTTGGAATTATTTGTCTATTTAGCTTATTCTATGTATGGGCCATTGTTAGATGAATGAAATGTCTTAGAGATCATGTTATCTTAATAAGATTGCACCAATTGTATGAAGTATAAATGCTTAAAAGTCACTTTTCTTCTCTTTCCTCTAACATTGGACGAAGTTGACTTTTGGAGCCTCCTTGAACAAGAAACTAAATCCTTCTTCATTATTATCCTTGAATCCATATCCCCAAGTGAATTAGGCACTGGTCCCTCAAAATGGGTGATCATTTTAACCCTCTTTTTCACCTTTTTCCCCTTTTTTCCTAGGTCTAGTCCCATTAGGTCACCTAGGGCATCAATTTCTCGGGAAACTAGCCAAGGAAAACTTTGATCTCCTAGATACAGCTGTGCTGGTGGGTCCCCTAACTCTCCTCCGAATTTGAAGCAATTCCAACGGTGGAATCTCTGGATACTCCAAGCCCTAGTTCTAGGATCAAGTTTTGCCTTGGTGTTCCTAAGATCAATTTGACATTTTTGGTTGAAAATCCTTGTTTGATCCTTTCCCCTCACCTGGGCCTGGTTAAGAACATCATTGGTTGCCAAAATCCGTCCCCTAACCTGGGCTGGGTCCACTTGGCCTTGTGTGGTCCCATTCTTCACCTAATCCTATTTATCAATGACTACTCGGGAGTCCAAGTTCCCAAGGGATTCTAGGGATTGAGAACCTCCTTTACAGGTCATATTCTCATGCCTAAACCCTCCAATCCTCATCTCCTTTCCCTAGAAAATCAAGTTCCTTGCTTGAAAGGCAAGCAAGTTCCATTCTTCATTCTATCATACGGAAAGGTCTATGCTTGTAGGGTGAGACAAGCATTTTTCTAGGCATCTTTAAATTCACCCTGGCAACTCCTACATACTTTTCATGTATATCTCAAATAGGTTGCCTTTCTTTGAAAAATTTTCTGCTTTGGACATCGCTAGTGTCCCTGGGCACCCTAATCATGTCACGGGAAGGATGGTACGTGGGGTGTTCGTGTTTGATGGTGATCCAAGCTCTGCAATTAACCATGTCAAGAGATTTAATGCACGTATTCTTTAGCTCCCTCTATGGTCATAACTCATGGTTGCAAAATCACGAATCTAGGATCATCTCATATATTGAGGAGTTCATTGATGGCTTTCTTAGGCATTTTCAAGTATGCCCTGCATTGAGCATTCAAGAGGAAGTGTTCAAGGAGCATCATCAAGACCTTTATAACCTAAGTGATGAATGGAAAGATGAGTCCTCCTTGGGTCCACATGATGAAAATGATGATTTTGAGAACACATGTGTTGGGAAGGATGAGTCCATTGAAAGTGAAGTTGAGACAATCCTTACCTTTCTCAAGGATATTACTCTCGATGAATCTCCTTTTGAGAACCTTGAGGAAGACGATCCCATTAGCCCCTTGGAAGATGACATTGAAGATTACTTCCACATTGAAAGGGGTAAATGGGAAATTGTTGGTCCTCAATTTGATTGTGCTCCCATTTATGACACCGACAAGGAAGTTGAGGTTGAGAGTGGTATCCCCTTTCTCTCAGGCACTATTTATGATGACATATCCATCGATACCCTTGAGAAGAAGGGTCATTATTTTCCATTACATGAAAATGATGTTTTTGAGGAGGAAAATCCCGTTGAATAGAATACTTCACCCTCCCCTTTGCCTTATCTTCTTGTTCATCACCTCAAGTCTTCCACAAGTGATTCCCTCGCCCCTTTTCAAATGATCTCGAGTGACCATGAGCCCTTTCCCCCTTCTAAGTATTATGTCAAGGAAGAACCCCTCATTGAATATACATTATCTTCTTGGGCACCCCCTCAGGATCATGATCAATCTGTAATCTCCCCTATTTGGTGTGATCATCATGGACAACGTGCTTGTGTTTCTCCCTCTCACCAGTCTCCCTTTCCTATTAATCATGACCCTTATGAGGAAATAAAATATGACATAAGTGATAATGGAAATAATATGGTCGAGGTTGCCATCCATCAAAAAATTATGAGCCTAATCATTGACATCTCTATTTTGGTTAGAAGAGAGGATCTCATGGACTATTACATCCTTTTCTTACCTCTTCTCATGTGACCATCCATGTGTGTGCGTCATATTTTCCCACCTCCCACCTGCTTCATCCTCCATATAATTGTATCCGCATTCGCTTTGGGATTCGCTACATGAGTAATCATACTGGCAGGCAAACTTATATTGATATCATGATATGTTGGTTGCACTAGCTTTATGATTACACTTAGTATTAGCATTGTACTATATGCGTGTTAGCGTATGATGCATGGCATGCTGATTTTCTGCATTAGAATTAATCTCATATGATATTTCTCATGATAGATTAGTTGCATTTAGATTAAAAATTGCATTTTTTTTTATTACTTGTTGATTTTATGGGTTGACATTAAGCATGGGTGATTATAAGACACCGTGAAAAACATGTTGACCCGTTGGTTTAGTCGTTGATATGTGCAGATAACAGGTCTATGGTGACCAAGAGATTGCTGGAGTTCTCGTGACCTCCTGTTCGAGTAGCCTTGCCCACCTCTTGAGAGACCACGAACCAGTTGGAGCTAGATGTTACCGACCACTTCGTGGGTGATATCCCTAGGAGAAATGTCTTCTCCATGATGGACCTGAGTTGACAACCAACAACCCCTTGCAACCCTCAATTAGCTAGCTGTGCCATTTCTCCGCCACCTTAGCCAACCATGTGGTCCTTCACCCATCTGCATTGATCGTATGTTTGAAGGTGGGCCTCTCGAATCTAAAGGTATTTCTTGTCATTTGGTAATTGAGTATTGGGTTTACTTATCATGGACACTTCTAGGCATGGATTTATGGGGGGGATTTGGTGGAAAGAGTGGGCTTAGTTTGTGCTCCTGTCCCCTTGATCTCTTTTGGATGTTACCCTTGGATCTTAGTCCCGTGGGATCTCCTTTGTTGACCATTTGGTTCTAGGGTGGTACTACTCGGGAAACCCTGACTTTGATTGCGTGGTCCTGCTCCTTTATCCGCATAGATTACTCCCTTTCCACTTACTATACCCCCATCCATCATTTCTCCCACCTGGGTCACATTGCCTCTCTGGGTCCACATAGGGTCGACCTCCCTATCCCCTTGCACCCACCTTGGCTCAGGCCTGGAACGATGCCTTGGAGTTTGAAGCAACTAAAATAAAAAGTAAAAACATAAATGGCCACATTCAACAGGAAATTGTACCACAAAATGTAAAAGATAGTCGGGACAAAAATAATTAGTACGTGGGAAAAAGGCAATACATGAGCTCTACCCCATACCCATGGTCGTCACCTTGGTTCGATAGGCTCTAAATGAGCCTCCTTTAACATTGAGGAACCCATGATTGTCCCAACCCCTCGAGGGCAATGAATTGCCCTACCAAAAGGGGGTAATCACTGCTATACCTTACACATCATGCTCTTGTCCTTTGAGCCTCAAGCAGTTAATCAAAGAAAAATCATAAAAGGAAAAATGCATATAAAGAAGGGTTAAAAAATCAAGGCCGGGACACCTCATGTACCATGATTGCTCCCTCCTACACATTATGCACCCTAGTGTGGGCTTCCCTTTCTCTAGTTGCCCTTGTGCCCCGATATGTGGCCCAGGATTGCCCCTCTCATTCCCTATTCCATTTCACCTCTTTATCACAAGCCACCACAATTTGAGGGATGTACGTTGGACATACTATCCCCTCTAAAGGTAGAAACCACCTAATAAGGTTACCGACTACCTCCCCCCTCCCCCCCTTGGAGCTTGGAGACATTAGCACATGCCAAAACCTACTATGGAAGGGCATGCATTATGAAGTGCTTGCATGTTTTCCATGGTTTGTAAGCTCTTTTACACGATTACTCTTATGACTTGTTGTACTGGAAGGCTAGGTGATGCATTGGATCTTATGCAGGATTGCAGATGGTGTCCATTTGGGTTTGGTCTCCCTATACGGGGACATAACCTTCCTCAGGGCTGCATTGGCACATATAGGGTGTGTGTAGAGAGGCATGGGCCTGCACAGCAACAGACAATACTTTATGGATCCCCACCGATGTCCAGAGATTATTAGAGATCCACCGTTGGGACGAGGATGATGCACTTGGTACACTATGCCGAGTTGGGCCCTCAGGAGCACCACACACTTGGCAGGTGTCCCAAGATTTGTACGATGACAAGGAAGTGTTCATTCCATCATCTGAGCCCTTACAGATGATCTGCAAGCATCTTCGACTCATATGGAGATCCATGGAGTCATTGGTGTGCCCCCACACCCACTAGGATCACCATAGGTCTACTACTTGGAGAACAAGGGGCCACCCCCTTGTCCATCACCTTTTGAGGATTTTTTTCGTCATCATAGCACATATGGACATCATCAGGCCTCTTGGAGGGCCCCACGACATGTATGGATTATTATTTGACGTACTGAGAGACTTATTATTTTATTTATGAGCTAGTTTGGTGGGCTTGCCACCAAAAGTTAGGTTATTTGCACACTACTTTATGTTTCGGGGCTAATGTACGCCCATTAGCTAAATCAAACTCCTAATTGGTGTATAAATAGGAGTTAGTTGTATTCATTTGTATCATCACTTGACTTGGGATCTCTTTATCTTTAGAGAACTTTGCATTTTTCCTTGGAGGATTATTTTTGGATGATGGATGAATTTTGATGTATGGATTGGGTTCTTTCTATCTTGGAGCCTCTTAATTGCAAATGTGATGCTGGTTGGATATACTCTCTAACATTGTAAGTGCAGATTTTATGCTATTTTTCTTGTTGCTGCATACATTGGAACTTCGCTATAATTAGGGCTAATTGCTACATGTATGTGATGTGGAATTATGTGTTTATTTAGCTTATCCTATGTATGAGCCATTGTTAGATGAATGCAATGTCTTAGAGATCATGTTATCTTGATAAGCTTGCACCATTTATATGAAGTATAAATGGTTAAAAGTCACTTTTCTTCTCTTTCCTCTAACATTGGACGAAGTTGACTTTTGGAGTCTCCTTTAACAAGAAACTAAATCCTTCTTCATTATTATCCTTGACTCCATATCCCCAAGTGAATTAGGCACTGGTCCCTCAAAAGGGGTGATCATTTTAACCCTTTTTTTCACCTTTTCCCCTTTTTTCCTAGGTCTAGCCCGATTAGGTCACCTAGGGCATCAATTTCCTGGGAAACTGGCCCCAAGAAAACTTCGATCTCCTAGATACAATTGCGCTGGTGGGTTCCCTAACTCTCCCTTGAATTTGAAGCAATTTCGATGGTGGAATCTCTGGATACCCCAAGCTCTAGCTCTAGGATCAAGTTTTGCCTAGGTGTTCCCAAGGCTAGCATCTAAGAGGAATTAATTTGACATCTTTGGTTGAAAATACTTGTGTGATCCTTTCCCGTCACTTGAGCCAGGTTACAAACATCATTGGTTTCCAAAATCCATCTCCTAACATGGGTTGGGTCCACTTGGCCTCGTGTGGTCCCATTTATCAAGGACTACTAGGGAATACAAGTTCCCAAGGGATTCTAGGAATTGAGAACCTCCTTTATAGGTCTTATTCTCCTGCCTCAACCCTCCAATCCTCATCTCCTTTCCCTAGAAAATCAAGTTCCTTGCTTGAAAGGCAAGCAAGTTCCATTCTTCATTCTATCCTAGGGAAAGGGTCATTAAGGTCACTTTACACATATTCATTGATCCATCCTTATAAGTGACTTGCTAACTACCGGGTCTCCTCCCATCGGTTAAATTCCATAAAGAGTAGGGAGTCTTAGCTGTGGTGATAGTGGGGCTAAGCCTACATAGTTTCCTTTGACCTAGCAGTTGCCCTATTAGGAGTCCCCCTTTTAGGTCCTGTGCTGGTTTGAGCGGTAACAGGTCCTACATTTGGGAAGAAGCTTAAGGTTTTGGAAATTATGGCCATGAGTAGAACTTATGAAATCATGTTTGATCTAGAGTGTGATGACTTGATGCTGCAAATGTTCCAATGCTTTTTTAGCATTAGGAGACATCATCCTGAGTTAGTCAAAACACACATGCATTCCATCTTGTCATCATGTATGAGAGGCTGTAATGCCATTTGTCGGGAGTTGCAGGCTCGATTGTTGTCCTTTTGAAGGAGAGAACAGTTGGTCTCGGTGCTGCTTATGAGCTAGCTGAAAGGTCGGTTGAGCAGAACATAAATCTGCTCAGGAGGTAGTTGAGTAGGGAGGAGCAACTGAGAGGTTATGGGATATGCAACAGGAACGAGTTAAATAGAAAGGGTCTTTGCTTCATCTACAAGGACTTGACCATTCATGCTTGAGTGACACAAAGGGGATGACAAAGGTAGATCGGTGGGAGACTCATTCTGACCATCCATTTGAGGATTCTTCTGAAGAGCATCAACAAGCATGTGGGGACGATGGCAGCAACCGTGGCATGCTTAACTATCTGGTGGATAGGTTTTATTAGCAACAAATTATTTCCATGAGGGGAGGAGACCAGGGAGGTGAGTTATTAGTGGCGATCCTGTAGAGATTATTAGGAGTTTGAGCAGACCTGTAGAGATGCTGACGATAACCTAAATATACATCCATGTTTGATGAGTCAGCATACGCAGCACACAGTTGAAGACAATATGCGCGATGGACCATTTTTGGAGAGTCTACTAGTGGCTCATATTGAGCCCATGGTGGAGGAGGATGAGCAGCAGTCCCTGGGGTCAGCCATTGATATGGGGCATACAGATGTGCAACCAACCAGCATGGAGGTAGTTTACAGACATTGGTCACCAGGAGGTGTTGGAACTTGACATGACAATTTTGCAGGTGATGAGTGGATCGGTAGATAAGATAAGATAAGATAAGATAAGATAATTTTATTAATGTCCAACGAATGACCACAAAAAGGTCAATGGGACTGCTGGTTACAATGATTACAACATACTAGCCGGTGGACCAAACAGTCCCCTTTCCTTCATAAAAATAGGAAATGCAAAGCTACAAAGAATGTAAAAGTAAAGTCTGGATAACTGAACGACTGAAACACCATGACAATGAGTTGTGATGAAGTAGTTCTGGAGGAGGAGGATGAGCCTCCTGAAGGGGGGGATGCCCCTTCTCCTAACATCCGAGGCTGATAGAAGAGGACTGGAGGAAACTTGTCAATGTTTGCTGCCCTGACGAGGAGCTGGACTGCTGTCGCTGCCGTCTGGAGGTTTTGGGGCGTCCCTTGGATTGGGGGGTGGGGGGCGGTGCTTGGTTCTGGAGCTCCGATGGGATCTAACGGGACGAGATTCCCGAACCCGCACTGATCTAGAGTCACGGTCTATGGATCGATCGGTGGTTCTCTTGGTTCCCTGTGTTGCTGGGAGTACTCTGAAGAAATTTGTGATCCTTTGTGCAGTGGCTGAAGTAGAAGGAGGTTGGAGTAGAGTCGATCGATGTCTGAAGGTCTCCTGGAGGTAGAGAGCCAGGCATCGCTGGTCAGGCTATCTAAGGAAACTGGCAGGGCTTTGGGGCCCTCTGAATAGGCAATAAAAGCGCCCGTGGATCCCATAGTAGACGGGGCATCTGAAGATGAAGTGTGACTTGGTTTCCACCTCTTGTAAGTGGCAAAGTTGACAGATCCTCTCCGTCCTGTTGATATGGTGGTCTGTTTCCACTCGAAGCCTGTGCGATCCAACTCTGAGCTGCCCAAGGGGGATCTAAATGGCATGCATCCAATGCTGGAGGGTATAAGGGGGCCAGGTGATAAGTCCATCTCTGATCTCCAGAAAGTGTTCAGTGTAAAAGGCCATCTTTGGGCGCAGAACACCCTGAGGATTGATCTATGTAGTTTGAATGCACTGCCTGTAGATGTCCTCCTTGATGATTTTGTTGAGTTCCTGCTGGTTTGGAAGGAGGTGCCCCGGGGCGTTCAGTGAATACTGGAACGAGGGGAGATGATCTGTCCGAATACCGATAAGACCAAGGAGTTCTGTCGCCCCGGTGAACTAGCATTTGGTGCGGCCGGTCTGCGTGTGAGCGATGTTCTCCGAGGAGCATTAGGCCAGGTATGGTTACCTGTTTCTCCCCTCTCTTGTGTCCGCTAAGCCACGGATCCGATGGAGGTAAGAGATTATCCTGAAAATTGCCTCCAGACGGAAGGGCTCAGCTCCGAACTCTGCTAAGATGATGTTTTGAGGAACTGTCTGCTTGCACCAGATGAAGCGGCGTAGGAGAAGAATCTGGACTCGCTCAGCTGATGCCCAATTTGACTCTAGTAGTGAGGGGCCCAAACCTTCGACCCATACAGCACGGTGGGTTGGATCAAGGTATCCATGATGTTCATCTTGGATGGAATATCCTGGAAGTGGTGACGGAAGCACTGTTTCTCGAGGAGGGCGAGGGAGCTGTATCCTTTGTTTATCCTGGGTTGGAGGGCTGGCTGAAGGCTGAAGCGGGGTCCCGAGAACTGTACTCTCAAGTAGGTGTAACTGCTGACAACTTCGATTTCTTCTCCCTTAAACAGGAAGTGGAAACTTGAGGATTTCTTCGTCCCATTGAAGATTATGACTTTGGTTTTGCTCAAGTTCACTGTCAAGTGCCGGAGGTCACAGAAAGCTGTGAGGACGTCTAGCTGTCTCTGTAGCCCTTCCGGGGAGGAGGCTAGGAGGACAATATCATCTGCAAAGAGTAGGATGGAGATTAGGACCTGGTGGAGAAGGCACCCATCAGACGCCTGGATATGCTCTCAGAGGAAACACTCCAACTCATCAATGTAGATCCCGAAGAGAGTGGGGGAAAGCGGGCACCCCTGCTTGACTCCAATAGTGCTTCGGACGAACTCCGACATCCCTCCAACTGTGCATAGACGGCCAGGTATGGACTCGTAGAGACGCATAGTAGCAGTCAAAAGAGTCGAAGAGATGCCAATCTCTCTCAACCTCTGAAAGAGGTCCTCTCTCGGGACCAAATCGAAAGCCTTCTTGAAGTCTACAAAGCAGCAGTACACTTTGGAGGACCGGTGCCGGGCCTCCTCGATTGTTGCTCGAAGAGTGAAGATATGGTCGGTGGTCTGGTGATCTGGTCTGAAACCAGCTTGCCCCCTGGCCTTGAGATGTCTCTGATCTAGGAAGCTGGAGAGCCCCCTGTGGAGTGAAGTAGCATACAACTTGGAGAAGATGCGCCCGACGATGATCGTTCTGTAGTTGTTCGGGTCAGAAGTAGACCCTGCTTTGTGGATAGGGTAGATAATGTGGTGGGACCATTCCTGAGGGAAGCCATCACGAATGACATGGTTGAAAAGATCTGCTAGATAACCAACCAGGGGTCGAAGCCCAAATTTGAAGAATTATGCCTGGAAGCCTTCTTCGTCTGCAGCTTTGCTACTGTTTAAAGCCTAGATTGCCTCTTTGATATCTTTGTCGGAGAAGAAGTGACAAATGGCTAGGGGGGAACCTGCCTGAATGGGGGGTTGCCCAGGGATGTCATACAGCTTGGAGGTGTGGGAGAACATGGAAGTGGGGTCGAGGTCGGTAGGGGTGGGAGATCGCCTGGAAAGGACAGTACCCCAGAACTCCTTAGGAGAGTGGAGAAGAAGATCAGAAAGAACCGTTCTCTGGTGGGAGATAAAATGACGCTTTTTGCTGCGAAGGAGGTGGCGGTAGGCCGAACGGATGGTGGGGTATGATGGAAGGGAGTGTCTGAAAGCGTGCCGGAGATCCTGGTGCAGAGATTTACACTTGTGGTCATACCATTTATTCATGGGGCATCTTCCTGGTTTAGAGGGTGCGGCGGCGGAGCGGGTGGAGGGGAAAGACTGGAGCGCGGCTTCCCAGATTGCAGATGAGAGGCAGTGATATTTATTGGTGGCAGATTCAAGGGAGGTGAACTGGGCTACAGGAGGAAGTGTGTGCTTGAGGGTAGCTGAAAAGACGTCAGGATCTCCTTCCTCGAACCTGAAGAGGGTACCGGGGGGAAGGGGGGGGGGGCTTGCGCGGGATGCTGAGCTGAAGAGAGAGTGAGAGAAGTGCATGATCAGCCAGGGGGATAGGTGTGATAGAAAATTCTTGGATATGCGAGAGGAGATCCGCGCTGGCAAGGGCGTAGTCAACCACACTCGCACCCCCCCCTTGGGGTCGACAAGTAAAGAAGTGGGAGGATGGATAGCAGGGGAGGCCGTTCAGGATGGTTAACTCATGAGACTCCCCCATCTGTAAAAGGTGCTTCCCGTAGGCTGTAATGGGGCCCAAGCTATCCTCTGATGTGCGATGTATGTTCACCGAAGTCGGCTCTATCCCCCGAGTGAAGAACATGTCCTCTGTATGATCATGAAGAGGTATCTGGAGGTCTCTGGTTCAGGCATTAAAGTCACCCATGATAATGATGTCTCCCACTGCTGAGTATTTGGTAATGTCAGAGTACAAGTCTGCGAAGGGGTCGCTGTCACAGCTATGGATGGCAAAGGATGATGAAATGGGGGCTAAGTAACACACATCAATGTAAATGTCTCTCAGAGGAGGGGTACTGGCTCTGATCTGGATCCACATGAATCTGGCGTGTTCATCGGTCGCTACGATAGATATTTTATCTCTGAGATCATCTCTTGCGAGGCACGCTACTCCTCCAGACCCCCTAACTCCACCTGAACTTCGTGTCTCTTGTCTGCAAGCTGAGGTCCACTGGTATCCTGTGATGTCTGGGAGACGGCGGACAGGGCTCGCATGTGTTTCGGTAACAAGCAGGATGTCTGCTGAAGTAAGGGTGTCATACAGTAGGCCAGGTGATGACCAAAAAGAGCCATTTCCATTCCAGCAGTGGACCAAAATACTCGTGCCCTGTCTCCTCTCCGCTCGGGCCCGTCATTTAGAACCACTGGTTCGAGGGACCCACCCCGGAGGGAAGGAGTCTCGAATAACCGCTCGAAGATTTCTGATGACTGCCCACTTGCCTACCTGTCTTGTTGCCGCAACCTGTTCTCTGGTCTGTTGAAGTTTAGCTACCTGTGTTCTTGTGAGGTCCTCGTCCAGGAATACCGTGTTAGGGAGGGAGAATAATTTCCGCTTTGCCCGAAGCGCCCGAAGTCTATCCATGGAGTTGCAGAATCGGAGGAAGAGAGTAGAGTCATGTCCCATCCATGCCCTATCGAGTGTTACATTAGGTATGTCTAGTGTGTCTCGAAGAAACCTGTGGGCTAGCTCTAGCATGTCGGATGAGGGGGTGGGGGGAGGAAGTCCCCTTACTTTGAGGTTTAGTTCTCTTGCTCGCCTGGTCCTTTCCTCCACAAGCTTGGCCTGTATAACCTCTTCCACTGCTGTGAGGGGTGGGGCCTTCTCTTTCCCTCTGACCACCTGTGCCCATGAGCTGATATGTGATTCTGTTTCTTGTTTGAGGGATACCTGCTCTGATCTGATTTCTTCCTATTTGTCTTTAAGGACTTGATTTTCCGCCTGTAAGGTCTCATCTGGCGAATGTACTGCAAGAAGTTCTCTGCATTCCTGCAGTTGTTTCTTCAAAGATGAGTTGTCTTCCTCGACCATCCTGACCCTGTTGGACAAGGTGCCAAACTCAGAGCGCAGCCTGTAGTTTTCCGCTTCAATGAGTTCCGTTTTCCTCAGCAATTGCTTGATTTGGGAGGTCCAGAAGATGAAGTCGGTTTCCAGCACGATGTCGGTGGGGCTGTACATGGTTGCGGGCTCGTTGTGGCACTGCTTAAGATACCTGAGGGGCCCCCTGTCATTGAAATTCGAGGAATTGGGAATTTCTGGCCCTCCCCCGCAGGGGTCCTTATTCTCCTTCCTCTCTGTCATTTCCCGTCAATGGCTGTTGTGGGGGAAATTAGCGCTAGACTGCGGGGGCTTCAGGGGAATCAATGGGAAGTTACAGTGGGGCAGCGGGAAGAAGCTGGGAGCAGCGGCAAGGGAAGTGTGAGCAGCATTCGGACCAGCAGACCGGGGGCAACGGGAGCAGTGGACGGGGGGGGGGGGGGGAGCCGTGGGGAGCGGCGGGGGAGGGGTCGCGGGAGTCAGAGCGTGCGCAGACGGAGGGCTGTGGGGAAGCCGAGGTGGGGAGAGAAGCAGATGGAGCTGCGGGGAGCAGCAACGGTGGTTGCGGGGAGTCGAGGCTGCGGGAGAAAGACGGTGGGGTGGCTGCGGGAGAAAGACGCCGGTTGCGGGAAGCAGGGATGGCGGGAGGGCTGCGGGGGAGTCGAGGCGGGAGGGAAGCGGGAGAGATGGCGGCTGCGGGGAGCAGAGACGGTGGGGTGGCTACGGAGTAGAGCATGGAGTTTCTGCTCAGATGAGGGATGCTCTTTTGATGATAGTGGTGCATCCATCTTTTGGTCTACCCATTGACAAGGTACAGGTAGACACAGTGGCAGCTAACAAAGGTACAATATTTCCAGGCAGTAGTTCTCCCTAGGAGTACATAGACGGGGCGTGCAATACAGGTTGACCACCTATAGGGATTCCTAGACATATTTGGTTGATTGGTTGGGTAGAGTTGCATGAGTTGAACAGGGTGGATCACAATGGACTTGTGCCATATGCAGGTGCACATGCATTTGATCCTTCCCACGGGATGGATTGGTGGGAGATCACGAGTTGGTATCCTATTGGTGGAGTGTCATTCTTAGTGAGGAGTGTGGTACAGTAGGGGCCCTTTGAGATAAGGGACACTAGATGGGATAGTTGGTAGCAGAGCATAGGTTGGTCGTCCATCGACATTCCATCGTAGCATAAACATAGTGGGGTTGACCTTGGTTTATGCCAGAGGGTGGATTGGAGAGAGGTGATGAGTTGGTACGCAGTTCATGGAGCAACATTGATAGTCAGAGCTATAACACAAGGGCCATGGAGCATTGATACTTGTTCTTGGTGGCGTTGGTATCCAGGAGGATTTGTTGATGACAGGTTGAGTTAGAGATTGGTTTGGGATCTAGGCATTGAGGGGTCCATTCATGGTGGGTTGACACAAAGGCATAGCATCACCCAGTGGTTTGTATGGGATCTGGGCATTGGGTCTCAATTGCATTGGGCCACCAGATTGGTCCACAGGTTTGGATTGCTTTAGGGCAAACAATCTTGGGTTGGGAGGATTTGTCATGCTCCTTTGTCTGGTTTCCCTTATGACATGGTCAGGATGGACTTCCATGGTTGGAGGCAGCTAGGTCACAAGAGCTGGTTTACTCTATCAGCGGACCCAGGGGATTTTGGAGGGGTTTTGAGGAGTTTTTATGAGGTCTGATGGCATTCACTTGGTATATTCCATCATCCTCACAATTTGCCTTTTGTTTCGGCGCATTCTGACAACTTTCAAAAAACCGAGTTATTAATGCGCCTGACTCAATTAATTTCGCTTAAGGTGGCATTTATGGAGGAATACTTGACAAAAAACCTTAGTGTAATAACTCGTTAGAACTGAAACGAGAAGATCTACAAGATGGGATGGTTAGAAGTGAGTTTCAGTGGCCTAAGGAGGCATGGTGGCCAATTTACCATTTTCCCACATTAAAAATATATTTTAATTGAATTAAAGAGGGAAATGTACTCAATGATTAAAATAATAATAAAATAGGAGGTTCTAGAGAGATCCATTAGATCTATAAAAAGAGGACGAAGAGGCCATTGTAGGCCATCTTGGATTTGATCTTTCTTCTTGTATGAGAGGTTTGAGAACTCAGTTCTCTACTTCATTTGTAGCCCCAAGACAAAAACCCTCAGAGGATTTAGTGAGATTCTACAAGTATTCATCTCCCCTTGGTGAATTCATTTGGAATTCGCATGAGAACTTAGCAGTGGAATTTCAGGTCAGTTTTGGAGGAACAACACAACATTGGAGCAGATTCTTCAGGCCAATTCTATCTCAACTATATCAGTTGTTTCAACATGTAAAACCCCAGTTTATATAAATGAAGCTGAGATTGTTTCTACTCAATATATTGTCATTTGGTAGTTCTATTTGCTAAATTTTACATGGAAATCTTCTATTTATGAATGAAAATTTTATTTGAAGTATTTTTTGGAGTTAAATTTCGAGAAATCTCCAAATTTTTGCATTTGGGAAATTACACGATCATCAAACAAATGCTTGGCCATTCACCCTTTGACGTTAATGACAATATCTCCAACGCATGTATTCCTTCCAACTTCGTTGTTTTATTTTACAACCCAGATACTGTCCTCTCTTCTAGAAGATTCATCCTATTATTTTGGTTTATAGCGAAAGTACAATAGGCTTTGGGATGAATATATCTGTTTGTGGGTGTGGAATCCCTTTGTTGGACTCACGAGTTTGCTCCCCCCCACCTCCAATCCATTTCAGATCATCAGATAAAAAGAAGTTTGTTTGCAAAGATGAGCATGTATACATGCTAATTCTAGGCATTGAAATAGAGAGCAAAACATGTAGCATGACTTGTACCATATGTGGATGTTGAATTTAAGAGAGTTAAACATTACTTGGAAGAAATTCCCTTCCATGCTTAGATTGGGGGGAGATGTTGATGCTACTAATTGTGTGGGAGAGAGCTACACATGTCATTGAAACAAAATCTTTTTATGGGAGGTATATGGAATATGGAAATTGCCGGAAGGTGAAGAACATAATAGTGAATGGCATTGTCTAGCATCCCTAATGGAAATTCTAACAATAGATACCAGAAATGAACTTGAACAGCAAAATCATTGTAAATAAACACACAATTGGCAAATGGATACATAAATAGATGCCAATAAAATCACTGAGCCATTTTATTAATCCTCTGAAAAGAGTACATCAACATGAAGGAATAGTGGAACCTGAGCTTGCCAAGCAAGCGAAGCAAACCCAAAAAAATATCTCGGACCCAATTGATGAATGGCTGTGGAAATAATGTAAACGACACAATGAGAAGATTGCTACAAACCTGCTGCTGCAAAACTGCTCTCTCCAAAACTCCAATGAAGCACTGTGATATTTCTGAGTGAAATCTCGTCAAGAGTGTTGGGTTTTCGTCCAACACCAACTAGCACACCCGAGGGTTTCCATCCTGGGGCTCCCAATGAAGTAGAGAACCGGGTTCTCAACCTCTCATACAAGAAGAAATATCAAATCCAAGATGTCCCTTAATGGCCTCTGCCTCCTCCTTTTATAGATTTGATGAACCCCTCTAGAACCCCTTATTTTATTATTATTTTAATCATTGAGCACATTTCCCTCAATTAAAATATCTTTTTAATGTGGGAAATGGTAAATTGGCCACCATACTCTCTCCGACCACTGAAAGTCATTTCTCAGAATCCCATCCTGTAGATCTCCTCATTCCAGTTCCAATGAGCTATTACATTGAGGTGTTCCGTCAATTAATCTTCTCGGAATGCCACCTTGAGCATAATTAATTAAGTTATGCCCCAAAATAATGCAATTTTTTGAAAGTTGTCGAAATGCAACGAAATGAAAGGCAAATTGTGTAGGTGATGGAATATGCCAAGCGAGTGCCATCAAGTCCCATAAAAACTCCTCAAAGCTCCCTCAGAACCCTTGATGACATAAACTTGCTCCCATGATCTGGCATCCCATGCCCTGGAAATCCACCCTGACTGTACTATAGAGGAAAATGAAAATGGGGATATGACAAATCCTCCCGCCCCAAGATTGCTTGCCCTCAAGCAATTCGCACTTGTCTACTGTAGAGGCATCTGCAAACTGATATCGAGATCCCATATGAACCACAAGTCCATGTCATGCCTCCAAGCAATCCAAACATGATTGGGTCCCTCATTACCTGGATCCCATGCCCATCTGTGCCTCAACTCGCCACTAGTAGACCCTCATGGATCCCAATGCCACCATGGCCAATCATCGCCCAAGTGCCACGAATCAGACTGTGCTCTGTCTCTGGCTATAGTTGCTGCTCCATCAAGCAAATAGCAACTCATCATCTCTTGCCAATCCATCATGTGGGAAGGATCAGATGCATAGGCACCTGTATATGTGATAAGTCCCCTATGCTGCACTGTGCCCCACTCACGCAACCCTGCATGGTCAGTCAACAGTATCCTTTGAGAAAACCCTGCCTCTCTCTCGATAATGGGTACATGTAGCCAAATTGTGCTACAAGCCTTGTCTATGTACTCCTGGAGAGGGCTACTCCCTGAAAGTACTGCAACTTTTCCAACTACCTGTGCATCTATCTACACCTCATCAATGGGCTGGCCCAAAGATTGATGCACCACCATCTCCAAAAGATCCTCTCTCTAACCAGAAACTCCATGCTCCTCCTATCTACAAACCCCCTGCCAAACTAACCTGTCAAGCTTTGACACCTCTTGACGACAAGTGTCTGTAAGTACTACACTTGCTGGGTATCTGTGCATCTATTTGCTCCTCATCAATTGTTGGTCCACAAGATGGCTGCTCATTCTCCTTTACCATGGGCTCAACATGAACCCAAAATTGGCTCTCCCCACTGTGCATATCATCACTCTTAGCTGACTCTTGCTCCTGTATGTGTTCTCCATGTTGAATCATCCGTCTCTCTCCTCGAAGTCTACTTCCTGGACAATATATTACTCATCACACTCCATCTCACATGAATGTATATCTAGGCTGCTGCCAACGTACCCACATGAACGCTCATGCTTCTCAGGGGTATCCTCACAGGAACTCATGGGCTCAACCATAAAAGTAGAATCCTCATTCTGGAAGTCAGAAGGGATCTCCTCTTGCTCTACCCCTGTTATCTCCTCAGTGTCACCCATGCATGAGTGGTTAGGTCCCCAGGGTTCCTTTCAGATGAAGCAAAGACCCTTCCTCAGCTCATTCTTGCTGCATGATCCACCAAACCTGAGCAGCTCCTCCGTGGTCAACTGTCTCCAGAACATTCTAATATTCTGCTCAACCAACCTTTCGGTTAGTTCATAAGCAGTGGGTGAGACCATCTGTTCCTTTCTTCAAATGGCCAACAACTTAGTCTGTAGCCTTTGGCAGATGGCGTCACGGTCTCCCATAACTAAAGACAAGATGGACTGCATGTGTGCTTTGACCGTGTTTGGATGATGTTTCTTAATGCTGAAAAAATATTGGAACATTTGAAAAATGAGATCATCACACTCTAGATCAAACATGATGTCATAGGTTCGAAGTTTGGCCATATATTCCAAAATTTGGAGCTTTTTCCCAAAGGTAAGACCCACAATGTTATCTAAGTCCTGAAAGGTATCTACTATCAATCTGAAAGCTCTCCTCATAACATCATTATTGTAAGGAGGTATAGGTGCGGTCAACCTCATAATGTTATTGAGACATGATGCAACTGGAAGTCTGACCCCTTCACAAGGTTCCTTCAAGAACTTGTGTTGTATGAGAGCAAGCATAGTTAGTTTTAGAGTCCAAATTAGTTTCTTCCCTTCCAACATGCTCACTTTGGAAAGGAGTGCATCCAGTTCATCTAATTCGAAAATGACTTTCCATGTGACCTTCACGTGTTTCAAATTTGTCCCAAGTGCCAGGATTTTGTGTCCAATCTTCGGTTCCTTCTTCAAATCTCTTGGCTGCTCATGGTTGAGAATGGTGATGATCTCTTTTGAGAAAGGCTTGTTGGCTAGTTTCATTTTCTGATCTATATTGCGGTCCATTGAGGTACAATTGTGTTGGTTTATGAGGCATTTCAAGTACTCCATTGTTCAACACCACACAATTTATTCCCCGCCTCACGTATACGAGAATATCTTTTATGACAAAAATACAAGGTCCAGCAAGACATTTTAGTGGCAACAGATAAATAACAGTTTAAACCCATCTCAACTTAGCAACATGCAACCCCTTGCCAATTTTTTTTAACCTTGGACCTTTGGTTATGGGCTCACAACTATCCAAGGTCAAAATTTGTTGATTTCGGTTCTCATCCAATACTAGCAAGGTAATTTTCCATGTACCTATGAATAACTCAGCCATTGTTGGCTGAAAAATGGAGTTCCTTTGATTGTCTATTTGGAATCGTTTTAAGGTTTTCTTGAGGTTTAAGTGCATACAAAATTGCAACAGTATAATATATATGGCATATGCCATACACTTGACATTCTCAACATTATATGGCTTGGCAAGCATATAATCACTCTGCACACACGGTTAAAATTCAACCACAAATCCTAGCTATAGTAATGAACTCAGGTGACTTCATACCCAGGTTTTGACCATCATTGATCTGAATACAAGGCAACGAAAACCTCTCTCACACAACTTAAACAGTTGAGACATTTGTAATCCTCAATCACTGATTATAGGTTTACAAAATAATCACGGTCTGCGTTACTTTAGATATACTGCGAGCCAAAATACCAATGCGTTTACATCATCGAACTGTTCTGCTACCATAGAGGAGCTTCAATCTTCAACGCTCAAATGATCTATGCATCCTCCCGATCAACGAAGTGACTTGAAGCTACCAATAGAGCATGATCTCTTATATTCCCTTTAACGATCAAGGCTACACAACATAGCAAATTGGGGTTGTTGTAGTGTTCTCAGTGTCTCGTGATGATATGCACATAGCTGCTAGCTGTAAACCACCACTTTGCAAATTTTATCACCCTTTCCTATATCGTACAGTGGATTGACCGTGACATTGAACTCAACTTATCCCCCCTGGCAATGCTCGGAATATCCCACAAGTGTGACGACAGATTCGAGTCGGTGGCCATGGAACGACCTCCTGGGCGCCTATTGACAACTTCACGCAGTTCTGTGACTAGCAATAAAAATTTCACTCTCGATGCAAGCACGTGAACCCAACGACTCGATCTGGTAATTACGACTCAACCAAGGTTGTTAATGCATCATGTGGATCAAATTGTGGATGCGGATGCGAAGGTCTCTACGTGCAATCAGGATGCGGATCACTGGAATTATGCACAGTCGCCTCCTCTTTTATCGAATAGTCTGTGACTCAACTCTTGTCGGATTGTTGCCTCACACGATCTCTTGCGCCGCCATGATTCCCTCCGTCTGATTTGATGGTCAATCGTGACTTGTGATGCTCCCTTATTAGTCCTCTGATGGATGGCTAGGTATTAATTCGACTTTTTACAAGCCGAGTCCTCGTTCAAATCACCCCAGTTGATAGCTACTTCTCCTGATCAACGCGACCTTGGCAGTTCGATCAACAACGTGGACTCAGTGTGGCTTTAAAACTATTTCTTGATCCAACGCTATGTCGGTCCCGTCAATAGACCTTCTTTGGTGGCTGAACTCATCCCCTGAAAATGACAGCCAAGCTGAAATTTTACTATGACTCTGACCCTTCAGCATTTGCGAGAATCGTGACTTGCCACTTAGTTTGATCTTGGCACCGACTGGAATGCAATTTCGGCTCCCAATTGGATGGCGACTATCAAAAAATTGTAAGCGTCTCCTGTAATGATAATTCGGCCAAGAGGGATTTCGGTTCCTTGGCTCAACGATCCACTTGGGCAAACAAATGGGACATTCAATACAATCGATTCTCATTCTGCATGCAAGTCACTATAAATAACTCAAACAATTTAATCTCCACCAACACTTTCTCAATCCTAGAGATTTGGAAATGGCTGTCCACAAGTGGCTTCTTCAATTTTTTTTTTTTGTAGTCGGCTCCTTCAATGGCAATCACAATGACTTAGACTCTATTCCGCCCTGAAATAATCCGCCTAACCCTGTTGGCCTTGGAATAATTTTTTGCGGCCCCACTTAAAAATAATTGCCACGATTTTTGATTAAAAATAACACACTACTTTTGGGTGGCTCACTTGTCAATTTGTCGAAATTTTATTGTGCCTACTACAATTTGTCTAAAATTTGTTGGACATTTATTAAGAAAAAATTGTCGAGCCCCTTTAGTAAATTCTTATTTTGCTTTAGGATCTGGGTTTTCAGCTTCTCCGGCAAACCCTCTAACAATAATAGCTGCAATTGAAAATTGAAAACCCGCAAGCTGAGCCAAGATTGACGCTCTGATACCACTGTAGTACCCCTAATGGAAATTCTAATAGTAGATACCAGGAATAAACTTGAACAACAAAATCATTGTAAATAAACACACAACCGGCAAACAGATACACAAATAGATGCCAATAAAATCACTAAGCCAATTTATTAATCCATTGAAAATAGTACATCAACATGAAGGAATAGTGGAACTTGAGCTTGCCAAGCAAGCAGAGCAAACCCATAAAAAGAGCTCTGGCCAAACTGATGAATGGCTCTGGCAATGATGTAGATGGCCCAGTGAGAAGACTGCTGCAAACCTGCTGTCTCCAAAACTCTAATGAAGCACTGTGAGATTTTTGAGTGAAATCTCCGCAAGAGTGTTGGGTTTTCGTCCAACACCCACTAGCACACTTGAGGGTTTCCATCGTGGGGTTCCCAATGAAGTAGAGAATCGGGTTCTTAATCTCTCATACAAGAAGAAATATCAAATCCAAGATGTCATCTAATGGCCTCTTCCTCCTCCATTTATAAATTTGATGGACCCTTCTAGAAGCTCCTATTTTATTATTGTTTTAATCATTGAGCACATTTTCCTCAATTAAAATATCTTTTTAATGTGGGAAATGGTAAATTGGCCACCATACTCTCTCCGACCACTGAAAGTCATTTCTCAACATCCCATCATGTAGATCTCCTCGTTCTGGTTCCAACGAGCTATTACATTGAGGTGTTCCATCAATTAATCTTCTCTGAATACCACCTCGAGCATAATTAATTGAGCTAGCCCCCATGATAATGCAATTTTTTGAAAGTTGTCGGAATGCAACGAAATGAAAGGCAAACTGTGCAGGTGATGGAATATGCCAAGCGAATGCCATCAGATCCCATAAAAACTCTTGAAAACTCCCTCATAACCCCTGATGACAAAAACCTGCTCCCATGATCTGGTCATCATATGCCCTGGAAATCCACCTTGGCTATACTATAGAGGAAAATGAAAATGGGTATATGACACATTGGCAATATATTGACGTGAATGGCAGTCCTTATCCTCTTTATAATAATCAGTCTCGCTGTCCATGGGAATCAGAAGCACTTGCAGTGAAAACAATAGTTCCTCCAAACTATAACGCTTCGGAACCCTTTAGTTTCTCGGTGAATGGAGTGTTAATAAATGGACTATTAGGGTTTCCCTGGCATTCTAGCAATATGATTTCCTTTCCAGCTCCAAACCATTGGAATATGGTTAAACTAGGTGCTTCCAATGTAGACACAAGCCTCCGTTAGAGTGGAGCACATTTTCGATATGGGCTCATGATGGTCAAGTAGAACGTTTAGACGTAAAATTTTGTTAACACGATGACTCAGACATAGAAATTTATTAGAAACACATATATGTTCATGGTGGCAAAGGAGTACCCTTATCTGAAGGAGCTCATGAAAATTAAGGATGAGCTTAATGTGTAACACTCCTTCAATCCTAGGTACTTGAAATCTGATTTGCGTGATACGATGCTTCCACCACAATTATTTGAGATCAAATTTAATGTGATTCTTATAGATCTGCCCATGGAGGAGTATTTCGTGGAGCTCTAGGCATTTTCGATCCCCAGGACTACTTGAGTTGGGAGGAAATTAGGAGCCTCCAAATCGAGGATATTGTAGAGTCTCATTCCTTTGTTTTCTTTGGGTTGGCTCTGTCATAGGCCTTGAAGAGGGTCGTCGCTTTTTTTCTTCCGGAAGTGGTGATTTTGAAGGGTTGAAGGTATTTGTTGGCTAAAAACAAACCATTAAAATAGTGCCGCATCAGGGGCTCTTATAAATGATCGAGGAGCTTTATTTAAGCACACTAAAGAGAACTGTTTGATGGGTAACAATAATTCCGCCCCACCACATCTAATGCATCCAAACATTGATGTAGACGTAATTGTAATTGGAGAACCTCCATATGGATCAACTCATAATCTCAAGTATCTTTATCATATGATTAAACATCTGGTTCAAATATTCAAGATCGAAGACGAATTGAAATTTTCAGTGATGATCATAATTTTTAACTAGAAGGGAAAATCGGGGAATGAGTTGATTTTGTGGAGGATTGGCGTGATGAACTGCGTAGCCATAACTGAAGTAGCATGAAGTCCATCAAGCTTTTCTGGGGGAAAAGACCATGCTAACGACCATTATCAAATCTAAATAGTGGGGTGTATCCATGCATTGTGATTTTTGGTATTCAATATTGGCCCACAAATATCAATTTAAAAGAATTATAATTAGACTAAGAATAATATTAATAAGAATTAGAATCTAGATTAATAAGAATTATTTTAATAAGATTAATATGAATTAAATTAATAAGAAGTAGGCTTTAGATTAATAAGATTAACAAGAATTAGATTAATGTAATTCACAAGAACAAAATATTATTAAATAAATTGGAGCATTATCGTTGGAGTTAGAATGAAGTGAACAAAGTTCCTTCTCAAGTTAAATACTCCAGAAGACTTGGAATATCAGAATATCCATTGAGGATACAAATATTATACTAAATGTATGAATGAGAATTGATTGATGTTGAATGTTACAAATGAGGCCTGCTTATATACCTACACAGGTGCCTCTTCATGAAAGGCCATGTCTCATCAGACATGCCCTTTCAACCTAATTACTAATTAACTAATTAATCATTATTTATATTATTTTATTCATTAAATTTCCTTCCTCCTCAAAAAGCTTTGTCCTCAAAGCTTGTTGATGAAAGGCCTTGATTTATTTTCTTGTTATGAACGTCTTCTCGTCTCGGGGCACTCATCCTTATCGATACAAGTTGATATGATCCTCTAAGTGACAAACATAACTGTCACACTGAGAATGGATTAGACCACCCTAAATCAATCTTATGTGGAATCTTACGACGACTTGAAACTGGTGATGACTTATCACTTGAGCGGATTGCACTGACATTAGTATTCTTCAAAACATCAGCTTGTTGTTTTGTTCTGAATACGTAGCTTGATCAAGTTGTCTACTCCTGTGATTTGGATGTCGATAAGGAGCTTTTTTTATTTGACTTTCCCTTATTAGGTGTGTGGCAACTTTTTGATTTTCTTCTAGCGAGGATGTTGTTGAGTTGGTTACAGAACCTTCACATGGGATGTTCATCGTCTGAACTACAACATCTAAGTTTGTATCTTCTGCAAATTGCTTGTTTGCTTCTTGAGTTGTGACATTTACTGGATCAATATTTGTTTCTTCAACTTGGATTTATACATTCGATGCTTTATTTTCGACAAGTTGTTACACCTTGTTTTCCAACAACTTCTTGTCCTTCTTCAATTTCTTAATTTGCGTTAGTAATTTTTCGCTATATTCTTTTAGTCGCGAAACTTCTTCATTTTTTTCAACAATGATTTTGTCAATTTCCTTTTGCATATTTTGGATTGCCTTTTTACTTTCTTGAAGAATTACTTTTGAGATTTCGTGTATGTCTTCAGGCATCACTGAATTTGGCTTCATGGTAACATCCTGTAGCATTATTTTTTTTTTTTGTGGGAGAATGTCAAAAACTTCTTTTTCGTATTTAGGATAAAGGATCCTAGAGTTTCCATCCAGGGTGAACCCAACACAATGTCACCATCGTTAAAAAATAAGGATTTCACGGTAAATTGCGAGATAAAAGTATAATCCCCGACACTTAGTTGTAGATTATTTATGTCGTATTGTTTGTCGCTTGTGTCAACAAAGTTTGTTTCAATTATATTCGATTCAAGAATCACTAATTGGTTAGCACATTTGGACTAACATAATTACTCCCTTCAGTAGGACTGATAGAGATTATAATATCTCTTCCTGCGAGTGATCTCCTTTAATTTTAAATAGTGTATCAACACATTTACTAAAGGTTTTAGGAAACCTTTCATTACTGCTCTCTGTTTTTTCTTCTTTCATTATTTTCGAATTCTTCCAGAAATTAAAGGTAACTCCTTGAATTTTCTCCATTAAAGTGTACTTTTATACTTGAATTCTCTTTTATAATATCTTTTTGTTTTTATATTATTAATTATAAAGTACCTTACTCTTTTCCCTTTTTTTTTGTTACTTTATTTGTACTTTTTCACTTTATTTGATAATAAATCTTCCTTCTAAAGCTTCTTTGCTATACCACTTAGGTACTTTGGTAGTAATAATGTACTTATATTTACTTTTTATAATAATTTTTTTTTTTAATATTTTCCTTTATATGTACTTTTTATAATATTTTTCTTTTATATAGAAGTATGCTTGCTTCTTAGAAACTCTAAATGATTTCTAATAAAACGGTTACCGAAATCTTTTGTCCACTTTTATTTAATGGCTTTCCAAACTTATATAATAGCCTACTTCTTCGAATTTCCACGTATGGCACACAACAAAGTCGTAAGTGTAGATTGTTGCTTGGTCGTTTGACCGAAATACAATAGTTTGAATAGGAAAACTGAACATTTGTTGTATGACAACAGTAATTGGCACGCAGATTGCAGGATCGCGACAGTTGCAGGCGGTGGCAGCGTCGGCTGTTGTATTTGATGGCGGGGGAAGCGATTGTGAATGACAAAGATTCAAAGGTGGTAGGCAACAATGCAGGTGCAATACAAATAGCAACAATACTGGGGAACTAGTTACTGGGATGCTCGGGAACTCGTTATTGGGATGCTCGAGAGGCAGCAGCGATGGTGGATGGGGTGATCCGACGCAACGATAGTGCTGTCGAACGGTTATGGTGGTGGCGGCTGCTCGGGTGGCCAGTCGGGGTCATTTCTACTTGCTAATCGACACTGTGGCCAGCGGCCACGAACGCGATTTGTCGTTCTCGGCAATTGTTCTGGCGGGATCAGTGAGGAGCAGCGACTAGTGTGTCGAGGGTCAACAACTGTGTGGCATGGATTTATATAGTCCATTTTTTTTGTATTCCTTTTTTTTATGTTCTATATATATATATATATTTTAATTTTTTAAATTTTTAAATTTTTTTTTCTCTTTCTTTTTTTATATGTATATATATTTTTATTAAAAAAATAGACTTTTTTATATTTTTTTGGATTATATATATATATATATATATATATATATATTTTCACTGCCCCTCGATATAAGTATATATTATCTTTTTTTTTTTCAATGGCCAAAGGCCTGATAGCGAAAATGGAGACCCTCCAAAAGCTTGTAGCGAAACGCTTCACGACAACGAAGTTGACGAATTTCAACAGTTAAGGACCTGGATCGGAGAGCGTGGCTCTATGCAGCGGTGAGCAGCCAGAAGATCGAACTGCGCCGATACCAAATGAAGTGAACAAAGTTCCTTCTCAAGTTAAATACTCCAGAAGACTTGGAATATCAGAATATCCATTGAGGATACAAATATTATATTAAATGTATGAATGAGAATTGATTGATGTTGAATGTTACAAATGAGGCCTGCTTATATACCTACACAGGTGCCTCTTCACGAAAGGTCATATCTCATCAGACATGCCCTTTCAACCTAATTACTAACTAAATAATTAATCATTATTTCTAGTATTTTATTCATTACATAGAATTTATTCTTGGAAAAGGTAAAATGAAGTTGAAGTTCGCAGGAACCTAAAGTTTTATAAAGTTAATCAAGTTAATTTTTTTTTCAAGGAAAGAGATTAACACCTAATTCGAGAAGACTCATCATGGGAAATAATTTTTTTTTCACCTACGTTATCCCTCATTATCCTTGCTTTGAGAACAAAGCAATTTTAAAGGGATGACAATGTTATGAACATAATAATAATGTAATAAATAATGATAAGTTAATTTGTTAATGAAAAGATGTGTCTTATCTGAAAGGCATGTCCATTAGTTAAAAGGGCACCTGCCTAGGTATTTATAACAGCGGCTTCAATTTAATATACAATCATTCTTAATCATTCTATTAATTATTTATATATCAATACATTTATACGATTACAAATATATTGTCTACACACATATAAATAGGGACTGTTTGTTACAAACTGTCATGCAGTTTTTGATGTCTGATCACATAGTTTGTGGCCAAGTTGTCTGCTGAGAAAAGAGGATCAGAACTAAAAATTGGTTGGGAACAATATACTTTGTGGCTCTGTAGTCACTAAGAATGTATAATGAATTTAAGATGCATCTATATTAGGACACAAGCATGTTTCTTATAAGATTTGCTGATAGACTTCGAAATTTGTCTATCATAGGAGATGTAAATATATAGTGTCTATCACTGGTCTCTTATACCTTGTGGATTCTGTACAACTGCATTGTATGATTGTACCGATTTAATTAACACATTCTTTAACATTTGAACTGCAGCTACTCGGGGAAAAGTTGCTTCATTACCATCATCCACAGCTACAGGAGGTAAAGAGACTATTGCACGGATGCTAGCATCACTTATGGAGGCAGTGCGCACCACTATAGCATGTGAATGTGTCTATGTCCGGGCTGCTGTGATAAAGGCTTTAATATGGATGCAGAGTCCAAATGAGTCATTTGATGAACTTGAATCAATCATTGCTAGTGAGCTATCAGATCCTGTCTGGTCATCATCATTATTAAATGACATCTTACTTAGTTTGCATGCTCGCTTCAAGGTCAGTTTTGATTCTATGGTGACAAATTTGTATTATTCATTTTTGTGCTCTTACCTGGTTATGTTAATTAAAATGATGAGAATGTTCAATGTCTATAAATGTTATTGGTGCTCATTATTGCAACAAACTTAAATGCACCTCATATTGAACGTAATTATCTCATCGTCAATCTTATGTGTACCAGAATGAGGAGATCCGTTTTACATATTCTTCCCTGTATATTGTGCATGTCTCTTTTCTTGAAGACTTCTTCCAAAACTGGTAAAATTTGAAGATATTAATCTATATTGAAGCTCTGAAGAATAACTATATATCCGAAAGAATAATCCACTGCTGTTAGCTTGGACTGTTAGGGTGGTTGTCCTTCACATTGTTGTGTATGTGTATGTTTTTCTTACATTTGACAATCTCTTATTTTCAGTGACACCCCAGATTGCCTGCAAGGATAACTCTTTCTTGACTAAACTTTGTTGCAATGATTTTCTCTTTGTTAATTTTGAAAATTTAGTCTAGTTATTATTAACTAATGTTCAATACATATTTCAAATAATGTTTTTCTTCCTTTATGATCTACTGAATACTCAATGTTTGTCTACAAACTATCCTTTTGCTCATGTTACTAAAGAATCTTATACTAGTAACCAACAAAGCCTTGCATGTCATAGAGTTTGTTAATTTGAATGCAGATTCTCTTTTACTGTGTTCATGAAATGGTAGCTCTGCTTCTTCAATAAATATATTTAACTCTAGGCTTTGGCATTGCTTCAAAGACAACAATTGGGAACATTTTATTTGTCATCAGGATTCTTATGAACAAAATGTTAGCAAGACCATTGAAATACATGATATTCACCACTGGAAGATTGATAATGTTCTGTGCCTCACCTGGATATCCATATTATGTATCAGGCTTTACATGCATAAACCATTTTGTTTGAAAGCTTATGCTTTTGTAGTAGTTTTATATTTATAAATAGGCCACTTTAGTACAATAAGGGTCCAATAACTTATTTAGTGACTTATATATCTTAGTCTTTAGTTAGGGTTTTATTAGGTTTTTTGCCTATCTATGGATATAAATAGGGGTGTTCCCCCTTTCTTATGTATTTCTATCCTTTCTTACATATCTCTATCATTTCAATACAAGTTAACCAGTTTATGTTGTTTCTTGGAGATGTCTTCTGCCATTACTTGGATTCATGGGCGCAATCTACTTGTGGGTGTGTTGGTGTTTGTTACCCACCTATGTGGGTGAACCCTAGGGGATTTTTTCTCCTATTCTGTTCAGCTTGCCAGCCAACAGCCCTATGTATCTACAAATAGCTAGCCTTAAAGGCACTTCATCTATGCTTTGTTCAGTTCTTTGTGACATCTAGCTTACTTATCATATGAAGGTGGGCCATACATTATAAGGTACATTAACCATTTCTGTAATCAAAGACTTTCATTTAATGTTTAAGAGCATATTAGTTTGAATCACAGACTGAATTGGATTATTGACTGCTTTTGGTTGTATTCTTTTTCCCATGCTTCACCTTGGTGGTTATCCTCTGGTCCTATGTAATGTACCAAGCCAAACTACAAGGAATTTTTGATGCACAATTTCAAACTCCTCAAGCAAATGTTACGAAAAATGCTTGTAATTCTCTGTGATGCCTTTCTTCAAACAATTTGAGTGCAATACACAGACATTCTATTTAAACAAATTACATAGAAATGATGTTAAACAGTTGGTATGCAAACTGGAGCAGAAACAATTTGAGGGAAAGAAGGAGCTTTCATTAAGAGCAAACATCAATATTACAAGGCCACTGTAATTCTTACACCTGGAACTTGCATTTATCAACAAAATACCACTGGAAGATAGTCTTACAACCAATTCGGCCTCCTTAGAAGGCTTCTACAGGCATAATATTATTTGTTCTCTCCAAACAGAAGCTGCTACAGGTATACTGTCAATTCGGCCTCCCTGAAATGAACTGCTCCAGGCAAATTATTCTTGTGTCTTCTCCCAAGGAGCTGCTGCAGACATGAGGTTTGTCCTCTGAATATGCACATCAGTTCGATCACCCTCTAACTGAAACTTGTCACTAAACTCCTTCAAACGATACTGCTCGGTCCCTCAAGGAACAATGTTGGGACTTTTGGATCATCAAACCCTCCCTTGTGGACAGTGATGGAACAGCTCGTTGCACTCAAAAACAAAGTCTGCTTCAGATCATAAAATGAACCAATGAGGATGCCAATTTCTGGAATAAGAGTGCAGGGAATTGGCCTCTTTTTCTTGGTGCAAAGATTCAGCGTTTGTGTTTTCTTCTAATTGCCAAAATAATTTGACCTTCTGCCCCAATAACAATTCGGCCACTTGTTGATTACATTTTGAATAGGAATATGGAGAACAATTCTGGAACCCTTGAACCTTTGAAAAGAAACCACGGCCTCAATGCTAAACTGTTTGATCTCCAAGGTGGCAACTTAACTCGGCTTTCAAGCTTGAAGATAAATGAGATACTCGGCCCTCTTAAGCATTCGGCCTTTCTTGGAATGATCTCTTCCTTTGGAAATTCTGTCACAAGGAAACAACCTCCCAACCTTGTATTCATCCTTTCCAAGAGCAATTGTTCTTGGCACCTTGATATGCACAAAATACCCTGCCAAACATTGAATCACAATGCAACCATCTCCTGCAAACAAATTTCGTTAGAACTTCCGGAAGTGTCAATGAGAAAGAGCTCCACTAGGGTGGCAATGATGTCCACCGAAGATGGATGATGCCTAACTTTGGTGGTAACTTGGTAAGGAATCCGTTGAAGCTAGAGTGAGGGCCTCACTCGAAACCCTCGGAAGTGAACTCACTTGATTTCCTCACCAATAGCAAATGATATGGTAGAATAGAATCATCAATCATTGAGCTCTCCCTCTCCTTTTATAATCGTTCATTGAGACTTCTCCAAGCTTCTAGATCTTTGTTTAATATTATTTTATTGAAGAAGTCAATTTTCCCTCCTAAATGATTTTTGCCCTTTTCAAAATAAAATACTTTTTGCCTCTACTATTATTTATTATTTAACCTTTTTATTTAATAATAAAAAAATTGGGTAAATTTCCATGGATCTCCTAGATTAACTTTTCCTTCTCACTAGCCTATTAGGTTGATAATTAGACAAACAAGAAGGATATCCCATGCTCGCAAAAATCATGGACATTACATCCTAGTCTAGTGTGACCTTCGTTAAGGCCTTTTTTTTTCCATTGTCTAGGAGGGGCACAAATAGGAGGCATTGATTGATGTTTTGTGTCCATTTTAATTTATGCCTAGCATTGTTCGTCTTTCCTTGGTTTTGTATCCCAATCTTTGGGTTGATTGTTCTCTATCATCAATATTGGTTCCCTAATTTCCTCATTCTTGAGTAGGTGCGAAGAAACTTTGTCCACAAAGTTTGATGCAACAAAAAGAAAAGAAAAAGCATGAGCCACGAAGTTAAAATGCAAAAGATTAGATGGGATAAAAAATGTCTCGACAAAAGCCTAGCTTGAGCTCTACTTCCCTCACTAGCCCTCGTCCAATTCTTGGCTAATGCATGAGTATATCAA
Source organism: Pinus albicaulis (assembly GCA_034641835.2). NCBI lineage: Eukaryota > Viridiplantae > Streptophyta > Pinopsida > Pinales > Pinaceae > Pinus > Pinus albicaulis. The sequence goes on from CM076579.1 coordinate 745,286,002, forward strand.
AAGACAAGGAACTTTGATATCCCAACCCCAATGAATGATAAATTTCTTTATCTTAAAGGCCCATAAATGCATAAATAAACCTTCTAGCCCAAGCTATGTAAGAAAGGGTGGAGACACAAAAGTACAAGATGCACAGGATAAGGGCCTAGTTGGTGATGGATGATTCCACCACATTAGTTCCATCACTATGCAGGAAGGATGTAAACCCTCTTTAGTTAGGGGTAGCAAAATAAATTGTTCAGGAGCAATAAATCATAAATTGACAAAGCTGTAGAACGTTCTTCTTGTAAATTGTGAGTGGCTCGTTCTTATCATCTAAGGTCATGTGGAGGCTCGTGGTCTCCACATCTATCTCCTTATAGTAGGGTACATTATTGTAGCTGCCATGTAGCAACATGCGTAGATTCTTCATATGTGCATTGAAGTTCCCCAAGAGAATGAGGGAGACATAAAACTATTGGATTTAAGTGGTAATGGACTTGTTGGCCATGACATAGTCATCACTATGGAGAAAACATTTAAACCCTCCTTAGTTGTGGTATTAAATTTAATTATTAAGGAGCAACATATTGTGGGATTCCTTTAGGAGTATGAGGTTCTTCCTAAAAACTAAGTGGCTTGATCTTGTTATTTGAAGTCATGTCGAGGCCACAATCCCAAGATCTATCTCCTAAAGGTAGAGTACATCCTTGTCTTTCTTCTATAGTGACACATGTATTTTCATGGCGTGGGCATTGGAGTTCCCTAGAGAAGGACCTCACCAAGGGTGGACTAATGGGAGATGTTCACATGGAGGGTGAAGAAGGGATCCTCGTTAGGTTTCTTGTCTAAACAGGAACTCTATGTCTATAAAGAGGCACCTCTATTTTGAATTATCATCTCAGGTGGAGTCTATGGTGAATACTATTCTGCAATGTATATTGTGCATAATATGTCCATCTTTGTTCATCACAAGTATACTATTTATATTATGCACAATACATCCATGTTTGTTCATCACAGACGGGTATTTACATGCATTTTCCTTAATTAATCGTTAAATATTGACCATTTAAAAATATGCACGTCATTGATGAGAATTACTTAATTTTGCAAACCGTTGATTTGATGGTTGACTTAAAAATTTATCCACACACACATGTATATTTTCTTTTTAAAGAAATCAGTGTTGTTGTGGTACTAGTCTAGCCCACAAGTATACTCACTTAAGAGTTTAGAAGGTTCAAAGACAATACAACAATATTCATAGGCATGGAGTTATTACAACAATAATTGTGAAGGCATTTTAGTTCATCATGTCATGAGTAGGGATTTGAACCAGGGTTCAAATCCCTGCTCATGACATGATGAACTAAAATGCCTTCCCAATTATTGTTGTAAAATATATATAAAAGCAATTTCAAATAACATTATAGAAAACAAAACAGGTTAGTGATTCTATTAGCCAAGTCTCCAAGATAAGTACTGCACTATGCTACACCCACACTACTAAGACTTTATGATGAGACTTCAAGATAAGCATAAACTCATCCACATTGGATCTCTAGATTTATTAGAAAAAACTCGTCTCCATCTTCAGTCACACCATGTGATCCTACATTGCACACACTTAATGCCTAAAGCAGGAACATTGAAGTCTGAAGCTTAAAGGTTTAGACTCACAGGACATGTCCACACCCATGGGCCACTGGTACTCTATATAAAACACTAATTGACTTTTTTTTGTTTACCCGGGTGAAATAGTTGTTTTTCATTTGATTTTGAGAGTTTTATGTAGTTTCATTAGTGTTGGCACACTAACAATAGATCTCATTTTCTATAAAATAGGTCTATTTATTAGTTTGATTAGAAAACAAATCTATTTTGTGGTTGGATATGGAAATCTCAAATGTGTGGTTACCAAGACTATGATGTGTTTGATACATTCACACTTGAATCTAAACACAACTGGGTTTGGGCCTTGTATGTGTTAGCCTGTCTATCGGAAAGCTTTATTCTTCTTCCTTGTCAGAATAATGAATCTCTTCAAAATCTATGCCTGCATATTATTATTGCTTGAAATATTTAATATTAGAATCCTCCCAAATTCTTATTTAAAAGTGGTTTCAAACTTGTTTTATTATTTTTAAGGTCCTCCTTAAGTCTAACTCATCATTTTGAAAGCTAAGATCAATTGTTCCTCTTCAACATACATTATAGTTAATGCCTTTGACCAAGCTACTTGAAAACTTTTCAAGAATGGTTTAGCATAATTTGTAAAATCTTTGAAATTACATAAATAGTGACTATACATAATTGCCCCAAATCATTGACTAGTTTGGCATTAGGAATGAACAAGGTTGAATATGTTTGATCTTTTTAAAGTAATATAAAACATATACATCTACTTGGTTGAAGCTTATTTTATGGTCAAACCAGAATTAAAAAATTTACTAAGACAAAACACAAAAGTTATATTAACAAAAACTGTTTTTATATTTACAACAAAAAATTAAACAAAATATAACAACATTTTAAATGATGGGTAAAAATAAAAATCAAATGCCTTGAGAAGGGCAATTTTAAAAGGAAACCCGCCATAAATATTTTGCTTGATGGGTAGGAGTGCCCATCAAATTTATATGCTGATCACAGGTATACACATGACAGTGAGTTGAGATTCAATGAAGTTTCCTGTGTTCTCATGAATGCTTTCCAAAGTCATAATGTAGTGGGTGGATTTATAATAGCGATTTTTCAAGTGTTTTAGTTGCATAAGACTTTTAACTTCTCTGCTGCAACATTGTCAAGACTTTCAAGAAACTCTACCTAGATTGATTTTTAATTATGTAGCATCCCGACATATTTGAATTTTGGATGGAATTCATTTTTGTGGAGCTTCCATCAGATTAATATTGGGTGTATTTGTCTCATGTGTTATTGTTCTCATTGAAAATTATTCCTATACTTTGTCAAAACTTCACAGTATGTCTAACATTACTTTAGGGTTCCTTTCACAGGAATTGTGATAGGACCTCTCTGATAGATAATTGTATACCGGTCTAATTTAGTATATCTTATATTAATAGTTCTTACGTTGTTGCGTAAACAATATAAAACTTGATCTTCTACTGGTATTTTTAGTCTCAGATTCCGTAAAAATTATATTTTTCCCAAATGCATGCTTTGTTCTTGTATTCATTTTCTCGAAAAGATATGGCACTTTCATTGGGCTGGAAAGTATTTCCGTGCTTAATTAGAGACTCTGCTGGAGGTCTGCATTGTTTGCTATTCATTGTTTGATAGAGCTTAACAAGCAAATTTTTTCATGCAAACTCTTCTAACTGAAATTTCATTTTTACCCTAATGGGAAGTTTCTGCCCATTGGTTGATTTTATTACTAGCTAAATGATTTTAGGAACCAGTTTGTGAATTGATGACATCCAAATAGATTTTCATAGTGGCAAATGCAGCTATATGTAAATTAGTACTGAAGAAAGTATTTTTTTTGTTTGTTTTTTAATATTATTTTTTCTCTTTTTTATTTAATTATTAAAATACCATTGAGTTATCACATTTTAACTTCAAATCTATTTTCTTATACCTACTATTGTTTTGTTTTAATAACAGAGGACAGTAAAGTTGTTTTGTTTTCACTATTGGCCATGGACTGTGTTTGTAGGCTACTCCAGAAATGGCAGTAACATTACTGGAAATTGCAAGGCTTTTTGCAACTAAAGTGCCTGGGAAGATAGATTCAGATGTCCTTCAACTTCTGTGGAAAGTAAGTACATTCTTATTCTGCCTGTGTTTTTATTCAGAACATAGGTGTAGTTTTCATCATTAACGTTATTCATATGTTGCTTGTGATTTAGTGTTGGATAATTGATATTGTAGAGCCTGCATTATAAGTTGATCCCGTTCTATTTTGGATTAAGAAAATATGCAGATAGTTGCTGGAAAGTTGGGGAATGTTCTATGATTTTATCATTACGATGAAAATAAGTATTAACTTATTAAGAGTAAATGCAAAAATATATGGGCTATTTAAGTTCAATATGAATCACTTTATTAAGTGACATGTGGCCAAGATAGTGTTATAGTCTATGTTGCCAGGAAACGTGGGTTTGGGGATGGGGACGGCGATGGGGACAAGTAAGTCATTTTTTGAAACAGGGGGCGTGGGTTCGTTGGGGGTATTTTATAATTTATAATTTATATATATAATATATAAATATAATAATATTATATTTTATAAATTATAAATTTATAAATTTTAATTTATAATATATATGAATTTGTATATTTTTCAACTTTAAACAAGAAAACTAAAATATATATGATTTACTTTTTAATTCCTCGCTGTAACAGTAATACAAGTACTACTCAGTGGTTATAAAAAAGTTTACTATTGTTTATGATCCTCATAGTTGGGCTTGGGTCAAGTTTTATGGATCCTGTAAAAGGGTAAATTTCTGAAATTGCTGAAAGAATTGAGGCAAGCTTTAGCTGGTTTTTTGTTCATAGGATACTATGATTTATCATATTTCTTTTAAGTTTTCTCAAGGTAATAACAAGTAGGCTTCAAAAGGAGTGGAATTCCACTTTAATTTAAATATCCAATTCTGACTCTCCATGCCCATTTTGGAGATATCTCACAGTTCTTCATTCACTGTAGTAAACATCATATTTTCTCATTTTTAAAACTATAAACATTTACCATCTAAGTGTGCAGTTTATATGTTGATGTCATTTCTTAAGCAAAGGTGTTTTTCTGTTGAATATAAGTTATAACAGTTCACAGAAGGCATGAATACTTCCCTCTATTGCCGTCCTCTGTCGCCTCCCTCTGCTCCCTCCCGTCCTCTGCGTGTATACGTCCCTCTCGTCCTCTCCCGCCTCCCTCTGCCTATATTGCGTGAATGAATGCCTCTGTTCCTGTGTGAATGAATGCCTCTGCCGCCGTAATACCTCTGCCTCTTGTCCCTGCTTGAATCCCTCCGCCTCTCGAACGAATACCTCTGCCTCTCGCCCTTGCTTGAATCCCTCCGCCTCTCGAACATATACCTCCGACTCTCGTTGCTGCTTGAATATCGGTCGAACGAATACCTCAATGAACTCTTCCCTACGTCGAACAAATGAACTCAATGAATGGCCTCTTGTCCCTGCATCAAATGAATGAACTCAATGAAATGAAGTGAAGTGAGAACTTAGTTTAGGTTTAGACTTAGTATTTCCGATTTACATTTTGATTTCAATAATTAAAAATTTTAATTCTTTTAATTCAAAGTTTTAATTTGTAATTTTGTTAAAACTTAATATTTATTAAAATTTAATTTTAATATTTAAATTTCAATAAAAAGTTTTATAAAAAAATTTAGTCAAAATCGGTCATCGAGAACCCAAGAACCTTTTTTTCGGGTTCTAAGTACCCATCCCAAGGGTTCTCCGTACCCATTAAGGCAGAAGAACCCAATTTTGTTTTTTGGAGAACCTAATTCTTCACAGAAGAACCCAATTTTGTTTTTTGGAGAACCTGGTTCTTCACAGAAGAACCCAATTTTTTTTTGGAGAACCCGGTTCTTCTGGGTTCTTCTCAGAAGCACCCGTACTCGAATCCGGGACTTGGGTCCGAAAACCTGGGACGGGTTCGAGAACCCCACCCCCGGGTTCACGAACCCTTGCAACATAGGTTATAGTATTAGGTTAGGGGATTGGAGCTTTAACCACCTTAACCAACTTATAGGATCTATATGAGGATGTATTGAGTGATGAGCAATAAGAGAGACCGAGATTTAGTAATTGTCGGAAGGGTTCCCATGTTTGTACTAGCCGCATCATCGCCAATATATTTGACATTTAATATTCCCTTTCAATTATGTTTCTAGTATTGTTTCATCTATGCAGTCATATGAAATACTACAAGATTTAAGTTTTAACTTCTATGGCTTGAAGTTATAACGATGAATATATATGAAGTAACGGTCAGAATGGTTACTTTTTCAAAGACCAGTAGAAGGATATGATCTCTTATGAAATTCCACATGGGAAACAGTGCGTTGTTGATGTAATTGTCTCAACAACTCACTTCATCAAAAATTGGCAATTATGCTGAGCTCTTTCTAAATGGATTTTTGGTATTTTGTCTTGTGCATAAGACCAAGATTTCTTAAATCTTCAAAGCAATTTGAGACATCTATCCTTTACAATTAGAATACGTTAACATCCTCTTTTGATGAAGAATTACACTTTTTTTTTGGGTTTATCCTGTTGAGAAATCTAGGGGCAGCAAGTGAAGGTGATTTCTCTTACTTTGATAATTGCTTGTTATGTATTTTTACTTAATTAGCTTTATTCTTTTACTTGATTATATTTAGTGTTCTTTTCATCAAACAACTACCAAACCATAAAGAACAAAAAAACAAGACGACACAAGATATAGGCAATCAGACAGGGCCAAAACCTCTCTAACTGAAAGGAAAACATGCAAGAGTTATTCTTCTTATAGAATCTTCAATTGACGAATTCCAAGGCCTAGACCCTTGACCAAAGACTCCAAGACCAAGTCAAACCTTACTTCCAACAACTTCTGAAATTTCAGCCTTTCAGCAGATTCTTTTGAAACTTTGACCTTCCAAGCAAATTTCTCTGCAATTTCGACCTATCCAACAAATTCTTCTGTAATTTCGGCCCAACAATTCTCAAGCATTTTGACTTGCTCAACAATTGTGGAAACCCTAACACGAGAGAGAGAGAGAGAGGCCCAAAAACTTCGATCTTGCTCTTTTTTTTTGTCCCTTTCTAGCATCTGTCTTGAGGAGATCGAACTTGCTTGAGAGTGTGTACAAATGAGGCCGAGTTCCTTCTTATTTATAGGCTTGTGAGGTGTAAAAATTGCTACCTTTAGGTCGACTTGTCTCTTTATATCGGTCTACTTGATATTTGCACCATGACGAGTTCTTGGAGGGTCTTTTGACTCAACTTTGACTCAAATAATATCTTTTTACAATATGTAACATGCCCAAATGGGTCTTTCATACATGACAATGACTCTTTTGACTTTGTAGACTCAATGACAAATCCTAGAAGCTCTAAATATGAGCTTGACCTAAAAGTAAATTTCCATTGAGCATGAAACCCATGCCTCAAGAAAAATAATAATAAATTTATTTTTCTCTTTTCATTGAATACATAAAATCAACATTACATATGTCATTATGAAGGCCAAACCCAGTAACATTCTCAATCTGAATAATTCTCATAAGAAGAGTCAGATTGGTAGTCCATCTGTTTAACGTCATATCATCCAATATTGTCATATAGAAAGGCCTTGACTAACAACTCTATCTCTCCACAAGGTCAGAGCACAATGCTGGCGAGACCAATGATTTATAGACACCTTCATCATTGTCTCTCTCGGAACATAGCCCACCCGGGTTCTCTTAGAGTATGTTCCACCAGGACTATTGTTTTCTTGGATTCCTAGTCCTCAAAGAATATCGGTCCTCTACGACTTCTCTTATCTTGGATGCCCTACCACATCCTCCAAGAGTATCGGATGCCAGATGCTTACCCAATCCTCCATTCTTTCTTCCCAAAGTGAAAACAAGAATGATGTGTCTATCTTTCCCTCTCAACCAAGGAGGATATACCCATTCCTATGAATATATATACCCATTTCTATAAAAGGAATGTACCCAAGCTTCCTCTTAACCAGGGACTTGTCCAAGCTCCCTCTTAACCAGGGACTTCCTTCCAACAACTTTCTAGGTGGAGATCATGGGACAGTCAGCTACTTGTAGGGATCCTTTCGATGTCATGTATTTCATCTTCTTTGATATAGAGCCTTCATATTTTGGGACTTCTTCTTAGGGCATAGACCATCCATCACTTTCGTTCATGAATCATGTCAGTCATGTCATGCTTTCTTTCATCGGAAAGTGATCTACTAGTACATATCTGGCCTTCCTTCATACCTTGCTACCTTCTTCACATCATGTTTCCTTTAGGATCTTTCATCCAACACATGGGTACCAGTTGTAGGTGACATCCACACCTCTTCCTTTGGTAGCCCTGTATTAGCCCAGTCGGATATTGGTCAAAAATAAAAAATGAACATCAAATTAACATTACCTTTGTGATGGCCTTACATCATGACATCTGCTTGTTATATCATCAACATCTTGCATTTATATATTGACACATATCCAAAATAATTAAAAGTCAAGGGTATCCTTCCTTTCCAGACTTCATCGGAGTCTTCATACCTTTTCCATGGAGATATCATGGTTAGTTCTTCTAGTCATTGGATGTTGATTTCTTTTTCTATGTGACCATAGTTGCACCTTTCACGATCTCCCCTTACTTTCTTCACATATTGCTCCAGGAACTTCCATCCATAGGTCCTTCATTTTGTCAACCACCTCATATTCCATATGAGGATTTATCTAGTCAATATGTGAACCATGCCTTCCTGCATCTTTTCAAAGGAGGAGATCTCTTTTTCTAGATCATGCTTACGAGGTAGAGCATTTATCCTGCAACCATATGACATGACTTAATCTTTATCAACAGTACATGCATACATACCTCATTTCTTCCTTTTGGTCATCTAGACTTCCTTCGACAACTTCCTTGATTGAAAGTTCTTCAATCATCTTGACCTTCTTTAGCCTTTTGTCATCATACCTGTTAGTTTTTCAAAGGGCTATATTGTTATTTTCTTTGATAATTGCATTTCTTCATTAACACATTAATTTCAGCCCTTAACATCATGACATTATTCATATTTACATAATTATCCATCAACATATGCAACTATGTAGAAATAACAATAGCATCATCATCAATGCAACAGAACATAAAGGAACAATAGAAGAAAAACATGCACATATAGAGACACCAGGATATGTTAGAAACCAAGGCAAAACCCATTATGGGGAAAACCCTTGCAAGTTCTTCTTCTTATAGATTGTCATGAAATGATTCGGCAAAAGAGAGTACAATTATCCATATCTTCACAACAACTAGAACATCCATGAAATGAACCTGAACATGCTTGTATCCAAAACCCTAATTCTGAGGATTGTAATGTATTGTCACTGTCTGTAGCCTATTGCAGAACATTGCTGTGACTGAGGGGAATCTTCTGAGTATTGAAGTTTTCATCTTTTAGTCCTGGATTCATGGAGGAGTTGTGCAAGCGTCTATGGCAGTACTGGACGCTCCCTGGTGAACTCTGTGCATGCGTTTAGGGATAGATATACTCAGATTTTCCTTAAACCCCTAGATGCACCCTTCAGGCTATTGTGCAAGCGCCTGAGGCTTCCTAGACGCACCCTTGACCACTTTGTGCATGCGTCCAGGGACTAGAACGCCCAATCTGCTTCAGAAACCCTAGATGCTCCCTTCAGCCTACTGTGCAAGCGTTCGAAGCTCCCCAGACAAATCCTTGACCACTCTGTGCGTGTTTCTAGGAATGAAATTTCCCAGTTCTGTGCTAGTGTTCGAGAAACAAAAATCCTAGATTCGTGCGAGCTTCAACCCTGTAGTTTCAGACTGTTGATTTTTGGTAGCATTAGATGTTCTCTAAGTCTCAAATTTTGCAGGGAGGCTTGGACACATGTATTCCAGAATACCCAAAAAACGTTTTGAGAAATTCCATCTGGATGAGGTTTTATTAAAATAGTTAATTATTTTTAATGGAAGCCTAAGTCTAAACTTAGGGAATTAAAATAATTAAAGTGTATTAATAGCATGACGAAGATCAAGTCAAGTTAATCTTAGCCCTAGATTATGTTTTAATCCAGGCCGTTGATTTCTCAACGAGAAGATTATAAGAATGACATGGGGAGAGGATCTAGAGATCAATTTCTCAAGTGAGCAGTGCAGAGCAACGAGAGAGATCATCAACATGATTATTGCAGTGAGGGACAAAAATAATTTCCGGTTGGAGAGATTTTTCCTGAGTCGGGAATACATTAAAGGGAAGGCAGAGGAAGAACCAGAAGAGGCAGCGTAAGGGCTACGCTGTGCAGCGTAGAGCCACGTAGAGGCAGCATTGAAGCCTTGAGGAGATCAACTATTTTGCTTAGGGTTAGATCAGGTTCAATGTCGGGAGTCGGGGTGTGAGACCGGAGTGCTAGAGGATCGAGCATCCAACCAGTAGAAAGATTAGTCGGAGGGAGTGACGCATTGCCCAACATTTGTGACGCAAAGATGCACGGAGGCAGTGCAAAGGCAGTGTGCAACTTGTCAGTTCAGGGTTGGCTCAGTGCTGGATCTCCAGTGTTAGTGTGAGGTAATCCTCACTATTTTTATGCCAGTCAAGTTCTCTGTTGGATAGCCATATTTGGGCATCCAGATTGTATTAAGAAATTACTGCATAATAATACAAACCCTCAGCTGTTGCACCGGTTTTCCCGCATTGGGTTTTTCCGGGGACATTAGTCCAAAAATAACGGTGTCACTTGTGTTTGTTGTATTTCTTCTTGCTCAGTACACGTCTTTTGCATTTTATTTATTTAGTGACGACTGCAGTTGTATTTACTTCGATATTTACTTGTAGAACACAGTAAATAACTTGTAGAATTTAACAAGTAGGAGAAGTAATATTAGTTTGCTGCAGTAGGGATTCGGGTAATCGAATTTTTACATAGACCCTTGTGCGAACTTCCTTCGTCAGACCTGTACGAACCAAGACAAATAGAAGAGTAGAAGAGATTGTGTGATTTGTGTGTCCAAATGAGCTTGAGGTCTCTTCTATTTATAGGCTTCCATGAGGGTCTACTTGATGTTGAGGCTGACCTGTCCATTGGTACATGTGCATGGGGTCGACGTAATCCAATATACATGAGTGGGTACATAAATTCAAAAACCAACTTCTGCTTGTCCAAATGTGGTGATCTTTAGGTCGATTTTGGTCCTCTCGAAAAGAGGAATTCAATGCAATCATCACCTTTGTCATCCGAGCTGTCCAAGGTGAAATTTGACCGCAGTTGCATAATTTTAACACTCCCTCTCAACTAGGGAGAATTCTACCTGCCAATATCTAATGATCGTTCAACATGACATACGTCCCATCCCAAGCATCTCATCATCTCGAATAATTAATGTACATCTGTTGCTAATTCCTTCTTATCTTTGGATTGTTCGTGCTCATATGATGAATAGTCTAGAATTTAAAAGAAGAAGAATTTGTTACCGGAGGGGAGCTTAAGCTACCACCCTCTATTTATCGGGCTACTACCTGGAAATATGTCATGAGGATACTATTCTGCTCTGCTAAACCATGAAGTAATAATGAAGAAGAATTGATCGAGTGTGAGTCACAAGACCTTGCCACTCTCCATTGACACAAGTCAGTCCAGAGGTAGAACCTCAATTCAGATCAAGTTGTTGAACACCATGCATCCTAGTCGTAGGGAGTATGGCAATGCACAATGCGTCCATCAATAGTGCTATGGTCCCTAACCACTTTTCCCAACTCATTGGCCAGATGAGAGGTACTTCCCATGAGTCTCGAACTACATGGGTAGGATGATACAGAAACACCAACAGAGAGAATATATCGCATCCTACTCACAACCACACACAGGGAAAGGTTGAACCACATCCTACATGCATGCAAACCACCGAGAGTAGGAGAAGGATGAACCACGTCCTACATGCATGCCAACCAATCAATCGTAGGAAGGATCCTACTCGTGGGGAAAGGATGAACCACATCCAACCGACATGTCAACCATCAATTGTAAGGAATGAGCATCCTACATGTGGGCAAAGGTTGAACCACGTCCCATTGACATGTTCACACGTAGATGCTTGAATGCATCTCTCACTGGGGATCCGCAGGAGAAGGTGAACCACTCATCTTGCTCATATGCCATAGGAGAAGGTGAACCACTCATCCTATGCATATGTCATCAACAGTAGGGGAAGATGAACCACTCACCCTACATACATGTGTCTGCAATCGTAGGGGAAGGTGAACCACTCACCCTATGGTCGCTCCAAGAAGTACCCCAAGCCCCCAGGAACTCTTAGAGCTCAGTGTCCAACTCATGCACTGCTCTCATCATACTCATATCATCGCATTTCTATTAGGTAATCATCATGTATCAGTAGCAACTATCTCCTGTTCATACAAGACATCAAATAAAATATCATGTTAGAACATAAATAATCACATAAATTACAAAAGGATACCATAATCATCTTCCCTCACAAGGAGGTGTCAAATAGAAGCCAAGGCTTGTCTCGTACAACAGCACTGTCTCAATGTATGAAAGTATGTCAGTCCCAACTATATATATGGGATTATTTTCCTTTCTATGTCATCGAAATGTATCCATGTCATATTCAATACTCTTTAAAACACTTTTTCATCCTGCTTCATAGCTAGCCATGTTAGCAACATCGTACTCAACCTCGGTCGTGCTACAGACCTCTCATCATGGAAAATCTCATACTAAGGCAGAACTCATATGTGCTCATCTCATTAATAATGATCCCAATCAACATCAACATATCCATACAATCATATATCATAGGAAGAATATCTCAGACCAAGAATAGATCATCTCATGTAAACATCTCGAAGGATTCTTGGCGGCATCTCAATGTATATGAGGCGACTCTATCATGAAATGCTTCAATCAACTGTCGGTTGCAAATTTAATCGGAGTGTCCAAGGATTTGCTTTTCCTCTTCCTAATTTCAGAAATTGATTCATCGTGTTATGATTTCTTATTTCGAGCTTCAGAAGCCATCTCCATCTTACTTAGATCATCAGAGGCTCATCTCCTGTCAAGAGTAGACCATCATTGTATAAAACCAAAACCAAAGTCATATCTTGGAACATTTTTAAAGTAGAGGTTTGGATCAACACATCATCTTGGCTTCACCAGATAACATTCAATGCGGACTTGGGGAGCTTGCTTCATGCGATGCACTCTGCAAACATAAAATTTTACCAAACCAACTTGCTCATTTTTTCATAAATCAATGTAGATCATAATTAATATAAAAAATCATCAATATCACAGTATCAAGTTCTTTAGACCAGGTGATAGGCAGAGCTCATATCAAGTCTTGACTTCATCTGTTATCACGTGGTATCAAACTTCATTAACTCATTCTCATGATCATAATACAAGTCATTTTTGTTACTAGATGCAAATGCATATACCAAGGATAGATCATGCAGGTTCCAAGCATACAACTGTCAATACTTCAACCAATGTGCTAAGAACGAGAAGGCCAATACAAAACCATTATGAAATACCAATATAAGTCATGTCAAAACTCCAAACACTGCTCATCTATATCAAACAACAAATTCATGTCAAACTCTTGTAATACAAACTTCAAACATAATGATGTATTTGTATCTCGGTCACCCGTAAACACAAGTTCAGTCTACATATTCATATTATAGTAAACATTCAAATTTCCCTGATCTCAGATATTTTTGATATCTGCTACACATTTGTAGAACTGACATCCTCTAGGTGAACATTTGATTTTATGCACAATACTTCATTTTTGTGTCCATCAGGCATAGTCGCACCCATAGGCCTTCCTCTGTGCGAATGAGGCTTGAGAGTGGGATAAAACCATCTTACCTTAGTTCAGACCTCTGCTGTAGATCAATAGTGTCAGATACCCTTAAATCATACTTCAATAGTACAGGATATACATATAATGCAAATAGTAATATGAGTAAGAATCTTGAGGATAGATTCTCCCTCTGAATGGGAATCCACTTCATTCATATTCTTTCATGTCATCAACCTGTCTATACTAGAGTCATGCAACAACAGATCTGTTAGATCGTAAAATCAAACATATATCCATCATGGTCATCAACATCATGACATCAATCCTTCATCAGGTGATTAGAGTCGAGTGATTAGGGTATCAGACAAATGTAACATTATCAAGTCAATCCATCAAGTTAGGACAATCAGTTGTACCATATGCCATAGTTACTCATCACATCAATACATGATTGTAGTTAGTAAAAAGATCTAGAGTATCAACCTCATAGTTATACCTTTATCATCAAGGTTACCATGCTTATCATTATCAATATGATCAAGAAAGGTCACTTTATCAAAACAACAAGAGTTTCAACTCTTTTTTTTCATACTTTCATCATATTCATTACAAGCAGTCTAGAGAGTTGTTGAGCTATCCTTCTATGTGAAATGCATGACAAGTATCAAGAGTATCATCTTCAGGGTACAACATCAAGATCTCCAAAAACAATAGATGTTAGCCAAACATCAAGTTATACCACTATATCCAAGATCAATAATAAGTAGCCTCATAGAATCAAGAGGGTCATCATGAGCAAAATGTTCAATACCAGGTGCATCATTTCATCATAAGAACCATGGATCCAAATCACTTTCATATGCATGCATGAGTCATTTGAGAAGGAGACATTCTCAACATACCATAGGGCTAACCTTGCCAGTCAATATTACAGCTAAAACATAACATTGAAATAGTATACCATGCATACCTTGTAGTATTCAAATACTTGTGCACCTTCACATAGGCAGCTTGCAGTGCTTGTCACCTTTTCATCAGGTGCCTCTTTACCTTTTCCAGATCTAGCCTTTCTTTCTTGCATCTCAAATGATCCTCAAGAAGGATCCACTTATCACATCTCATCAAGGAGGTTAGAAACATTCGAGTACTCAAATATACATGGAGGAAGTATAGACAATGATAAAAAACAATAATCATAATAATTAGGTCCATAAGTCTAAACAAGAGTAAAGACACAAAGAAACATGATCCTCTCCCTCCTGAAATAACCTTCAAGAGCCATTATTATCCATAGTCCACATAACAATGTTTCCTTCAATAAACTTTATCAAAAACCAGGGCTACTAGAGGCTATCTCTTCTAGGGCTTCAGTAAATCTGTCATAAGTGCTTGAACATCTTGACTTTGACCATGCTAGGGTTTCATGTATCATATTTCAAGTCTTTGGCATAAACCAAGGTTTCTCTCAAACCCCTATGCACTAACTACTTAGGGTTTCCTTCATACCCTAGAATTATTTTAGGTCTCCACCATCCTCTTCTTGCTTCCATCAAAAATGTCTCCATGAGGGTGATCTCCATGACTTTTATTCAACCCAATTTTGCTACCATGTTAATTTTTCAAAGGGCTATATTGTTCTTTGCTTTGATAAATGCATTTCTTCATTAACACATTAAGTTCACCCCTTAACATCATGACATTATTCAGATTTACATCATTATCCATCAACATGTGAAACTACTTAGAAAGAACAATATCATCATCATCAATGCAGTGGAACATAAAGGAACAATAGAAGTAAAGAATGCACATATAGAGACACCAGGATTGGTCAGAGACCAGGGAAAAACCCACTATGGGAAAACTCTTGCAAATTCTTCTTCTTATAGATTGTCATCAAATGATTCAGCAAAAGAGAGTACAATGATCCATATCTTCACAACAACTAAAACATCTATGAAATGAACCTAAACATGCTTGTATCCAAAACCCTAATTCTGAGGACTATAATGTACTGTCGATGTCTGTAGCCTGCTGCTGGACACTGCTGTCACTAAGCGGAATCTTCAGAGTATTGAAGTTTTCATATTTTAGTCCTGGACGCATGGAGGAGGAGTTGTGCAAGTGCCTATGGCAGTCCTGGACTCTCCCTGGTGAACTCTGTGCATGCGTCCAGGGACAAATATACTCAAATCTGCCTCAAACACCTGGACGCACACTTCTGGCTATTGTGCGAGCGTCTAAGGCTTCCCGGACACACCCTTGACCACTCTGTGTGTGCGTCCATGGACCAGAATGCTCGATCTTCTTCATAAACATTGGACGCTCCCTTCAGGCTACTGTGCGAGCATTTGAGGCTTCCCATACGCTCCCTTGACCACTCTGTGTGTGCGTCCATGGACGAAATTTCCCAATTCTGTGCCAGCATTCGAGAAATAGAAACCCTAGATTTGTGCGAGCTTCAACGCTATAGTTTCGTACCCTTGTACGAAATTCCTCCGTTAGACCTGTGTGAACCAAGACAAATAGAAGAGGAGAAGGGATTGTGTGATGTGTGTGTCCAAATGAGCTTGAGGTCTCTTCTAGTTATAGGCTTCCATGAGGGTCCACTTGATGTTGAAGCCGACTTGTCCATTGGTACATGTGCATAGGGCCGACCTAATCCAATATACATGAGTGGGTACATAAATAAAAAAAACCAACTTCTGCTTGTCCAAATGAGGTGATCTTTAGGTCGACTTTGGTCCTCTCGAAAAGAGGAATTCAATGCAATCATCATCTTTGTCATCTGAGCTGTCCGAGGTGGTATTTGACTGCAGTTGCATAATTTTAACAATACCATCATCCCATGGATCCCATACAAGGTGGAATTATCGGCGAGACACTTGCTTCTTCCAATAGATGAATCTTCAAATGAATATTCTAATGGAGGATATTGATCATCCTCATCCTGCAAATGCTCCTTTTGAATGATGTATGATGAGCTCTACACTAGATGAATTTCTTTTATCCATAAGTACTACTTATGCTTCCAACGAGGTTACCAAGAGCTACTTCCTTCTTCTTGAAGATTGCCATATACTTGTACTTTAACTCTCTTTCAAGCTTCTTATAATGATGTCACAAGCTCTTGCTTTAATTGTATGCTTCTATGATGCCATCTCCAAAAATGATGCGTCCTATCATGCTTCTAATGTTGCCTACCATGATAGCTATACTTTACAAAAACTTGGAAACGAAGACTTGAAAATAACTAGGTGAAGAAGATCATCTCAATCATAGTAGAGATCTTTTACTTCTTCCTTCTTAGATTTCTTCTTTTCAGCTTCTTCCACTTCTTCAGTGATATGGGCTTCTTCCCTTTCTCTTTTGTTGTTGTCCTTCTGGAGCTTTGGACAATCTCTCTTATAGTGCCCATATTCATAACAATCATAACATTGGATCTTTGACATATTCTTCTTCTTTTTCTAAGGACCAAACTTCCAAAACTTCCCTTTTCTCTTAGCCATGGCAGCAAATGCTCGAGCTTGCTCGTTTGATCCCACATCAATTTTTGCTTTCATCCTTGTTTCTTCGATTTTGCATAATGACCACGGTTCATTGAATTGAGTAGCTTCCTTCTTTCCATAGATGCTTGATGTGAAGTTGCCCCATTCCTCTAGTAGTGCACTAAGCACTATGGTAGTCATTTCCTTGTCAGACATTATTTCTCCCAACTCTTGGAGTTGGTCTCTTATTTTTGACACCCTAATAAAGTATGAGGCAATTCCTTCTTCTCTTGATACCTTCATCTTGTAGAGTTCTTGTCTTAATGATACCACTTCTCCAATGAGAATCCTTTGATCCTTTGATCCCTTACTACCCCTTTCATGTACTTTGCAAATGCTTGAGCTTTTTCCTTTGGAGGTTTAGTGATTGAGCCCTTTTCTATGAGGATCAAATCAATCCTCTTCTTCCATGCAAAAAAGTTTGATGATCCAACCAATTTTTTGCTTTCCTTGCCAAATGAAATCGTTTTAACAAATTCAAACATATATATAAAGATACTTGTCAAGTGAAGCTGCTCCTTGATGTTAATATCTTCAACTTTATGCCTTCTTGATTTTGATGATGATAGAAGATTTCTTCCTTCAAAAGTTGTCCTTCACTGAGAGGGAGATCACCTTGATTCCTTGATGATGATTATTACGCTTCTTCATGCTTCTCTAGTATGTAGAGACTTTTCGATGCTTCAATATGTACTTATTATATGGATGAGATAGGGTTTTGAGGTCTACTTGGTTCCTTCTAGTCATGCTTGTCAAACTTAAAACTTTAGAATTTTGGCTTCTTCTGCAGAAACCCTAGGTCACACATGTGGCTGCAATATGGACAAATTTGCCTCTGTGAAATTTTCAAGAGGAAAATATTTCTGCAATACTTGGTTTATTTCTCCTACTTATGAGATAAGTTATTTACAGATGCTTCAGTAAATTCTGAAATAAACACATTTGCAGATTTTCACTATCCTTAAGAGCATAAGAACAAAGAGGTAATTTACACAAGTAGCACAATAGAAACAGCCACAGGAACACAGTTATTTTTGGACAATTGTCCCCGGAAAAGCCCAATGTGGGAAAACCAGTGCAGCAAATGAGGGTTTTATATTTATCTTCAGAAATGGAAAGTACATTTATAGGAGTCTGATGAGTAGAGAAAAATTAGTAAACGCCTGGCTGAATTAGGTTATTAACTGAAAGGGCATGATCAAAGATCATGCCTCTTCACCAAGGGACACCTTGAGGCTGTATTTAAGCCAAGGCGATCCCTCATTGTAATCATCTCTTATCTTTTCATCATTAATAATATATATTTATCAGTTTTACCAGAGTTTTTATACTCCATTGGTATCGGAGCCATCGCTCTTGGATCTGTGTGATCAGCAAGTTAAAAAAATTTTTTTTTGAAAGAAATTTCAGAATTTTTTTTTAAAAACAAGCTGAAGGCTCAGCATTCAATCCACACGTTGGGATATTCCCTGCGTGTTCTAACACTTTGAAGAATAGCGACAGTCTGTGGGTAAGAGATCGAAAACAAGTCATCCGAATTATCCTAGAAACTGTCCTGAGGCATAGTAACGAGTTCCTGAGGTAGACGAAACCCTGAGGTTGAATTTGTCCTAAACCAAGCCAGCGAGAATCTCATTGCAACAGCCGCGGGTTCTCTGAGCAGGAACAGTGTACAGTCAAATAAAATACGTAACCTTTCAAATTACGTCTGAAAATATACGCAGCAAATTAAACGGCGCAACATTTTAAACTGGAAATTCGTGTCTTTTTTCGGAAAGATATTATAAATCAAGCGGTATTAAACTAACGGAACGATATTGTAAATCAATCGATTTATTTGGAAATTCGTGTCTTTTCAAATCGGAAATTCGTGTCTTTTCAAATCGGAAAGATATTATAAATCCATCAATCGGTTTATTAAAACTGAAGGCTCGTATCTTTTTAAATCGGAAGTGAAGGCTCGTGTTTTTTTTTAAAAATCGGAACTGAAGGCTCGTGTTTTTTTTTAAATCGGAACTGAAGGTTGGTTTTTTCAAAAAGGTGTGTTAATCGGAACCACATTTTTTTTTAAAATTATATAAAATATATATTATATAGTTAAATTAATAATTATATATATATATTTTGTAATTATATATATAACAGTTATATAATTAAATTATATATATTATATAATTTTTAATTAAAAATTATATATATATAATAATTATATAGTTTAAAAAAAAATAAAAAAAAAAAATAATAATAATAATAATAATAATAAATTATTATTTATTAATTAATTAATTAAATAATAATTAATTAATTAATTCAAAAAAAAAAATTAATTAATTAATTAAATAAATAAATTAATTAATTTTAAAAGAAAAAAGAGGAGAAACTGGCAGAAAGATATTCCCCGCCTCACACACGCTCGATGTCTTCGTCAATGTCGATGGCGGAATTCCAGAAGAAATTAGGAGATCTTGAGAAGCAAATCACTAACAATTCCGAAGAATTCGGAAAAAGATTAGTCAATCTGGAAGGTACAGTTTCATGGCACTCCAACGACATAAAAAAAATCAATGATACAACAAATCGCATAGAAAGACAAATGTGGCTAAATCATCACGAGACCACAGAAACAATGAAAGAACTTTTCAACAAACTAAATGATAAAATAGATAAGTTGGGTCAGACACAATCCCCAACATCTCCTAACAGGGAACCAAATGAACAAAACAGTACCGCAGATTCAGGGAACTCGGACGAGCATCAGGAAAAAACCGATTCCCCACATCATCAAGAAGATAGTAATGCAGATTTTCAAAACAAGCAGCTCTGGAATGCATTCGCCAATCAATATCCCCTTCTTGTTCCACCAGTAGCATATCAGCGCAAAGCCAAGATTGACCTACCCAAATTTGATGGTAATGAAAAGAATAGTGTTGCGTGGCTTAATAAAGCAGAAGAATATTTTGAAATTTATGACATTACTAGTGATGATGAAAAAATTAAACATGCTTCCATGAAAATGGAAGGAGAAGCATATAATTGGTATATGTGGTGGAAAAAGACAACGCTCGCTATCAGTTGGAGGAAATTTAAAGATGCATTCTTCAAAAGGTTTCAAGGCATAAAAGAAGAAAAGTTCTTTTCAACGTTTATCAAATTATGCCAAAAAGGAGATGTGGATGAGTACACGCGAGAATGGGAGACTTTGGCAACACGAGTACCCGGATTATCGGAATCTCGTCTAATCCAGTCTTACATCTCGGGACTTAAAGTCCACATACAAGAAGAGCTAGAACTACATGAAATCACGTCTGTAGAAGTAGCAAGGCAAAAAGCAAAAGCTGCTGAAAAGAAATTGGAAAGATTATCCAAACCAGAAAAAGTATATTCGAGACGACGGTTTCCTCAATCTACAAAAGAAGATAACATGAAATATGTTCCACCACGCCTTCGCGAAGGAGACAAATCTAACCTGGAAATACAAAGAATAAAAGAAGGCAAATGCAAACGTTGTGGCGAAAAATGGGACCCTAAGCACAGATGTGCTAATGGGAAAGAAAAAAATCTGTATAACTGTGAAGCAACTAATGATTCTGACAATGATGATTCGGACATAGAAGGGATAGAAGATACCCTAGAATTCTCCCCTGAAGTAGATGGTGACAGCACCCCGCAAGTGTCATTATCAGCAATGACAGGTATATCACAACCGCAGACACTAAAATTAAGGGGACATATAAAGAAAAACAACGTAATGGTTCTCATAGACACAGGCAGCACGCACAATTTTCTAGATTCAACCATGGCCAAAAGACTTAACCTCTTTACCTTTCCCATGCCTAATATGAAGGTAATGGTGGCCGATGGTAAGAAGATTGAACAGGTAGGAAAATGCCATAAAGTCAAATTGCAGATTAAAGACTTTAATTTAGAATCTCCATTCTATGTCGTGCCACTCGGAGGAGTAGATGTGGTTTTAGGAATTCAGTGGTTACAAACCTTGGGTACTTATTCGGCCAACCATCAGAAGCAGTTTATAAGCTTTAGGTGGGAAGGGCGGAAGCACAAGCTATTTGGATTCCAAGCCCCAGAAAATCAAATCGTATCATCATCCCAGATGATGAAGATGATCCGAAAGGGAGCGCCTGCCTATATAGTCAAATGTCATCATTTAGAGATGTTATCTACAAAAGTCAACCACGAAGAATCACAGGAGGTACAAGCTATAGTTCAAAAACATGAGAAGGTATTTCAAGATCTACCTATGAAGATGCCTCCTCATAGGGAAATCGAACATACCATAGAAGTTAAGGCAGGATCAGACCCTATTAACATCAAGCCGTATCGCTACCCACATCACCATAAAACGGAAATTGAGAAGATAATCCAAGACCTTTTAAAATGTGGGGTCATTTCAAAAAGTAAGAGTCCGTATGTTGCCCCAGTTATATTGGTAAGAAAAAAAGACGGATCATTTCGGCTATGCATTGACTATAGAGGATTAAATAAGATAACCATTAAAAATAAGTTTCCAATTCCCTTTATCGATGAAATGTTGGATGAACTCCATGGGGCAAAATTTTTCTCTAAATTAGATTTAAGGTCAGGTTATTACCAGATCCGGATTAGATTGGAAGATATACCAAAAACTGCATTTCAAACACATGAAGGTCATTATGAATTTAAAGTAATGCCCTTTGGGTTAACAAATGCACCAGCTACGTTCCAAGCCACTATGAACGAATTATTTCGCCCATATCTCAGGAAATTTGTATTAGTATTTTTTGATGATATCTTGATTTATAGTAAAACTTGGAGGGAGCATTTGCAACACCTGGATAAGGTTCTCACATTACTAGAAGACCATCAATTTTATGCAAAAAAATCCAAATGCACCTTTGGAAAAGAAGAAGTTGAATATATGGGACACCTAATATCCCATGAAGGAGTAAAAGTGGATCCTTCTAAGATTAAGGCTATAAGGGAATGGAATAAACCAGTGAACATATCCAAGCTCAGAGGATTTTTAGGATTAACGGGATATTATCGAAGATTTATTAAAGATTATGCGCATCGAACTGCACCTCTTACAAATCTTTTAAAGAAAAATTCGTTTAAATGGAATGAAGAAACAGGGAAATGTTTTGAAGATTTGAAGGAAGTAATGGCTAATGCACCAGTATTGGCAACTCCTGACTTTTCTAAACCATTTATCATTGAATGTGATGCCTCGGGATTCGGTATTGGTGCAGTATTAATGCAAGAAGGGCACCCTATTGCTTTTGAAAGCAGAAAATTAAACAAACGTGAGCGTCTCAAGTCCACATACAGTAATGAAATGCTCGCAATTATGCATGCATTAGCCAAATGGAGACAATATCTGTTAGGAAGTAAATTTTCCATCCGAACTGATCATAACAGTCTTCAGTATCTCCTTCAGCAAAAAACACTCTCTGAAGAACAACAAAAGTGGATCGAGAAGATTTCCGCTTTTGACATGGAGATATTACACAAAAAAGGAAAGGACAATGTAGTAGCGGATGCCCTGTCTCGAAAAGATGAGGAAACAACATTACTTGCAGTTTCAATTGTAGTGCCTGAATGGCTTAATGAGATTAGAAGTGAGTATGCCAAAGATCCGGACATGTTGGCTATAATCAACAATCTCCCAGGGAATTCAAAATTTGAATGGAAGAACGATATCTTATGGTACAAAGGGAGAATTTATCTAAATTCCAAATCCAAGTTTATATAAAAAATACTCAAGGAATCACATGATTCCATGTCATCGGGACATGTAGGATATTTCAAAACCTACTACAATGCGCGTCAGTCATTTTTCTGGAAGGGTATGAGTCACGATATTCAAAAATATGTTGCAGAATGTGACAAGTGTCAAAGGAATAAAACTGAAAACATTATGACACCTGGCTTACTTCATCCCTTAAATATTCCGGCCCAGAAGTGGGAAGAAATATCGATGGATTTTATTGAAGGATTGCCGGTATCAGATGGTAAGGATAAAATCTTCGTTGTAGTAGATAGACTCACTAAGTATGCTCACTTCATCGCTATTAAAAAAACAGACTCTTGAAAGCAAATTGCAGAGATATTCTGCAAATATATTTATAAACTACACGGCTTTCCGAAGGTTATTGTTAGTGATAGGGATGCCAAATTTAAGGGAAACTTTTGGAAGGAATTGTTCAACCATGTTGGAACCTATCTCAATATGAGCTCAACTTATCACCCTCAAACAGATGGGCAAACAGAGGTTGTTAATAAATGTTTGGAAGCCTACCTACGGTGTTATGCTACGGAGAAACAAAACAAGTGGGTCCAATGGTTGCATCTTGCTGAATGGTGGTATAATTCTACTTACCATACATCGACAAAAATGACTCCGTTCCAGGCTCTATATGGATATGAGCCTCCGAAGTGGAAAGATTTTGCTTCAATTCAAACTAATTTGCCAGCAGTAAAAAATCAACTAGAAGAACACCAAAAGGTCGTTCAAATTCTAAAAGATAATTTGAGTGTTGCACAGAATCGTATGAAGCAACAAGCTGACCGTAATCGCACTGAGAGGTCATTTGAAGTTGGAGACTGGGTGTTTGTCAAGCTTCAACCATACAAGCAGTTGTCCCTTAAACAAAAAGGAAAAAATAAATTAGCTCCAAAGTTTTATGGTCCGTATCAAATTATTAAAAAGATCAGTCAAGTCGCTTATGGGTTGAGCCTTCCCGATACCAATCGTGTTCACAATGTTTTCCATGTGTCCTGCTTAAAAAAGGCATTGGGTAACCATCAGTTGCCCCAAACAACACTTCCCATTTTGGATGATGAAGGCAAGCTCGTTCTAGAGCCCGAGGGGATCCTATCTACTCGTGATAAGAAGCTGCGCTCTCGTATTATTACCGAATATTTAATCAAGTGGAAGGACTTGCCCATTGAAGAAGCATCTTGGGAGTCTGAAGCGTTTCGCCAGCAACACCCGTCATTACGTATGCTTTGAGGACAAAGCATCTTAAGAAGGGGGCAATGTTATGTATATTTTATTATTTATTAATTAGATTTAGTTATCTTAGGTTATTAACTGAAAGGGCATGATCAAAGATCATGCCTCTTCACCAAGGGACACCTTGAGGCTGTATTTAAGCCAAGGCGATCCCTCATTGTTATCATCTCTTATCTTTTCATCATTAATAATATATATTTTATCGGTTTACCAGTAGTTTTTATACTCCAATTTTCTAGATCTTCCAAACAAATTTCGGACCCTCGGGGTGACCTCCTTCACCCTCTGCGTCATCTTGCGTGAGAGCTCTGCGCAGCCCCTCTCTAGATTGCGTGATTTTGTGTGAAGGGGTTCTTGCTGCTGATCAGCTCACCCTTCCCTTCACCCTCTTGAATTCTGCTTCCCGATAACTGACTCCTCCCTCCTCCTTCTGCTTCTGCAACCTAGCCTCTACAAACTCACCAACTGAAATCAAATTCTCTTGCTTCAGAATTGATTTCCTTCGAGTACTGAGCGTGTCCCCGACTTGCTTTCCAAATGGCCCTCAAGTCTCTTCTTATAGTCTTCCTGCTGACGAATCAACGGCCAAGATTATATCGTTAATCAATGGCTCAGATTTAAAAGATGACTTAATCTTCGTTTTCTAGAAGATTCACACTTTGCTCTATTAATACCCTTTAATTATTTAATTTCCCTAAGTTTAAACTTAGGGTCTGCATTAAAATAATTAATTATTTTAATAAAGTCATAATCGAGTGGAATTTCCACAAACGATTTCTGGGTTCTTTGGATAACTGATGTCCAAGCCTCTTTACCAAAAATGAGACTTAGAACACCTTCCGATGATATAGAAATCAACATCCTCCTTTTGACTTCGCTTGACCTTGATTCCTTCTCTCGACAAGTCAGCTTGCTAAGTAGAATTTCTTTGGCCCAAACTTCTGCTCCTTAGAGTGATTGCACTTTTCGGCTTCTATTGCAGCAAAATGATGCCCTAACCTTTGCACGTGTGGAGTAATTTTAGCCCAAAACAAATCCAAAAAATGATTCCTCTTCTTACTGCTTCCTTCGCTGGATTTAGGCTTCTTAGTCTAAGGTCGAACTTCCTTGATGCTTCTTAGATGCTTTTCTAGTGCTTCGACCCTTGAGTGTCCTTCTTCAAGCTGCCTTTCCTTGTCTTGTCACCTTAGCTCTGATACCATGTTGAGAAATCAAGGGGCAACAAATGAAGGTGATTTCTTTTACTTTGATAACTGCTTGTGATGTATTTTTACTTAATTAGCTTTCTTCTTTTACTTGATTATATTTAGTGTTCTTTTCATCAAATAGCTACCAAACCATAAAGAACAAAAAAACAAGAGGACACAAGATATAGGCAATCATCCGGGGCCAAAACCTCTCCAACTGAGAGGAAAACCCGCAAAATTTTTTCTTCTTATAGAATCATCAATTGACGAATTCCAAGACCTAGACCCTTGACCAAAGACTCCTCCAAGACCAAGTGTGGAAACCCTAACAAGAGAGAGAGAGATAGAGGCCCAAAAAATTCGATCTTGCTCTTCTTCTTCTTTTTCGTCTCTT
The DNA here is from genome assembly GCA_034641835.2 of Pinus albicaulis. Lineage (NCBI taxonomy): Eukaryota > Viridiplantae > Streptophyta > Pinopsida > Pinales > Pinaceae > Pinus > Pinus albicaulis. The sequence goes on from CM076579.1 coordinate 745,311,682, forward strand.
TCCATCTTTTGTCTTGAGGAGATCGAGCTTTCTTGAGAGTGTGTACAAATGAGGTCGAGTTCCTTCTTACTTATGGGCTTGTGAGGGGTACGAATTGCTATCTTTAGGCCGACTTGATCTTTGCACCATGACGAGGTCTTGGAGGGTCTTTTGACTCAACATTGACTCAAATAAATTCTTTTTACAATATGTAACATGCCCAAATGGGTCTTTCATACATGACAATGACTCTTTTGACTTTGTAGACTCAATGACAAATCCTAGAAGCTCTCAATGGAAGATTGAACTAAAAATAAATTTCTATTGATCATGAAACCCGTGGCTCAAGAACAATAATAATAGGTTTATTTTTCTCTTTTCATTGAATACATAAAATCAACATTACATATGTCATTATGAAGACTGAAACTAGTTACATATGTCAACACATCCAATGAACATACTGTGAAAATTTCTGAATATTACTTTATGGAGAAACCCTACTGTTAAATCTGGTTATACTTCTCCTACTTGATCAAGTTATTAATGCTGAAATCAGATTAATATCGAAGTAAACACATAACAGACTTTCACCGATTCAGATCTAAGCAAAGATACATGCACATAGACAGAGGACACATAAGATTTTCTAGACAACTGTCCCCGGAAAAATCCAATGTGGGAAAACTGGTCTTTTGGCTGCTGGAGGGTTTATATTATTAAGTAGTTTCTGAATACAACAAATCTGGGCACCTTACTCGTTAACTCGATAGAGAAAAAATAGATCTGCAACTAACCTGCTGTTCTGGAGACTAAAACTTTGACTAATCCACACCCTCAAACGGGATTTACAAGACTCAGCCAAATTCTGCCTCTAGAAACCCCAGCGTTGCCCCCGAAGCCCCCCCGTCAACCCTGATAGCTTCTGCGCTGGCCTAGAGAGGGCTGCGTAACCCCAGACTGGGTGACACACTCCCTACGCTGCCCTGGATGGCCTTTGCGTAACCTTGGAGGGTTTCCTGCTGCTCAGTGCTGCCCTTTCTGGACCTGTGTAGCACCTGCGTAGCGACTGAAGCTCTCTACGCTGCGCAGTTGCTGCTGCTGCCCCTGCTCCTATGCGTTGCCCTCGGTTGCTGCCTCTCTGCCTCTTGTTGATTCTTGGTACTGGGATCAGATCATCTCCTTAGCCAATACTACCCTTCTCCGTAGCTGAAACACTTCTGAAAATTCTTAGCAAACTCGCCCTAGAATTTCAGCTTAGTCTCAGTGCTCTGCCCCTGTGTGTGTGTTCTCCAACTGACCCAAGCCTTTCCTTTATACTTTTTTCATTGGGAAACCAACACCCATGATCTAATCTTGAATCGATGGCTAAGATTAAAAGAACGCTTGATCTGTGTGACTTGAGTCATTTCCATCACATGTTTTAATTAATTACCTTTAATATTTTAATTTTTCTAAGTTTGACTTAGGGTCCTTAATTAAAAATATTAATCAATTAATTATCTCCCAAACTAGATGGAATTTCCCAAATCCCTTTCTGGGTCTTGGAGATCTCATGTACTCTAGTCCCTCCACAAATTTTGGGAGCTAGAGCACATCTGATGCTACCCCAACATTCAAGAAAACTCAACACATATATGACACTTATTCATCACAATATTTGACTTATCCATATGGAGTTCCTATACTGTAACTAGGCAGTATAATATGGGGTACCTACCCAAGGGGATAATGAATGTAATGTGGCCATAATAATGGAATAGGCTCACTATGTAATTAAAATAAAATAATATAATAATAAGGGGTATTTGGCATAGAACCGTAAGGATACTCATGAGAAAGTATAAATACACTAGTATCTTTGTATTAGAGATGTGTTGGATTGTATTATCTTGTCGCAAGCTTGGCTTGTGTGGTGATTCATTCCATGAATATTTAATGATGTAACCCTACCTCAATGGTGCTTTTCTCTATATTTTTGTGTTATTTGTGGTGAATGATTTGGATATCATTGGTGTTTAAGTATCTATTTCTAAAGTTTAACTGTTTATTCTCTCTTATATCTATCAAGTTACACTACAGTTCCTAAGTTTTATATGGTTGAAATTTGGGAATGTTTTAGCTACTTGATTGGAGAACAATCACTTGCCAAGGAAAAAACTATCTCAAGCAATTGACGTGTGCTTTCATCTTTGGTAATCTACAATACTATATAGTCTGCTGGAGTATTACTCGATTTTACTCCGTTTTCCAACTATTGTTAAAGCCTTACTTTGTGCTCGCTTGGTCATTCTGTTCTTTCTAGATCTAATGTGATGTTTTCTTTGTCCTGCTGCAGATTTGCAAATTATTAGGAACTATAATAGGCGAAGCAAGATCTCAGGCAAATATTTCACAAGGTTTTGTCAAACAAATATGAGGAAATTGCTTCTTTGAGAAAACAAAATCAAACCTTATTTGTTGAAGTCAAATGATTAAAGGAAGAGAACTATTGTAAATATCAGCATGGAGACATCTGCCAACATTGAATCAAGTATGTGTTTAGTGTTGAGATTTTGGGATGTTGGGGTAGCGTCGGATGTGCTCTAGCTCCCAAACTTTGTGGAGGGACTAGAGTACATAAGATTTCTAAGACCTAGAAAGCGTTTTGGGAAATTCCATCTGGTTTAAGAGATATTTAATTAATTATTCTTTCTAATTAAGGACCCTAAGTCTAACTTAAGAAAATTAAAAGATTAAAGTTAATTAAATTAAACATGTGATGAGAATGACTTAAGTGATGTGGATCAAGCATCTTCTAATGTTAGCCGTCGATTCAAGATTAGATCACGATTGTTGAAGTTTCAACGAAAAAAGTATAAGAAGAGGGCTTGGGGTCAGTTGGAGAACACACACACTCTGGCAGAGCACTGAAGCTAAGCTGAGATTCTAGGGCGTGGTTTATTAAGAATTTCAGAAGTGTTTTAGCTGCAACGAGGGGCAGTATTGGTGAGGGGGATGGTGTAGTCCTAGGCCAAGAGTACAACGAGGGAAAAGAAGCAGCAGACCAGAGTAGCGTAGAGGAAGCATCAACTACGCAGCAGCTACGCAGAGCAATCGAGGGTCCAGTAGGGGCAGCGCAGAGGCAACAGGGGGCCAAGAGGGTTGACGCAGGCCCAGCCAGGGTAGCACAGGGGCAACATAATGTTAAAATTTGGGTACCAGAGGACAAGAGGTTCCCTAAGGCTTTGATCTTTGGCCTAGGGAATAGTGTCCAAATTTATCTGTACTTTTCTCCTAAAGTGACTTTATAAGTGGTAAAGTCAATCTAATTTTAAAGTGACTTTATAAGTGGTAAAGTCTATCTAATTTTAAATTGACTTTATAAGTGATAAAGTTACATTCTAATTTTAAAGTGACTTTATTAAAGTCAATGAAAAATTAGAAAGCGAAAAAGTGACTATGGAAATAAAAGGCTAAGTTGGTGTTTATTTAAGTGGGTGAGTTAAAAAATAGAAAGTGAGAATTAAATGCACATTTATTCTCATCCCTAGATCTAAATGAATCTCAACCATTAGATCTTAGGGTTACCCAAAAGGTCACTTAGGGTAAAAGGAGAGGAGAAGAGGAAAAGATCAATTCAGTCTTTCATGAGCTATTGAAAGAAAGAGAAGGAGAGTAAGGAGAAAATTTCTGAGCAGTGAGAAGTTGAAGGAGAGCAACATCTTTGGCACGCATCCCAAGGAGATATTTCAGCAGTCTGTACAACAACATTTATTGGGCACATTTACCAAGGCATATTCTGTATAGTAGCAATGGGCACAAATTTCGAGGTCCGTACAGTGTAGATTTCGAGGGGAAAGAACAATAGCAAGCAACACACTTTTCGAGGTTGAGTTGGGTACGAATTTTGAGGCTGAAGTGACTACTGTAAATTCCGTACAAAACTTCTGGGCACGAATTTCGAGGAGACCGTACAATATTTAATGCTTGTATATCTTGCTGTAAATTTTATGTTTTGATTTTTTTCTGATTGGCACATTTTCCAAGGCAAAGTTCAAGGACGGAAGTCGAGATAACTCTATATTTGTGGTTGCTGGAATTTTGACTATGTTTTTCAATCTCTGTAGCAACATTTTCAGAAATAGAGAAGAGCTCTCAAACTGGTTTTCCCCAAGAGTTGTAGGGGGTTTTTCCTAGGTCAAATTGACCAAAAATCATTGTGTTATTTTCTGTGTGTGACTGTCATATTTTACGGTGTTTTATTATGCATTTTCCAGCAGTTGTGAAATCTCTAAATTTGTGTTTTCAGAAATTTTTGTCATTTCCAGATTTTAGTATTTATGTCATGTTTAGATTTAAAACGATATGCATGGAGTGATAAGGAAAACTGATAACCGGAGTGGGGTTGAAATTTCTACATGGTATCAGAGCTTGGTTGGCTGAAAAGTGCAGTTTGGGACAACAAAGTGAAAATCATAGCACGCTGATTTTACACAGAAAACTGAACCTTTACCACAGATTTGAAAATTTCAGTTTGTTAGGACAACAAGCATGTCTTTGGGTTTGAGGGTTGAAGATAGCTTGGATGGGTAGAGCAACTACAATGCATGGAGGGAGAGAATCCCGAGTATCTTTGAGGAAGCAGAAGTCTGGGGCATTATGGTGCATACCACACAACACCTAGTAGCAGTACCTACTAACCCTGTACAGTTGGCAGAGTTTAACAAAAAGAATGCTAAGGCAAAAAGACTGATTCTGGATGGAGTTAAAGATCACGTCATTCCTCATGTGAGAGGAAAGACTTGTGCACATCAGATGTGGACAACCTTGACCAGTCTTTACCAGAGCTCAAATGAAAACAGAAAAATGGTCCTAAGGGAGAAACTGAAGGCCATTAAAATGGATAAGTCTGATAGTGCTACATCATACCTCACAAAGATCACTTCTGTGAGAGATGAGTTGGCAGCCGTAGGAGAGACCATAACACCCATTGAGTTGGTGAGGATTGCCTTGAATGGTCTTCCCAAGACTTGGGAGAGTTTTGTGGATGGCATTGTTGCATAGGAGAACCTTCCCGAACGGGAGAGGTTGTGGGATGATTGCATTCAGAATGAGATCAGGATGAATCATCTTGGGGTAGCCAAACAGGTGGAGGAGGATGACAATGTGACATTGTTAGCAAGAGGCAAGAAGGGCAAAGGAAAGAAGCAAGCTTCCACAAGTGGAGGTGGAGGCAAAGGCAAAGTTAAAGGTAAGCAACAGAACAAGGAGAAGGACTATTCCAAAGTCAAATGTTGGAATTGTCAAAAGTTGGGACACTATGCTATTGTGTGTTCGGAGGAAGAACAAGAAGGGAAAGGAGAAAACCATGGCAACTTCTGCAGAGATAGAGGGCTTCTTAGAGAGCTTTGATCGGGAGTTTGGGTTCATAGCTTGTGAGGCCACTAGTGCAAGATCACTTGCCATACAGGTTCAGAGGGAGTGTGCACTTCCCTCCACTAGCAGAGCATCTTTTGGTATTTGGTATGTTGACAGTGGGGCTTCTCGTCATATGACAGGAGTTCGGGAGTACTTCTCAGAGCTTTCAGAGAGTGACACTGATTTTGAAGTAGTACTCGGTGATGACAACATTGTTAGAGCAGTTGGTGTGGGGACATTGACATTTGATAGGGAACCCAAACCTCCCTTGAAAGTGTCAGATGTTCTATATGTGCCTGGAATGAAGAAGAACCTGATATCCGTCTCAGCACTTGAGGACAGAGGGCATGTGCTTATATATCCTAGGGGAACTCTAGCTAATTCAACTAGAGTGATTGGTGTGCGCCATGCTAAGGTGTACAAGTTCTCATTCCAGCCCCTGATGGCATTGAGTAGCAATACCGATAGCAGATCTAGCAGTTCAGAGTTGTGTGAGATTTGACACCGCAGGATGGGGCACATGCATCATGGGGCCTTGAGGACATTGGGGGAGATCACCACTGGTGTGCCAGATTTCAGTTCTGATCACCTTGATGTGTGTAGAGGATGTGCTATGGGGAAGTTTGCCAAATCCCCTTTTCCTAGCAGTGACAACAGAGCGACAGGAATCCTTGACTTAATTCATACCGATGTAAGTGGTCGGATGTCTCATGTATCCTTAGGTGGCTATGAGTATTATGTGTTATTCATTGAAGATCACTCCAGGAAGACCAGGATTTATTTCTTGAAGACCAAGAGTGATGTCTTCAAGTGGTTTCAAGAGTTCAAAGCTCTTGTGGAGACCCAAACAAGTCGGAAGATCAAGGTCCTCAGGTCGGATAATGGAGGGGAGTATACCCTTGGCGAGTTTGTTGATTTTTGTGCTGAGGCAGACATCAGGAGGGAGTTCACAGTTCCTTACAACCCCCAACAGAACGAGGTTGTAGAGAGGAAGAATAGATGCATTGTAGGGGCTGCCAAAGCCATGCTTCATGATCAGGGGTTGCCTTTGTTTTTGTGGGCAGAGGCCTGCAACATTGCTGTGTATTTGGCGAACAGGAGTCCACATCATGCTTTGGGCAATGTGACTCTGGAGGAGGCTTTTTCTGGGAAGAAGCTTGATGTTGGGCACTTTTGTATCTTTGGGTGCATTACATACTCCTATGTTCCCAAGGAGAAGAAGAAGCCTGATGTTGGGCACTTTCGTATCTTTGGGTGCATTACATACTCCTATGTTCCCAAGGAGAAGAGGACCAAGCTAGAGCCCACTGCAGACAAGGGCATCTTTGTGGGTTATAGTGAGACCTTGAAAGCTTATCGGATTTATGTTCCTGCAAAGAGGAAAGTTGTTGTCACGCGAGATGTGAAGTTCAAGGAGGAGAGAGCTTTCAGGAGGTCACGGGAGTTAGAGTATCTGGATTCACCAGACCCTTAATAGCAGCTGAGTCAGTCACAGGGATCCAGAGGATAGGGATCAGGAGGTACATCGATTACATTGTCAGGTCCTTCAGTGAGTAGTGGCTCTCAGAGTTAGGTGGGTGGTGCTTCGGGCAACATGCAGAGCAGTCCGCAGAGCAGTTCACAGGGTAGTCCACTAATGGACAGTTCACATGGTACTTCAGTTTCTACAGGCACACGTTCAGGCATGAGGTCAGTTGGCAGGCCTTCAGGAGTTCAGGCTTCTGATGATGATGAGGATTCTTTCACTTCGGTAGGAGAAGCATCCTCAGTGAAGAGGAAGCCCAAGTGGCTTCAGGACACCTTGCGTGAGGCTGCATCTGTTGCTGGGCCAAAGAGACAAGTTAGAGAGAGTAAACCACCTGAGCGGTTCTGTAGTTATATGGCATTGGTCACTAGCATCGTTGATACTGAGCCTTCTAGTTATGAGGAGGTAGCTAGCCAACAGGTCTGGAGAGAGGCCATGCAGGAGGAGTATTCTTATATTATAAAGAATGATGTTGGGGAGGGAGTGCCGAGGCTTGAAGGTAAATCAATGGTTACTTATAGATGGCTTTACAAGGTAAAGCATGCTGCAGATGACAGCATTGAGAAGTTCAAGGCTCTTATTGTGGCGAGAGGGTTCTCACAGGTAGAGGGAGTTGACTATGAGGAGACCTTCGCTCCCGTGGCTCGATATACTTCTATTCGCTCGATTATATCAATAGCAACAGAGATGGGTTGGAAGATCCACCAGATGGATGTGAAGACTGCATTTCTCAATGGCTCCATAGAGGAGGAGGTTTATATTGAGCAGCCGCATGTCTTTGAGGTGCGTGGGAAGGAGTCCCATGTATGTAGATTGAAAAAGGCACTCTATGGCCTGAAGCAAGCTCCTAGAGGTTGGTACTCGAGGATTGATACATACTTGCAGCAGTTGGGATTCACAATGAGTGAGGCTGATCCGAACCTATACTTCATTGTGGTGGGTGAGGAGCCTCTCATTCTGGTGTTGTATGTGGATGACTTGGTCATTACAGGTGTAGAGAGACTCACTGAGGGCTGCAAGAGAGATCTTGCTTCAGAGTTTGAGATGAAGGATGTCAGCTTGATGCATTATTTTCTGGGATTGGAGGTGTGGCAGGAGGAGGGGCATTTCTTCCTGGGATAGGGGAAGTACATTGTGGACATTCTTAGCAGATTTCGCATGGAGGATTGCAAACCCATGTCTTCACCTATGATCACTAACTGGAAGAAGCTTCATGCTTTTGATTCCGAGTTGGTGGATCCTACTCTATACTCGAGTGTATTTGGTCAACACTCGACCAAATATATGTTTTGCAGTTAATACAATGAGTTAGTTCATGTGTGAGCCCAAGAGAGTGCACTGGGTGGCTGCAAAACACATTCTTCGTTACTTGCAGGGTATAATGGATTTTGGTTTGGATTATAGACAGGGAGATGGAGTGAGACTGGTAGGGTATTCAGATTGGGCAGGTTGTGCTTCTGATAGGAAGAGTATTTCAGGGTGTTGCTTTGGGTTGGGTTCGGCAGTTGTCTTGTGGTTCAGCTGGAAACAATAGTCAGTTGCATTGAGCTCAATGGAAGCAGAGTATATGGCTGCTAGTTTCGCTAGTTGTGAGGCTATATGGCTTCGCAAGATGTTGTTTGGTCTATTTGGTCAAGCATTGAGACCTTCAATGATCTACTAGGATAGTCAGAGTTGCATTAAACTCACGGAGTATCCAGTTTTCCATGACAGGTGAAAGCATATCGGGGTCAAGTATCACTTCATTTGAGATTATGCCCAAAAGGAAGCTGTCAAGTTTGAGTACATTTCCACAGATGAGTAGGTATGGACATTTTCACCAAAGCCTTACCACGTGGCAAACATGTCTACTTCAGAGACAAGATGGGAGTGGTGAGGAACACTTTCCTCGATAAGAGAGAGTGTTAAAATTTGGGCACCAGAGGACAAGTAATTCCTTAAGCCTTTGATCTTTGGCCTAGGGAAAAGTGTCCAAATTTATTTGTACTTTTCTCCTAAAGTGACTTTATAAGTGGTAAAGTCAATCTAATTTTGAAGTGACTTTATAAGTGATAAAGTTACATTCTAATTTTAAAGTGACTTTATTAAAGTCAATGAAAAATTAGAAAAAAAAGTGACTACGGAAATAAAAGGCTAAGTGGGTGAGTTAAAAAATAGAAAGTGAGAATTAAATGCACATTTATTCTCATCCCTAGATTTAAATGAATCTCAACCATTAGATCTTAGGGTAACCCAAAAGGTCCCTTAGGGTAAAAGGAGAGGAGAAGTGGAAAAGATCAATTCAGTCTTTAATGAGCTATTGAGAGAAAAAGGAGAGCAAGAAGAAAATTTCTGAGTAGTGAGAAATTGAAGGAGAGTAGCATCTTTGGCACACATCCCAAGGAGATATTCCAACAGTTCGTACAACATTTATTGGGCACATTTACCAAGGCAGATTCCATACAACAGTGGTGGGCACGAATTTCAGGGCTGCAGTGACTGCTGTAAATTCTGTATAGTCTGTGCAATAGTACGAAATTTTTGGGCACAAATTTCAAGGAGACCGTACAACATTTAATGCTAGTATCTCTTGCTGTAAATTTTTTGTTTTGACTGTTTGCTGATTGGCACATTTTCCGAGGCGGAGTACAAGCATGGAAATCGAGATAAGTCTGTATTTGTGGTTACTGGAATTTTTATTGTGTTTTTTAGTTTCTCTGTAATAACATTTTCAGAAATAAAGAAGAGCTCTCAAACTGGTTTTCCCCAAGAGTTGTAGGGGGTTTTTCCAGGGTCACATTGACCAAAAATCACTGTGTTATTTTCTGTGTGTGGCTGTCATATTTTACTGTGTTTTATTTCTGCATTTTCCAGCAGTTGTGAAATCTCCAAATTTGTATTTTTAGAAATTTCTGTCATTTCCAGATTTTAGTATTTATGTCATGTTCAGATTTAAAACTATATGCATGGAGTGATAAGGAAAACCGATTATCGGAGTGGGGGTTGAAATTTCTACACGTAACCTAGTCTGGGGTGATGCAGGCCCTTCCTAAGCAACACAGATGTTGACGCAGGCCAGTAGGGCTGACGCAAAGGGCTTCGAAGCAGCGTTGGGGTTTCTAGAGGCTGAAAAAGGCCGAGTTCTGTAAATCCTGTTTGAGGGTGTGAATCAATCAGTTTTCTGTCTTTGGAATAGTGGTATTGCTGCAAATTTATTTCTCTGTCGGGTTAACCAGTTTGGTGCCCAAATTTGTTGTACTCAGATTCTGCTTAATAATAAAAACCCTCTAGAAGCTAACATCATCGGTTTTCCCGCATTGGGTTTTTCCGGGGATAGTTGTCTAGAAAATCCTTTTGTCACTTTATCATTGAGCATGTTATTCACTTTAGATCTTCATGTGTTGGCTGTTAATGTATTTACTTCGATGTTAATGCTGAAGATTTCAGATTAATAACTTATGTAAGTAGGAGAAGTAAATCAAGAATTTAACAGTAGGGTCTCTGTTTAAGTATATTCAAAATTTTTCACATGGTATCAGAGCGATTACAGATCTAACTGAATCTCCAGCAAGAAGGCTGAAGAATCTGTGCTGTAGAAAGCAGCAGAGAAAGCAACAGAGAAAGCAGCAACAGATAATTCAGAGAGGGCATCGCAGCAGCAAATAGACGCATAGGCAACAAAGCCATGCAGAGGCTGGCGTAGTCCTAGCTGGGTGATGCAGAGACAACACAGAGTCTTCCAGAGGGATGCAGGAGCAGACTGCGCTGCGCAGAGCCAGTCTGCTCATGCAGAGGCCAGCTAGGGTGACGCAGTCCAGAATCTGATTAATGTGCAGAGTGTCGTGAACCAGACACTGAGATGCAGACCTTCAGTAGTTGCTGGTGGGGTGAAGATTTTGCTGGTGCAGAATTTAGCCTAAGCTAAGTTGACAAAGAGTGGGAGGAGAACAACTTCTCAGTAGATTTCCTGCCAAAGAAATTTGAAGATCAATCAGAGGATCGAAGAGAGCTGATTCGTTGTGTTTGGCAGACTTCCAAGGGAGGGAGTCAGTTGTCAGAGGGAGCAGAGGGTGCCTTTCTCGCCAAGGACCCTAGATCTAAGTATCTAAAATAGAGAGGAGGATCCGTTTCGACAAATATCTGAGTAGATGGCGCCACACAAAGTGTGTGATGTCCAACTTAGCAATTTGGAAGGCCAGAATCCTGGTAGTCCTGGAGGCATACGGTATACGGGAGCATGCAGAGAAAGTCTTGGCTACATCGACCGATGTGAAGCTCCTGGAGAAGCACAATGAAGCAACGACACATGCCAAGCGCTTCATTATGGACGGGGTCAAAGATCATGTGGTACCACACATAGCCGAGAAGGCAACGACTCATGAGATGTGGGAAGCCCTAACCACATTGTATCAAGGGAGGTTCGTCCAGAGAAAGATGCTTCTGGAGAACCAGCTGAGGTTATTCATGATGTCCAAGGTGTTAGGATATTCCGACACATAAGAAATAGTTAAGTATAACTTGGTCTAGCGTAGAGTTAGGTAAAGTGTGTTTCTTTACTATGTACATTTGTAACTTATAATCCAACAGTCACGATATAATCCAACAGTCACGATATGTAGTGATCATACGGTTTACTCTCTCTTCGGTATTACCGACACTTGATCCGTGGCCTAACACTCGATTGGTCCATGATCTCTATTTAAAGAGCATGGAGGGTCATTTGTCCTGTAACCATTTATGAGAGAAGCTTATGTAAATTTTCTTTCTTTATATTAATAAATTACCTGAAGTGGCCATGTTGGCTCATGCCATGCACTGTTTCCCTCTTCGAGGGTTTTAACTATGTCAAATACTGGTGTACTGATTTGTGATCTGTTTGTGAGTGGTGACCTTTGGTGTTTGATTTAAGGAACTTACCTTGTAAATTCCTACATGGTATCAGAGCCATTTTGAGGGCCGCATCCGTTGTTGATCCAAATCCGAAGCCGGTTTGACTGAATGCGACTGCTGTTTTCCAAATCTACTATTTCTGACCACTTTCGGGCCAGGAGAACTGCTCTGTTGTGTCTGGAGTGTCTGTTACAGTGAGGAACCCCTTTCGTTTAATGCAAAAGGGTTTCCGGTTGCCCAAGTTATGTCATTTTAGATTTGTAGATATAAAGTATCTTTTTTGCAGTTATATTTATTAATCCTTTTGTTTATTTCAGTTTATTGTTTTTCTTATTGCCAGATGTATACTCTTTTCTCTGTGTATGCTCTTTGCTCTGCGCTGTGTGTGATCTCAGCAAATAAAAAACAAGAAGATGTGATTTTTCTGCTACGTATACTCTTTCCCCTCGTCTTTGTTCGATCTCGGTAAATTAGAAATCGCGGAAAAAAAGATAGTTGCCTGTAAGACTAACCAAAAATCTAACGTTCTGCCGTAAGGCTTGTATTTTGTTTTTTTTTGGCACAGATTTTGTGTTTTTTTTGCCGAAAAAACACACACATCGAAGAGCAAAAAAAAAAAACCCTTCCTCCTTTCAAACAGTTACAGAATCCTTTTACTAGCTCACTTGGTGTAAAGTTACTTTATGAGAATAGAGGCCTTAGGTTCAAGTCTCTTGTCAAGCTTCTTTTTATAAAAAGTTTTTTGTTAAGTAACTTTTTCTTAAAAAGCCTTTTGGCAAGTTGCCGGTTTTAAAAAGAGGATTTTATTTAAAAAGCACATGTAAAAGTGACTCTCACTTATTTATAAAAGTGGGTCACAAAAATTAGTTTTTTTTTTAAAGTGAGCTTATTGTATTAAGTTTGGAAAATGGGGGGATTTTTTTTTTTAAATACATCTTCATCACCATCTTTTAACCTCTCACGTAACTATTCGTCATCTACTACAACTTTTTTTCAAACAGGCATAACTTCTTCATCCGGAAGCCGTTTTCGGAGCCGTTTTTTTTGATCCGGCCTAATTTTTCGAGATCTTTCCATTGGAGCAGTTGGTTTCGGCCCTTTCACCTTCAGTTTAAAAAAATGGAAAGTGCATGCTCGATTATTCTTAACAGCACCAATTATTTCCGATGGTTATCCTACATGGTAGACTCACTTAGAAGTAAAGGGCTTTATAGAATAGCCACAGGACAAGAAACTAAGCCTATTGATGGAGATAAAGCCGCTAAATGGGAAAATAAACAAGATCAAGCACGAGGGTTGATAGGAATGTCCATTGCTCAAGATATTAGATTTCATATCCAAGACATTGACTCCCCTGATGAAGCTGTGAAAAAACTAAATACTGTCTTTGACATTAAAAATGAAATCAGATCCCATCAGCTTGAAAATGAGTTGCTTACTTTGGACCCCAATAATGTGTTCTCTATTGAAGATTTTTTGTCCAAATTCAAGATCCTTATACTTCTTTTAGAAGGTTGTAAGGTCAAAAAGGAAGATGCTAGCCTTATTTATTCCATTCTTGCTAAGCTTGGCCCTGCATACTCTGTATTTGTTTCCACCTTCCATTCCACTAGAGAAGCCCTCATTTCTCAAGGAACAGCCTACAAGCCCCCCTCCTTTGATGCCTTTTGCGATTCTTTGATAAGAGAACAAGAAAAACTCTTATACCTTGGTCTTATTAATACCGGAAACTCTTCCAAGAAAGCCTTAGTAGCCTAGCAACAACCATACCAAAAGAATCCTAAGAAGCAACATCCTAAAAAGAATAGTCCTAAACCAAACAAGGGTCTTAAGCAATTTCAACCGCAAACGGAAAAAGCAACTCAACAAGATGATAAGGAAAATAAAAACAAAGGGAAGAAAACAGATAGACATTGCAACTTTTGTAATCGTGATGGCCACGTAGAGTCCAAATGTTTTAAGAAGATGGAAGCCTTGGAAGCAGCGATGAAGAAGCACACCATCAATTTGGAGCACTCTTCAACTTCATTTTCGGGAATGGCATTTTCTGCTTATGGTTGTCAAGCATCAAGATTTGGTTATGCTTTGAATGTATCTTCTTCTTCTCATTCTCATGAGTGGCTCATTGATTCTGGAGCCTCTTACCACATGGCAAAAAATAACGCCATGTTTTCTTCTTTAAATGATTGTAACACCAAAAATATTTATGTTGGTGATAATAGATCTCTTAGTGTTGAAGGGTCTGGAACCATTCATCTAGATAATGGTCAGTTTAATGATATATTATGTGTTCCTACCTTGTCCTGCAACCTTCTATCTGTTTATCAGATAACTCATTCAGGTGAAGGGAAAACAGTAGAATTCTCACCTCATGATGTTGTAATTAAGGGCCTCCAAGATCCTAGACATATTTTAGCTACTGGCATTGTTGATGATTCCACAAGGTTGTATAAGTTTGACAACTTTGGATCATCATGTCTTCCCTCCATTTTTGTTGCTCATAATGATGAAGTGAGCAAACTTTGGCATGAGCGATTTGCTCACTTAAACTATCACTCTCTTCAAACTCTATGTAAAGAAAATATGGTGACAGGTCTTCCTATGGTATCTTGCCGAGATGGTGTTTGTTCCAGATGTGTACTTGGAAAACATCATCGGGATAGTTTTGACTAACGTGCCTCTTGGCCCGCTTCAGCCCCTTTGCAACTTGTGCACAGTGATTTATGTGGTCCAGTTCTTATTGTTTCTTTCTTTGGCTGCAAGTACTTCTTAACTTTCATTGATGATTTTTCTAGATGCACTTGCGTATAATTCTTAAAACTCTAGAGTGAAGTTTTTAACATGTTCTTGGCCTTTAATGCCTTTGTTGAGAAACAATCTGGACATCAAATTGTTAAGTTAAGAATTGCTAATGGAGGAGAATATGTTAACAACAAATTTGTCCACTTTTGCACCGAGCATGGCATTCAATTGCAACATACTGTTCCATGTAAGTTGTAGGAAATGTGGGTCTAGGGCTCGTTTCTACAAAAAAAAGAAATGGAAATGTTGGAACGCGTACCGTACGATCGAGAAACGCTTTTTTGGCCGTACTAGTACGTTTCCTATATGGGAAACGTTGCCAATATGGCCGGAATCGCGTTTCCCGTCCATATGGCCGCATTTCCTTCCCAAACTGCGAATTAACTTGATTTTTTTTAATTTTTCTCGGTTTTCGTGCCATGTAATATTATTTTAATTATTCTATTTTTCTCTTGGATGCTTCCAGATGGCTTTCTAAACTTATAAAAAGGTGATTTGCCTCATTCTCTCATCACACGAATTGAGGAAGTCGTTTCACTTGGAGAAGAGCGATTTTGGCGAGGAGAAAGGAGGAAGAGAGTAGTGCTTCAACTTGGGTGCTTTCACCATTGAGCAAAGGATATTTCAACAACAAGAGAAAGAGATTTGAAAAGCAGATTTGGAGTGCGAAGTTTCCGGCTACGACATTCTTGGTTTTTGGCTTAGCTACAACCATATTTCTCCGTTTTTTTTCCGGCATTTTGGGGTAGCTTCATTTACAGAAAATTAATTTGGGTAAGAAGCATTCAATTTCTTGGGTTTTTCCCATTGTTTCATCTATTTTTCGAGGGTTTATGCTACCAAAATTATAAAAAACGTTTTTTTATTTATAGATTTGTTTTTTTTAATTTTTTGCAGCAATGGTTTCTTCCATCCAAGGTTCAAGTGCAAGCCCCAAGGCCAACCCAAGGGCTGAATATTATCCTCTTTGGAGGCATGTTGAGAAGCTGCAAAGATGTGAAGGTGGTGGCTCATGGGAATGGCGATGTACTCTTTGCAATAATTCTTACAAGGGCTCTTACCCAAGAGTGAAGAGACATCTTTTGCATGGAGGAGGACAGGGGATTGCAGGTTGCATGAAAACATCAGACCCTGTGGCAAGGAGGGAATATCAAAGAGAGCAAGATTAGGCTGGTGCAATTAAAAGAAAACATGATGATCTTAGTCAAGCTAAAAATCCAACAAACATTGAGCCAAGGATTGTAAGTGAAGCAAGGAAGAGGAGAGGCACTCAACAACTAGAACAACCACCATCCAGAGGGGCATCTGGTACAGTTCAAGATAGCAGAATTGCTAAACTAGTGAATGTACAAGGAAGAGAAGAAGCTGATTCCAGAGTGGCTCGGTGCATCTATGCATGTGGTCTCCCATTCAATGTTGTTCGTTCTCCTTACTGGCAAGATATGATAAGGGCAGTTAACAAAGCTCCTCAAGGGTACAAGGGGCCTAACTATGAGAAAGTTAGAACTCAACTTCTAAAAAATGAGAAGGATCTTGTGGAGGATGTGTTATCACCAATTCGTTCTTCTTGGAGTAGCTCTGGGGTTACCATAGTCTCAGATGGATGGACAGATACAAGGCGTAGACCATTGATAAATATCATTGCCACTTCACCAAAAGAAGCAATGTTTCTAAAGGCGGAAGACTGCTCGGGAGAGGTAAAAGATACATAATTCATTGCTGATGTTATTATCAAATCTATTGAACAAGTTGGTCCTAACAGGGTGATGCAAGTTATCACGGATAATGCACCAGTGTGCAAAGCTGCAGGTTTGATTATTGAGGGGAGGTATGACCACATCTTTTGGATACCCTGCATTGTCCACAATCTGAATCTAATCTTAGAGGAGATCGACAATAAAGTTCCATGGATAAAGGAACTCACAGGGGAAGCAAGGGAAATTGTTAAATTCATCACCAACCACCACCAGTCTCGAGCAATATTTCGAGAGTACTCAAAATCGGAGTTGTTAAAAGTTGTTGAGACAAGATATGCCTCAAACTTCATAATATTGCGCCGCCTTGTTGAGTTTAAGCAAGCATTAGTGTCTATGTAGGTGAGTCAGCTTTGGGCTGAGTGGAGACAGGCAGATTCAGAGCGGGGATCTACAGTACGTAGATTGTGCCTTGATGAGGATTGGTGGAGCAAGATAGATTTCTTGCTAATGTTCACAACCCCTGCATTTGAGCTTGTTCGGAATGCTGACACCGACCAATCTTTCTTAGGAGAGGTTTAATGATGGCATGGATTCCATGGTTGAGAAAACTATAAAAATCATTTCATAGGAGTCTCCACAACTTTTGTTTGTAGATGGTCGTTTTGCCGAATTAATCAAGAAAATCATTGTTGATAGGTGGAACAATTTCAACACTCCATTGCATACTTTAGCACATGCCTTGAACCCAAAATTTTATGATGAGGAACTTATTGCTCAAAGCAATGGGAATAGGAAGGCACCCCATAAGGATAGAGAGGTGGCTATTGGGGTGAAAAAAGCCCTTATGAGAATTTTTCCAGCTCATCTACACAAGCAGGTTAAGGAAGAATTTTCCAGTTTTGTTGCAGGAATAGATGATTATTCAAATATATCATCTTTGGAGGAGAGAAGCACCATGAATCCAGTTAGGTGGTGGATTTGTCATGGAGCAAATGGTGTACATTTGCAAAACCTTTCCATTCGCCTCCTTTCATAAGTGGCAAGCTCTTCATCAACAGAAAGGAATTGGAGCACCTATGGTTTTATTCATTCTGTGAAGCACAACAGGTTGGGCTCACGGAAGGCAGAGGATCTTGTTTATGTGCACTCTAACCTTCGCCTTGCATCTCGTAGGGGTCCAGAATATGGAAATGGTCCTTCTAAGGAGTGGGATGTGGATCTAGAAAATCCTGATTTGGATCTCTCTTGCTGCCTTGAATATTGAGGACCAAGATCATAGAAGTGGAATTGGCCAAACATCTGCTTCAGCTACACCATCCACTGCTGAGCATGCTTCTGCTGCTATATTTGATGAGGATTCTGATAATGAGTATTAGTCTTTTGACTTTATTGTACTTGCAACCTCATATATATAATAAATGCTGATTTTGAGATTTTGATATATAATAAAGGCTGGTTTTGGATATTCTGATATTGCTATTTTCATTATGTGTTTGTTATCAATGATCATTCATGAGTAAATGTGTTGTAACTTGTAAATTTGTAATAGTTTATGCTTTGAATTTATGATTTATCATGTATGTTTTAAACTTTTATGATTTCATGTAACATTTTTTAAATGTCCTAAATTCTAATATAAATTTAAATTATATATATATATATATACCGCGTTTCCCCGTTTCCAAAATTTGGGGAGGTCGCGTTTCGTATCGCTTCCCGTTTCGGAAATTCGTTTCTGTTTCCCCGTTTCGTGCAACTTAGTATTCCATATACTCCACAACAAAATGGTGTAGCTAAAAGGAAGAATCAAACTCTAAAAGAAATGGCTAATTGTATGCTTCAATCTAAAGGACTTAGTCTTAATTTTTGGGCAGAAGCAATTAATTGTGCAAATTACATAGTAAATCGGACTCCTACTAAGGTTTTATGGAATATAACTCCAGAAGAAGCCTGGAGCTTAATCAAACCAGATGTAAGTCACTTTCGTGTTTTTGGAAGTGAAGCTTGGGCCCATATTCCAGATGCGAAACATAAAGCCTTAGAACCTAAGAGTGAAAAATGCATTTTTGTTGAATATTCTGAAGATGTCAAAGGATATAGACTTCTTCAACCAAAATCCAAAAATGTAATCATTAGAAGAGATGTAAAATTTGATGAAAATATATCGGTCTGCGAGCCTAGTTCGTGGGGTGTGCCACCTTTGGCTTGCGAGCTTGATTCGACATATGTGCCACCTCTCTCTATCTCTTCTATTTTTGACAACATTCCTTCTAGTTCGGATGATGACAACGAGGATGACAATCCTCCTCCACCTCCTCAAGATATTCCTTCAGCCCCACAACTTCCAAGATGGGTCCGCTCTACTTGGGATGCAGCAGGTTCTCTTGCAGGTGACCCTGTAGATCAACGTCGTACACATTCTCAGTTCGAAAGAGCCTCTTCCTTATTGGCTCAAGTTCCAGAAAATCTTGATCCAGACATCTTTGAAGAAGCTTCCAGTCATCCAGATTAGGATGAAGCTATGAATGAAGAATATCGTTCCTTATTGGCAAACGATACTTGGGATCTTGTTCCTCTTCCAAAGGGAAGAAAACTTGTTAGATGTAAATGGGTTTACAAAACAAAGTTTGGACTAGATGGAAAAGTTTATAAACATAAGGCTCGTCTTGTTGCTAAAGGATTTTCACAAGTTGAAGGCATTGACTATACTGAAACCTTCTCCCTTGTTGCCAAAATGAATTCTATACGCCTTGTTCTTCCCCTTGCCGCCTCCTTTAAATGGGAAGTCCATTAGATGGATGTTAATTCCGCCTTCTTACATGGAGATTTGCATGAAGAAACCTACATGGAACATCCCCCTGGCTTGATCCAAAACAACTCTAGCCTTGTTTGTCACCTTAGGAAGTCTCTCTATGGTCTCAAACAAGCTCCTCGGGCTTGGTATGCCAAAATGGATAGCTTTCTCTTAGATAATGGCTTTTCTAGGTGTCATTTTGACAACACTGTCTATACCAAGAAAGTGGGTAAGTCCTTCATCATCCTCGTTCTTTATGTTGATGATCTTATCCTTACTGGTAGAGATCCCAACCATATAAACCATGTGAAGTCTAGCCTCAAAAAGAAGTTTGAAATGACAGACTTAGGACACTTGCATTATTTCCTTGGTCTTCAAGTCATGCAATCCAAAGAAGGTATTACCCTTTCTCAGTCCAAGTATGCCTTTGATCTTCTACGCCACTTTCGCATGGAAGACTGTAAGCCAGCCCTTTCTCCCTTTCAGCCTGGAGTCAAGCTTTCAGTCACTTGGACTACCCCTGAAGTTGATGCTACCTTATACCGTCAACTTGTTGGTAAACTTCTGTATTTAACCCATACCCATCCCGACCTTTCAATTGCCGTTGGTCTTGTTGCTTGGTTTATGCGCCAACCTCATGAAAGTCACTGGAAAGAAGCTAAAAGAATACTTCGATGTATTTGAGGTACAGTTCAACTTGGGATTCTTTACAGTGCAGGAGCATCTCCATTGGTTAGTGGTTTCACTAATTCTGATTGGGCTGGTGACCCTGATGATCGAAAGTTTTGCTGCAGGTTATGTATTCACTCTTGGTTCAGGACCTATTACTTGGTCTCGTAAGAAACAAAGTGCCATCTCTCTTTCTTCAGCAGAAGCAGAGTATTGTGGTGCAGTTGAAGCCAACAAGGAAGCCCTGTGGCTTCGTCGGATCCTGATTGAATTTGGTCTTCATCAGCAGCATCCAACTACTCTTTGGTGTGATAATCAGACTTCCATTCAGCTATGTAAAGTTCCAGTTCAGCATCAGCATATGAAACACATTGAGCTTCAAATACACTTTATCAGAAAGCTCATTCATGATTGTGTTCTTGAAGTGAAGTATTGTTCAACCAATGATCAAGTTGCCTATATCTTTACAAAGGCTCTCACAGAAGCGAAGTTTACCAAACTTCGATCTATGTTTGGAGTTCAGGAAAGTTATCATTAAGGGGGAATAGGCTCTAATGCCTCCTTCCTTCTCCTATTGTGTCACCTTTGTAAATCCTTCAATCCTATCCCAAATTGTTCTTAAGGGGGGATGTCAGGATATTTCGACACATGGGAAATAGTCTCCTTTTGTGTCACCTTTGTAAATCCCTCAATCCAATCCCAAGTTGTTCTTAAGGGGGGATGTTAGGATATTCCGAGACATAGGAAATAGTTAAGTATAACTTGGTCTAGCGTAGAGTTAGGTAAAGTGTGTTTCTTTACTATGTACATTTGTAACTTATAATCCGACGATCACGATATGTAGTGATCTGATGGTTCACTCTCTCCTTGGTATTACCGACACTTGATCCGTGGCTTAACACTTGATTGGTTCATGATCTCTATTTAAAGAGCATGGAGGGTCATTTGTCCTGTAACCATTTATGAGAGAAGCTTATGTAAATTTTCCCTGAAGTGGCCGCGTTGGCTCATGCCGTGGATTGTTTCCCTCTTCGAGGGTTTTAACCACGTCAAATACTGGTGTACTGATTTGTGATCTATTTGTGAGCGGTGACCTTTGATGTTTGATCTAAGGAACTTACCCTGCAAATACCTACACAAGGGAGAGGAAATCAATCATTTTCTATCTAGACTGCAGTCGATCTGGGATTAGTTGATTGTCATGGGGGTGAAGGTGGATGATGATGTCTGGTGTGGACCGCTCTCAATGCTGTCACAGAGGATTGGGAAACTTTTGTCCAAAGTCTCTTGAGCAGAGCAGACCTTCCCAACTGGGAGAATATGTGGGCTATCCTTCGACAAGAGGAGATCCGCCGAATGACCAAAAGGCAATACAACACCGGTTAGAGCAAGGTGAAGAAAGAGGAAGAGGAAGATGCATCCTTGGCATCAAAGAGGTAGCAAGGGAAAAAGAAACGTGATTTGTCAAAGATCAAATGTTTCCAATGCGGCGAACTTGGACATTTTGCCAGCAATTGTCCTCAGAAGAAGAAGGACAAGGAAACTTCTAGTTCCAAGGTTGCTGTAGCAGACGATGGCTCCGACGATGACGTAGCCATGAGTGCTCATGAACCACGAAAGTGGGGCGATCTTGATCTGTAGAGAAGCTACAGAGTGGTGGGGGATCCTTGAGTAGCCCAAATCTTGGATCACATACGAGCTACGGGAGCCTTAAGACGGTAGCGGGACAAGTGGAGCACTGGGTGCAGAAGGTCACGGATGGAGCAGAGGCAGAGGATGACACACTGAGAGGGAGTAGCGCAGTGCACATACATCAATAGCATAGGGTATGCAGTGCACATACATTAGCAGCATAGGGTACGCAGTGCAGTGCTGTAGCAGCAAAGAGGCTTCAGAAGGACTGCGCAGCGCAACAACAACGTAGAGGCAGCACATAGCAGGTTTGCTTACGCAGTGCAGAGCTGCAACATCGCAGTAGCCTCCGGAGGATAGCGCAAAGCAGCAGCCTATGGAGCTTCGGTGATGAGATGCAACTCAACTGACTTGTCTATCAAAGATTTGGGCAGGAGTCCTTCAGTTGCTTGCTCTCAACAACTGAGTTGCAGTGCAACAATTAACAGTGGTAGTGCTATGGGCAGCACGATGCGACAATTTGAGAGGGAGTTGCAGTACGGATGTAGCAGTGGCGGTGGCAGCATCATGAGAAGCAGTACAGAAGAGCAGCAACACTGTAGTTATGAAGGGCAGTAGGCCAAGCATCAGTGCAGAGGCCGACACCAGAGATTGGAGCAGCCTTCGAGGTGAAGTGTTTTGCTAGAGCACATTCCTCGCTAAGAGGGAGTGTTGAGATTTTGGGGTGATGGGGTAGCATCGAATGTGCTCTAGCTCCCAAACTTTGTGGAGGGACTAGAGTACATAAGATCTCAAAGTCCTAGAAAGCGTTTTGGGAAATTCCATCCGGTTTAAGAGATATTTAATTAATTAATATTTTTGATTAAGGACCCTAAGTCTAACTTAGGAAAATTAAAAGATTAAAGTTAATTAAATTAAATATGTGATGAGAATGACTTAAGTGACGTGGATCAAGCATCTTCTAATCTTAGCCATTGATTCAAGATTAGATCATAGTTGTTGAAGTTTCAACGAGAAAAGTATAAGAAGAGGGCTTGGAGTCAGTTGGAGAACACACACACTAGCAGAGAATTGAAGCTAAGCTGAGATTCTAGGGCGTGGTTTGCTAAGAATTTCAGAAGTGTTTCAGTTGCAGCGAGGGGTAGTATTGGCGAGGGGGATGGTGTAGTCCCAGACCAAGAGTACAATGAGGGCAGAGAAGCAGCAGACCAGAGCAACGCAGAGTAAGCAACAGCTACCAAGAGCAGCCGAGGACCCAGCAAGGGTAGCGCAGATGTAGCAGGAGGCCAAGAGGGCTGACGCAGGCCCAACTAGGACAACGAAGGGGAAGTGTAACCTAGTCTGGGGTGACACAGTACCTTCCTGAGGAGTGCAGAGGCTGACGCAGAGGGCTTCAGAGTAGCGTTTCTAGAGGCCGGAAAAGGCTGAGTTCTTTAAATCCCGTTTGAGGGTGTGAATCAGTTAGTTTTCTGTCTCTAGAATAGAGGTATTGCTGCAAATTTATTTCTCTGTCGGGTTAACCAGTTTGGTGCCCAGATTTGTTGTATTCAGATTCTTCTTAATAATAGAAACCCTCCAGAAGCTAGCAATACTGGTTTTCCTGCATTGGGTTTTTCCGAAGACAGTTGTCCATAAAATCCTTATGTGTCACTTTGTCATTGAGCATGTTATTCAATTTAGATCTGCATGTGCTGGCTGTTAATGCATTTACTTCGATGTTAATGCTGAAGATTTCAGATTAATAACTTATGTATGTAGGAGAAGTAAATCAAGGGTTTAACAATAGGGTTTCTGTTTAAGTATATTCAAAAATTTTCACATTCAGGAATTTAAGTGCAACTCATGGAGAAAGTGATGCCCACTGACACAATCCAAGTTAAAATAAACCACAAATTAGAGTGAACAATAGAAAGAAACATCATCACCTAAGAAACCAAATTTGTCCTCCCCCCCCTTGTGTCCCGAATCGCATGAATCAGACACGATTCTCTAGGACACATGTCTGATTCTCATGTCCATCGTGTCCTGGAGTACAGCCATCTATGATTGTTGAAGATTGTAGATACACGGTTTGCCTCTTCATTCATCATGTTGAAGAGGTTAAGCGAGGTCAAGACCGCTCTTGGGGCCATGGTTATTTCATAACTTTTTTTTTTTTTGGAGAAAGACAGATCAAGCAACCTCAAAAAGAGTGAAAGGCACAATGTTAGATGATGCTTGGTGGGAGAGGGTAGACCCCCACTACTAAGATCATGGACCCTATCATTACTTTGCTACGATTTGCAAATACAGACCAACCCTTCATAAGAGAGGTTTAAGAGTGATGGGATTCCATGATTGAGTGCGTGAGGACCATTATTTTACAGAGTGAGTGCCCCGAGTATGAGACGTGATCAAAGGCCTTCTTCACCACCATACAAGATATTCTTGTCAGCAGATTGGACAAGAATTGAACACCTTTGTATTGTTTGGCTCACTCATTGAACCCAAAATACTACAACCATGAGTGGCTGAATGGTGGACCTTCCCGCAGATTCCCTCCTCACATGAATGTTGAAATTTCACAAGGGAGGAAGGATGCATTGAGGCAGATATTTCAGGATAAAGCATCCCTTGATGAGGTGGCAGATGCCTTTGCAGAGTTTTCCACTGGCACTGGGTGATTTGCAGGCTATGATGTGATTAGAGATAGGGGGACTAAGAAGCCCTATTCTTGGTGGGAAACTCATGGGGCAACAAGCCCTCCTCTATAGCAGTTGGCCATGAGGCTCCTCTCTCAGGTGACTTCATCCTCTTTTTGCGAGAGGAATTGGAGCACATATGGGAATTTGTATAGTGTCAAGAAGAGCAGGCTTGAGCAGTCTAGGGCAGAGACAATTGTGTATTTGCACACCAACCTTCACGTTATTTACAGGCAGAGAGATACGTGGTTGAAAGGAAAGACAAAGATGTGGGATGTTTTTCATGATGATATGGGTTTGGACAACGACATTGAGTTGGTATTGGCCAACGCGGATCTTAATGACCTAGTGCTAAATCCTGTCACTTTTGTTGATGGTGATACCCTTGAGAGGTCATCCTCCACACCAGCAGATGCAAAGATCACATTGGATACCGAGGAGGAGGATGCAACAGAGGAGAGCAGTGGTGACCATGACAATGATGCTGATTTTGATGATGATAATTGATGACTCATGAGTCATGAGCTACCTACTACCTTGAGGCTTGTAGTTGTTTTGTATTTTCTATTTCTATTTGCCATTGGCATTGCTACTACCTATGTAATACATTTTGATTTTGATGACTTAATGAGAAAACTGCAATTTCTTGCCTTTCTCCTATTGGATCTTTGATGAATATGTCACAATTGTATTTGTATGCACAATGTAGAAATGCCAATGGAAAATAGAAATAGCAAATACAAAACTGTTGAGATTTTGAGTGTTGAGGTAGCATCTAGTGTGCTCTAGCCCTGAAATTTTGCGGAGGGGCTAAGACACACAAGACCTCCAAAACCCAGAAAGCATTTGGAGAAATTTCATCTAATGTGTGAAATATTAAAATAATTAATTCTTTTAATAACGACCCTAAGTCCAACTTAGGGAATTAGAAAAATTAAATTGAATTAATTAAACACATATGATGAGATGTTCTAAGTGATGCGGATCAAGCAGTCTTTTAATCTTAGCCGTCGATAAGAGATTAAATCAAGGCCATTGATGTGTCAATGAAAAAGTATAACAGAAAGGCTTGAGGGTCAGTTGGAGATTCACACACGGAGGTAGAGCTGAGAGATTGAGCTAGAATTCTAGGGAAAGTTTGCTAAGAATTTCCAGAAGAGTTTATGTGCAGTGAGGGGTAGTATTGGCTAAGGGGATGATCTGATACCGGAGCCAAGAGTCAGCAAGAGGCAGAGGAGCAGCAACCAGGAGCAGTGCAAAGGAAGCTGAGGCTACGCAGCGCAGAGGGTTTCAGCCACTACGCAGGTGCCACGCAGGCCCAGGAGGGGCAACGCTGCAACTTCAGGAGGCCACTAGTGTTACGTAGAGGTCATTCAGGGCAACGTAAACACTGAGTCACCCAGTTTGGGGTTACGCAACCCCCTTCTGAGCAGCACAGGGGCACGCAGAGGCTAGCATGGCTAATGCAGGCAACTTCAGGGCAGCGCTGGGGTTTCTAGAGGTAGAACAGGGTCGAGTTCTGTAAATCCCGTTTGAGGGTGTGAATCAGGCCAGTCTTCAGCCTTCTGAACAACAAGTATTGCTGCAGATCTATTTTTCTCTGTCGGGTTAACCAGTAAGGTGCCCAGATTTGTTGTACTGAGATTCTACTTAATAATAATAAACCATTATATCTGCTTCACTGGTTCTCTCACATTGGGTTTTTCTAGGGACATTTGTCCGAAAAGTCTGTGTCACTTTGTTGAATGAGCATAATATTCAGTAAATGATCCGTATGTGTGTAGGCTATTAGTTGTATTTGCTTCGCTATTTTTTTGAAAATAACTTGTATAATTTAATCACAAGTAGGAGAAGTAAACCAAGATACTGCAGTAGGATTTTTGTATTATTGTATTCAGAATTTTTCACATGGTATTAGAGCGATTGCAAATCAAGCTGAATCTCCAGCAAAATCAGCCGAAGACATATTTTCTGCAGGGTAGCAGCTGAAGCAGCAGATCCGGAGAGGGCACCTCAATAGTAGGGGAACGCAGTCCCAGAAAGGGCTATGCAAGGGCTACATAGTCCCATCTGGGTGATGTGGAGACAATGCAACACCCTCCAGAGGGATGCAGGAGCTATGCAGGGGCTACACAGTCCCATCTGGGTGATGTAGAGACAACGCAACACCCTCCAGAGGGACGCAGGAGCAACCTGCGTTGGGCTAGTCTACTCATGCAGAGGCCAACCAGAGGGACACAATCCAGTTATTTTTTTTGTTGCGGAGCAATATTGCCGAGATCCAGAAGCAGTGATTCATATCTTCAACAGTTGCTAGTGTGGTGGAGATTCTGCTGGTGCAGAATTGTGCCTAGCTAAGTCAACAAAGAGCGGGAGGAAGACAATCACTCAACAGATCTGAGATTCGATTAGGAGGGTGATTGGAGAGAACTGTTCGATTGTTTTGGATGAAGATTTCAGGAGGGAAATCAATTGACAAAGGGAGCAACTACTATAGAGGGTTTCTGATTGCCAAGAAACCCAGATCCAACATTTCTATTGAGTTTTGCAGCAAAAAGAGGGAGAAGAACCGTTTCGTCAGATTTGAGCTAGATGGCTTCTCATGGGTTGAGAGATCAGAACAGGTTGGATGGTGTGTCCAACGCCGTCATCTGGAGAGCCAGGATACTGATAGTCCTGGATGAGTACGACATCAAGAACCATGCGGAGAATGTACTAGCTGAGCTTGCAGATCTTGATCCTCTGAAGAAATTTAAGGAAAATGAAGCACGTGCTAAGCGTTTGATTATGGACGAAGTAAAAGATCACGTCGTGCCACATATTGCCGGAAAGAAGACGACAAATGAGATGTGGACCGCTTTGGAGACGATGTATCAGGGAAGCTCCGTTCAAAGAAATATGCGTCTAGAGAATCAGATGAGGCTGTTCGAGATGCAGAAGGGTGAGGGGATAGATCCCTTCCTTTTCCGGCTTCAGACTATCCGGGATCAATTGATTGCCATGGGTGCGACTCTGGATGAGGGACTCTTGGTAAGGACTGCCCTGAATGTGGTCACCGAGGAGTGGGAAACTTTTGTCCAGAGCATATTGGGTAGGGCAACGTTACCATCCTGGGCGGACATGTGGGCAATCCTCCGTCAGGAGGAGATCAAAAGAATAACCAAGAGGCAGAACAATAGCAGCAGAACTGCCGGGGTGAAGAAAGAAGAGGAAGATGATATAGCCTTTACATCGAAGGAACGAAGGCAACAAGGGAAGAAGAAGAGGGACCTATCCAAGGTCCGGTGCTTTAACTGTGGCGAACTTGGACACTTCGCCAACACTTGTCCTAAGAAGAAGGACAAAGGATCTTTTGAATCCAAGGCTGTAGCAGCAAAGGATGATGGGAGTGATGATGACGTAGCCATGAGTGCTCATGAGCCACGTAAGTGGGGCGATATGGATTTGTAGAGCAGCTACAAATCAAGGAGGTAGGATCCTTGAGCAAGCCCAACTCTTGGATCACACACGATCTACGGGAGCCTTACGACCGTAGCGGGACAAGTAGGAGATGGTTGCAGAAGATCACAGTGAAGCAGAGTATAGAGTTGGAGTATTGTAGAGGGAGCAACGCAGTCCAGAGGCAGCAACGCAGAGGTTGATGGGACTTTAGCAGTGTAGAGAGGCAGGGCTGACGCAGTGCAGAGCTGTAGCAGCGCAGTGGTTTTAGGAGGATTGCGTAGAGCAACAGCCAAGGGAGTTTTAGTGATGAGGTGCAACTTGACTTGTGTGTCAACGATTGGGCAGGAGTCTTTCAATTGCTTACTTCTCAACAACTGGGTTGCAGTTTAGCTGTTAGTAGTGCTAGTGCTATGGGAAACATGATGCAACGATTTGAGAGGGAGCTGCAGTACAGATGTGGCAGTGACATGGGCAACAATACAGGAAGCAACAACGCAGTAGATGGAGGGCAACAAGCCAAGCATCAACAACGCAGGGATCAACACCGAGATCTTGTGATACATGGTGTAAATGTATTACTGGAGCACACTCCATGCTAAGAGGGAGTGTTGAGATTTTGAGTGTTGAGGTAACATCGGGTGTGCTCTAGCCCTGAAATTTTGTGGAGGGGCTAAGACACACAAGACCTCTAAAACCCAGAAAGCGTTTGGAGAAAATTCATCTAATGTGTGAAATATTAAAATAATTAATTTTTTTAATGAGGACCCCAAGTCTAACTTAGGGAATTAGAAAAATTAAAGTGAATTAATTAAACACATGTGATGAAGCGTTCTAAGTGACTCAGATCAAGTAGTTTTTTAATCTTAGCCGTCGATAAGAGATTAAATCATGACTATTGATGTGTTAATGAAAAAGTATAAGAGAAAGGCTTGAGGGTCAGTCGAAGATACACACACGGAGGTAGAGCTTGAATTCTAGGGCGGGTTTGCTAAGAATTTCCAGAAGAGTTTCTGTGCAGCAAGGGGTAGTATTGGCTAAGGGGATGATCTGATCCCGGAGCCAAGAGTTAGCAAGAGGTAGAGGAGCAACAACCAGGAGCAGCGCAGAGGAAGCTGAGGCTACGCAGCAGCTGCGCAGCGCAGAGGGTTTCAGTCGCTACGCAGACCCAGGAGGGGCAGCGCTGCAGCTTCAGGAGGCCACCAGGGTTACACAGAGGCCATATAGGGCAGCGTAAGGACTGCGTCACCCAGTCTGGGGTTACGCAGTTCCCTTCTGAGCAGCGCAGGGGCACGCAAAGGCTCGTAGGGTTGACGTAGGCATCTTCAGGGTAGCGCTGGGGTTTTTAGAGGCAGAATAGGGCTGAGTTTTGTAAATCCCATTTGAGGGTGTGAATCAGTCCAGTCTTCAGTATCCAGAACAACATGTATTGCTGGAGATCTATTTTTCTCTGTCGGGTTAACCAGTAAGGTGCCCAGATTTGCTGTACTCAGATTCTACTTAATAATAATAAACCTTCATATCTGCTGCATTGGTTTTCTCGTATTGGGTTTTTCCGAGGACATTTTTCCGAAAAATCTGTGTCACTTTGTTGAATGAGCAAAATATTTAGTAAATGATCTGTATGTGTGTAGGTTGTTAGTTGTGTTTGCTTCGATATTTTCTAAAAATAAGTTGTATAATTTAATCACAAGTAGGAGAAGTAAACCAAGATACTGCAGTAGGATTTCTGTATTATTGTATTCAGAAATTTTCACATGGTATCAGAGCAATTGCAGATCAAGCTGAATCTCCAGCAAAATCAGTTGAAGACATATTTTCTGCAGGGTAGCAACAGATCTGGAAAGTGCAGCTCAGCAGGAGGAGGATGCAGTCCCAGAAAGGGCTACGTAGTCCCATCTGGGTGAGGCAGAGACAACGCAACACCCTCTAGAGGGACGCTGGAGCAGCCTGCGCTGCGCAGAGGCTGTGCTGGGCTAGTTTGCTCACGTAGAGGCCAGCCATAGGAACACAGTTCAATTATTTTTCCTGTTGCGGAGCAGTATTGTCGAGATCCGGAAGCAGAGTGCTTCAGATCTTCAACAGTTGCTACTGTGGTGGAGATTCTGTTGGTGCAAAATCGTGCCTAGCTAAGTTGACAAAGAGTGGGAGGAAGACAGTCACTCAGTAGATCTGAGATTTGATTAGGAGGGTGATTAGAGGGAATTGTCCGATTGTTTTGGGAATACAGTCACTCAGTAGTTCAATGTCTGAATTTGTATCATGAATGAGAATTTGTGTAAGAAATATCGATTTAGTGTATATATATATAACGTGTCCTAACGTGTCCTGTTCCTGGGGGTCAACTTGCCTCTGTTGGACACTCGAATTTTCGTGTCCTACGTGTCCCGTGTCCCCGTGTCAGGTGACTTAGATCATCAAAAGGTAGGTCGATTAGAGTCAAATACTTCAAATTATTTAGGAGCAAGTGCTATATAAACATAAATGAAGATAATTTAGGTGAGTTTGATTCAAGAATAGATGAAGGTATCTTTCTTGGCTATGCATATAGGAGCAAGGCCTACAAATGTTACAACAAAGGACTACCATAGGTTATAGAAATTATTGACGTAAGAGTGGATGAAGCAATATCTCCAATAGAAAAGCCACAAATGAATGAAGATTCTGAGGAGATATTCTATAGAGAACAAGAAAAGGAGGACCATCCATTTTTGTTCAAAAGGATCATCCATAAAATCATATCTTTGGTGATATAGATGCTAGAGTTCCGTTTAGACTCTAGAAGAGTATTGGTAAGTACACCAAAAAAAACAAATTTTTCTTTGCTATCCAAAATAGATTCATAGAAATTTACACAAGCTAGTGAAGATAAGCATTGGTTTAATGCTATGGAAAAAATAACTAAATTAGATTGAGAAGAATGAGACATGGGAATTTGTGCCTAGACCAAAAGACAAGAATGTGATTGGCACTAAATGGGTCTTTAGAAGCAAGTTAACTGAAGATGGATACGTATTAAGAAATAACGCAAGATTGGTTTGTAAAGGGCATGCTCAAGTTGAGGGTATTGACTTTGAAGAACCTTTCCTCCATTTGCAAGATTAGAAGCAATTAGAATGTTTTTGGCATTTGCGTGTTTCAAGAACTTCAAAGTCTATCAAATGGATGTCAAGTCAGCCATTTTAAAAGGAAATCTAGAAGTAGTATATATTGAACAGCTAGAAGGATTTCAATTGTCAGAAAAAAGATCATGTCTGCAAATTGAAGAAAGCACTCTATGGACTAAAGCAAGCTCCTCGAACTCGGCCTTCAAGACTTGACAAATACCTAGAATGACGTTTCAAAAGAGCAGTTGCAGACTACTATCTTTACATCAAAACATAAAATGAAAATCTATTAATCATTGTGGCTTATGCTGATGATATCAATTTTATAAATAATGCTAACAAAAATGAGCCAAAAGTTTGCAGAAGAAATGCAAACAAGATTTCAAATGGCCATGCTTGGAGAATTGTCATTCTTTCTAATTTTGCAGATTTCTCAATCCAACAAAGGCATATTCATTTCTTAGACCAATTATATGAAGGAGATGTTGAAGAAATTTAGAATGAAAGACTGTGCACTTGTTAGTACACCCATGATCATATGATGTAAATTGTACAAATATGATGAATCCCTAGAAGCAAAACAAACATTGTACAGGTCAATGATCAGTAGCCTACAATATGTGACAATATCAAGGCCGGACATCATGCAAGCAGTAGGATTGGTTGCAAGATTTCAATCTGCACCTAAGGAGATACATGTGCAAGCAACAAAAAAAATATTTCGATATCTGAAAGGCATCTTGTACTTTGGCCTGTGGTATTCAAGGAGGACTTCACTCTAACAACATATACATATGCATATTGGGAAGGAAATATTGATGACAAGAAATGTAATATTCCTGTTTAGCAATTCTGCTAACTGGAATATTAATTCTGGCCAATTTTGATAATATCACAGTTTTTACTTAGGAAATGTGGATTTGGGGACCCACAAATAAACTTAAGCAACTATAGGCCTCTAGACATTAGGTTGAAGAAAAATATTGCGGCCTCTGAAACCGGATTCGTTGGGGAGGGGCCAAGAATCCCGATTCCTTCGTATCCGATACAATACGGAGGGATTCGTACATGATTCTCCGGATTCAGCCTTATCCGTATAGGGTACGTCGAATCCTGATCGTACCCTGTACGGATACTGCCGAATCCCGTATAGCCAGATTTGTGCGGCCAAAAATTGCGAATTTGAGTTATAAAAATTGGATTTCTCTCATTCTTTCTCACTGATTTTTGTTTGTGAAGTGAGCAAGGAGCAAGGGTTAGCAAGGAGAAAGGGTTAGCAAGGAGAAAGAGAGTTTTTTCAAAGAGATTCGAGTTGGCATTGGCCAACTTGGATCTCAATGCGCCAGTGCTAGAGGCTGTCACATTTGATGATGCGATACAGTAGAGGCGTCATCCTCCACACCAACAAATGTAGAGATGACAGAGGAGGAGGATGCAACAGAGGAGAGCAGTGGTGAGCATGATGATCAGGATGAGGACAGTGATGCTGATTATGATGATGAGGATTGATGACTCATTGACTCTGACTCATTGAGGCTTCAGGCTTGTAGTCTTGTAGACTGTAGTTTTTTTGTATTTTCTATTTCTATTTGCCATTGGCAGTGTACTTATGTAGCACATTTTGATTCTGATGACTTAATGAGAAAACTTAAGTATCTTACTATCTTGTCTTTCTGAGTAAATTTGACAATTGTATGATGTATCAATGTATCAAATTTCAATATATCATGTATGAGTATCTAAGATCTTAAATCTATGTTTGAATCAATGAATTTGTGTAAAAAATATCTAATTTTTAATATATTAATATATATATATTTTTAATAAAATAATATATAATGTATCGTATCCCGGAAGTGTCCTGTTCCGGGGGTCACCGTATTCCGAATCTGATTCTCGAATTCCCGTATCCATCGAATCCTAAATCCCCTTATCAGGTGACTTAGATTGCGGCAGTAGTGGAGGATGGGGCCCAATGAGGAGAAATTGTGGCCCACATGGAGGTAGCACAGTCATTGGAGCGTATTTGTAACGACCTAACTCGAATTATATGGAACATAGAAATATTAGCATGCATATGAGACCTGCATATGATAGCTACCTATGCAGGTATCACGTGTACGACACTAGTACATGCACTAAGCAATTATGAAAAGAAACTCGGTGTAGAGTAAAGAGTGAATTATTGAAGTATTGAGTAACTCCCTAACTCACCATAATATAATGAAGGTATTAGTTATATCTACCATTATCATAATATAAACTAATACTTTGTTCAAAGAAAATTAAAAGCATTGACTTATGCAAATAAATGATGATATTTTTATAAATCCAAGATATTTAATAAATAATAATATTTTAATAAATTCTAGATATTTATTAAATAATAATATTTTAATAAAACCAAGATATTTATTAAATAATAATATTTTAATAAATCCAAGATATTTATTAAAATATAATATTTTTAAGATATTTTAGAAATCAAAGATATTTATTAAAAGATCATATTCTAATAAATATCAGGAATGGAGTTTGTGTATAAAAGGAGAAGAGGGGTAAACTTGATGGGGCAAGGGTAGTGAATGGGAAAACTGACCTGGATGCTGTCAGAGGAGTTCTAACTGCGTGATACATGAGCAGTGAGTTCTAGAGTTCTAACAGAGTCATGGGGTGATCTCGATTGTTATTGGAGTTTTGGGCACGGGGGCCAGAAGACTTGTCTTCTGGATCTGGGGACCGGAGAGGTTGACCTTAGATAGGCTGCGAGGAAAACGACGGTTTGGTAACGAGAGCTGGAGCCATGGCAGATCAGGAACATCTTCAAACACGGTTCTAGGTAAGTACTAATTAGTCAATTGATATATATTCTGTTTCAAAAATCCCATTCTGAATTCGGTAGTATGAATTTTGTGAATGATTGTAGATTCTGAAAATTAAGGGCTTTACACTTGTGAATTTTGTAAATGATGGTTAATTCAACAAGTTAAGGTCTTTACAGTATTGGAGGCTAGAGGCACGAGGTGGGATCCAAAATAACATTGGGCAGCATTGGATAAATAGGAATCATGAGGCTCATTTTGGCATTCATTCATTCACTTATCTTTCTGATTGTCATTTTGACATAGCATGCTTGTGCTCGATACCAAGTCTGAAGTGTTGTTTAGCACACGAGATTTTCAGGCGAAGATCTCAATCGTTGCCTTGGGGGACTTCGAGTGCATGCTCAGGAGAAGAGTCTTGTCATTTTGGAAGAGCTTTTCACAACAGAGATTACAAGAGGAGCATTTTCACTTCTGGGACTGCGTGGAAGACGCAACACATGGAGAGAGGTTGTTCTGGGAGGTAAGAAGAGAGGGAGTTGTAGCTAAGATTTGGTGGGGAGGCTTGGAGCTTCCTACCAGGGATTTTTGTGGAGCTTTTCACAACAAATATTACAGGAGGATCAATTTACCTAGCAGCACAGTGAGCCAAGCCTAAGAAGGCCAATTTCCGGGGTCAACCTTTGGGCGAACCCTTTCTGGGTTTTTCTGGGTTTATTGAGGAGCAGAATTTTCTGGGCAGATTTGAGGTGTCAAACAGAGATCGTAACTCAGTCGGTAGTTAGAGGAGCTAGGGGAAATTGGGCCAAAATTCTGGGGTCAACATTTGGTCAATTCCTTCGTGGGTTTTTGTCGGTTTCTTGAGTAGAGTTCGGGGTTTAAGTCCCAGAATTTTCTGAACAGTGTAGCAGGCCCTAGCAACATTTCTTCGAGAGCAACAACAACATTTCTGACATATTGCAACGCAGAGCTACAACCATACAAATTACCATCAGTGGGGGATTTCAACATTAATTCAAAAGGCTTCTCTAGCTTGCCTTGAGAAAGCCCAGGTGCCTTCATTCCAACACCTCCATTGTACTCATTTCCAACAAATTAATAAGATGGCTCAACTCAATTTCATGGCCCAATTTGTGCTCTAATGGCGTGACTTTTATTTGTTGTTGTTTAAAGTCTTTTGATGCCTGTTATTACTGTAATTTACCATTAGGAATATTACAATGGTATTAGAGCATAATCTTCGCCCAGCCTGTGGGAAACCCTTTATTCTATGACAAGACCAGAATAAAAAACAAAGAAATCATGGGATCCCAAAGAAAGGTTAAACTCAGACGCCATGGAAGTAACCTTGAATGAGGTGATTAGGGTGCAACAAATGATGGTTGATGTGGGGAAGACACTGATTCATGCAACAATTGGGAAACATGACCATTCTCAATTATACAACAAATCCGCTATGCCCAAAATGGTGGATAATACATCAAGATGGAAAGACATTATTGCAACTGATGTGGAGTTATTGGCAACAAATTGGTGGTCACACCAATCATTGGGACATGATCTTCAAGCGTCCCTCTCTTTTTGGGAGTTTCGTGAACAATGAGACATGCACAAATCAGGGGGAATTCCGTGGAATTATGCAGGGATGGTGAGTTGGATTAAGGAAGAAGATGAAAGAGTAGTTGAAGGGGCCATGGTTGGCAAAGAGACAACTGAGCATACACTCGCTAATGAGACACCACCCATTGTTGAGGTATCCATTGATGGGGTATGCAGGGTTGTGATCGAGTACTCTGATGATAGCAACACATCACAGGTTGATGAGGTGTCGGGAGATCGCTCCACTATTGTTGAGGAGCCAATAGGTGTAGAGGCCTCTATGTCTATGACAGAATTGTCGAATGACAATCACATGCAACTGACTAGTGAGCATGTCTTGCGTGTTGGAGTGGCTATGAAGAAGGGTGTGCAACCATCCTTTGGGCTAGTCCTTGATGAGGGGCTAGGAGATACAGAGGTATTGGATGATGGTCGCACACAACAGTGTCATCAGCTTCAGGTCGACCTTCTAGCATTGAAAGGGAAGGCCACATCAGTACGTGAGCCTATCCCGCTAAATAACGAGGACCTGGAGGGCATGGGAGTGGTTTGTGTCGAGTCAGTGGCCAAGCTGGCCCACATTTGGGAATGGTTGGATTCCCTCATGCTACAACTAGAGGGCACATTGGAGCGTCAGAGCAACCCCCTTCAAGCATACATAGACGGGGCTAGGAGCACTGTTGGGTCACCTTTTCTCATTGGAGAGGGAGAGACAGAGTCACCTAGTCAAATCTCATATTTTGACCTGGATAGCGGGATGAGATGATTAGAGTTGCATAGGGTGCAACATCCGCATATTGGGGTTGGATGGTGAGAGATTTTGAGTTGGTACCCGGTGGAGTGGGTTATGGAGATGTTGGTGGACCCAAGTGTAGTTCAACAGGAGTTTCCAAGCACTGATAATACAGGAATCCTAGACTGTCATTGGGATCCGGGTGGGACTACCTATCATTTCCTAGGCATGTTGATTGACTATGCCTTGGAGGGTACAATTGGCTTAGCAGTTGAGCATGCACATTCGCTAGGGGAGTTTCGGTCAACTCCATTGGCCAACCAGTTTATGGACAAACTTCTTGGGTTGTCTTGGTACGATGTTTGTACACAGGGTCATGGGGTGATCAACATACTCTGGCAGAAGCTTGTTGGAGGAGGTGGCATTGGGAGGCCACCAGACAGTGCCTTGTATGGATTTGGGGATTCTTCACCTTTGTGTGGGGCACAGAGGTCGTAGAGGAGTGGAGCAGTGTTGACATCACTACTGACACAGAGGGAGATTCACTTCTCGAATCCCTCATGGAGGGTTTGGAGTGTTGATCCATTCATCGATGAGTATAGTGATGCAACTGTGGAGGTGATGATACCGATTGGGGGTGGGCTGACATGTAGAGACACAACTCTAGGACATCACATCCAAGGATGTGTTAGAGCATATAACATTGAGCAGTGGACTATCGATGGACATGGAGGTGCATGGTGGTGCACTGTAGTGTGTTGGATTGCATTGTGGAGTAGGAGTGTCTTACATCACATTGAGTATACATGAGGAGTGAGTGGTGCCTTGACACAGACAAGGCACAAAATGAAAAACGGTGGTACAATAGTAGCAGGGGGTATCCAACAGTGTACAGGGGTAGGCCACAATGTACAGTGGCATGTCGAGGAGTACATGGATGATTTGTGGTATACAAGGGTGTATGGTGTTGCACAACAAGGTCTTAGAGTATTGCCTCTAGGGAGACTCATGGACGGAGACATCGGGTATACCTTTGGGGGTAGTTCACCTAGGATCGACTGGGATACAAATGAGCGATACTTGACAGTAGCAGTAGGGACTCACACGCCTGACCTTCTTCTACATCACTTATGGGCACAACCAGTTTTGTTGTTGTCCTTTGGCACTCTGGGCATGAGCAGTGGGGTACGTGAAGCTCACCCAAGATATTTGGATGACACTCAACACGCTAGGGGAGAGACTTTCTTGATGTTTCATCTTCTTTCTCAATCTTTCAACATTTTTTCCGATCTTTCTCGATCTTTCGTGATCTTTTGTGATTTTTCGTCATATTTCGCATTGTTTTGTCATCTTTCATGATATTTTAGGATGTTTTGCGGTCCATTTTTATATCGCGGTCTTTTGTTATATTTTAGGATGTTTTGCGGTTTTTGTCGCGATTGTTTTTCGTTATCTTTCATGACATTTCATCATTTTTCAAGATATTTCATCATCTTTTAGGATGTTTTGCGATCTATCTTGGTTTTTTGCGATCTTTCATGGTCTTTCATGATCTTTCGTGATTTTTCATCATTTCCGCGATGTTTCGTCATCTTTCAAGATCTCTTGTCATCTTTTAGGATGTTTTGCCGACTTTCTTCATGTTTCATCATATTTCACAATCTTTCGTCATCTTTCATCATTTTTTACGATCTTTCTCGATTTTTCATGATCTTTTGTGAACTTTTGTCATATTCTGCATTTTGCGATCTAAAATATCATGAAAGATGGTGAAACAATAGAACATCCTACATGCAGAGGATGTGCTATGGTGAAGTTTTCCAAATCCCCTTTTCCCAGCAGTGACAGCAGATCGACTGGGATTCTTGATTTGATTCATACTGATGTGAGCTGTCAGATGTCTCATGTTTCCTTGAGTGGATATGAGTACTATGTTTTATTCATTGATGATCACTCTAGGAAGCCTTGGATTTATTTCTTGAAGACCAAGAATGAGGTCTTCAAGTGGTTTCAGGAGTTCAGAGCTCTTTTGGAGACTCAGACAGGTCGAAAAATCAAGTCTCTTAGGTTAGACAATGGAGGGGAGTACACTCTTGGTGAGTTTGTTGATTATTGTGCGAAGGCAGACATCAGGAGGGAGTTTGCAGTTCCTTACAACCCCCAGCAGAACGGGGTTGTGGAGAGGAAGCACAGATCCATCGTTGGGGCTGCCAAAGCCATGCTACATGATCAGGGGTTACCATTGCTTTTGTGGGCAGAGGTCTGCAACACTGCTGTATATTTGAAGAACAAGAGTCAATATCGTGCCTTGGGGCATGTGACTTCGGAGGAGGCTTTTTTTGGGAAAAAGCTCGATGTTGGTCATTTTCGTATCTTTGGGTGTATTGCATACGCCTATGTACCCAAGGAGAAAAGGACCAAGGTAGAGTCCACCGCAGAGAAGGGCATCTTTGTGGGCTATAGTGATACCTCGAAAGCCTTTCGGATTTATATTCCTGCACGGAGGAGAGTCGTTGTCAGGCGGGATGTGAAGTTCGAGGAGGAGAGGGCTTTCAGGAGGTCACAGGAGTTAGAGTATCTGGATCGGCCACACCCTCAGGAGCAACTAAGTCAGTCACAGGGATCCCGTGGGCAGGGATCAAGAGGTACATCGATTACGGTGTCAGGTCCATCAATGAGCAGTGGCTCGCTGAGTCAGAGGGGTGGTGCTTCAGGCAGCATGCATAGCAATCCGCAGAGAAGTGCACTAGGTAGTCCACTGATGGACAGTTCACACAGTACTTCAGCATCTACAGGTACAGGTTTAGGCAGGAGGACAACAGACAGACATTCAGGAGTTCAAGCTTCTGATGAGGATGAGGAGTTTCACTCTCCGGTGGGAGAAGTGTGCTTAGGGAAGAGGAAGCTCAAGTGGCTTCAAAATACCTTGAGAGAGGCCACATCTATTGCTGGGCCGAAGAGACCGGTCAGAGAGAGCAAACCACCTGAGCTGTTCTGTAGCTATATGGCAATTTTTTCCAGTATCGTTGACTCCGAGCCTTCTAGCTATGAGGAAGCAGCTAGCCAACAGGTCTGGGGAGAGGCTATGCAGGGGAGTATTCTTCTATCGTGAAGAATGATGTTTGGGAGGTGGTGTCGAGGCCTGAGGGTAAATCCGTGATTACTTCCAAATGGCTTTACAAGGTAAAGGATGCTGCAGATGGCAGCATCAAGAAGTTCAAGGCAAGCTTTGTGGCTAGAGGGTTCTCCCAAGTAGAGGGAGTAGACTATGAGGAGACCTTCTCTCCCATGGCTCGATATACTTCCATTCACTCCATTATAGCGATAATAGCAGAGATGGGTTGGAAGATCCACCAGATGGATGTGAAGACCACATATTTCTCAATGGCTTCATACAGGAGGAGGTGTACATTGAGCAGCTGCAGGGCTTTGAGGTGCATGGGAAGGAGTCCCATGTATG
The DNA here is from genome assembly GCA_034641835.2 of Pinus albicaulis. Lineage (NCBI taxonomy): Eukaryota > Viridiplantae > Streptophyta > Pinopsida > Pinales > Pinaceae > Pinus > Pinus albicaulis. The sequence continues at coordinate 745,350,889 of CM076579.1, forward strand.
CAGATTGAAGAAGGCACTTTATAGCCTGAAGCAAGCTCCTAGAGCTTGGTACTCCAGGATTGACACGTATTTGCAGGAGATGGGTTTCACTAAGAGTGATACAGATCCGAACCTATATTTTATTGTGATAGGTGAGGAGCCTCTCATTCTGGTGCTGTATGTGGATGACTTGGTCATTACGGGTGCAAAGAGACTCTTAGAGGGTTGCAAGAGAGATCTTGCTTCAGAGTTCAAGATGAAGGACATTGGCTTGATGCATTACTTTTTGCGTTTGGAGGTGTGGCAGGAGGAGGGGCATTTCTTCTTGGGACAAGGCAAGTATATTGTGGACATCCTTAGCAGATTTCACATGGAGGATTGTAAAGCCATGTCGACACCTATGATCATTAACTGGAAGAAGCTTCACCCTTCAGATTCCGAGTTGTATAGACAGCTGATTGGTTCCTTGATGTATTTGCTCAACATTAGACCAGATATATGTTTTGCAGTCAACACGATGAGCCAGTTCATGTGTGAGTTGAGGAGAGTGCACTGGGTTGCTGCAAAACACATTTTGTGGTACTTGAAGGGGACAATGGATTATGGTCTAGATTATAGACAGGGAGATGGAGTGAGATTGGTAGGTTACGCTGATTCTGATTGGGCAGGTTGTGCTTTTGATAGGAAGAGCACTTCAGGGTGTTGTTTTGGGTTGGGTTTGGCAATTGTGTTGTGGTCAGCCGAAAGCAACGGTCAGTAGCATTGAGTTGAGCGGAAGCAGAGTACATGGCAGCTAGTCTAGCTAGTTGTGAGGCCATATGGCTGCGCAAGATGCTGTTTGGCTTATTTTGTCAGCCGTTTAGACCTTCAGTAATTTACTGTGATAATCAAAGTTGCATTAAACTCACAGAGAATCCAATATTGCATGACAGGTCAAAGCATATCGGGATCAGATATCATTTCATCAGAGACTATGTTCAGAAGGGAGCTGTGAAGCTTGAGTATATTCCCACTGATGACCAGGTAGCACATATATTCACCAAAGCCTTACTACGGGGCAAGCATGTCTACTTCAGAGACAAGATGGGTGTGGTGAGGAACACTCTCCTCAGTAAGAGGGAGTGTTAAAATTTGGGTACCAGAGGACAAGTGGTTCCCTAAGGCTTTGATCTTTGGCCTAGGGAAAAGTGTCCAAATGTATTTAACTTTTTCTCCTAAAGTGACGTTATAAGTTGTAAAGTCAAATCTAATTTAAAAGTGACTTTAAGTGATAAAGTTACTAAGTCTAATTTTAAAGTGACTTTAATAAAGTCAATGTGAAATTAGAAAGTGAAAAGTGACTTTGGAAATAAAAGGCTAAGAGGGTCTTTATTAAAGTGGGGTGAATTGAAAAACAAAAAGTGAGATTTAAATGCACATTTAATCTTAGCCTTAGATCTAAAACTATCTCAGCCATTGGATTTAGGGATTCCCTAAAAGTCACTTAGGGTTAGGTTAAAGGAGGGAAATAATAAAAAAGGTCATTCAGTCTTTCATGAGTAGATTGAGAGAGGAGGAGAAGAAAGCAAGGAGAGTTTCTAAGCATTGAGGTGAAGGAGAGCAGAACCTTGGCAAGCATACCGAGGCAACATTTAGCAAATCCACACAACAAGGTTGGCACACAGTTCAAGATAGTTTTGGGCACGTTTTTCAAGGCAACTTCTGTACAATAGCTTGTGCATGCATTCCTAAGCAACTGTACAGTATTTTGGCACATATTTCGAGGAGAGATTGCTATTTTTGTGGCACAGATTTCAAGGTAGACCATACAGTCTGCTATTGTCCTTGTGCACAGAAAATGAGGCAGATTCCATACAACATTTATTGCTGTTCCTCTGCATGCATTTTGAGGAGGACGTACAACATCATTTATTGTTGTTCTACATGCAAATCGAGGAGGCCATATAACAACATTTATTGCTGTGTTTCTAGGCACGAAAAACAAGGAAGTCCGTACAACATTTATTGCTGTTCTTGTTTTACTGTTTGCACAATTTCCTAGGTGGTGGTTAAGCACAGAAAACGAGATAAGTTGTATTTGTTTGGTTGCTGAAATTTTTTGTGTATTTCTATCTCACTGTAAAAGCTATTTATCAGAAATAAAGGAGAGCTTTCGAACTGGTTTTCCCCAAGAGTTGTAGGGGGTTTTTCCAGGGTCATATTGACCAAAAATCAGCGTGTCATTTTCTGTGTGTGTGGCTGAATTTATTTCTGCATTTTCCAACACTTTGAAATTTCCAGAATTTGTGTTTTCATAAATATTTATTATTTCGAGCTTATTGAATGTATGTTTATGTTAATGGGCATTTAACTACATGGGAGTAATAAGGAGAAACTAATAACCGGGGTTGGGTCAAAATTTCTACAAAGATCACGAAAGATCGAGAAAGATCGTAAAATTGATGAAAGATGACGAAAGATCTTGAAAGATGACGAAACATTGCGAAATGATGAAAAATCATGAAAGATCATAAAATACCACGAATAATCGCGAAAAATCATGAAATATCACAAAACATTCTAAAAGGTGATGAAAGATCTTGAAAAATGTGAAATGTTCTCGAAAGATAATGAAAAATCACAAAGGATCATGAAATACCATGAAAAATCGTGAAAGATCATGAAAGATCGCAAAACATCCTGAAAGATGATGAAATATGACAAAAGATGATGGGAAATCACGAAAATGATGAAAAATCATAAAAGACCGCAAAAAATCATGACGGATGAAGAAATATCACAAAAAATTGCGAAAGATCACAAAATATCATGAAGGATGACGAATCAATAACAAAAACCACAAAACATCCTAAAATATCACGAAAGATGATGAAACAATGCGAAAAATGATGCAAAATCACTAAAGATCACGAAAGATCGTAAAAAATGATGAAAGATGACGAAAAATTGCAAAAGACGATGAAACATCAAGAAAGTCAGCGAAATATCCTAAAAGATGATGAAAGATCTTGAAATATGACGAAACCTCGCGAAAGATGATGCAAAATCACGAAAGATCATCAAAGACCATGAAAGATCGCGAAAGATAATGAATAATCACGAAAGATCATGAAATACCACAAAAGATCGGAAACGATCATGAAAGATCGCAAAACATCCTGAAAAGATGATGAAATATGATGAAAGATGATGGAAAATCACGAAACATGATGAAAAATCATAAAAGACAGCAAAAAATGATGAAAGATGATGAAAGATTGCGAAAGATGATGAAAAATCATGAAAGTCAGCAAAATATCCCAAAAGATGATGGAAGATCTTGAAATATGATGAAACCTCATGAAAGATAATGAAAAATCACGAAAGATCATTAAAGACCACGAAATATCGCGAAAAATGACGAAAGATCGCAAAACATCCTAAAAGATGATGAAAGATCTTGAAAAATGATGAAATGTCATGAAAAATAACAAAAAATCACGAAGGATCATGAAATACCACGAAATATTGCGAAAGATCATGAAAGATCACAAAAACATCCTGAAAGATGATGAAATATGATGAAAGATGAAAACACTGCAAAAAATCATGAAAGGTGAAGAAAGATTACAAAAAATTGCGAAAGATTACGGAAGATCATGAAAGATGACGAAACAATAAAAAAAGAGAAAAACATGCTAAAATATAACAAAAGACCGCAAAATCTAACAAAAGATCGTAAAACGTCCTAAAATATCATGAAATATGACGAAAAAATGCAAAATATGACGGAAAATCACGAAAGATCGAGAAAGATCATAAAAAATGACGAATGATGACAAAAGATTGCGAAATATGATGAAACATCAATCAAGTCGACAAATCATCCTAAAAGATGACGAGATCTTGAAAGATGACGAAACATCGTGGAAATGATGAAAAATCACGAAAGATCATGAAAAACCACGAAAGATCGCGAAAAATCATGAAAGATCGCAAAACATCCTAAGAGATGATGAAAGTTCTTGAAAAATGATGAAATTTCATGAAAGATAACGAAAAAAATCACGACAAAAACCGCAAAAAATCCTAAAATATAACAAAAGATCGTGAAATATAAAAAAAGACCGCAAAACATCCTAAATTATCACGAAATATGACGAAACAATGCGAAATATGATGAAAAATCACAAAAGACCATGAAAGATCGAGAAATATCGTAAAAAATGATGAAAGATGATGAAAGATTGAGAAACATGATGAAACATCAAGAAAGTCAGTGAAATTGCGTCGGTGCACTAGTTGACAGCCACAGGTTCGGGGATGAGATGATCATCTGTAGGGGTGGCATAAAAATCATCGCTGAGCCTACGCGTGGGGACCGAGTTACGAGGGAGACATGTGTCACTCTTTTCTCTGGGCATGTCAAGACCATGCATGAGCAGAGGATACTGGGTATAGCCTAGGTAGCATCCCAGTATGTGTCTGAGCTCTAGACATTGTATCGGCACATTATCGAGAGGGCAGATGACAGAGTCAGTGGAGATGGTTGGCAGGAACAGGAGGGATCCACATACCCTGAGTCGATTGCGAGTATCAAATATATTGGTTGCATTCACGGGGTAGCTATTTGTCACATGTGGCTTCCAACCGTCATCGGTACTACACATTGGCAGGCACAGGGCATGTTAGCTTGCATCAGATTAGCCCATGATATATGGACCCTCTATATTGGTCACATGCAGGGATTAGAGATGAGGCACGAAGGGATTCCGACAGTTGTCAGAGCTATGGTGCAACAGGTCCGATTATGGGATGCAGAGGTTCAATTGATCGATAGACCATTCTATCTTGTGACGGTTGAAGTCACGACAGAGAGTGATCTAGTTCACTATTGGATTGGCACATGGGGGTACATAGAGGCCTTCATCGGATGGCGAGGCAGGGTTTCTTTGTTGCTGCATAGGTTCGAAGTTACATTCAAAGGGATAGATATTGGCATCATGGCGACGCTTGGGCCGGATGAGCTTGTCTTTCACAGATCTCCCGCCACTTGGCCTTAGGAGAGAAGGTTACAATTTGCATACGGAGGGGAGTATGTCATAATCAGAGTAGCGCAACATCAACATGAATGCACCACTCTGAGTTTGGTAGGGGATTCGAGCATTACATATCTACACAGCTCGATCACCTTTAGGGATGAGCTGGATACTACAGGGGGAGATCATGTAGATCTTCCATTGGGATTTAGCGAGTCACTGATAGAGTGGAGGACTTCATTAGCATGATAGGTTGGTTAGCAAGATGATATCAGGAGGAGCTTATGCGAGCAAGACGCTATCTCTGTAGGGATTAGGTTGTATCTTCGAGGATTTACTCTTGGAGCGCTTGAGATGGATTACTTGGTAGGGAAACTTCATGAGGAGTTGGGCATAGTGCCATATTATCATGATTCCCTACTCACTGATGGTGCACAAAGGGCTTCTGATACTTATGCCTGGCAGGATAATGGGTGGAGCAGGGGAGCTTAATGTTGGACAGGATGGCTTCGGATCCTGGTATTGAGGGATCCCTTCATATCAGGGCGATGCAAAGGTTAGGGATGATTCAATGGCACATCTGGGACCCTGGCACCGTTTTGCAGTGACAGTGGGGAGCGTCAGCTAGAGAGGATGCTTGTTCAGGGGTTGCTTGAGAACAAACAATTTTTGGCAGAGAGGACTGTAATATTCCTATTTAGTATTTCTGCTAACCGGAATATTAATTCTAGCCAATTTTGATAATATCACAGTTTTGACTTATGAAATGTGGATTTTGATGATTTTTGGGGTAGCATCAGATGTGCTCTAGCTTCGAAAATTTGTGGAGGGGCTAGAACACATGACATCTCCAAGTCCCATAAATTGTTTGGAGAAATTCCACTTCGAGCTTAAGTTATTCAAATAATTAATTATTTTAATGGGGACACCAAGTCTAAACTTAGGGAAATTAAATAATTAAAGTGGATTAATTTAACATTTGGGTGTGCATGTTCTAAGTGACGAAGATCAAGTCTTTTCTAATCTTAGCCGTCGATTAGAGATTAGATCATGACAGTTGATTCATCAACAGGAAAAGTATAAAGGAAAGGCTTGGGGTCAGTTGGAGGACACACACAGTGAGTCTAAGAGATCGAATTCTTCTGACAGAGCAGTGCTTGGACAAAGATAAGATCTGAGTGATTCAGAAAAGTAGTGAGGGGTAGATGCAGTAATTGGTCGGAGGACCAAGAGTACATAGCAGAGCAAGGGCAACAAAAGTAGTAGAGGGACCAACGCAGCTACCAGGAGAGGTGACGCAGACCCCAGATTGGGTGTTGCAGGGCCACGCAGGGCTCACGTAGTGCTTCGAGAGACAGTCCAAAAATTGTTGGAGATTGGGGTTTCTATGTCGACAGTGTTAAAACTGGATATCTGAGAGGAAGATCAACGTAGAGAAGGGGTGATGCAGCCCCCAGCTAGACCCATGCAGACCTACGCATCTACTGCGCAGAGGCTGCTGGGGCTTCAACAATTTTTGATCCGGATTAGTCGAGACTTGCAGTGTAAGGTAAAATTCACGATTTATTTCTGTCTGCCGAGGTTTTTCTCTTTTGGGTGAGCAAGATTTTGGCACCCTAGATGTACTCAGAATATTGCTGCTTAATAATATAAACCCTCAGATCTACTGCACTGGTTTTCCCACATTGAGTTTTTCCGGGGACATTTGTCCGAAAAATATGTATCCTTTGTCTGAATGATTTACTTATTTTTGAGTACTTGATCTGTATAATTGTGTAGGCTGCAATGTATTTGCATTAGTATTTTTACTGAATATTCAGAAAAATAACTGCTACTTTAATAAGATAAGTAGGCAATGCAAATTAGATTTTTGTAGTAGGATTTCTGTAACTTAGATTCAGAAATGTTCACATGGTATCAGAGTGTTGCAGATCAAGTAGAGCTGAAGCCATTAGCAGAAGACGAAGGAAATTTTCTGCCAGAAGGCAGCTCTCTCGAGTGACAACCTAGATCCAAAAAGAGGCAAGGAAGGGTGGCACAGTCACTAGAGGGGCTCACACAGAGCCTGCGTCAGCCAACTAGGGTGACGTTGTAGCTGCGCAGTGTTTGCTGGGCCAACACAGAGGTTTTGAGCCTCATTCTTTCTGGTTGCTGTGGCTAGAAGAGGAGTTATTTTTTCTTCAAGAGTTGCTGGTTGGGTACTGTTTCTGTTGGTGTAGAAAAATGTCTAGTGGGGCAGTGGCAAAGTAGAGGGAAGCAGTTCTTCAAAAGACTTCTTGCTAAGAAGTCTAGATCTAGTGCTGATCAGTAGTAAAGAGTGATTGGAGAGGATTGATTCGACATTAGTTGGCAGAAGGATTTCCGTGAAGGAAATCAAGTTTCAGAGGGAGCTCGTTCTTTAGAGGGTTTCTAGCGCCAAAGAAACCCAGATTCAAGTTGTGCTGTGTAGCAACAAAAGAGGGAGAAGAGAACCAATTCAATAATTTTTATTGAGAAGAGATGGCTGTACATGGATTGAGGGATCAAAACAGGTTGGATGGAGCATCCAAGTTTGTCATTTGGAAGGCCAAGATCCTGTCAGTTTTGGATGATCATCGCATCAAGGATCATGTCTTGCATGCAGTTGCTGTCCCTGTTGATGCTGATGCTCTCAAGAAGTACAAAGAGGCTCAAGCGAAGGCTAAACACATGATCATGGACGGAGTCAAGGATCATGTGATCCCACATATTGCCGAGAAGAACACGCAAGAGAAATGTTGACTTCCTTGACCACGATGTACGAGGGAACTTCCACCTAGCGGAGGATGTTGCTTGAGAATCAACGGAGACTGTTTCAGATGCAGAAGGGAGAAGAAATTGACCCCTTCCTTATCAGATTGCGAACGATCCGAGGTCAGCTAGCTTCCGTAGGGGCTACACCAGATGATGGACTTATGGTCAGAACTGCCCTGAATGCATTCACGGAAGACTAGGAAACCTTTGTCCAAGGTATTTTGGGCAGAGCAGCTCTTCCAAACTGGGAGGAGATGTGGGCAGCTCTTCGACAAGAAGAGATCAGAAGGTTGGCCAAGGTGGGAAGCAGCAGTATGGGGATCAAGATCAAGAAGGAGGAAGAGGAAGGTGCAACTCTCACATCTAAGGGGCAACATGGGCAACAGAGAAAGAAGAAGAAGGACCTCTTGAAGATCAGATGCTTCAAGTGTGTAGAATTGGGACATTTCGCCACACAACGCGCTTAGAAAAAGAAGGGCAAAGAAGATTCTGATTCGAAGGCTGTTGCAACAAAGGACGATGATGGAGTTGATGATGATGTCGCCATGAGTGCTCATGTGCCTCGGGAGAAGAGGTGGGGCAACATTTATCTGTAGTTATTTTGAACTACAATGATGGGCAGGATCCTTGAGGTGCCAAACTCTTGGATCACATACGAGCTACAGGAGCCCTTAATGTCAGTAGCATGATGATTGGAGTCAGTTGGTGTTAAAATTGGACAACTAGGTCCAAACTCCGGGTTGTGTTGCTCAGATAACGATCCCAATATTTTGATTGGATTCCTCTTTCGAAGAGGTGTAAGATTGATCTAAAGATCATCTCGATCGGATGAGCAGAACATGTACTTTGAATTTATTCCACTTATGTGCTAGGTCGGCCTGGAATAAAATATAGACTTAAATGTCTTAAAGGATGTGTCACACACCCCCAAAGATTCCTATATATTGGAGAGACTTAGAGTTCATTTGACACACACATTGTGGAGGAATTCTCTCTCTCTGGATAGCGTTGGAGCTGCATAATATATGGACTATTCTTTGTTTGGGTTGTTCTGGGGTAATGTGTGACACGCTTGGCTGAATGACCTATTGGAGACTTTGCTGGTTGAAGCATCCTGCTGATCGCCGTAACGCCACCATTTCTTATCTCTGTTTTGGCTTGTCTTCTATCGATCTATTAGTATGTTCTATCTTCTTCAGTATTGTGCCCTAATTTGAAATGGCATAGAACATGTTCAGAAATTAACATGGTATCGGAGCTAGGAGAAGACAATGCCCAGCTTATGAAACAAGGGCAGCGAAATGTGAGTTATTCTAAGGGTGAATAAGGGTGCTGTTAGCCCCAAAAAAAAAAAAAAAAAAAAGAGCTGTGTGGTAGGTCGTAGGCCATACCACCACAGCAAGTGGCAGCATATAGTTTCAATGACAGCACTTATTTTTTAAAAATGCTGGAGGTAACAGCGTAAGGGCAGCAGACGTGGCTGGTATGCTGAGAATACGTGGAATAACATATCGTGTCCCAATCTGGGCTGTCACAAAGAAAAAAAAAAGTGTCCTTTTATGTAACACATCTAGCCGCAGCGACTAAAGCTTCATTCCACCTGTCAGGGCACTCATCTGGTTATGCGATCTAATTTAATTTTTTTTTGGAGTGTATGCGGCGTATCGGCCTCCACGCAGACTTAGAATTACACTCGTTGGTAGTGAAGTCGGGTTCGGGTGTAAGAAAGGATAACAAATGAAGGAGCGACGGATTTAATTGATTGCACTGCAAAGGCATCGGTGCAAATGTCATGGACATAAGATCATCCATTCATGTAGAAGCAAGGGATTAAGTCCCCATAAATAAATTAGACGATACAGTCCAGCTGGGTGGGTGCTTCCTCATCTACGGCTTTCAGGTGCAGCTGGGGAGTGCAAGCTGATACAATAACACAGGAGAAATGGGCACTGAAAATAGTTAGAAGAAGAAGGATTCCATTTTTTATCTACCGGCACATTATTTCGACTCCGCCTTGCTTCTCCGCTCACCCCATGATATTTCCAATTCAGTCGCTGCCACCCACAAGGTGTCCGTAGATTTAGATTTAGGCGTGTCCAGTCTGGACGACCCAATTCAAAAAAAAAAAAAAAAAAAAATTGTTGAAACAATGAAAATCCGACTTGAAATGAAAACGTTACTCTTCTAGCGATGAGAATTCAGCTGTGCACGTCTTACAGCTCCATCTGCTCATGCTCACGCCCATGACCCGTGAATTTTCTGTTGGACGACACTGTTCGTGAATTTTCTACTGGATGACGCTGTTTGTGAATTTTCTGCTGGATGACGGTGGTTTATTCCTCCCCTAACCTCTAGGATGACGATTGAAGTGCGAGGACGAATTTGCCTGAGAATAGAACCTGGAATGCTGCGTTTAGAAAGGAAGTCGAGATGATGCGATTTCGCGGTTAAATTCTGTCACGGAGAAAATTTTATATTTCTAAGCATCAGATTCAATCGCCTGAGAAAATTTTATATTTCTATATGTAAGTAATAATTTTTATAGTCTATCTCTGCAGCATGCGGATCCTTGACTATTTCAGTGGCATACATATTACTCTTTGTGGCTCAAGTTGCCTATAAGTCTCGTACATTGGCACGTAACCTTGCATAGTGACGCGTGCAGTAATATGGCTCACTTTATACACATCGATATAGGCACCAGTTCTATAGCATCGGTATCAGTGTGAGCATCAGTTATGGCACATCGCATACATCAATAACACAGTGTATCTAGTCTCGGCCTCAATTACAACAAAGGTCAGCAGTAAGCTATGATTATGAAATTCATAGACAGTCATACCTATGATTATAAAATTCATATTAGCTGTAAGCTTATGACGACGTAGTTATGTGCAGTTCTAAGCTCCGTTCTAGCTATTGAACATTAAAATTGCAAAGATTCATATTGGAATACATCTCTAAAGAATGGTTCAAGGGATCTAGAGAAGCGACAGTGAATGGACCAGCAGATCCCATCCTTAGCACTAGCAATTGTGAATTTTCAGAAGTTCTTCGACAATGAATTTTGCTCTAAATGTTTCAGAGATCTTGTGCTCAAGTCGGCAGAAGCTCTCTTCTGGTAGTGCTGTAAGTCTTTAGCAGCCTGTGCAAATAGCAGATCAGTTGGCGAGGTCAGCAACACTTTAGCAAGGAGAAGGGACCTCTTCAGGAGAGCAGCCAAATCCTCCTGCTAACCCATGCACTTACTGCTAGAAACATGTTGGACTGACGGGTTTTAAGTGTCGCTGTGGGGACATTTTCTGCTCTATGCACCGTGATTCTGAAACAACATTGTGAAGGACTGTGATCTTTTCAGACTACTGGAGAAGGCTTGTGACATTATTGTATAGTTACTTCAGTGACCCCGTTATATCTCTGTGGAGGCTCTATCAGTCAAGATCAAGGATAGTCGTTACACTTTTCATACTTGATCAATGATAAACTTGAAAGTGTGAACTATGAAGTTTTTTTGAGCCTTGGACAGTCACATATTTGGAGTCTTAGGAACCGTTATGAGGACACCTTCAGGCATCCTAGGTCAAGTGTCTTGGAAGCCATTATTGGGACAACTTAGGAAAGTTTCCATCATGAACAACTTAGGAAAGAGGATCTTGTGGAGGTGAAGCCACAGTCTTCTAGGCAGCTGTTGGAGTGTTTAGGGCCTTAACAAAATCTGTGGGTTATGGCAGAGTTTGTATGACCTCACCATATGATAGATGGCAAAGTCTATATGAACTTGATCTATGGTATCTTCAGAGGCATACATATGACCATGAAGCTTGAAATCTTTAGTACTGTTAATGATGAAGAAGACAGTGATGAAAGTTCAGAAGGTATCTCTGGAACTGCAAATTTGAGGAGCTAAATCTGTGAATCTAGGTCACTGTCATTATGACAGTGACATAGACAGACACCCGTGTTTACGAAATTCATAATAGCTGTAAGCTTGTGACAGTATCAGTCTTACATTGGAGCATAATGATAAACTTGCAAGTAGTTTTTGCAGCCTTCAGTCAAGTTGTTGGAGTCTTGAACCAAGATCAACAAAGCTTGTGAATTGTATATGATATGTGCCAAGATAGCTAAATGACAGTATATGGCTATGAGTCTTGGATGGCTTTGACTGTGGGAGAATAAGACTCCTTTCCAAGTTGGTGTCTGGGATGCCCTCATTTAAAATAGATGTCTTCTCTCACAAGAGAAGCTAGCATTAAGAGGGAGAATACAACTGTAAATGCTTCTGAGCTAATATCATTGCTGAAAGAAAAGAAGACCCTCATGGCTCAAAGATATATGGCTTCAGAGGGGGAAATTACGGAAGAAAACCAAGAAGCCATATAAATACCAGGGGTATCTAGCTGCCATGAGTACAATATGAGCCTAGATCATTTGAAGAAGCTGGAAAGTATCTAAATCTGCAAGGATGCGAGGGTGATGTATGGGATATGGTTCCTAGACCACAGATCAAAGCTGTTGTCACCTCAAAATCAAGCATGGAAGTGCTAAAAAGTTCAAGGCAAGATTCGTTGCCCGTGAGGAAAGCTTAGACTATGATGACACACCTGCACCAATGGACCGATATACCACCATTCGATCGATCATAGCCCTTGCTGCTACGTAAGGATGGAGTCTTCATTAGATGGATGTAAAGACCGCATTTCTGCATGGTGCGATAAAGGAAGAGATATATGTGGAGCAACCTCTAGGGTTCGAAGTCCAGGATCGGGACACCCATGTCTGCAGGTTGAAGAAAGCCCTCTATGGGTTGAAGCAAGCACCCAAAGATTGGTACGAGAGGATAGATAGCTACTTGATGAAGCTGGGCTTCACTCGAAGTAATGTTGATCCGAACCTTTACTTCAAGGTTGTCAAGGGAAAACCTCTCATTCTGGTGCTGTATGTGGATGACCTCTTCTTGACAGGTGCCGACCCTCTCATTCATCAATGCAAGAGGGAGCTTGCTGCTGAGTTCGAGATGAAGGACCTAGGACTGATGCACTACTTCATAGGCCTGGAGGTCTGGCAGAGACCTGGACAGATTTTCCTTTCTCAAGGAAAATATATTGTGAAACTTCTGGAAAGATTTGGTATGGTGGATTGCAAGTCTGTGACAACACCAATGGAACTCAATTTCAAGAAGTTGAGTGGCAGCGCTGCTGGGCCCGTATTGGCAAATCCTACTGAGTATCGTCAACTCGTAGGGGCTCTGATGTTCTTAGTGAACACCCATCCAGATATATGTTTTGCAGTGAACACTTTGAGTCAACAGATGGTTGAGCCTCATCACTTTCACTCGGTTGGTGCCAGGAATCTTCTGAGATACCTTCGGGGCACGATAAACCATGGGCTGAGATACACGGGAGCATGACACTCCTTGGATATACTGATGCCGATTGGGCTGGCAGTGTGGTGGATCGTAAGAGCACATCGGGATGCTACTTCAATCTTGGTTCTGCTTCGATCTCATGGATGAGAAGGAAGCAGAAGTCAGTGGCTTTGAGCACCGCGGAGGCCGAATACATCGTTGTGCTGAAGTATGGCCTGTTGTGAAGCAGTTTGGTTGCGAAAGCTCTTTAGTGAGCTGTTTGGACATGTGCTAGATACCACCGTGATACTCTGTGATAACCAGAGTGGGATTCGCTTGACCGAGAATCCTGTGTTCCACGACCGATCCAAGCATATTGATATCAGGTACCATTTCATCCGAGATATGGTACAGCGAGGTGCCGTAAGGCTCGATCATATAGGAACTGATGAGTAGGTCGCGGATATTCTCACTAAGCCCCTGGGGAAGGTCAAGTTCCTAACCTTCCGTGAGAGACTTGGTATCATGGAACGACCCTATGATGTGGGTCCTGTTGGACGATGAGCTCGAGGAGCTCTAGGGGCTTTAGGGACAGCTTCTCGGAGCTATGAGCAACCACAAGGCTAGGCTTGCCAAACCTTGTTGGTGTGCTTGGACCCCACCGTTGTGATTATTGAGTTGGTTCACCTCTCATTATCTATGCCCCGTATGCATCCTACCCATTGAGTTCAGGGCTCATGGGAAGTACCTCTCATTTGGCCAATGAGGTGGGAAAAGCTAGAGACTAGTAGCAAAGACTGGTGGACGCATCAGAGATTGTCGTACTCTCTATCTAGGATGGCACGGTCCAACCACTTGATCTAAGATCAAGTCTTGTGAGGTCTCGGACCTCCGCCTGACTTCGGATCAGATGAACCAACTTCGGGTTGGTTGGAGACTCTTTGTGAGTCCGATAGAGGTTTCGAACCTCTGGGCTGAATTTGTCAGCCGGGGGATGATGTCTTTGTGACTGACCCACTTCTGTTCTGAAATAAAGAGGCCAGCAAAGCAAGTTACGGCGGGATGACGCACGATGTTTGGATTGCACTAGTGGACGAAGTTCTCCCTAGTTGAGAGGGAGTGTTAAAATTGGACAACTAGGTCCAAACTCCGGGTTGTGCTGCTCAGATGACGATCGCAATATTTTTATTGGATTCCTCTTTCGGAGAGGTGTAAGATTGATCTAAAGATCATCTCGATCGGATGAGCAGAACATGTACTTTGAATTTATTCCACTTATGTGCTAGGTCGGCTTGGAATAAAATATAGACTTAAATGTCTTAAAGGATGTGTTACACACCCCCAAAGATTCCTATATATTGGAGAGACTTAGAGTTCATTTGACACACACATTGTGGAGGAATTCTCTCTCTCTGGATAGCGTTGGAGCTGCATAATATATGGACTATTCTTTGTTTGGGTTGTTGGCAGAGCATTAACACGCCATTGAAGGGACTCTTGCTCCGACTTTGGTCGGTTGGAAGATCTCTTGGCCGCATCGCCGTAACTTCTTACCCCATTTCTTATCTCTGTTTTGGCTTGTCTTCTATCGATCTATTAGTATGTTCTATCTTCTTCAGTATTGTGCCCTAATCTGAAATGGCATAGAACATGTTCAGAAATTAACAGTTGGTGTGAGGAGGATGGAGAAACAATGGTAGAGCTAGGAAGCTGAAGGCTGAAGCAGCGCAAAGCAAAGGCAACAACAACAACATCGCAGTGTAGAGCATCAGAGGGTCAGCCCAAAATTAGCGGCAGAGGGAGCTTCACCATCGATATGCATCCAAACTGACTTGTATGTCAAGTTTTTGGGTGGATTTTTCAGTTGCTTAAACTGTCAGCAATTGAGTTGCAATGCAGTAGTTAGCAGTGGCAGTGCTATGGGCAGCATGATGCAACATTTGAGAGGGAGCTACAATACAGATAAGGCAGTGACAAGTTGCAGTGTCATGGGCAGTAGTACATAAGGCAACAATGCAATGGATGAGGGGCAACAACCTAGCATCAACAGCGCAGAGATCGGATGCCGTGGATCAGAGTAATGCTTCTGGTATTGGAGTATTGCTAGAGCTCATTCCTCGCTAAGAGGGAGTGTTGATTTTTGGGGTAGCATCGGATGTGCTCTAGCTCCGAAACTTTGCGGAGGGGCTAGAACACATGAGATCTCGAAGACCCAAAAATCATTTGGAGAAATTCCACCTGGAACTTAAGTTATTCAAGTAATTAATTATTTTAATGGTGACCTTAAGTCTAAACTTAGGGAAATTAAATAATTAAATTGAATTAATTTAACATGCGGGTGAGAATGTTCTAAGTGACGAAGATCAAGTCTTTTCTAATTGTTGAGATTTTGGGGTGGCATCAGATGTGCTCTGGCTCTGAAATTTTGTGGAGGAGTTGAAGTACATGAGATCTCCAAGACCCAAAAAGCGTTTGGAGAAATTCCATCTGGTTTGATAGTTATTCAAATAAATAATCTTTGCAATTAAGGACTCTAAGTCTGACTTAGGAAAATTAAAAGATTAAAGTGAATTAAATTAAACATGTAATGAGAATGTTCAAAGTGACGTTGATTAATCAATTTCTAATCTTAGCCGTTTATTAGAGATTAGATCACGGCCGTTGGTTTGCCAACGAGAAAAGAATAAAAGAAGGGCTTGGGGTCAGTTGGAGAACACACACATTGGCAGAGCATTGAAGCTAAGTCGAAATTCTAGTGCGTGGTTTATTTAAGGATTTCAAAGTGAGTTTGCAGTGCGGTGAGGGTTAGAGATTGGTAGTGTAGCAGGCAACGCAAACGCCAACCAGAGCTACGTAGTTCAGCGAAAGCCACGCAGAAGGTAGCGAAAAGGCAGTAGGAATCCTTTAGGGGTGACGCAGGTCCATTCAGGGCCGCGCAGGGGCAGCGTAAGCCTAGAGAGGTTGATGCAGGCCCATCCAGGGTAGCGCAGAGGCTGACACAGGCCAAAAAGGTTGACGCAGAGGGTTGAGGAACAACGTTGGGGTTTCCGGTGGGCCAGAAAGGGCTCGAGTTCTGTAAATCCCGTTTGAGGGTGTGAATCAGCCATATTTTTTGTCTCCGAGTGAAAGAGGTATTATTGCCGTGAAATTTCTTGTTGACTTATGGTAGCATCAGATGTGCTCTAGCCTTGCAACTTTGTATATGGGCTATGACACATGTATTCCATAATACCCAGAAAGAATTTTGGAAAATTCCACTCAGAGATGGTTTAATTAAATTAATTAATCGTTTTTTAATGTTTTCCTAAGTCTAAACTTAGGGAAACCGATTAATTAAAGGGTATTAATTAAACTAAGTTCGAATCTTCTAGATAAAGTCATGGATCACCTCCAAGTTAATCCTAGCCCTTCATTAAGTTTTAATCTGGGCCATTGAAAGGTCAATGAAGGATTATAAGGAGGGTGAGTGGCCTATGGAAAACACATCAGACGGAGAAAGAATCAAGAGATTGATATCTTTAGCCAAAGGAAGAGTCGAAGCAATTCTCGATTGCAAAGAGGGGAAGGTAAAATCTCCAGGAGGGAGAATTTCTGAAGGAGAAAGAGTAGAGGAAGACAAGGGAGAGAGGAGCCAGAGCAACAACGCAGAGAAGGCTAAGCAGCAGTTATGCTGGGCCAACGCAGAGCAACATAGGGAGTTTCGATTTTTGTTGGTGGAGGAAACTGAGGGTTTATCCTCCGGAGGTCATTTCTGGAAAGGGAAATCACTCTAGTCTCAAGCAGCAGTCAGGATAGAGGCAACCATAACAAGTAGCAGCAACAGTGACACAGTGACAGCGTCAGTGACGTAGTCACTGCGCAGAAATCACGTAGAGCAGCTCAGCGTGGGTGCAGGTCAGTGCTGGAACTTCGTGGTAATATGAAATTTGTCTCACTAAGCCTACTCTCATAATATTTCTTCAAGTGATTGATTAACATTTACAATCACACATTTGTACTCAGAATTTCTGCATAATAAAGAAACCCTCAGATCTGCTGCACCGGTTTTCCCGCATTGGGTTTTTCCGGGGACAATTGTCCAAAAGTAGTGGTGTTTATGTGTGATTACTTGTACTATTTATTTTATGTTGTTTATTGATCGTGAAGTCTGCAACATATTTTATTTCAGTATTTAACACAGTTAAATGTTAAATAATTGTGGTTGAGAATACAATAGAAGAAATATAACAAGTAGTTGCAGTAGAATTCTACATTATAGAATTTTCACGTGGTTTCAGAGCTGTCAAATTCAAAGGAAGCGGGGTCAGAAAAAGGACTGCACAATCCAGAAGCTTCAGAGGGGACGCAACACAGAGAAAAGAAAGCACATATAAGTATGGCAGACTTAGATGTTTTATCCTCTAGGTTAAAAGAGGATGGTGCATGCTTGTCAAGATCAACATCTGTAGGAATCTGATATATTGATAGTGGGGATTCAACTCATATGATTGGAGTACGAGAATATTTCTCGAGCTATATGGAAGAGCAGATGAACTTCAAAATCACTATGGGGAATAGCACGAAATGCACTCCCGTTGGGAGAGGAGCCGTAGTGTTTCAGACGGAAGCCAAAACCAGTGTTAAGGTCACAAATGTACTAAATGTGCCGGGGCTTGGGATGAATTTAATGTCAATATCCCAGTTGTAGGGCAAAGGGTATGACATACACTTTATCGGGAAGAAGGTATATGTCAAGCACCCAAGTTGGAAGCAAACAAGGCAGATCGAAGTTAGAAGCAACATACCATACAGGTTGCAGCTTGAATCTTTGGTGGCACTAATCAGTAGTAGTCTTGACGACAAGAAAGGGTTGAACGAACTTTGGCATAGAAGAATGGGGCACTTGCACCATGGTGCATTGAAGATGGTCAGATAAACAGTTGATGGGGCACTTGTTCTCAACACAAAACATGATGATGTATGCCGAGGATGTGTACTTGGGAAGTACGCTAAGGCATCCTTTCCCAGAAGTGAAAACCGAGCAACAAGCATATTAGAACTAATACACTCAGACATTTGTGGACCTATGTTCACTAATGCTCTCAAGGGTGGCAAATATTTTGTCACATTCATTGATGACCACTCCAGGAAGACCTGGATTTACTTCCTTAAGACAAAAGATGAAGTCTTTGAAAAGTTCAAAGAATTCAAGGCTCTTGTTGAAAATATGATGGGGAAGAAAATCAAGACATTGCATTCAGATAATGGTGGAGAATACATAGATGGAGACTTCATAGATTTTTGCGCAAAGAAGGGAATCAGGAGGGAGTGGACTGCGCCATATAATCCCGAACAAAATGGTGTGGCAGAACAAAAGAACATAAAAATTGTAGGAGCAGCCAAGGCCATGTTATTTGACCTTGATTTACCCAGATATTTATGGGCTGAAGCCTGCAACACGACAGAGTATATCCAGAATAGGACTCCTCATAGAGCATTGAGGAAGAAGACTCCTGAAGAAGTTTTCACAGGGAAGAAACTGGAGGTAGGGCATCTTCAGATATTTGGTAGCATGGCATATTGTCATGTACCAAGCGAGAAGAGAAGCAAGCTTGATCAAACTACAGAAAAGGGGTATCTCATACGATACAGTGAAACTTCTTGGCAGTAGAAAGGTTGTGATAAGACACGATGTTAAGTTCATGGAGGATAGAGCTTTTCAGAAATTGTGTGATATGCCGGCAGAGGATTAGGCTACAGAAGTTCCCTTGGTTCAAGAACATCAGGGGCACCAAGAAGAATAGACAGAAAGACAGACTTTGGTACCAAGTAGAGGTACTAACGTTTTCACAGAAGAGGATCAGGAAGATGCTCAATCTGAGGAACAACTAGATCAGCAGGAAGAGTTGAGACAACAGCCTTCCACCAGTGGTTGGATCAGCAGAGAAGCTCAGCGATACTGAGAGACGCAAAAAACTTTATTGGGACTCCCAGGAATGGGAAGAGATAGCGTAGAGCTCCTGACAGGTACCAGGCTTTGGTTGCCCAGGTAGAGGAACCTTCCAGCTTCCAGGAAGCTGTTCAGCACTAGGTATGGTAGATGCCATGATAGAAGAATATGCTTCTATCATGACAAACTATGAAACTGGATTCGTCCCCTAGGGCCTTCGAATCCCGAATCCGGCGAATCGGATACGATTCTCCAGGATTCGTACCGGATTCTTGGGATTCGTCCATATCTTTACAGGGTACGATGAATCTCGACTGTACCCTGTATGGATACGGCCGAATCTCGTACCGCCGGATTCTCCGTTTCAACAAGTGCGATTTTTGGTTATAAAAAACCGAATTTGACTCATTCTTTCTCACCGTTTTGTGATTGTGGAGTGAGCAAGGAGCAAGGGTTTGCAAGAAGAAAGGGTTAGCAAGGAGAATTGGAGTTCTTTCGAGAAAACTACAGTATCTTACTATCTTGTCTTTCTGAGTAAATTTGACAATTGTATGATGTATCAATGTATCAAATTTCAATGTATCGTGTATGAGTATCTAAGATCTTAAATCTCTGTTTGAATCAATGAATTTGTATGAATTTGTGTAAAAAATATGTAATTTTTAATATATTAAGATATATATTTTTTAAAAATATATATATATATTTTTAATAAAATAATATATAACGTATCGTATCCCAAAAGTGTTCTGTTCCGCGGGTCACCGTATCCCGAATCCGATTCTCGAATCCCCTGTATCCCCATATCAGGTGACTTAGATGACAAATGATGTCTGGGAAGTGGTGCCCAGACCTCAGAGCAGATCAGTTGTTGGATCACGATGGATCTACAAGATCAAATACGCTGCAGATGGTAGTGTAGAAAAATATAAGGCAAGGTTCGTGGCAAAAGGGTATGCTCAGAAGGAAGGCATTGACTATGAAGAGACCTTTGCACCAGTTGCCAGATATACCTCCATTTGGATTGTTGTATCCTTAGCAACACAGATGGGATGGGAGATTCATCAAATGGATGTCAAGACAGTGTTCTTGAATGGAGAAATTGAGGAAGAGGTATATATCGAACAACCAGAGGGTTTTGAGATTATGAAAGGAAGTTTCATGTATGCAGATTGAAGAAAGCCCTGTACGGGCTTAAGCAGGCTTCGAGAGCTTGGTATGGTCGAATAGATAGCTATTTGCAAAAAATGGGGTTTGTCAAGAGTGACGCGGATCCCAATCTTTACTATTTGCTGGTAGAGGATGAGCCATTGGTACTTGTACTATATGTAGATGATTAGTTTCTCACTGGATCATCTAGGCTGATCAAGGATTGAAACAGAATCTAGAAGTTAAATTCGACATGAAGGATTTGCGGTTGATGCACTACTTCCTAGGATAGGAAGTCTGTCAGAAGGATGGGGATATCTTCATGGGGCAGGAGAGGTATGCCTTGGAAATTCTGAAGAGGTTCAGAATGCAGGATTGCAGGCCCATGGCCACACCCATGATCACCAATTGGAAGAAGATATATGCATTGGAAGACGCAGAAGTGGACCCCAGCTTATACAGACAACTTATAGGGTCATTGATGTATCTAGTTAACACCAGACCAGACATTTGCTTTGCTATTAACACTCTTAGTCAGTTCACGGTGGAACCCAAAAGAGTGCACTGGGCAGCGGCAAGGCACGTTTTGAGATATGTACAAGGAACAGTCAGATTTGGTATAAAGTATGGTTGATGAGAGGTTGTCAGACTCAGTGGATTCACAGACGCAGATTGGGCGGGAAGCTCAATGGACAGGAAAAGTACCTCTGGGTATTGTTTCAGTGTTGGATCAGGAATGGTGTCCTAGTGCAGCAGGAAACATAAGTCAGTAGCATTGAGCACAACTGAAGCAGAGTACATGGCAGCTAGTACAGCTACATGCGAAGCCATATGGCTTCGAAAACTCCTTGTGAGTCTATTCAGGAGCAGGATGGAGCCGACTTGCGTATACTGTGACAATCAGAGTTGTATCAAACTCTTTGAAAATCTAGTATTTCATGATCGGTCCAAACACATTGACATTAGGTGTCATTTTATCTGAGACTGTGTTCAGTGTGGGGCAGTACAACTCCAGTACATCCCCATAGGAGAACATACAACAGACATACTCATGAAGGGTCTGGGGAGGATTAAGTTCACTCAGTTCAGAGGACAGTTGGGTATGACTGAAAATCCATTTCAGTAGTCAATGGATCTTCAGCGCAGTTGAAAGAGGGAGTTGTAGTACAGTGGCAGTTGGCAGCAGCATGCAGAGTCAGCAGCAGTACAGTTGCAACATTTTTTGTGCAGTGTTGATAGGCAGCATGAACAACACGGCAGAAGATGCTATAGAAGTCAGAGTAGCACTTAGAGTTGTAGTGCTTGAGCACTTTCCTCGCTAAGAGGGAGTGTTGATTTATGGTAGCATCAGATGTGCTCTAGCCTTGTAACTTTGTATATGGGCTAAGACACATGTATTCCATAATACCCAGAAAGGATTTTGGAAAATTCCACTCAGAGATGGTTTAATTAAATTAATTAATCTTTTTTTAATGTTTTCCTAAGTCTAAACTTAGGGAAATTGATTAATTAAAGGGTATTAATTAAACTAAGTGCGAATCTTCTAGATAAAGTCGTGGATCACCTCCAAGTTAATCCTAGCCCTTCATGAAGTTTTAATCTGGGCCGTTGAAAGGTCAACGAAGGATTACAAGGAGGGTGAGGGGCCTATGGAAAACACATCAGACGGAGAAAGAATCAAGAGATCGATTTCTTCAGTCGAAGGAAGAGTCGAAGTGATTCTTGATTGCAGAGAGGGGAAGGTAAAATCTCCAGGAGGGAGAATTTCTGAAGGAGAAAGAGTAGAGTAAGAGAAGAGAGAGAGGAGCGAGAGCAACAATGTAGAGAGGGCCAAGCAACAATTATGCTAGGCCAGTGCACAACAACAGAGGGAGTTTCGCTTTATGTTGGTGGAGGCAACTGAGGGTTTATCCAGTCTCCGGAGGTCATTTATGGAAAGGGAAATCACTCTAGTCTCAAGAAGCAGTCATCATAGAGGCAACCATAACAAGCAACAACAATAGTGATGCAGTGACAGTGTGAGGGACGTAGTCACTGCGCAAAATCACGTAGAGCAGCTCAACGTGGGTGCAGGTTAGTGCCGGAACTTCGTGGTAATGTGAGATTTGTCTCACTAAGCCTACTCTCATCAGATTTCTTCAGGTGATTGATTGATATTTACAATCACACATTTGTGCTCGGAATTTTTGCATAATAAAGAAACCCTCAGATCTGTTGCACCGATTTTCCCACATTGGGCTTTTCCGGGGACAATTGTCCAAAAATAATAGTGTTTATGTGTGATTAGCTGCGCTATTTATTTTATGTTGTTTATTGATCGTGAAGTCTACAACATATTTTATTTCGTTATTTAACACAGTTAAATGTTAATAAATTGTGGTTGAGAATACAATAGAAGAAATATAATAAGTAGTTGCAGTAGAATTCTACATTATAGAATTTTTACATTTCTCTGTAGGGTGAACCATTTTGGTGCCCAAATATTGTTGTATTCATATTCTGCATGATAATAAAACCCTCTAGAGCTAGCTGCATCGGTTTTCCCGCTTTGGGTTTTTCCAGGAAAATTTGTCCGAAAAATCTTTGTCACTTTGTCATGTGTGCGTAATGTTTAGTAAATGATCTGTAAATGTGTAGGCTGCAGTTGTGTTTACTTTGCTGATTTTATTGAATAATTCAGAAAATTAACTTGTAAATGTAAATCAAGTAGGAAAAGTAAATCAAGACACTGTAGTAGGATTTCTATGTTTAGAAATTTTCACATGGTATCAGAGGATTGCAGATCAAGCTGAATCACTAGCAAAATGACTGAAGAATTTTTTGATGTAGAGAAGGAAGCTGAAACAACAGAGTTCCAGAGTGGGAAGCGTAGCACCAGGAGAACGCTGTCCCAGCATAGGTCACGCAGGGGCTGACGCAATCCTAGCTGAGTGACGCAGAGGCAATGTAGAGCCTTCCAGAGTGACAAAGGAGCAACTTGCGCTGCGCAGTTGTTGCGCTGAGCCAGTCTTCTCATGCAAAGGCTAGCCAGAGGGACGCAATCCAGTTTTGAGGTTGCTGTGTAGATTTGCCAGAGTCGGGAAGCAGAGCTTCAGATCTTCAGAGGTTGCTGGTGTAGTGGAGGTTCTTTTGGTGCAGAATCTTGCCTAGCTAAGTTGACAAAGAGCGGGAGGAGAACCACCCCTCAACAAATTTTTGCCAAAGAAATCTGAGGATCAATCAGGAGGGTGATCGAAGAGGGCTGATTCAGAGGATTTGGCAGATTTCCAAGGAGGGAAATCAGTTGTCAGAGGGAGCATTTATTATAGAGGGTGCTTTTTAACCTTGGACCCTAGATCCGAGCTTCTGTTGAGAGTAGTAACAACAACAGGGAGAGGAGTATCTGTTTCGACAGATTGTTTTGCGCTAGATGGCGTCGTATGGACTGCGTGATTAGGATAGGTTGGACGACTTGTCCAACTTTGCTATCTGGAAGGCCAGAATCCTGACAGTCCTGGAGGCTTAAGCACTACGAGAGCATGCAGAGAACGTCTTGGCTACACCAACCAATGTTGCTCTTCTCACGAAGGATAATGAAGCAGAGGCGTATGCTAAGCGCTTCATCATGGACGGGGTCAAGGATCATGTGGTCCGACACATTGTCGAGAAAAAGACGACTAATGCTATGTGGACAATGTTGACCACAATGTATCAAGGAAAATCCGTCCAGAAGAAGATGCTTCTGGAGAACCAGATGAGGTTATTTGTGATGAATAAGGGAGAGGAAATCGATCCCTTCCTCTTCAGGTTGTAGGCGATCTGGAATCAGATGATTGCCATGGAGGTTAAAGTGGGGGATGATGTCATAGTGAGGACTACTCTAAATGTAGTCATAGATGAATGGGAAACGTTTGTCCAAAGTATCTTAGGCAGACATGACCTTCCAAGCTGGGACGAGATTTGGGTTGTCCTCCAACAAGAGGAAATCTGCCGGATGACCAAGAGACAAACCAGCGCCGGATCCAGCAAAGTGAAGAAGGAGGAAGAGGAAAATGCAACTCTTGCATCTAAGAAGCAGCAAGGGAAGAAGAAGAGGGATGTATCCAAGATCCGATGCTTTAGGTGTGGTGAACTTGGACACTTCGCCACCACTTGTCCTCTTAGGAAGAAGGACAAGGAAGCTGATTCCAAGGTTGCGGCAGTTAAAGAAGACGAGGGCTCTGATGATGATGTAGCCATGAGTGCAGCAGAGTGACCAACGTAGACCCCAGAGAGAGGTGACGCAGACCCCAGAGAGAGTGACGCAGGCCCACAGAGGGCTCACGCAGGGGCTGCGCAATGGCTCCGCGAGACAATCTAGAAATTGCTGGAGATCGAGGTTTCTATGCCGGAAGAGCTGAAACTTGATTTCTGAGAGGCAGATTAGCGCAGAGAAGGGGTGACGCTGTCCTTAGCTAGATCCACATAGGCCTATGCATCTACTGTGCAGAGGCAATGCAGAGGCTGTTGGGGCTTCACCAGTTTCTGATAGGGATCAGCTGGGACTTGCAGTGTGAGTTAAAACTCACGATTTATTTCTGTCTGTCGAGGTTTTTCTCTGTTGGGTGAGCTGGATTTTGGCACCCTAGATGTACTAAAAACACTGCCGCTTAGTAATATAAACCCTCAGATCTACTGCACCAGTTTTCCCGCATTGGGTTTTTCCGAGGACATTTGTCCGAAAAATACGTGTCCTTTGTCTGAATGCTTTACTTATTTTTCAGTATTTGATCTGTATAATTGTGTAGGTTGCAGTGTATTTGCATTAGTATTTTTACTGAATATTCAGAAAAATAACTTGTAATTTAATAAGACTAGTAGGCAATGCAAATCAGATTTATGCACTAAGATTTCTGTAAGTTAGATTCGGAAATTTTCACAGATTTGGGCACCCACAAATAAAATTTGGCAACTATAGGCCTCTAGTCATTAGGCTGAGGCGAAATATTGCGGCAATGGTGGAGGATCGGGCCCAATGAGGAGAAATTTTGGTGCACATGGAGGCAACACAGTCATTGGACCATATTGGAGGCTAGAGGCACAAGGTGGAACACAAGATAACATTGGGCATCATTTGATAAATAACTTATCTTTCTGATTGTCATTTTGACATAGCACGCTTGTGCTGGGTGCCAAGTCTGAACTGTTGTTTAACACACGAGATTTTGAGGCGAAGATCTCAACCTCTGCCTTAGGGGACTTTGAGTGTCTGCTCAGGAGAGGAGTATTGTCATTTTGGAGGAGCTTTTCATAGCAGAGATTACAGAAGGAGTGTTTTCACTTCAGGGACTGCGTGGAGAACACAACACATGGAGAGAGGTTGTTTCGGGAGGTGAGAAGAGAGGGAGTTGCAGCTAAGATTTGGTGGGGAGGCTTGGAGCTTCTTAACAGGGAATTTTGTGGAGATTTTCACAACAAAGATTGCATGAGGATCGATTTACCCAGCAGCGCAATGAGCCAAGCCCAAGAGGGCCAATCTCTGAGGTCAAGCTTTGTTCAAACCCTTTCTGGGTTTATTGAGGAGAAGCCAACATTAATTTGGCAGAAATTTCTGTGCAGATTTGAGGTGTCAAACAGAGATTCTAAATCAGCCAGCAGTTAGAGGACCTAGGGGAAATTGGGCCGAAATTCAGCGGTTAATATTGGCCAATTCCTTCGTGAGTTTTTGTGGGTTTCTTGAGTAGAGTCCGTGGTTAAAGTCCCAGAATTTTATGAGTAGTGTAACAGGACCTAGCAGCATTTCTTCGTGAGCAACAACAACATTTCTGGCAGATTGCAGCGCAGATCTACAACCATACAACTTACCATCAGTGAACATTGATTCAGAACGCTTCTCTAGCTTGCCTTGAGCAAGCCCATTTGCCTTCATTCCAGCACCTCCATTGTACTCATTTCCAGCAAATTAATAAAATGGCTCAGCTCAATTTCATGGCTCAATTTATGTTCTAATTGCGTGATTTTTATTTCTGTTGTTTAAAGCCTTTTGATTCCTGTTATTACTGTAATTTATCGTTGGGAATATTACAGAAAAGTACACGTGGAGGAGTTTTGTTTCTAGGCAATTGTTTAGTATTATGGTTGAGCAAGAAACTAACTTCAATCTCTCTATCCATACTAAAAGCCGAAACATTGCAATAGTATCATGTTCTAAACAAGTTCTCTAGATGAAGCAGACACTAAAGGATATCAGTGTAGAGTATGAATAACCAATTTCAATCATCTATTACAACACAACTGCAATCAACATTTCAAAGAATCATGTTCTGCAGTCAAAGGTGAAGCATTATTCCCATCAAGTACCACTTCTTAAGGGAAAAAGTAGCCGAGCAAAGTGTCAAGGTGCAATACGTTTCTCAAAGGAAGCACAAGTTTAGACATAACCCCTTCCCTA
Organism: Pinus albicaulis; assembly: GCA_034641835.2. Taxonomy (NCBI): domain Eukaryota; kingdom Viridiplantae; phylum Streptophyta; class Pinopsida; order Pinales; family Pinaceae; genus Pinus; species Pinus albicaulis. The sequence goes on from CM076579.1 coordinate 745,377,492, forward strand.
TGAAATATTTGAATATCTTAGATGGAAGCTGGGAGTGATATCCCTCTCATCTTGTTAGTAAAGGGATGCACAAGCTTAGGGAGAGCAACCCTTTGCCATCAATGTCAAAGGGGGGAAATTTGCACAAAGAGGTAGGATTGTAGACACCAGGGGAGTTGCAGACAGAGGGGGTACTACAATATTGTTGTAGAATTGACTAAGGGTTGCCATTAGTGACAAAGGGGGGAGATTGTTGAAAATATTGTTGTTATTGATGTCAAAGACAAGGGAAGACTACAAATGTTCAAGATAAAGATTGCAAGATGGAGATTGTTGGAAATATTGTTTTTGGAATTTTGCAGCCCAGTTTGCATATCCTATCCTTGAAGACCTTGTTACTCTAAACACCTAGCTCAAATGGGATCATAGGATATATGGTTGAAAAACTTATTCCTAGACATTACCATTTTTATATGGCACTCCTCTATCTCCATAGGAATGCAGAGATATGAAGATTTTATCAAGTCAGCCTTGTTAGAAAGTACAGGTCAGTCTAGTCAGTTTTACAAGTTGGCCCATAAATGAACGCACAAACACTATAAATGAAGGATAAATGAGCGCTTTTGAAGTGTCTCCAAGTAAGAAGATCAAGTACAAGTGCGCAAAAGAGATCCAAAGTTGGTTCGTACAGACATTTATAAAGATAAGTTTTGCTAGTCTTCTCCTGCAAGTTTTTCAATGTTAAATTCTGTGTACTGTGATTCAAGTTTACGGGCATTTAATGTTTTGAAGTTAATGAATGTTTGATGAATGCTCATTTAAAAAAATGGATCTTATACTGATTCCCCCCCTTCTCAGTATAAGCATTAGTTCAACACATGTATACAGGGGTTGTGCGTGTGTGTGTGTTAAACTGCAAAAAACCATGCCCATGGCTGCCACAGTGCACTGTGCGCACAGGAAAATAGTACTCAGAGGATTCAACAAGCATTTTCATCAGAAGGAAGAAAATGCAGAACCTTTGTGATTCAAGAAGCATGATCCATCACAGGAAGAAAGGAACACTTCTAAGGCTAGCACAGTCAAGATCAATAGTTGTGATGCAGTCGCAGTTCTGTGCAGTATCCAAGTGAAGGGAAGTTGCCAACAATGGGAGGAACTTAGGAAGAAGACTGATTTGTGAGTTTTCCAGGTGTTGCCAGGAAGAAGTGGCTAAATCTCTAATAGCAGTGTCAATTTCCAGCTTTAAGGCAAACTTTAAGTTGGGTGTGTTTGGTTGGTGGGCTGGAACAAATGAGAAAAATTGCAATTTCGCGCTGCCTTTGATTTTTTTAAAACAAATTTATGGCTTATTTTGAACTGTATCATACACTACATGGCATTTCGTTCCATATAGTATCTGACTATATGGTCAATGTATGTTGACAATATCATATCCCTGCGGAACAAAAAATATGGTTGAAGTTGTACATGATCAAATTTCTGTAACCACAGGGCTGATTAGGTATCCATTAATTGACCATCCTTTGATTTCTGAAAAATGTAGTGTGTTCTTGTTGGCATTTTATATCTATGACTTATAAATAGCTTTGTATAGAATTAATATAAATACTACTTCGTATTTCTTCTATGCTCTGATAATCTTTTGGCATAAATTTTTTTAATGTGAGTGAGTACTTTCCATTGAAAGATTAGATTGTTGTTAGTACTTTTCCTTGTAAGATGGTTATGAATGTTTTATTATTTTACGTTTAACATAGTATAATTAAGGAGTGACAGGCGGTGTAAAAGGACCCTTATCAGGTGAGTTTTATCAGTGTATCTATAGAAGGTGTTATATTCAAGTTGATTTGAGAAGTAATTTTTTCTATCTTTGACAAATTTCATTATTTATGCAATGAACAATCTTCTTAAGAGTTCAGTTGGAAATTAATTTCACATCTTTCCATGCAATGCGTATCTAATATTGAAGATTTCCTTTTGTTGTTTCACTGTTAGACTTGTCTAGTAGGAGCTGGTCCAGGTGGAAAGCACACAGCTCTAGAGGCTGTTACTGTAGTCCTTGATTTACCACCACCCCAGCCTGGATCTATCGATGGAATTACATCTATAGATCGAGTTTCTGCATCAGATCCAAAGTCTGCACTGGCATTGCAACGATTAGTACAGGCAGCGGTAAGTGCCATATCATAATCCCAATATTTATCACCATTGTTTGGGAATGCTTTATAGTAATGAAAAGCAATAAATTAACAAGAAAGTTTTTTTGTCTCTCTTATCTGGGATACTTAAATTGTAATGTTTAATTGAGGAAACATGTTATAGGAACCCTTTGATGTTGAGACAACACAAATATTTTTTGCTTGTAGGTCTGGTTCCTGGGAGAGAATGCAAATTATGCTGCATCGGAGTATGCTTGGGAATCTGCTACGCCTCCTGGCACAGCTCTGATGATGTTAGATGCAGATAAAATGGTAGCTGCTGCTAGTTCTAGAAATCCTACACTTGCTGGCGCATTGACACGTCTTCAAAGATGTGCTTTCAGTGGAAGTTGGGAGGTACGCGATTTAATTTGTAAATCCTTTTTCATCAGAATATTGATTTTCAATGCTCATAATTATCCTATCTGCAGTAATGTCTTTGTTTACTATACAAGCATTTATGGGATTCAGTGTTTTAGATGGAGATGATAAATGCATTCACTTGGTTGTACAGAGCATGTTCATAGCTCCGAGTCCTATCTTTGTTATTCATGAATATAAAACATAATTTCTTTGTTTCTATCTTTTTAATTTCATTTAGTTCTCAACTCTGATCTTATCCCTTTAGTGTTCTTTGAAAATAATAAGTTTATCTGTTGTTTCCTTGCTGCATCTTAATAACAAATACACAGGTGAGAATAATTGCTGCCCAAGCCCTTATTACAATAGCAGTCAGGTCGGGTGAGCCTTTCAGACTGCAGATATATGAGTTCCTTCATGTGTTAGCTCAAGGTGGAATGCAAACAAAGTTTACTGATACACAACTTAGTAATGGTGAAGATCAAGGAGCAAGTGGCACTGGGCTTAGTTCTATAATTTCTCCAATGCTGAGGGTCCTTGATGAGATGTACAAGGAACAAGATGAGTTGATTAAGTAAGAGTTCTTATGTGTTTCATGTATGAAAAGGTTCTTAGTGCTTTGGGAATAGTTGGTTTGTTTGGTTTCATGTTAATTTTTAAATGTATACTGTGTTAGACTATTTGGTTATAGGATATGATTAGAAAGGTGAGTTGATTGTGTAGGCATGCAAAGAATTTTAGAGCTTATGGTATAGTTGGCTTGTTTAGTTTCATTTTAATTTTTAAATGTATACTTTGTGAGATGATTTAGTTGCAGGATATGATTAGAGGGTGAGTTGATTTTGTACCAGAAAGTTACAATGTACTCCAATCTTTCAAAATGCTTTAGCTATATTTGCTTTACTGTTGATATCTATAGGTACTTTACTAATTTGAAGTTGTCTGGCTGTTGGATGTGATTAGGGATATGAGGAATCATGATAACAATAAGCAGGAGTGGACAGATGATGAGCTTCGGAAGCTTTATGAGACCCATGAGCACCTTCTTGATCTTGTCTTTCTGTTTTGTTATGTTCCTCGATCCAAATATTTACCTCTAGGGCCAATAAGGTACTGTTTCTCTGCTGCATTGGTAAATTTGTTGTTCTGTTATTACACTCATATTTGGCTGATCCTAGAATTGACATTGACTGAGCTTAATGCCTAAGTGATGGCCATTGCCCAGTTTTCACTAGTATTGGAATTTGGAAGAAAAGACTAAAATATTCATTAATGAATTCCACTATGTTTTATTTAAAAGGATCCTTTTATGCTTGATAATTTTGGAGATGTGGGTGTCATGCGGGGTAAACCTATATCTATTTTGATCAATGCTGTATCTCTCTTTTAGGTTATGCTATACTTTTGGTAGGTTATAATGCAAGCTTTATGACATACATCAGCGGATGGCCTTTTTTCATTCTTCCAATGCTTCGTCTCGTGCAAGTTGACTGTTTCTTGAGGACCTCCTACCTTATGAGAATTGTTTTACATGTCGGACATCTACTTGGAGGGTGCACAGGTGGACAAGGGTGGAGTTGCTATTTTTGTAGCCAACACATGGCCAAATTCTCAGACCTTAATCAATTGAGGCATCCCTGTAAATTTATGTAGATGTTCTATGCTTGATGCAACTTTACTTTCTCTTCCATTTCAGACAGCAATCACATAAACAATAAAGTAAAATGCTGATAGAACATACCAGTGGATCGACAGAAGACAAGCCAGAAATATATATTTGTGTTGGTGTGTTACGGTGGTCAACAGGATGCTTCAACCAACAAAGTCTCAATATGGCCAGCTAAACAGCAATGTCACACAACCCTCAGGACAGCCAAACAGTCAACCCAAAAGTCAACGCTGTCAGTCAACAGTCAACGCAAACAGCAGCAGCAGCTAGGTCAATGCTGAAAAGTCAAAGTCAACGTCTTGCCTCGAAAATAGTGCCAGAAAATGCAGATTAGGGAAATCGAGATTTTGGGAGAGTTTCGGGTCGATTTGACCTTGCATTGACCAAAGTTAACGCTGGTCAAACTTTGCTGCAGAAACCCTAGACCGAAAAACATAATTGCTGCTGCCAGATTTCCCACATGTGGAGAGAGAAGAGACTCCAAGTGATCAAACCAATCAGATGAGGAGAGAGAATGTGTGAGGATGAGATGAGTGAAATGTCCTCCAACGTTGATCTTATTTATATCCATCAGTGAGAGTGTGTGAGACATTTGCTGGGGTACAAAACCTTAAAGCCGACCTGCACATATTTTGAATAGATTAAAAATAAATTCAAAATAAATGTTCTGCTCATCAGATCAAAATGATCTTTAGATTGATCTTGCACCTCTCCGAAAGTGGAACCCAATAAAAATATTGGTATCTTCATCTGAGCATCACAACATGGAGTTTGGACCTAGTTGTCCAAAATTAACAGTCCCTCTCAACTAGGGAGAACTCCATCCACCTTTGCAATCCAAACGTAGTGCGTCATCCCGCCATAACTTGATTTGCTAGCTTATTTATTTCAGAACAGAAGTGGGTCAGTCACAAAGGCATCATTCCCAGCTGACAGATTCAACCGAGAGGTCCGAAACCTCTATAGGATTCACAAAGAGTCTCATACCAAGCCGAAGTTGGTTTATCTGACCCAAAGTCAGTAGGAGGTCCGAAACCTCACTAGACTTGATCCCAGATTAAATGGTTGGACTGTGCCATCCTAGATAGAGAGTACAACAATCTCTGATGTGTCCATTAGTCTTTGCTACTAGTCTCTAGCTTTTTCCACCTCACTGGCCAATTGAGAGGTACTTCCCATGAGCCCTGAACTCATTGGGTAGGATGCATATGGGGCACAGATAATGAGAGGTGAGCCAACTCAATCCTCACAACGGTGGGGTAGAAGCACACCAACAAGGTTCGGCAAGCCTAGCCCTGTGGTTGCTTATAGCTCCGAAAAGCTATCCCTAAAGTCCCCCTAGAGCTCCTAGAGCTCATCGTCCAACAGGACCTTCATCATAGGGTTGTTCCACGATACCAAGACTCTCACGGAAGGTTAGGAACTTGACTTTCCCCAGAGGCTTTGTGAGAATATCTGCGACCTGCTCATCAGTTCTTATATGATCAAGCCTTACGGCGCCTCGCTGTACCATATCCCGGATAAAGTGGTACCTGATATCAATATGCTTGGATCGATCGTGGAACACGAGATTCTTGGACAAGGGAATCCCACTCTGGTTATCACAAAGTATCACGGTGGTATCTAGCACATGCCCAAACAACTCACTAAAGAGCTTTCGCAACTAGACTGCTTCACAACAGGCCATACTCGCTGCAATGTATTCGGCCTCCGCGGTGGTCAACGCCACCGACTTCTGCTTCCTGCTCATCCATGATATCGAAGCAGGACCAAATGTGAAACAACATCCCGATGTGCTCTTATGATCCACCATACTGCCAGCCCAATTGACATCAGTATATCCAAGGAGTGTCGCGCACCTGGTAGTGTATCTCAGCCCATGGCTTATCGTGCCCCAGAGATATCTCAGAAGATTCTTGGCACCAACCTAATGAGTGTGATGAGGCTCAACCATCTGTTGACTCAAAGTGTTCACTACAAAACATATATCTGGATGGGTGTTCACTAGGAACATCAGGGCCCCTACGAGTTGACGATACTCAGTAGGATTTGCTAACACGGGCCCAGTAGTGTTGCCACTCAAATTCTTAAAGTGAAGCTCTATCGGTGTCAAGACGGACTTACAGTCCACCATACCAAATATTTCCAGAAGCTTCACAATGTATTTTCCTTGAGAAAGGAAAATCTCGCCAGGTCTCTGCTAGACCTCCAGGCCTGGGAAGTAGTGCATCAGTCCTAGGTCCTTCATCTCGAACTCAGCAGTGAGCTCCCTCTTGCACTAATGAATGAGAGGGTCAGCACCTGTCAGGAAGAGGTTGTCCACATTCAACACCAGAATGAGAGGCTTCTCTCTATCAACCTTGAAGTAAAGGTTTGGATCAACATTACTACGAGTGAAGCCTAGCTTCATCAGGTAGCTATCTATCCTCTCGTACCAAGCTCTGGGTGCTTGCTTCAGCCCATAGAGGGCTTTCTTCAACCTGCAGACATGGGTGTCCCGATCCTGGATTTCGAACCCAGAGGTTGCTCTACATGGACCTCTTCCTTTATCGCACCATGCTGAAATGCGGTCTTCACATCCATCTGATGAAGACTCCATCCTTGCGTAGCAGCAATGGCTATGTTGGATAGAATGGTGGTATATCGGGCCACAGGTGCAAATATGTCATCAGAGTCTATGCCTTCCTTTTAAGAGAAGCCACGGGCAACGAATCTTGCCTTGAATTTTTCAGCACTTCCATCAGATCCATGCTTGATCTTGTAGAGCCATTTCGAGGTGACAACTGCTTTGTCCTCCGGCCTTGGAACCACATCCCAGACATCATTCTTCATTATGGACTCATACTCTTCGTGTATAGCATCCTTCCAGACTTGATGCTTTACGACTTCCTCAAAAGATCCAGGCTTAGATTGTACAATAGTACTCATGGATGCTAGATATACTTCGTATCTACTCGACTTCTTGCTTTCACGGAATGTCCCCCTTGGGGCCATATGTCCCTTGGCATCCTCGAGAGTGTCCCTGAGCCATGATGGTCTCTTCCCCAGTGAAGGAGGTGGATCAATCGGGTCCATCGGTCCTTCTGCATCGGGCATCGTTTCATCCCTCGGTTCTTCTTGATTTCTAGGCCTTGCTTCATGATCTTCCTTAGATCTCGGAAGATTGACTACTTTCCTTAGGGCAACATCTTTATCAAAAGTGACATCGTGGCATGTCTCCACCTCCCTTTGACTAGGCACATAGACTCTATAGGCCTTCGAAGTTTCGCTGTAGCCCACAAACATTCCCTTCTTCCTAGAAGCATCCAGCTTGCTCCTCTTCTCTTTTGGCACATGAAAATAAACAGGACATCCAAAAACTTTAAAATGTCAGACGTCAGGTTTCTTACCAGTGAAAACCTCTTCGGGATTTTTGGAGTCTAGAGTGGAATGCGGGCATTGGTTTGGTATGTACACAACAGTGTTCGCAGCTTCTCCCCACAGAAACTTCGGTAGACCCTGGTCACATAGCATGGCATGGGCAGCTTCCACAATGGTCCTGTTCTTTTGTTCAGCAACGCCATTCCGATCAGGAGTGTAGACAGTTGTGGTCTCCCTCTTAATGCCAGCTTCTCTACAAAAGTTCTTGAACTCGTTCGTCTCATATTCGATGCCATTATCGGTCCTCAATATCTTGATCTTCTTCCCTGTCAGATTTTCCACCAAGGCTTTGAAGGTATGGAACCACATGAAAGCCTCATCTGAAGCAAAACAAAGTTCCTTCTCAAATACTCCAAAACACTTTTAATACAAAGATATCTATGAGGATACAAATATTATATTATAAAAGATATGAGATAGATGATTGAATGTTACAAATGAGGACTGCTTATATACCTACGCAGGTGCCTCTTCACGAAAGGTCATGTCTTATCAGACATGACCTTTCAACCTAATTACTAATTAATTAATTTATCATTTATTTACATTATTTATTCATTACATTGCCTTCCCCTCAGAAAGCTTTGTCCTCAAAGCTTGTCGATGAAAGGCCTCGATTTCTTTTCCTGCCATGAACATTTTCTCGTCTCAGGGCAGTCATCCTTGTTGATACAAGTTGATATGTGTTAAGTCCCTATATTAATAGTGTAGTCCCTTATTATGTTAGTGTAGCCCCACTTATTGTTATCATTGTACCCCTGTAACCCCCATATTGTTATTATTGTGCCCATACATTATTATTGTTAGGTCGGCTAGGATTACATTGTGGCCCCACTAGGATTACATTATGGCCCCGTGGACTCCTATATATAGAAAGGAGGTTTTGTAAATTGTATCATCCAAGAATTGTTCATTTATGTAATGTATTGGAGGTTGCCCCCTCGAAGTGGCTCATTCCTAAGGCGTTGATATCTCTTTTCTTCTCTTTTTGGAGCTGGTTACACAACATTTGGTATCAGAGCTTTGGATTCTAGGGTTTCGCTGCTCCAAACAGGTCATCGTGGCATTTTCGCTATAACTTTTTTTTCTGCGAAGTTTCAGAAGCTGAAATTTTTAGGGTACGAAGCCGAAATCCCGAGGAAGATTTTCTAGAATTTTCAGAGCTTGGTTCGCAATATTTGTGGAGATATGATCTGTAGAAGTTAGGTCCTTTTTTCAGGCTCCTAAACAGGTCATCGTGGAATTTGCGCTATAATTTTTTTTCTACGAAGTTTCAGAAGCTAAAATTTTTAGGGTGCGAAGCTGAAATCCTGAGGAATATTGTCTAAAAATTTCAGAGCTTGTTTCGCAATATTTTCGGAGATATCATCTGTGGAAGTTAGGTATTTTTTCAAGCTCCTAAACAGGTCATCGTGGCATTTTCGCTATAAATTTTTTTCTACGAAGGTCCAAAATCTGAAATTCGTATGGTGCGAAGCTGAAATCCTGAGGAAATTCGTCAAAAAATTTCAGAGCTTGGTTCACAATATTTTTGGAGATATGATCCGTGGAAGGTAGTGCTTTTTCAGGCTCCTAAATTTCATCTCAAAGAGGTGATCGTGGGAAAAGTTCAATAACTCTCTCTTTGGGCAGTGGATTTGAGTGCCGTTAAAAGTGGTCGCAAGTACACGGACTGTAGTTTCTTGGCTATCAATTTCAGAGACAAAGGATGAAACAGTGACACGTGGCAAGTCCTACAAGTTTGCCTCGACTCTAACCGGCCCGGCACCAGTCATTTGGTGGAGATTGGACACAACTTTGTCTTGGAGAATCCAACAGTCGAATTCGTGGCATTTCTGAGGAAGTCGTAGGGATACTGTGGTTGAATTTGAGATATCGAAGATTTTCAATTGCAGAGATAATTCAATTTCAATATCGAGCTCCTTAAAGCAAGTAAAAGGTGTGTATTTTTTTTTCTGAATTGCATAAGTCTTGTTTGAAGAATCAAGTTGAAGTGATTCCAAGGGCCTATTGAGCATATATTTTAGTATTGCATCTTTAAATGCCTCCTAAAAATAATTCAACACCCATTAATCCCTCAGAAATCTATACTATGATGCATTAAGTGGAAGAATTGCAGTATGAGATATCAAAATTACGGTACCAAGTGCAACAAATTTCGATCTTACGAAGAGCAACCGAAGCTGATATAGATGGTTTAAAAGAAGAAATGGAGGCTAAGTTGGATGGTTTGAAGGATAAAATAATAGCTAATATGGATGATAAATTAGTGGAAGATGACATCGAACATCAACAACAAGTTCTCCAACTCTCAAAGGATAACCTAACTTTGGTGCAGAATCTAATGAAACAACAGGAATATCAACATCACATCGAAAGAAGTTCTGAAGCAGTCACAAAAATAAGAACTAAACAAGTACGATCAATTTCAGAGTATCTCAGCAAGTGGAAGAACTTTCTTGTGGAAGATTCCACATGGGAGGATGATAATTTTATACAGAAGCATCAAGAAATAATCAAGCGTTGAGGACAACACTTGTTTGAAGGAGAGGGGCATGTTAAGTCCCTGTATTAATAGTGTAGTCCCTTATTATGTTAGTGTAGCCCAACTTATTGTTATCATTGTACCCCTGTAACCCCCATATTGTTATTATTGTGCCCATACATTATTATTGTTAGGTCGGCTAGGATTACATTGTGGCCCCACTAGGATTATATTATGGCCCCATGGACTCCTATATATAGAAGGAGGTTTTTTTCATTTGTATCATCCAAGAATTGTTCATTCATGTAATGTATTGGAGGTTGCCTCCTCGAAGTGGCTCATTTCTAAGGCGTTTATATCTCTTTTCTTCTATTTTTGGAGCTGGTTACACAACAATATGATCCTCTAAGTGACAAACAAAACTGTCGCTCTGAGAATGGATCGGACCATCCTAAATCAATCTTCTGTGGAATCTTACGATGACTGGAAACTTGTGATGATTCGTTAGTATTCTTCAGAATATCAGCTTGTTTCTGTTCTGAATACATAGCTCGGTTGAGTTGTCTGCTCCCGTGATTTGGATGTCGATAGGGAACTTTTTTGGTTTGACTTTGATTTTCTTTTGGCGAGGATGTTATTGAGTAGGTTACAGAACCTTCACTTAGAATTCTCCTCGTCTGAATTGCAACATCGAAGTTTGTATTGTTTGCAACTTGCCTGTCTTCTTCTTGAGTTGTGACATTTATTGGATCAATGTTCATTTTTCTTGCAACTTGAACTTCTACATTTGTCGTTTTCGACAACTCTTTTTCGACAAGTTGTTGCACCTTATTTTCCAACAACTTCTTATGCTTCTTCAATTTCTTAATTTGCGTTAGCAATTTTTCGTTGTGGTCCTTGAGGCAAGCAACTTCGTCATTCTTGTTAGTGGTTATTTTTTCAATTTCCTTCTGCATATTTTGTATCACCTTTTCACCTTCTTGAGAAATTACTTTTGAAATTTCTTGAATGTCTTCAGGTGTCACTGAATTTGCCTTTAAGTTAACGTCCTGTAGCGTTATTTTCTTTTTTTTGTAAGAGAATGTTAAAAACTTCTTTTTTTGTATTAAGGATGAATGACCCTAGTGATTCCATTCAGAGCGAACCCAGAATTATATCACTATTGTTACAAAATAAGGTTTTAACGGTAAATTGCGAGACCAAGGAATACTCCACAATACTTAGGTGTAGATTCCTTATGTCATATTGTTTTTCATTTGCATTAATTGAATTTGTTTCGATTATATTTGATTCAGGGATCACTAATTGGTTAGCACATTTAGTACTAACATAATTATCCTTTTGATTAAGATTGATAGATATGAGAACTTCCTTTCCTGCAAGTGACCCTTTGATTCTAATTAGCGTACGAACAAACATACTATAATTTTCAGGAAATCTTCCTTCTTTCCTTTCCGAATTAGATTCAATTTCCTTTTCATCAATGATTGATTCCATTTTGTCTGTTAAATTGAGTTTTTAGGGTTTTTAAGGTAACCCTTCTTAACTTTCTCTTCTTCTTTTTAATGAAGTTATTATTCGTTCAATTTTTTTTTTAATAATTTAATTAATTAAATAATTTTAATTATATATATATATATTCTTTTAACAATATATTTTTTTTAACTCTTTTTTTTTGTTGTTGAAAGGTTACAACCCTAGTGAAACGTGGCTATTCACATATATTCACCTATAAAATATATGTCCACTTATGTGTATTTGACTCGGTTAATGTTCTCTACATAAAAGTAAACTTACCATTCACACAGAGATTTTTTATTCCTTTACTTCTTATTTTACCTTGCAAATACCATGGGCAATTACCATGGGCTTCCAAAACCACGAGCTTGTAAACCACGGAAAGAATAATCAAAATAACCTTACCTACTCTTCCTTATTTCTTTTTCCTTTTTAATTTTAAATTGTCTTGGTATGTATGTATATGTACTTCTTTATATATCTCTCTTTTTTTTTTTTTTTGTCTTTTGTTTTTTGTTTTTTTACTTATATATATATATATATTTTACTATCTATATATATATATATATTTTTTTTTTTTTTCTTTTGCTTTTCATTTTTTCAAAAATTTCCCTTTTTTTTCTTCAAATTTTTAATTTTGGCCAGAGGCCTACTGGTGAAATTTCTTCAAATTTTTAATTTTAGCCAAATGCCTACTGGTGAAATTCTTCAGATTTTTAATTCTGGCCAAAGGCCTACTAGTGAAAATGGAAAAACTCCAAGACTGGTAGCTAAACGCTTCGACGACAACAATGTTGACGAATTTTTGATGGCCAAAGGCCTGGACTGAGGAGCGTAGCTCTGTGTGGCGATGAGCGGCCAGAAGATCGAACTTCTCTTATACCAAATGAAGCAAACAAAGTTCCTTCTCAAGTTCAAATACTCCAGAACACTTGGAATACAAAGATATCCACGAAGATACAAATACTATATTATAAAAGATATGAGATAGATGATTGAATGTTACAAATGAGGCCTGCTTATATACCTACGCAAGTGCCTCTTCATGAAAGGTCATGTCTTATCAGACATGACCTTTCAACCTAATTACTAATTAACTAATTTATCATTTATCTACATTATTTATTCATTACATCATCCTTCTTCTTTAAGAAGTATATCCAGGTTTTGCGAGAGAAGTCATCTATGAACGTCATATAATAAGAACATCCTCCCAAGGATGTCACGAGCAGCATACCAGACAGATCAGAATGTACTAATTGCAAGACATCAGATGTCTTTGTGACGCTTGAGGGGAAAGGTCCCCTTGTATGCTTTCCTTCGGCACAACCCTAACATACACCTTCATGATTATTTGAGAACTCGGGCATCCTCGTCACCACCTTCCTTGCTTCGGGAAGGGCCCTGTAGTGAAGGTGTCCAAACCTCCGGTGCCATAGTTCAGTCTGTTGGATAGTATCACATGTCATCGCTCCCAGTGGACTTCCTCCAACTTGGTAGAGTGTATCAACTCGAAACCCAATCGTGATAACTTCCTTGAAGCTCTTCTTCCACATGCGCACCTTTCCATTAGTGAATGCCACATTGAAACCTTTGTCTTCCATGGTCGATATAGACTCAAGGTTGTTCTTCAAATTAGGTATGTAGAGTACATCCTGCAAGCGGAGTACTTGACCTTGAGACAAGTGGAGGGTCACGGTCCCTATCCCTTTCACGAGATATGTGGCATTATCTCCAAGGATAATTTCCAGATTAGTATCCTTCTCAATTATATCAGAGAGTGCTTCCTTGAACCCAGTGATGTGCCTTGAGGCACCACTATCTATCAACCGAACATCCATAGTGTCGGGTGGAGATGCAACATAGAGGGCAGATACAAGAATGAATTCATTTATTTTATCAACAACATTTGATTCCTCATACTTGGAATTTCTCGACCTTTTGAAAGGTTTACCATTTCTGCTGAAGGGAGCCTTCCTCTTTCCCTTGAACCTGTTGTTCCTTTGATTTCCATTCTTCCAGTTGTTGTTGTTGTCATCACCATCAGGAGAATCCTTCTTGAAAGAGAATTCTCTAGCATAGTGACCTGGCCTATGACAACTGTAGCACTTGCCCTTCTTTCCTTGGGCCCTTGCTCTTCCTTTGTTCTTTGGACCACCAAAGTTATTCTTTCTAGAATGAGCAGCGTAGGCAGCATTTCCCTCATTTTCATACTCCTTCATCCTTGTCTCTTCTTGTACGCATCTTGATAGTACTTTGTCAAAGTCAGGTATCACATTGTTATTGAGAATGGTAGTGTTGAACACATGCCATTCAGATGGGAGCCCTCCAAGTGCGGTGAGTACCATCTCTCGATCAACTATTGTCTCCCCAATAGCTAGCAGATTGTTCTTGATCTCGGTCAGCTTCAGAAAGTATGATTGAACAGACTCATCCCTGCCTTTCTTCAGATTCTTCAATTGATTCTTGAAGAATAGGACTTGATTTGCATTGTTGGCCTTGAACATGTGGACCAACTTATCACACATCTCTTTGGATGTGCCCAGCTCAGAGATGTAGGCAACCAGACTCTTGTGAATTGAGTCCCTAATCATCAGCTTTGCTTTGATCTCTCCCTTCTTATTCTTTGTTTTGGCGGCAGCAGTTGCAGTGGATGGAGGCTCTTGGATTTTACCCTGCACATAGTCCATGGCATCTTGGTCTTCCAACATAAGATCCAATGTCATCTTCCAAGCATGGAAGTCATCTTTCCCAGTCAGTTTGTCATCAGCCTTGAAGCCATTGTAGTTTGAGGAACCCATCCTCTTCTTCGGTGATTGCTACAAATTAGGGCTGTCTTCACCTCAGCTCTGATACCATGTAAATTTATGTAGATGTTCTATGCTTGATGCAACTTTACTTTCTCTTCAATTTCAGACAACAATCACATAAACAATAAAGTAAAACGCTGATAGAACATACCAGTAGATCGACAGAAGACAAGCCAAAAATATATATTTGTGTTGGTGTGTTACGATGGTCAACAGGATGCTTCAATCGACAAAGTCTCAATATGGTCAGCTAACCAACAATGTCACACAACCCTAAGGACAACCAATCAGTCAACTCAGAAAGGCAACCCAAAAGTGAACGCTGTTAGTCAAGGGTCAATGGAAACAACAGCAACAACTAGGTCAATGCTGAAAAGTCAAAGTCAATGTCTTGCCTCGGAAATAGTGCTAGAAAATGCGGATTAGGGAAATCGAGATTTTGCGAGAGTTTTGGGTCGATTTGACCTTGTGTTGACCAAAGTCAACACTGGTCAAACTTTGCTGCAGAAACCCTAGACCAAAAAACAGAATTGCTGCTGCGAGATTTCCCACGTGTGGAGAGAGAAGAGACTCCAAGTGATTGAACCAATCAGATGAGGAGAGAGAATGTGTGAGGATGAGATGAGTGAAATGTCCTCCAACGTTGACCTTATTTATATTCGTTAGTGAGGGTGTTTGACACATCTGCTGGGGTACAAAACCTTAAAGCTGACCTGCACATATTTTGAATAGATTAAGAATAAATTCAAAATAAATGTTCTGCTCATCAGATCAAGATGATCTTTGGATCGATCTTGCACCTCTCCGAAAGAGGAACCCAATAAAAATATTGGTATCATCATCTGAACATCACAACATGGAGTTTGGACATAGTTGTCCAAAATTAACAACTCTCATCAACTTGCTCTTATTTTTAGAAAGAAGTTGCAACTAACTCTTACTTCATTCATTCATTTGACTTGGTTGTTTAAGTTTGTTAGAGAAGGAAACACTATGTTTATTTTTCTAGAATATTTTATTTGAGGAAGTTGATATTTCAACAAACTTCTTGCTATCTTCAGTAAGCAAGTTGTTGATGTTGGAAATTCGATTGAAAGATTGAATTTCTCATCACGATAATTACTTGTGACAGTTTATATATGTTTTTCTATTAGTTATTACTTCATCATTAGGTCATTAAGCAATTATACCAATGGCATGTACAAAAGACATGGAACACCAAAAATTAGGCTAGAGGGCCGGGCAAAACTCACTAGGGGAAAATCCGTCAGTCCTTTCCTTATAGATTCTTTGTCAGCAAGAGCAATCCAAGTCAAACTAACCAGTGATCCAAGTGCCAAGTCAACCCTCCAAAGTCTGACATGTTTTTTTCCATGAGATAATTCATCAGTCTTCCACAAGCTTGTCGTTTAGATGCTATGTCCCACCGTGGTGCCTGTCCTACCTTCTTGTTTCTTGTGTCATACAGATAGTAACCATCCTGTAGCTCACATCACACAGAAATTAACCTTTCTGTAGCTCGCATCACCGAGTCTATAGATATGTAGCTTCCTGTAGCTTGCATTATATATATATATATATATATATATATAATAACGAAATGAAATGAAATTTTAACGTCCATGAGACTAAAAATAGTCTATGGGACAATTGGTTGTCTGTTTTTCGCCTTTAGCATGTCAGTCCTTTTCTTATTCAAATTGATGATGAGTTGGCCCAACCTTCCAACAATCTTATCGTTGAAAAGACAGTGCCAAGAAACCGATGCTAACATATTCCCATAGCTTTTTTGATGTCTTTGAACGCATCACATTCCAAAATGAAATGTTTTTCCGATTCCACTGCCCTAGACGTGCAAAATGTACACACTCGTTCTTCCCAAGCTTCTTTAGGCCTTTTCCACCGTCATGTTTCACATCGAAGATGATGTGAGTTGGTTCTTAATTGAGCAATAAGAACCTTTTCCCTCCACGAAATGTTAGCTCCACTGTACTCTTTTTGTTGGAGATCATACGTAGGGTTGAATTCTTCAATGTAGTACTTCTTTCCACCCAACTCTTTTTCCCATACCTATTTACGAAACTTCTGTATAACAAAAGTCTTTAGCTCCTTGCTATTTGTGGGACAAGCATTGAGGTAGATATTCCATTTTTGCATCCATGTGTAGTTGTGTCTCATCCATGTTTTATTTCTTTCACTCATGCCTTCCTTGAAGATAACATTAGGCCATGTACCTACTCCCATTTGCTCAATTCTTTTTAGATATCTTATGAGCCGCACCATAGCAATTGCTTCAATGGGAGTTGCTCCTGTTTCACTCAACATTATCTCATAAGGTACCGAACTTTTTATTTTGAACTTGCTCATGATCAAACGTTTTTGGATTTTCTCAATTTGCTTCCATTTTGAGACAAGGGGTGCTGCTAGCCCATAATTCACACCCATATAGCATCATTGGACAAACTAGGAGTCCAAAAAGCACTTTAATCATTTTCCAATCCCATAACTCTGCCTCTCTACATCTGTTTTGAAGAGCATATAATGCTTTCCACCTTCCTAACATTCTCTTCTTTCTGCAGTCCTCCCAATTAAGTTTGTTGTTGAAATCAATCCTGAGGTATTTGTACGCATTTACTTCTTCAAGAATGTTGCCTTCAAAGAAGAACGTATGCTGACTCTGCTTCCTTTTATTAGAGAAAATCATTATCTTGGTCTTGCAAATATTGACTTGCATCCCCACTGCTCTACAAAAATGCTTAAGGGCATATAGGTGCATCTTCAATACATGGGCCGATTTAGAAATCAATACAAGATCATCAACATATAAAAGAAGCTTTATCACAAACTCCCCCAACCGAACACCATCCCCGCCTTACAAATTTAGCCACTCTTCCAGTTTATCAATATATAAATAAAAAAGAGTAGGGGATAGAGGGCAACCTTGCTTGACGCCAATGTCACTTCTAAAGCTTTCTGAAATACCCACTGAGGTTCTAATTTTGACTTTCACCTCTTCATAAAGTCTATGGACAACAACTCTATAATGCAAAGGAATTTCAAGTTCTTCCATTCTACGCCACAACTTATCTCTAGGGACTGTGTCAAATGCCTTTTTGAAGTCAACAAAACAACATAACACTTCTTCTTTATCTCCCCAAACCTTTTCAATAATGTGTCTCAACGTGATGCCGCGATCCACTGTAGAATGCTCCGGCCTAAAACCCGCTTGTCCTTTTGCCCTCTTTTCTTTTACTTGTGCCCACTTACTGATTCTATTTTCTACCATGCTGCCGAAAAGATTTGCAAACAAAGGGTTGATCATAATGGTTCTATAATTGAACGGATTATTAATGTCTCCACTTTTAAAAAGGGGCATTGCTAGGCTAGTTGTCCAGTCTCTTGGGAAACGTTGTTGAATGATGTTGTTGAATATTTCCATGATGTGCGGTGCAAGAGTGTTCCTTCCCCATTTTAGATACTCTCCTTGAAGTTCAACCAAGTCTTTTGCCTTTCCTGTTTTCAACTTCTTAATTCCAATCTCCACCTCCTGTAATGTGAAGAGCTTTGTAATTGTGTTGAGCCCCCGGGGAGGCTCAACCTCTGATTCTTTCTCATAGAGTTGTCTTGCATATTCAAACCATTGATTGGCTGTAATATTATATTCGATCTGCTTCTAACTTGGTGGAATATATATATATATATATATATAGCTCACATCATTGAGATATGTAACTAACATCACAAAGATATGTAGCTTCTTTTAGTTGGCATCACATATATATACATATATAGCTTCAGATAGACCTTGTATCTGAGGGATATGTTTTCTCATCCGAATTATGCTTTTGGTTGAACCTTCATGGGTTATTTATAGTCTTTCATGTATGTGAAGAGGTGTCTCTTGAGGGTTGAGCCAACCTGTTCCTACGAGAGCCGACTTGGCAACTTTGAGATACAAATGACACTACCAAAAATTCAATTTTTCCTCTTTTACAAGGGTCACAAATAACATGCTTTTCTTACATTTTCTTTTGACCAAAACAAATGATGAAGAACATGATAGAAATTAACAATTTTCTTCTTTTGTTTTTACGTAAAATTCATATTGATATAATGACAATTATGAAGACCGAACCTAGTTACAAACTCCAACGGTTGAGAGTTATATCTTTATTGTATTTCTTAGAAGTAAAAGTGGATCTAGGAAAATAAATCATATTGTGTTGTATGAGGAGTTAGAGTTCAAATCTATAGAAGGATATCCTCACTCGATTTGCAACCTGGATCGAATCTAAATCATTAGTAGAAGAACTTGTGAGCAAGCTAGCTCCAAGCTATGGAGATTAAGGTGTCTTACGCGAGTCTTGGCTTCATTTATGTTAATTTGTATATCATGGATATATGTTCTAGGGCGCCATTTGGAGATTATATTTCGTAGGATTATGAGTTGCAAAGGAAATAACAAGGCTTTAAAAGGAGCACCATGCTACATTGGCGGAGCTTTTAGTGGTAAGGTAACACTATCACTATACACTTTGGTAACATGCCTTCAAGATGACAACAATACACATTCATTAATTGATCAGGTGTGTTTGCAGATAGTTTCGAGTAATTCACAATATTACAGTTTTATTAAAATTCTATATCTGTTGATTTTCCTGTAATTAGTGCATGCATGTGAATGGAAATTATGCAAAAAGTAGAGAATGACAAAATAAGCTCACACACATATAAGACATAAGAAACCCAGCTGGAAGGTGAGGCCGCTTCGCTTTCTTTCTCTGTCTAGAAATATGGCTGTACATACAAAGAAGTAATGTCTGTGGCCCGTGGTTGCTACAGTGTGTTGATTTTTGTGTAGATTGGTAGGTACTCCAAGCCCTAGTGATCAGGGTTTGAAGGGCAAAGTGCCACAAGTATGTTTGTGGGCTTGGAACCCAAGACTGGGGTTTTGTACCCATCGATTGTTGGGCCAAAACCGTAATGACTTTTCGACATGTAATGGATGAGGTTGATAGCTCTGGGCGGGACGATTCTAACGCAACGATAATCATCCAATTTCGAGTTGTCGTTCAGGAGTTATGCATTTTTGAATGTTAATGATGTTTTTGCACTTGTATGTCAAGGTCAACCCAAGGAGTTTTAGGCATGTGACAAGTTGTGGAAGCCCCTAGATCATGACGTTTTGGAGCCCCTCTCTTTAGTATAAATAGAGGGTGATGTAGAGTCTTAAAGTGCATCCATTTGTGCAATGCTATCTCTAGAAGAGGACTCGTTGGAGGAGGCACATCTCTATGCCCTAGCCGCATCATAAGGAGGCAGGAACAAGAAGAAAGGAGGACAGTTTTGGGGGTCCGAGTCGCTGTAGTAGAGGCCGAGGTTGCTGGCTTCTAGGCTGTGACTTGAAGGGGTAAAACGAAGGCCGGTTGAGGGCATCCAAGTTGCTGTTGAGAGGGTCTCAATGCTGTTTGTAAAGGCCGCAACCCAGGAAGGAGCAACGAGGGTGTTTGGACTTGAATTGAATAGTGGACAATCCTCCCAAGAGGCTGCCGCAGCCCTAGTGTGGTTGCTGAAGGGTGCCGCAGTGCTTTTAGGGAGACTATCCCTTGTTTTGGGCATGATTCTACCCCAAAAAGAGCAACATGGATTGATGTTGATTTTTTTAGCATCCAGAAGTGTTCCAAGTCTCAAACTTTGCAGGGAGGTTTGGAAAGCAACATTCCAAAGAACCCAGAAACAATTTGTGGAAATTCCACTCGGTTCATGACTTATTAAAATAATTAATTATTTTAATGAAGACCCCAAGTCTAAACTTAGGGAAATGAAATAATTAAAGGGTATTAATAAGTCAGAGTGTGAATCTTCTAGAAAACATGAATCAAGTCAAGTTTTAATCTCAACCATTGATTAATCTTTTAATTTGGGCCGTTGGTTCTTCGACAAGAAGATTATAAAAGAAGGCTTGAGGGTCATTTGGAAAACAAGCCGGGCATACACTCAGTAGCCGAAGGGGATCCATTCTGAAGTAGAATTCGATTTCAGTGGGAGAGTTGCAAGGCGAGAAGGTTGTAGAAGCAGGAGGGAGTCAGTAGTGATCGAGATCTGGTATGGAGGGCAGCAGTGGGTCACTGGAGGCAGCTGGAGGCTGCAACATAGAGAACCCATGCCGTCTCCATGCAGACTCACACACTCCAGTGCTGGGACCGTGTACAGACAGAGACAGGACCAGGCAGGGGCTGATCATGGTGTCAGAGAATTGTCCGAGTAAGCCCAAAATTCAGTCTAAGGTGTTTTAGAATTTATCTGCCATTATATTTCCCTGAAAACATATCATTTGCTGCAGAATTAATAAAACCCTCATCTGCTACACCGGTTTTCCCACATTGGGATTTTTCGGGGACAATTGTCCAAAAATAACTGTGTACATGTGATTGTTTCTTGTTCCTATGTTCCCTAATTGTTATTTCTCTGCATATATATATTTGTGAATGTTGCAGTAGTATTTATTTCGATATTTGTCAGAAGATTTCTGAATAATAACTTATTGAAATAATAAGTAGGAGAAATAAATCTATCACTACAACTGTTTAGTTTTCAGTTTGAAAATTTCACATGGTATTAGAGCCAAAGATGAATAACAGAAAGGGGGCATCTATCAGTGAACAAAAATCTACTGTTACATCAACAACGCAGAAGGGTTCACGCAGTTCTCCAGGAAGGGGAAGAAGCATGACAGAACAGATGGATCACGATGTCTCTGTATTGGCATCTAGACTCGAGGAAGATTTTGCTTGCATATCGAGCACTGCTTCTTCTGATGTCTAGTATATTGACAGCGGATCCTCTGCTGACATGACTAGAGTACAAGACTATTTTTTCGACTACCAAGAAGAGCAAATGAATTTCAAAATAACCATGGGTAATAAAGCAAAATGCACTCTCGTTGGGAGAGGTACTGTAGTTTTTCAGACTTAGGCGAGAAATAGAATACGGGCCACTAATGTGCTGGGTTTGGGGATGAATTTACTCAGTCTCAGCTTCAAAATCGAGGATATGATGTCTACTCTATTGGCAATAGAGTCTATGTCAAGCACTCCAGTTGGAAGAAGAAGGCACAAATCAGGGTAAGAAGCAACAAATCGTATAAGCTACAGCTTGACTCTCCGATGGCACTGGTCGACAGTGCAGATGAAATGGAATTGAATGAGCTATGGCACAAAAGAATGGGGCATTTGCATCATGGGGCGTTGAGAACTCTCTAGAAGACTGTCACAGGTGTTCCAGAACTGATCACTAAACGAGATGATGTCTGCAAGGGGTGCGTATTGGGAAAATATGCCAAGGCAGTATATCAGAGAAGCAACAATAGGGCCAAGGGTATATTGGATCCGATACACTCAGATATCTATGGGTCGATGTTCACTAGAGCTCTTAGTGGTGCCGAATATTTCGTCACCTTCATTGATGACCATTCCACGAAAACCTGGATCTACTTCTTAAAGACCAAGGATGAAGTCTTTAGTTGATTCAAAGAGTTTAAGGCTCTGGTAGAAAATCTGACAGGGAAGCGGATCAAGGTGTTGCGATCAGATAATGGTGGTGAATACATAGATAAAGAATTCACCGGATTCTGCGCAATGGATGGGATCAAAAGAGAGTGGACAACTCCATACAATCTGGAGCAGAATGGTGTGGCAGAAAGAAAGAACTGGACTATTGTTGAAGCAACAAGAGCTATGCTGTATGACCAAGACATGCCCAAATTCCTGTGGGTTGAAGCGTGTAATACAACTGTTTACATTCAAAACAGGACTCCTCACGCTGCACTGGGAAAGATCACACTAGAAAGTGTCTTCACTAGCAGTAAGCCTGAAGTGAGTCACTTTAGGATCTTCGACAATACAACTTACTGTCATGTGCCCAGTGAGAAAAGGAAGAAGTTGGAGATGACTGTCGAAATGGGTATCTAGTAGGATACAACGAGAATGCAAAGGCTTATCGCATCTACATTCCTGAGAGCAGGAAAGTGGTGGTGCGAAGGGTTGTGAAGTTCATGGAGGAGAAGGCCTTTAGAAGATCCCGTGAGCTGCCTTCTGCTACGTAGTCTAAGGACGAGCCTCTGGTCCAGCCCCAACAACCAGCAGCAGAAATTCAGTTGCCTCTCCAAGGCATAGTGATCCAAGGGATGTGTCTCCTGAGGATTTGCAAGAGGGAGAGCCTCTAGATCCATCCACTACCAGTGGGAGAATGAGCAGGGAAATTCGACAGATTCTGAAGGATGCAGAGGACTTTGTCGGAATCCCTTGAAATGAGAGAAGACAGCGTAAGCAGCCAGAAAGGTATCAAGCCTTGGTTGTTCAAGTCAAAGAACCTTCCAGTTTTCGGGAAGCAACTCAGCACCAGGTGTGGGTTGATGCAATGGTTGAAGAGTACAGTTCCATCATGACAAATGATGTCTGGGAAGTGGTCCCCAGACCTCAGGAGAGATTAGTTGTAGGATCTAGGTGGATCTACAAAACTAAGTATGTTGTAGACAATAGCATCGAGAAATTTAAAGCTAGGTTTGTGGCTAAGGGGTATGCTCAGAAGGAAGGAATTGACTATGAAGAAACTTTCGCCCCAGTAGCTAGGTACACCTCTATCAGGTCCGCGATATCCCTTGCTGCGCAGATGGGATGGGATATTCACGAGATGGACGTCAAGACGACATTCTTGAACGGGGGTGATAGAAGAAGAGGTGTATATAGAACAACCGGAGGGCTCTGAGACACATGATCAAAAAACTCGTGTGCAGATTCAAGAAAGCGTTATATGGACTGAAGCAAGCTCCTAGAGCCTGGTATGGTTGAATTGACAGCTACCTGCAGAAGATGGGATTCGTCAAGAGTGACGCAGATCCCAACCTCTACTATCTGAGAGTAGGGAGTGGGCCTTTGATACTGGTTTTGTATGTAGATGATTTGTTCTTGACGGGATCATCAAGGCTCATCACAGATTGCAAGAAGAATTTGGCTGAAGAATTTGACATGAAGGATCTAGGATGGATGCACTATTTTTTGTGTTTGGCAGCCGAACGAGGAGATCTTCCTTGGTCAAGGAAGATACACTACAAAGATTCTGAAGAGATTTCAGATGGAGGATTGTAGACCCATTACAACTCCAATGATCACTAATTGGAAGAAAATCGACACGTCCGAAGATGATGAGGTTGATCCTACGCTATATAGGCAGCTCATAGGGTCATTGATGTATCTGGTAAATACAAGGCCAGACGTCTGTTATGCTGTAAATACACTCAGTCAGTTCATGCTGGAACCGAAGAGGGCACATTGGGCAGTAGCCAAGCATGTTCTCAGGTACTTTCAAGGAATAGTCGAGCTTGGGTTGAAGTATACCCGTAGCAATGATGTCAGGTTTAGTGGTTTCATCGATGCAGATTGGGTTGGAAGTTGAGTTGATCGGAAGAGTACCAGTGGGTATTGTTTCAGTCTAGGATCAGGAATGACTTCCTGGTGCAGTGAGAAACAAAAGTCCGTAGCACTGAGTTCAGCAGAAGCAGAGTATATGGCGGCCAGCACAGCTTCGTGCGAAGCCATATGGCTTCGAAAACTGCTAGTGAATCTACTCAAGGAGAAAATGGAAGTGACCAACATCTTATGCAATAATCAGAGTTGCGTAAAGCTCTCTGAGAATCCTGTGTTTCATGATAGGTCGAAACATATTGACATTAGGCGTCACTTCATCAGGGATTGTGTACAATGTGGAGCTGTTCAGTTGCAGTACACTCCAACGAGAGAACAGGTTGCAGACATCCTCACAAAGGCTCTAGGGAAGGCAAAGTTTGTCTACTTCAGAGAGAAGATGGGGATGATGAAGAATCCCTTCTAGTAGCAGGAATGGATAGACTCAGTATTCAGAGGGAGCTATGGTATAGAGGCAGCAGTGACAGTGGCAGTGTCAAAGGCAACAGTACATGAGGCAACAATGCAGCAGATGGGGGGGCAACACCCAGAGATCAACAACGCAAAGGGTGCTTCAAAAACAAAGCAGCGTGCAACATGCATATTGTTGGAACACCTTCCTCGCTAAGATGGAGTGTTGATTTTTGTAGCATCCGGAAGTGTTCCAAGTGTGAAACTTTGCAGGGAGGTTTGGACAACAGCATTCCAAAGAACCCAGAAACAGTTTGTGGAAATTCCACTCGGTTCATGACTTATTAAAATAATTAATTATTTTAATGAAGACCCTAAGTCTAAACTTAGGGAAATGAAATAATTAAAGGGTATTAATAAGTCAGAGTGTGAATCTTCTAGAAAACATGGATCAAGTCAAGTTTTAATCTTAGCCATTGATTAATTTCTTAATCGGGGCCGTTGGTTCTCCAATAAGAAGATTATAAAAGAAGGCTTGAGGGTCATTTGGAAAACAAGTCAGGCATACACTCAGTACCCAAAGGAGATCCTTCTGAAGTAGAATTCAATTTCAGTGGGAGAGTTGCAGGGCGAGAAGGTTGCAGAAGCAGGAGGAGGGAGTCAGTAGTGATTAAATCAGGGACAGAGGGCAGCAGTGGGTCACTGGAGGCAGCTTGAGGCTGCAGCGTAGAGAACCCATGCAGTCTCCATGCAGACTCATGCAGTACAGCGCTGGGACCGCGTAGTGAATCACACAGACGGACACAGGACCAGGCAGGGGCTGATCAAGGTGTTAGAGAATTGTCCGAGTAAGCCAAAAATTTAGTCTCAGGTGTTTCAGAATTTATCTACCGTTATATTTCCCTATAAAGATATCATTTGCTGAAGAATTAATAGAACCCTCATTTGCTGCATTGGTTTCCCGCATTGGGTTTTTCCGAGGACAATTGTCTAAAAATAACTGTGTACATGTGATTGTTTCTTGTGCTTATGTTCCCTATTGTTTATTTCTCTGCATATATATTTGTGAATGTTGCAGTAGTATTTATTTCGATATTTCCCAGAAGATTCTGAATAATAACTTATTGAAATAATAAGTACGAGAAATAAATCTATCATTGCAACTGTTTAGTTTTTAGTTTGTAAATTTCACAATTGATTAATGATACGTATAATGAGATATCAGTTTGGGATCCTGACATTGAGGGGTCTGTTCTGGGTGGCTTGACACAGGAGCATAGCAACACCCAGGGGTTTGTATCGGATCCGAGCATTGAGTCTCAGTTGCATCGGGTCAACATTGTGGCCCACATATTTGGATTGCTTTAGGGCAAGCAATCTTGGGGCGGAAGGTCTGCAATATTCCATTTTTGGTGTTCCTTATGACAGGGTTTTGATCGACTTCCAGAGTTGGGAGTAGACAGGTCACAGGTACAGGTTGGTGTCATTAGCAGGCCCAGGGGCTTTTTGGAGGAGTTTTGAGGAGTTTCTATGAGGACCGGTGGCATTCACTTGATATACTCCATCATCTGCACAGTTTGCCTTTCATTCCAGTGCATTCTGACAACTTTCGGAAAACTTAGTTATTTTCGGGCTTAACTCAATCATTATGCTCAAGGTGGCATTCTGGGAGGAATACGTGATATAACACCTTAATGTAATAGCTCGTAGGAGCTGGAACGCGAATACCTACATGATGGGATGGTTGGACATGAGTTTCAGTGACTTGAGGAGACATGTAGCCGATTTACCCTTTCCCACATTAAAAAGGAATATTTTAATTGGAAAATAAGAAGGTAAGTGCTCCATGATTAAAATAATAATAAAATAGAAGGCTCTAGATGGGTCCATGAGATCTATACAGGAAGAGGAGGAGGCCATTGAAGAACATCTTAGATTTGATATTTTTCCTTGTATGTGAGGTTGAGAACTTGGTTCTCTACTCCATTGGTAGCCCCGAGACGGAAACCCTCCGGTGATTGAGAGAGATTGGGAAAGTGCCCAACTCCCCTTGGTGAATTCATTCTGAATTCACAGGTGAGCTTAGCAGTGGCAGTTTGGCACAGTTTGGTGGAGGGCCTGTGCAACAGTGCATCATATCCTTGAGGCTAGATTTTATCTCAACCATGTTAGCTATATAATATTCCTTTTTTTGGTGTTCCTTATGATAGGGTTAGGATGGACTTCCAGAGTTGGGAGTAGAGAGGTCATAGGTACAGGTTGGTGTCATCAGCAGGCCTAGAGGTTTTTTGGAGGAGTTTTGAGGAGTTTCTGTGAGGACCGGTGGCATTCGCTTCTTATACTCCATCATCCACATAGTTTGCCTTTCGTTCTAGTGCATTCCTACAAGTTTCGGAAAATTGAGTTATTTCTAGGCTTAACTTAATTAATTACGCTCAAGGTGGCATTCCAGGAGGAATATGTGATAGAACACCTTTGTGTAATACCTCGTAGGAACCGGAATGAGAATACCTACATGATGGGATGGTTGGACATGAGTTTCAGTGACATGAGGAGACATGGTAGCTGATTTACTCTTTCTCGCATTAAAAAGGAATATTTTAATTGGAATATAAGAGGGAAAAGTGTTCCATGATTAAAATAATAATAAAATAGAAGTCTCTAGAGGGGTCCATGAGATCTATAAAAGAAGAGGAGGAGGCCATTGATGAACATCTTGGATTTGATATCTTTTGTTGTATGTGAGATTGAGAACCTGGTTCTCTACTCCATTGGTACCCTCAGGACAGAAACCCTTGGGTGATTGAGAGAGATTGGGCAAGTGCCCAACTCCCCTTGGTGAATTCATTCTGAATTCACAAGTGAGCTTAGCAGTGGCAGTGTGGCGCAGTTTGGTGGAGGGCCCATGCAACAGATCCCTAAGGCCAAATTTTATCTCAGCTATGTCAGATATTTATTTTAATAACCATCTAAAGATTATTCATAGTTTAACACTTAGTTTCAGCTACTGCTAGAGAGGGACTTAGTGCTAAATTGACCGACAAGGCATACCACTGTTATAACTGTCATATCTCCATTAATACAATCTAAGACATCCTATTTAAGTTCAGAATATATGCATATATACATATATAATTCAACAGTAATACAATTTGATGACAGAGCAGCAACGAAATTTCTGTTTTTGCATAAGGAACTAATCTATACATGAGAAATACCTGGAATGCGGCAGAAGATTTAATGGTGGCACTCCTCAGGCACTCCTCCTGTGATGCTGTGGGCAGATTGTGCAGTTCACCGAAACAATATAATCCTCCCAGCCGATCTAGGATTGTTCCTAGACCCAGAAGATCACTCTTCTGCCCCTGTGCCCAGAATCCTAAGGACGATGAGACTCCCTTCCAAACTCTTCGTATCCTTCAGTGTTTTCTGTGGACAGAATGCAGAATTTTCCTCCTTCAAAATGACCGTCCCCTTCCTCCTTCACAACCTCCCCCTTATATCATTTTCTCCACCGCCCTCAATTCCCGTAGATATTATCACATTTATGAGGGTCTGCATACATTTAAGGAGATATTATATTCATTTAAGGAGACATTTAATTTAGAGATAAGGTTTTGGGGTTAAGTGCATGAAATATCCATTTAGAATCCTTATCTAGTTATGTAGATGTGATGGCTTTACGTAGATTTTAATTTTGAATTTAATTTGTATTATGTTTGTTTATGAATTAATTATTTTGCCTTAACTAATTTATATTATTATTTTATTGGTTCATCCACATGTAATTTTAACTGTTATCCTACTTATCAATTAGGAATGGGTCATTACATTTATCTTTCCAGCATGTAAACCCTAGTTTATGTTATAATAAAGATGAGATTATTCACTGCATCATTGTTATGAAATTACTTGAACTTATATGTTTTATTTTTCAATGGCAATCTTCTGTTCATAAAATGTTGGTTTTATGGTGAAGTTTGGGGTTGAGTAAAATTCTCCATAATTTAGCGAAAATATCAATTTGGGGATATTACAGAGCAGAGGATTCAACTGAAGACATGGAGATTTGGTCTTGACAGGTTACATGGTGAGATGGGCTGGGAGTTCTGGTGGATTGTTGTTGAACCCGACACACCTCAGTATGTTGTGTGGCAGTTTGCAGATCATGGGCTTCCTTTGTCTTGTCATGGATGGTTGGGACAACTCGAGGAATTCTTTGGCTTGGACGATATCAAGTTGATCAAGATGGTTTTATGTGATGGACTACAGGTTGGCAGGCTAGAGTCTTCATTGGATCGTGATGTTGTATATCCAAGATTGGTGGGATTTGCACGTGTGGTATTTGATCCAGCAGGATGAGTGTTTGTTGGACTAAGCCAGTGGAGATCGTGTAGGCTTAGAGGGAGTTTAGCCTCAGAGGGAGCAACCCTATCGAGGTTTGGGATCTTCAGGTTTGGATGTGATGAGGCAGAGGCACTAACGAGATTGTCAGGTTCATTCTACAAGGTTTGCTAGAGTGATGGATGCCAAATGGGCTAGCGTCTTCATCGAATGATAATGGTTACTTCCTAGTCTTAGAAGTACCTCCCTCGCTAAGAGGGAGCGTTGATTTTTGTGTAGCTTGGGAGCTACTCCAAGCCCTAGTGGTCAGTGTTTGTGTGAAAATTTCAATCTGAAATTCTATAGTTGCAGTGATAGATTTATTTCTCCTACTTATTATTTCAATAAGTTATTTACAGAAATCTATTAGTAAATTTCGAAATAAATACAACTGCAATATTCACAATTATATATGCAGAGAAGTAAACAGTGAAGAACATAAGCATAAGAACCAATCGCATGTAATAGTTTCTTTTGGACAAATGTCCACGGAAAAACCCAATGTGGGAAAACCAGTGCAACAACTGAGGGTTTTATTAATATTCTTTAGCAAATGAATCTTTACAAGGAATACACTGGCAGATAAAATCAGTAAACACCTGAGACAAAATTCTCGGCTCGTCTCGACAATTTCCAGACACCCTGATTAGCCTCTGCTTCCCTCTGTGCCTGTCTGCGTGTTTCACTGCGCAGTCCCTGTGCTGGTTTGCGTAAGTCTGTGTGGGATCGTTGCGCTGTAGCCCTGTGCTGCCTCCTGTGACCCACTGCGTCCCTCTGTCCTTGAGTTCAGTCGCTGCTGACTCCCTCCTTCTCCTTCTGCTCCTGCAACTCTCCCACTGAGATCGAATTCTATTCCTTTAGAATTGATCTCCTTCAGGGTCTGAGTGTATGCCTGGCTTGTTTTCCAAATGACCCTCAAGCCTTCTTTTATAATCTTCTCATTGATGAATGAATGACCCAAATTTGAAGATTAATCAATGGCTAAGATTAAAACTTTACTTGATCTTTGTTTTCTAGAAGATTCACACTCTGACTTATTAATACCCTTTAATTATTTAATTTCCCTAAGTTTAGGCTTAGATTCTACATTAAAATAATTAATTATTTTAATAAGTCATGAACTGAGTGGAATTTCCACAAACGATTTCTGGGTTCTTTGGAATATTGATGTCCAAGCCTCCTTACAAAATTTGAGACTTAGAACACTTTCTAATGCTACCAAAATCAACACTCCCTCTTAGCGAGGAAAGTGTTCCAGCAATATGCTTGCTGCATGCTGCTCTGCTTTTGAAGCACCCTCTGCGTTGCTGATCTCTGGACGCTGCCCCTCATCTGTTGCGCTGCTGCCTTCTGTACTGCTGCCCATGACACTACCACTGTCACTGCTGCATCTGTACTACTGCTCCCTCTAAATCCTGATCCTATCCATTCCTGCTACGGGAATGGATTCTTGATCATTCCCATCTTCTCTCTTAAGTAGACAAACTTGGTCTTCCCCAGAGCTTTTGTGAGAATGTCTGCCACTTGTTCTCTTGTTGGAGTGTACTGCAACTGCACAGCTCCATGTTGTACGCAGTCCCTGATGAATTGACACCTAATGTCAATGTGCTTCGACCGATCATGAAACATAGGATTTTCAGAGAGCTTGATGCAACTCTGATCATCACATAAGATACAGGTCGCTTCCATTTTCTCCTTTAGTAGATTCATAAGCAGTTTTCAAAGCCATATGACCTCACACGATGTTGTGCTAATTGCCATATATTCAGCCTCTGCTAAGCTCAGTACCACTAATTTCTGTTTCCTGCTGCACCAGAAAATCATTCCCGATCCTAGACTGAAACAATACTGTTCATACCGATTCATCGACCTTATACCAATTTATGCCAGGAACCCAATTAATCCCATATCCGTAATGAATAAATAATGTAGATAAATGATAATTACTTGAATAAATAATGTAAATAAATGATAATTAGTTAATTAGTAATTAGGCTGAAAGGTCACGTCTGATAAGACATGACCTTTCGTGAAGAGGCACCTGCGTGGGTATATAAGCAGGCCTCATTTGTAACATTCAAATCAATTCATATTCATCATACTTTCTAATATAATATTTGTATCCTCATGGATATTCGGATATTTCAAGTCTTCTGGAATATTTAGTTTGAGAAGGAACTTTGTTCGCTTCATTTGGTATCAGAGGTGTTCGATCGTCTGCCACTTCGATCGGCCGCACAAGCATTACCACCGATCCGGTCCTTGACCAAAATTCGTGTTCTTTTAGTGTATTGAAGCGTTTTACACATTTATTGTTTCTCCATTTTTGCCGCATCTTTGGCCAGCAGAGAAGAAACATTAAAAAGGAAGAAGAAAAGTCAAAATATATTTAAAAAAAAAAAAAAATAAGTTAAAAAAAAAAAAAAAAAAAAATTTGAAAAGTCAAAACAAAAAAATAAAAAAAAAGAAAAAGTAACAAGAGAAAGATATACGTATACGAAGACAGAAAAATTAAAGGAATAATAAAAGTAAGTTCCGAAAACGAAGAGGCTCGTGTTTGATAGGGTCCATGGTTTTGGCCCATGGTATTAAAAACCCATTTCCCCTTTTCAAAACAACGTGCCTTTTCAAAACAAAGTGACTTTTCAAAAGGCACGTGACTTTTCAAGGTTAACAATCTTTTCCCCCATAATTATATATATATATATATATATATATATATATATAATTCAAATAATAAAATAATAATAATTATTATTATTATTATTATTTTAAAAATATATATATATAATAGAAATTATTATTATTAGTTTAATTAATTAATTAATATTTAATTAATTAATTAAAAAAAAAAGTAGAAGAAAAAAAAAAGAGTATTTTGAAGTTATTAAAGATTTATAATCAAGGAAGTTTATAAGTTAAAAAGAGTGAATTTGAAGAATATTTATCTCAACAAGCAAAATGACATCTAATACAAAAATGAAGTCAGGACGATTTTTAGAATTAGAAACACTACCTATCGACCCTAAAGCGCTACTTAAAATTAAAGGAAGTATCGCAGGAAAAGATGTCACTATTGCTATATCACCCGCTGAAGAGAAAAATTATATAAACCCTAAAATTGCCAACCAGTTGGTGATTCCCGAGTCAAATATAATCGAAAAATTAGACATTTTTGACAAGAAAAAATACGACATAAAAAATCTACAACTAAACATTGGGGATTATACTTTTATCTCTCAATTTGCCATCAAAACCCTAGTTTTGGATAATAGTGATATTGTGTTGGGTTCACCATGGATGGAAACCTTAGGTTCAGTTATCCTAAATACGAAAAAGAAATTTTTGACATTCACCTACACAAAGAAGAAGATAACGCTACAAGACGTTAACTTGAAGCCAAATTCCGTGACGCCTGAAGACGTACAAGAAATTTCGCAGGTAATTTCTCAAGAAGGTAAAAAGGTGATACAAAATATGCAAAAGGAAATCGACAAAATCACAACTAATAAGAATGAAGAAGTTGCTCGCCTCAAGGACCACAACGACAAATTACTAACACAAATTAAGAAGTTGAAGAGAGACAAGAAGTCCTTAGAAAACAAGGTGCAACAACTTGTCGAAAATAAAGCGTCGAATGTAGAAATCCGAGTTGAAGAGAAGGAAACTGGTACTAATGCAGTAAATGTCATAACTCAAGAAGAAGACAAGCAAGTTGCAAAAGATGCAAACTTAGAAGTTGTAGTTCCGGCGATGAACATTTCAAGCGAAAGTTATGTAACCAGCTCAATAACTCATCACCAAAAGAAAATCAAAACATCACCACACAACTAAGAATGGAAAGTCAAACCAAAAAAGTTCCCTATCGACATCCAAATCACGGGAGCAGACAACTCGATCAAGCTATGTCTTCAGAACGGAAACAAGTTGATATTCCGAAGAATACTAATATCAGTGCAATCCGCTCAAGTGATAATTCAGCACAAGTTTCAAGTCGCCGCGAGATTCCACAGAAAATTGATTTAGGATGGTCTGATCCATTCTCAGTGCGACAGTTTTGTTTGTCACTTAGAGGATCATATCAACTTGTGTCGACAAGGATGACTGCCCCGAGATGAGAAGATGTTTGTAACAGGAAAAGAAGTCGAGGCCTTTTCATCGACAAGCTTTGAGGACAAAGCTTTTTGAGGGGAAGGCAATGTAATGAATAAATAATGTAGATAAATGATAATTAGTTGAATAAATAATGTAGATAAATGATAATTAGTTAATTAGTAATTAGGCTGAAAGGTCACGTCTGATAAGACATGACCTTTCGTGAAGAGACACCTGCGTGGGTATATAAGCAGGCCTCATTTGTAACATTCAAGCAATTCATATTCATCATCTTTCTAATATAATATTTGTATCCTCATGGATATTCGGATATTTTCAGTCTTCTGGAATATTTAGTTTGAGAAGGAACTTTGTTCGCTTCAACATCCTTTAACTACAGTTGTATTTCAATCCAAATACTTGTTGCATGAAGGTAGAGCATGCTTGGGCATAACATGGCCAGACCCTCTTGAGTTCTACCTGAAGCCCCGGCGATATTCTGGCGCGTAATAGATGTCTGACCTTGTGTTTACCAGATACATCAACGATCTTATGAGCTACCTATACAGAGTAGGATCAACTTCATCATCTTCGGACGTGTCAATTTTCTTCCAGTTGGTGATCATTGGAGTCGTCATGGATCTACAATCCTCCATCTGAAATCTCTTCAGAATCTATGTAGTATATCTTCCTTGACCAAGAGAGATCTCCCCCTTTTGTTGCGAAGCTTCCAACCCCAGAAAATAGTGCATTAGCCCCAGATCCTTCATGTCAAATTTCGTAGCGAAATTCTTCTTGGAGTCTGTGATTAACCTCGATGATCCTGTCAAAAATAGATCATCTACATATAAAACCAGTATCAGGGGCTCACTCCCTACCCTTTGATACTAGAGATTGGGATCTACGTCACGCTTGACGAATTCCATATTTTGCAAGTAGCTGTCAATTTGACCATACTAGGCTCTAGGAGCTTGCTTTAGTCCATACAAGGCTTTCCTGAGCTTGCACACATGAGTCTTCTGATCATGTGTTTCGAAGCCTTCTGGTTGTTCAATATACACCTCTTCTTCTATCACCCCATTCAGGAACGTGGTCTTGACGTCCATTTGGTGAATCTCCCATCCCATTTGCACAGCAAGGGATATCACGGATCTAATAGAGGTATATCTAGCTACTGGGGTGTAGGTTTCTTCATAATCTATCCCTTCCTTCTGAGCATACCCCTTAGCCACAAACCTGGCTTTAAATTTCTCGATGCTGCCATCTATAGCATACTTGACGTTGTAGATCCACCTTGATCCTACGACTGATCTCCCCTGAGGCCTGGGGACCACTTCCCAGACATCATTCATCATGATGGAACTATACTCTTCCACCATAGCATCTACCCACACTTGGTGCTGAGCTTCTTCCCGAAGGTTGGAAGGTTCCCCAACCTGTGCAACCAAGGCTTGATACCTCTCAGGCTGCTTACGCTGTCTCTTCTCATTTTGGGGGACTCCAACAAAGTCTTTTGCATCCCTCAGAATCTGTCGTAGTTCCCTGCTCGTTCTCCCATTGGTAGTGGGCGGATTTACCTGCTCTCCCTCCTGCAAGTCCTCGGGAGAAGTGTCCCTTGGATCCTCATGCCTTAGAGAGGCAGCTGAATTCTTTGCTGCTGGTTGTTGAGGTTGAACCAACGAATCCTCCATAGACTGCGAGCAGAAAGCAACTCACGGGATCTTCTGAAGGCCTTCTCCTCCAAGAATTTCACATCCCTCCGCACCGCAACTTTCCTACTCTCAAGAATATAGATGCGATATGCCTTTGCATTCTCACTGTATCCTACTAGATATCCCTTTTCTACAGTCATATCCAAATTCCTCCTCTTCTCACTGGGCACATGACAGTAGGTTGTCCAACCGAAGATCCTAAAGTGACTCACTTCAGGTTTGCTGCCAGTGAAGACACTTTCCGGCGTGATCTTTCCCAATGCAGCATGAGGAATCCTATTCTAAACATAGATGGCTGTGTTACAAGCTTCAGCCCACAAAAATTTGAGCATGTCTTGATCTTACAACATCGCCCTTGCAGCTTCGACAATAGTCCTGTTTTTCCTTTCTTCCACACCATTCTGCTCCGGATTATATGGAGCGGTCCACTCTCTTTTGATACCTTCCTTTGCACAGAACCCAGTGAATTTCTTGTCTGTGTATTCACCACCATTGTCTGAACGCAGTACCTTGATTCGCTTTCTTGTCAGATTTTCTGCCAGAGCTTTGAACTCCTTAAACCGACTGAAGACTTCGTCCTTGGTTTTCAAAAAGCAGATCCCGGTCTTTCTGGAATGATCATCAATAAAGGTGATGAAATAGTCGACACCACTAAGAGCTCTAGTGGACATTGGTCCACATATATTGGAGTGTATCAGGCCCAATACACTCTCGGCCCTATTATTGCTTCTCTGATAAGCTGCCTTGGAATATTTACCCTATATGGACCCTCTACAGACATCGTCTCGCTTGGTGCTCAGTTCTGTTACTCATGTGACAGTTTTCTTGAGGATTTTTGACGGCCCATGATGCAAATGTTCCATTCTTCTCTGCCATAGTTCATTCAGGTCCATTTCATCAGCACTGCCAATCAGTGCCATTGGGGATTCGAGCTGAAACTTATGACGTTTGTTGCTCTTTACGCCGATCTGTGCGTTCTTCTTCCAACTGGGATGTTTGACGTAAATCCCGTTGCCAATAAAGTAAACGTCATAACCTCGGTTTTGAGGTTGAGACACTAAGAGAAAGTTCATCCCCAACCCGGGCACATGTAGCACATTCGTGGCCCGAATCTTATTTCTGGCCTCGGTCTGAAATACCACGGTACCTCTTCCAATCGGGGTACATTTTGCTTTATTACCGATGGTTATTTTAAAATTCATCTGCTCCTCTCAGTAGTCGGAGAAACATTCTTGTACTCCCTTCATATGAGCAGAAGCTCCACTGTCAATGTACCAGACTTCCGAAGAAGCCGTGTTTGACACATAAGCAAATTCTTCTTCAAGTCCGGATGATAGAACAGAAATATGATCCATCTGTTCTATCATGCTTCTTTCCTTCTCTGGAGAACTATGTGAACCCCTACGAGCTGCTGCCGCACTGTCAGAATTCTGTTCACTTGTCGATTCTCCTTTCCTCTTACTCATCTTTGGCTCTGATACCCTGTGAAAATTTCAATATGAAATTCTATAGTTGCAGCGATAGATTTATTTCTCCTACTTATTATTTCAATAAGTTATTTACAAAAATCTATCAGTAAATTTCAAAATAAATACAACTGCAACATTCACAATTATATATGCAGAGAAGTAGAAGTGAAGAACATAAGCATAAGAACCAATCGCATGTACACAATTCATTTTTGGACAAATGTCCCTAGAAAAACCCAATGTGGGAAAACTGGTGCAGCAAATGAGGGTTTTATTAATATTCTTCAGCAAATGAATCTTTACAAGGAATACACTGGAAGATAAAATCTGAAAACACTTGAGTCAAAATTCTCGGCTCCTCCCGACAATTTCCGGAGACCCTAATCAACCTCTGCTTCTCTTTGTGCCTGTCTGCGTGTTTCACTGCATAGTCCCTGCGTTGGACTGTGTAAGTTTGCATGGGCTCTACGTGGTATCACTGCGCTGCGGCCCTATGCTGCCTCTTGTGACCCACTGTGTCCCTCTGTCCTAGAGTGCAGTCACTGCTGACTCCGTCCTTCTCCTTCTACTCCTGCAACTCTCCCACTAAGATCGATTTCTATTCCTTTAGAATTGATCTTCTTCGGGTACTGAGTGTATGCCCGACTTGTTTTCCAAATGACCCTCAAGCCTTATTTTATAATCTTCTCGTTGATGAATCAATGACCCAAATTAGCAGATTAATCAATGGCTAAGATTAAAACTTGACTTGATCTTTGTTTTCTAGAAGATTCACACTCTAACTTATTAATACCCTTCAATTATTTAATTTCCCTAAGTTTAGACTTAGGGTCTCCATTAAAGTAATTAATTATTTTAATAAGTCATGAACCGAGTGGAATTTCCACAAACGATTTCTAGGTTCTTTGGAATACTGATGTCCAAGCCTCCTTACAAAATTTGAGACTTAGAACACTTACCGATGCTACCAAAATCAACAGTTTGAAGGGCAAAGCGCCATAAGTAGGCTTGGAACCCAAGCCTGGGGTTTTGCACCCGTCGATGTTTGGGCCAAAACCGTGACAAGTTTTTGACATGTAATGGCTCTCGGCGAGACGGTTCTAACACAACAAGAATCATCTGATTCTGAGTTATCGTTGAGGAGTTATGAATTTTTGAAGGTTAATGATGGGTTTGCACTTGTATGTCAAGGCCGGCATAAGGAGTTTTAGCCATATGACAAGTTGTGGAAGCCCCTAGATCATGACGTTTTGTAGGCCCTCTCTTTAGTATAAATAGAGGGTGATGTAGAGCCTTAAAGGGAATCCATTTGTGCAATGCCATCTCTAGAAGAGAACTCGTTGGAGGAGGGACATCTCTATGCCCTAGCCGCAACATAAGGAGGCAGGAACAACAAAAAAGGAGGATATTTTTGGGGGTTCGAGCTGTTGTACTAGAGGCCGAGGTTGTTGGATGCTAGGCCAAGACCTCAAGGGGTAAAACGCATGCTGGTTGAGGGCATCCGGGCTGTTGTTGAAAGGGCTGCAACCCTGTTGGTATAGGCCACAACCTAGGAAGCAACAATGGGGGTGTTTGGAGCTAATTTGAAGGGTACAGTCCTCCCAAGAGGCTGCCGCAACCCTAGTGTGGGTGCCGAAGGGTGCCACAATGCTTTTAGGGAGATTGTCTTCAAGGCATAAAGGGTAAACTACTTTTATGGCACTTACTCCAAGTTGCAGTTGCTTAAACTTGCAAAAACAAGATTTGCAAGTTATTACCTCACCTTTAGGCGGCTAGTGAAGGTGAGACAAGCTTTAATTAATACGGTGACCGCTGAATCATGGGAGGAAATTAACACTGATAGAGATGGTGCTAATGTAGCCAAGAACACTATTCTTGACAGGTTCTTTTGGTCACAGGTTAAATAGTTAATTCACCAAACTAATTTATTACATGATCAAGTTTGCTGATTCAGATCGACCAATAATTGGGGAGGTGTATGAGAAAATGGATAACATGTTGGGGCAGATTAAAGACATTGTTGAGCCTAGAGATATCACCTTGTACAGTTATATTCGTGCAGAGGTGGAAAGACGATGGGATATGCTAAATGTTCCATTGCATGCATTAGCATATGTTTTGACACCTAAATACCATCATCCATCATGGCTTTCAACACCAGCACTTGGAGGGGGGAGCAGGAGAAAACCACACCTAGATCCAGAGGTTCTAGAAAAATATATGATTGCATTGACTAAATTAGTCCCTGATGAGGAGGAGGCTGCCTTGGTACGGAAATAGTTGAGCAACTATACGCTTTGCACTGGTCCATTTGGGAGCATGCATGCAATTAGAGATCAAGAGACTTTTTCTTCTATTGAGTGGTGGAACATGCATGGACGTGCTACTCCAATTCTATAGACTTTGCCATTGCGGGTGCTATCACAGGTGGTAAACACTTCTTCTGCAGGGAGTTGTTGGAGCTCTTATTCTTTCATCCACAGTGTTAAAAGGAACAGGTTGAGTTTAGACCAAGCAAAGAGCTTGGTTTATGTTCATTACAACTTGCGATCGTTGTCCCATTACTGTGATGATGCAAAGAGTGATAAAGACCTTAAGGTCTGGGACAAGTATCAAAAGGAGGCCAATTTGGAGGATGGAGTGTTGCGCTTAGAGCAATTAGAGGATGTTCTTATCCATGATGATGATGATCGAGTTGACATGCCACCCCCAACTGGTCCCTTGCTTCCTAGGTTCCATGGTTCAACACCAACAGCAGGGGCTTCGTCTTCATCAATTGCAGTGCCACAACTTCCACAGCCACCATCTTCTTCATTGCCACCAGGCCCACCACGTGGAGGCCCACCGCCACGTACTCTTCGTGGTGGAAGGAGGAGAGATT
The DNA here is from genome assembly GCA_034641835.2 of Pinus albicaulis. Classification (NCBI taxonomy): domain Eukaryota; kingdom Viridiplantae; phylum Streptophyta; class Pinopsida; order Pinales; family Pinaceae; genus Pinus; species Pinus albicaulis. Next base: position 745,416,346 of record CM076579.1, read on the forward strand.
AGTAGATATATTCACAATTTGCTGCTTTTGTCATAGATTAGACTTGTAGGCTTGTTGTGAATTTGAACTTCTTTGTCTTGGTGGTGGCCAAGTGGCCTATTTTGTAAACATTATTATTTGAATTTTGGACATGACTAATGTTGACAGTTGCTCACTTGCTAGATAACATGTTTTATGTTTTATAATATGGTTAAGTGTTTTATGTGTTATAATATGTAGCATGCTTAAATGTTTTATGTTTGTAATTGCTAGAATATAGAATCTATATGGTTGATGCTCGAATAATTAATCATTGATGTACAATGGATTCCATATCTTTTTATGTAAAAATATGCATGTTTTCATGTCTTCTACAACTAATTTGGGATTATGGATTTTTTTTTAATATAAATGCAAAAAAATATAAATATAAATATTTATATATATATATATATATATATATATATATATATATATATATAGCAAAGTAACAAAAATCGCGATCGGGATAAAATCGCCGAGGGGAACAAATCGGAAAAAATCGTAAAAATCGGGAAAAAATCGTAAAAATCGGGAAAAAATCGGCACATACAAAAATATTCATTTTTTTTTCAATTTTTTTAATATCTAAAGCATCTACAGCATAAAATAAATGCGTTGACACATAAATATGAAAAAAAAACTAATATATAAGATGTGTAATATCATGTCTAGTGCTACATCACACATAAAACTGAATCCTGTCCTGAATACTAAGTCCTAAGTCTCAACTCAACCTCAAAATATCAACAAAAAATATAATAATGTATCTCATATCATGAGTCATAATGTTATATACAAAGGAATGCACCAAATAACCCATACTACTGATTTCCTCTGCCCTTCTTGCGAGAAAATGTAACATCTTTCCCTCTAGAGTCTAGACGAAGAAGTTGGCGGGGCTGGCAATGGACTCTGTTGTGCTCCAGACCCTGAAGCACTAGGAGTTAAAGGAGGTAGACCACGTCCTCTACCAGTAGCAGGGGTAGGTGGTGTCACCTCCTCCTCCTATTGTTTCTCCTCCTCCTCCTCCTCATGAAACTCATTATTGATTCATCGCTACTAGAAATGGGATCATCAACAAGAGATACATAAACATCATCTAGCTCAAAGTCTTCAGACTTGGATTGCTCAACCTTAAAATGCGGTAGAAAAAGATTAACATGCCTAACTAGTTGTTTTCCTTCGAGTGAAGGGTACATTCTTGTTAAGGCCACAGTAGGGGAGTTCAACAATCAATACCACCAACATCAACAAAGTTCAACAATCAATGCCACCAACATCAAGGATCTTAAAGGACTTCATACTCTTGATCAAATGCCAATCTCATACCCTTACACATAATAGAATCAAATGGAAACAATGCAAATCCCCAAACCATGAAACCCCGAAAACCATTAAGTCTGCTGAATTTTGAGTGAAATCTAAAATTCTAGTTTCTCCATATGAAATCCAATGAGGTCGAAACCACTCTTAAACATCCTGAGTCATTTCATGGTAATGTTAAAAATTTAAGTAAAAGGATGAAAATGAAAAATAAAGGAAATATCACTTTTACTTTACTTTAAGAGTTTAACATTACCATGAACTGCCAACAGGGTGTGTCAGGAAAATGAGAGGGCTGCAAAAATGACAAAAAAAAAAAATCGATTTTTGAACTTATAGGGTTTCTATTTGATGGGCCCACGATTTTTACCAAAATAATCGCGATTTTTTCGTAAAAATCGCGATTTTATCGCGATGACGATTTTTTGAAAAAATCGTTCAAAAAATCGCCGATTAAATCGGCCGCTTGAAAAACTCGCGATTTTTTGAAAAAATCGCGATAACATCGCGATTTTTGTTACTTTGATATATAGTAGACGCTTCACTTCCCAAAATTTTGGAAAATGATGCTTTCGCGTCCTTGCTTCCAAAAAAACGTCCCCGCTTCATCCTTACTTCATGCAACGTTGCTCCCAAAAGGTTTTAGACCTCGTTTCGCCAACCTGGGTGCCGTCGGTAAAAACGGTCCTGTGAACTAATTCCTCCACCTTTTCCACTCCAAATGCATCGAGATGGATGACAAACAATTTAATGATCCAATTCAGATCATTCGACCTCATTTTGAGACACATCCATTATCTTCGTTAAAGACAAGAAGAAGTTCGTTGAAGCACAATGAAAGGAGCCTTATACCTAACAAAGAGGAGACTAAAAGAGGAAGAAAAGAAAGACTTTAAAATACTGTTTTTGGGCTGCCATCCTCAACACATGCAAAGATTAGGGCATCACTGCTACTGCAACAAGACCAAATTGCAGTCACATGAAGGAGCTGAGTTAAGCGTCAAGAAACATCAAGTTTGCAAGCCAAGTAGTTAGGGAAGAGAAGTGTATCCAAGCAAAGAAGAAAGGAGGCAAAATTCACCATCAATTCTCTCAGATGTGCTAGGTAGGGTTTCTGTAGCAGAGATCGAAAATTCTAGTCTTGAAGCAGCAAGCCGAAATTTTGAAGACAGGATGAAATCTGATGTATTGGAGCAAGTTTGACTGGCGTTGAATTTGTTGAAGAGAAGCTCATGAAGAAGAGGTTTGACTTGGTCTTTGAGGGGTCTTGGTCTTGGGTCATAGGTCTTGGAATTCATCATTTGAAGATTCTATAAGAAAATAATTCTTGTGAGTTTTCCTCTCAAGAGGAGAGGTTTTGTCCCTGGCTAGTAGCCTATATTTCGTGTCCTCTTTTCTCATTGATCTTCATAGTTTGGTAGCTGTTGGATGATAAAAGAACACTATAATAATCAAGTAAAGAAGAAGCTAACTACAAGTACAAGAAGTTAAGTAAAAGAACATCATAAGCATTTATCATAATATGAGAAATCACCCTAATCTAATTGCCCTAGATCTCTCAAAAAAATAGCCCCCTTTGGAACGACTTGTCTCTGGCAGGGCCAACTTGTGCCAGGAGGCTGATTTTGATTGTCTTGGCTCAAAATAAATTATTTTACATGGTACAACTTGCCCAAATGGGTCTTATATACATGGCATTATCTCTACTGACTCATGACAATAAATCTTATGACATGAAAAACCCTAGAAACATGAAGAACATGCTTTACTTAGAAGACCAATCAAAAGAAGCATGAAACCCATGCTATAAAATAATAACGTTTCTTTTTCTTTTGATTATTACATAAGATATACGTATTGACATGAGTACAATGACAATTATGAATACCAAAACTAGTTACATTTTCCAACACATGTTGGCAACTACATTGTCCTCTATTTTGGTAAAAGTATGAAGTTATATTTTGCATATCTTATTTTTATATTTGGTCTCTTGATTTAGAAGATATGGCATTGTATGATGATCAATGGGTGTTTGAATCTTGTGCTCCATTGGACTCTTTAGATGTCCTAGGACTTCCAAATAACAATTGTGACTTAGATTGGTTTAATATCATTGGATCATTTCATGGTTGCCATATTTCATCTCTACACCATATTAAATCATTTGTTAAAGTTATAAGAGATATTCATATTGTCCATGAGGACATGAATTTGATTTTTTTTTCATTTAGCTTTGAGAATAAAACATTGCGAGTCTCATCATGAGGATGAGAAGGTTAAGATGTTTATTAAACATTCCATAAGGTAGAAGAAGCATCCATTACATGCACCATTGAAGATCATGTTGATGAAGAGCCGTTTCAAGAGCCACTTCCTGAGGATCAAGCACATATTGAAGACCAAGGAGACGATGATAAATAGATTGGTCATGATCTTATTGAAGAGAAATAGCTCATCCATAAAAATGAAAGGCAAGAAGAATAATCATATTCCTCCATTCATGAAGAAGTATTGGTAAGTTTTGACATAACACTGTAAAAGGTAACATCAACTAGGAAATGAGATAGAGCATCATATTCATTACCAAAGTGTTGTAAGATGCAATAAAACAATTCAAAGGTAGGTTAAAAGTTCAAATTTCAAAGTTAAACTGTCATATAATGTTTATAAAATGTGTGATAATAAATAAAGACAAGTACTAAATTCGAGAGACTAATTTCTAAATAGGAAAAAGACAAATAAATGTGGTATCTTTTAATCTTCTGTCATGCCAATAGAAACTTGTAGTTTCTCTTCTTGTGATCTATGAACAAGAGGAGTAGGTGTAGGTGGAGGGGGTCGTGGAACTCTAGTAGATAGATGGCTCCCATTCAATGCTGGATGCTGTGAAGATAAAGACAAATGTTCAACATTCGGGAAACCTGAGTGGGATGGGGTTGGCATCTTTGCGACATTAGTATGATAGACATCATCATGATCACAAGCTTGAGCCTCCAAGCTGTCTTGAACTATGGTTCCATCGTGCAAATTACACTCCTTTCGATTGTTGTCCCAAGTCACTTATGTTCTATCATTCTTTGCTACCTCACAATAATTAGACAACAACCTCAAGTTGTAGAGCACAAAAACCAATCTTCGCTCTATCAGTGTCTACATTTATGAAAGCAACTCATTACTAATATATGTAGATGTGTTGTAAAGGAGTTATATAGATTCTAGTGGGTTTCAACCTATCTGGGTCATTATTTTCATGTAGGCTAGCAAAGGCTCCATGTTTACTAATATACATGCTCAATTTGCTTCATATTTCAGTTCGCTCCCCTTCATCAGGGATGAACTTGTGTAGACATTTACCCATTAACTACCTTTAGATTTGCTTGTGCTTTTTAAAAAAAAATACACTCCTAGGTGTTTGTTGGGCCAACAAAGTTGGGAGAATAATGTTTGGGTGTAAGGACATATGCTAGGGCATGGAAGGGAACATTCAAATTATGCCTCCTTTTGACCACATGGTTATGAATATCATCAATCAAAATTTCATCTCTAGGCTCAACAATATCTTTGATTTAGCCTAGCATGTTGTCCATTTGTTGACATACCTCCTCATTCATGGTCTAATCTATATATGTGAACCAAATCATATTATAAATGGGCTTGGTGAAATGGAAAAACATGCCTAACCTAAGCCCAAAATTGATCATCAAGAACAATGCCCTCCACCTCCTAAAATTCATGCCTATTAGATGCAGATGCAACCTTGTTTTTCAAACCTTGCCATGAATAACTTGAGTCCATACTAGCCAATGGCTCTCTTTCCTTCAAAAGGCACGTGAAGGTGAGGTGATAGCTAGCAAATTTGGTCTTTGTGATCATAAGTAACTCTAACTTAGAGGGATTGCATGAAATGTAGTTGGCATGGCTATAATTGGTATTAAATTTTATTACTTTCTTTAGTTTCTTGTATAATGTACCAATCCACTTATAATTATGGTTATTCATCATAACGATATCATGCATCGAGAGGTTCAATGTTTGAACCAAACATGCTAAGCTAAATATGATAGAGTACATATCCTCAATTAGTAGCATTACCAACAATGACTTGAATGACATTGTATGACCCAATCTCTTTAATGGTTTTAATGGAGGGTTCTTCAATATTAATACTAGTCTTACAATGATTTGAGTAGTCGTGGGTTGAAAAGAAGACCTCACCACTATTCGACATACAAATAATATTTATCAATGACCCTCCTCTAACATTTTCTCCAACCATTAGATATAATGGATACCCCATATTTAGTCCAATCATTTGTAAATTTCCCCATAGCACTATGGATTTTCGCTCTTTCCCTTTCAAGCCTCATTATTCTAACTTTGTTATACCTAGGGTTCTTGTATCCTTTAGGGGCACTGTTGATGGCTTATAGCATTTCATGCCAATAGGGTGTGTTGCACTCAAATTGTCAAAGTTCCAAGGAAGCAAAAGTGCTAATTTTTTCCAATAGGGTCAGATCACTTATCAGCAGTCCATGTGTCGCAATCACCCCATTTTGCAAGTTATATGATGTAAATGATCCTATTAAGACCTTGAGTCTATGTAACAACCTAGGTAAGTCTATAATTTTGATGATGAATTTCAGCCTAGGAGGTTTTCTAACCTCACTGACTACCTGTGTTTCTAAATATGGCTAATCAGAAGAGTTTTTTTCCCTTCAGCTTAAACCCCCAAAGCTGGGGTGAAATTTATTGTCGAAATCTTAGGTGAGTCCTAGTGTTTTAGTCGAGTCTAATGTAAAAGTGGTTTGAGAATAATTTAAGTTAGTTGGCTTAATTATTTTATTAAAAATCACTTGGTCTACTAGATCATGTTGTGTCGCAAATGGGTTATGTGTCTTGAGGGTCTAAGCCTAATGTGTATTCCCTCTTTGGGTCTTATAAATGTAAAATATTATGTATTAGAGGGTTGGAAAAATATTAAATCCCTTCATGTGTAAATTAATTACTTTTTCTGGCAAAATAAATAAAATCTTAAGCCAAAAAATTAATTAATTAGATTCAAATTTAAATTGTCTTAGGAAAATAAATTCTCCAAATGGAAAAATTCGTGGGTCTTAAAAGAGTCAATTTTTAAAGGTCCTCCACCAAGGGAATATTGTGTATTTCAAGAAAAAATAGACCCTTGAGCTTTGGGGGTTAAGTCAAAGTCAAATTTTTGAGGAGATTAGCTCAAAATAATTAATTTTGAGCTAATTAATGTGGAGTTAAATGATAAATTCGAAAATTTCTCAAAAATAAAAAATCAAGGGCCTAGATTAAAAGATCTTGAAGTGTTTATCAACGACCAAGATTATTTTGACAAGGATCAAGGAAATTAGCTGTTATTTTTCCATTTGGAGGATTTATCTATAAATTAGAGTCAGTTGAGTCTCTAGTCATCTTGATCTCTCGTTAGAATTGTTGCTGAGACATTTTGTAAACTATTGTCCCGCTAGGAACTATTTTTTCGACTATAATAAAAGACTTCGGAATGCAACTTGAGGTGTTCTTGTTCGTTGATCTCAATGTTGCGAACATTGCGATCGAGATTAAATCAGTGAGAGGAAAAAATCGGAAAAAATCGTAAAAATCAGGAAAAAATAGAGACATACAAAAATATTCATTTTTTTCAAATTTTTTAATATCTAAAGCATCCACATCATAAAATAAATGCATTGACACATAAATATGAAAAGATAATTAATATATACGATGTGTAATATCATGTCTAGTGCTACATCACACATAACAACGAATCATGTCCTGAATACTAAGTCCCGTGTCCCAACTTAGCCTTAAAATATCAACAAAAAATATAATAATGTATCTCATATCATGAGTCAAAATGTCATATACAAATGAATGAACCAAATAACTAATACCACTAATTTCCTCTGCCCCTCTTGCGAAAAAATGTAGCAACTTTCCCTCTAGATGAAGAAGCTGGTGGGGATGGCAGTGGACTCTGTTGTGCTCTAGAAGTTGAAGCACTAGGAGTTATAGGAGGTATACCACGTCCTCTACTGGTGACACGGGTAGGTGGTGTCACCTCATCCTCCTGCTGCTGCTCCTTCTCTTGTTGCTGCAACTTCTCTTGCTGCTGTTGCTGCTCCCCCACCACTATGTCCTGCTCTAACCAATCAGGGGCCGACTCCATGATAGGCCTCTCGGCCTCGACCCTCCATGCAACAATGGTGTCAATCGCATCCAATGAGATGGTCTCCACATCAGATGTCCTCTCAAGTTGCCTCACCCACAATCTAAGATTGTAGTAGACGTAGACGATGTCATTAAGTCGTTAGGACTCCAGTATGTACAAGGGTCATAAATTAATAAATTATATAATATAAATAATAAATTAACAATTATAACAAATTATTTAATGAATTCAAAAAATCAATTGGAATATTTTTACTTGTTGCGCTTTTTGGTGTGTATTTTTTCAAATACACTCCAGTTGCGCTCGTATCTTGAGGAGCTACATGTTTGGCTGAGTATTTGAATGACAGTCCTTTGGAGATTGAGTATTTTTCCACCGTAGCTTCTCCACCATGCATCTACAACAAATAAGATAAAGTTATAAACATAAGAAAAATAATGAAAAATTGAAAATTGAAAGTTGAAGCAAAGTATGAAGTTATGAACTTGAAGAAACAATGAATTTTGAAACAAACTAAATATTACATGGAATTTTAGTGTTCCAATCATGGATAGCCATGTCAAAACTAAATGTGCCACCTTCCATTCTGTATATCTCCATTTATTTGGAGATTTCTGCAAGTTTTGTTGGAGATGGCACCATCTTCTGAACACTAGTGAAGAATCCATCCATGACCTTGGCATCAAATAAGAAACCATAGGGGTGAGAAAATGTGGGGTTCAGGAAGATCCCTGTAGCATAAATGAGACGATGGAGTGTGTAGTTCCATCGTTCATCAATCACTTCCCATAGAAGAAGTTGTTTCTGAAACCCCTCATCCCTCTTATCATCATAGTAGCTCCGAATGGATTCTTTGGCCCTATCCATGGCCTCATACAAGTAGCCCATTGCGGAATTCTCTCCATTAACTAATCGAAGAACCTTTACCAAAGGTTTAGTAATGCTGCACACCTCCTGCACTCCCGCTCAGAAGCTTTCTTGGTATGAAACTAACCTGCATATGGCCTCTCTCTTTGGTTTGCGGCTATATTTCAAAGCACGCCACTCCTCTGAAAGAAATATTCTTTTGACATCCCACATAGAATTCAGGAGAGATTGAAGAGATATGAAACTGGTGGCAAACCGTGTAATGGAAAGACACACCATCTCCTTGTTGTTGGTGAATATTCTCATCAAATGAAGCACAAATGCATGATTATATGTAAATTTTGTAATGCTTTTTGATGATTCAACAATATCCTTGACAAAAGAAATTTGTCCTATGTCCTCCAACATCAAAAATGCAGTGTGCAACACAAGGTGTCAAAAATAAGTTAGGATGCCTCTCCATAAGAATCTTGCTAAGAACAACATAATTTGCAACATTGTCCGTTATGAATTCGACAACATTTTGTGGACCAACCTCCAGAATGAACACATCCAATAAATCACATAATAACCGTGCATCTTTGATATGTGCAGATGCATCAACAAATTTCATAAACATTGTCCCCTTGGGACAACTGACCAAGAAGTTAATAAGGGTTCTACCCTTTTGATTAGTCCAATCAACTGACATCATAGTGCATCCTGTGTGTGCCATGATGCCCTTAACTCCAATCTCTCAGTGCAGTCAACCTTTTCATTTTGAAGAATGTGCCCTCTATAATTATCATATGAAGGGGCTTTGTACCTTGGGCCAACAACAATAATAGCGTCAACCACAGCTTGGTAAAAGAGATTGTTCTTGGCAACACCGAAAGGAATATCACTCCAAAGAAAAAACTTTCCCAATAACTTGTCAGCTTTTTCCTTCTTCCATTTTTTAATAATTGACGAGATAGATGGTTGTGCACCAGGTGTGGTTTTAGGAACAAAATATGACGAGACAACTACGAGGTAGGGTGTAGAAGATGCTGATGGTGAAGAACCGGTACCACTCTCATGGTCACCTCCCAATCTTGAAACTCCACCCACTGCTATTTGACTCCTCAAAGCTGCCTTGGTAAGCTTGGTTGTCTCTATTCCTTCCAATGATTTGAGGGCTCTTCAAATGATTTCTGGATTTGTCTTTGTGCAAGGCCCTACTTCATGTTCAAGAATTTGTGCAAGGTGCCGACATAACTTGCAATTCAAATTTGATTTGTCAAATCCCACATAGGGTCCAATTACCTTGGCATCTTTGTAACTTTGTTGAACTCTTGAGTTGTAATGTAGGATGAAGTTTGAAGTTTGAACCTAGGGCACAAGAAGAATTGCAAGTTAAAAAATAAAAATAAAATTTACATACAACATTTCAAATTTTTGACTAAAAAAAACCCTCAACTCAATGCAAAAATAATGGCAAAAAATACACATTCAAACCCAAGTGAAAATGATGGAAAAATCTAGGGCACAAGAAGAAATGAAACAAATAAATCTCACAATCAAGTTTTTTCATTTTTGACCAAAATAAACCCTCTCCACTAAATGCAACAAAAAAACACAATCAAATCCAAACAAAAATCACGGAAAATACATGGGTGATAGAAACCCAAGGAAAAACAAGAAAAAAATAAAAAAAAGGCCAATTTTGATGCCCATACCTGGAAACCACAGTTTGCTGAAGAAACTTGGTCCAAACTTGATTGTTTTTTGCTTGGGATGCTAAATTCCTTCACTTTTCTCCCCTCTTTCCATTGTAGATGACTTCTCCTCCTCCTTAGCTCTCTCTCTTTCCCTCTGTCTGAAAAAAATGATAAAAAAAACCAAATTTCCCCTTTAAAGTTCGCTGTTTCCGCCACCGACATTTTTTTCCCGTTGGATCGCGATTTTTTTGAAATAAAAAAATCTCGAATATTATCGGCGATTATATTTTTTTGCGAAAAAATCGCTATTCTATCACGATGTTCGCTTCACTGGTTGATCTGTGGTATGTATTGGCTACATGCTTCTTATGTGGTGCTTTACTTGATATATTTTGAGATAATACATAGTGTTTGCAGGTACTCGATCCTTGGTCTCCAAGTTCACAGACTGTGAGCAAGGATCATCTTGCTTGGATTCCTAATTTTTATATGGTGTATTAAATCTTCACTAGGGGTATAGTGAGCAATAAATTTTCTCAAGTGTTTTAGCCATTCTTTCAAAAAAAAATATTATAAAAATTATTTTCTCAAAATTTATTTAAAACCCATGCAGAATTTGTAAAATAATTTTGTAATTTTAAGTGTAAATTATTTTTTTAACGTCGGTTGGGGTTTTAGATCTATTTCGTATATATTTGGGGTTTGGGCGATTTTATTTTCATTTTTGCAGGTTGGATCAAAGGATCAAGTGAGAGAAGAGCTAGATCTAGGCCTTTGAGGATAAGATCTAGTCTAGAGAATTTTGCAGGGACATTTACTAAAGATTTGACGGCAAAATTCAAATCCAGAAGAGAAAAAAAGTTTCGAGACACGGGTTTTCAGATTTTGGCCTTCTCTTGCCATTTCAGCCCCGATCTATCAATTCAACTCTTTTATCCCCACAAATTGGCTTTCCTTAGCCTTGTTTTGCCTTTTCTTGGACTCTTTTGCCCTAATCTGCCCTAAACCCTCATGTGAAAATTTTAAGGCTAAATACTTGGTGGTTCTACAAGTTTTGAGGCTCAAAAATTCTGATTTTCAAGTGTCATCTTCATCCAAAATTTTGGGTCACTTGGGCAAGTGTTTTTACAAGGCCTGAGCTTAGGATTTGACCTCAAAACCCTTGTTTTACTTCCGTTTTATTACAGCAGTCAAATCAACAATAATTAAACCCTGAAATCACATATTTAACTGTCAAAACCACTTAAGATTGTAAAATCTTAATTTTCATGAGTTTTGGCCTCTTGGGCATCTTGGATTTGACCTAGATTTAAATTTTTTCTTGCCGGAATTTTCTGCGTAAATTGCTAAATCAAGCCTGCAAAATTTTCTGAATCAAATTCTTAAAGGGCCAAAAATTTTGGATTTTCAATTTCCAGCAAAACTTTACTATTTTTAGATATATTGGGTATTGTCTTGAGCATTGCTGGGTTGATGATCTATCATCCGTTTACTGCTGTAATAAATAGATCGAATCTGAAATGTCTAAATCACATCCTCTAAATAGCCCTAAAAATTAAAATTTTCAAGTTTTGGTGAAATTTTACTATTTTTGGACATCTTAGGCGCTGTTTTGGGCCGCATTAGTTTGCTGATCTGCAATCTATTTACTATTGTTATAAATATATCAGATCTGAAATATCACTGAATACTTCATCATAAAGTGGCCTAAACAAGTTAATTTACATTTGCTGGTCATTGGAAATTTTTATGTTTCATGGTTGAGCAAAATTTCATGATTTAAAGTCTCTTTCTCATTGCTGTCAAACATTAATAAAGTCTGGAATTTCTGAATTATTAATGCTGATATAGACTGTCATAAATCTGAAATTGGCTTATCTCATCTTGGTCTTAAAGGTTGTCTAACTTTGCACTCAAAATCTGAAGTTAATCTTGTTGACAGAGTTATCTTGGGCTTCTAAGTTTGAATTGGCATAATATCTTGTGTTGATAATCATTGGTGGATAAGTTGATTTACTTAAGCATCTTGTGGATTGACTTATAGTTAAATTTTTCACTTGCATCGTTTAGCACTCATTTGTATTAAGATCATTTTTCCCATTGTTGTTAAGTACTATTGGCATAAAGAGTAATCATAAGTTAACTACTTAAGAAACTCAAACAATCTTAATTCAAGATAAGCTCACTTATCATCTTGTATTTAGCATCCTAGATCTAGCTTGCATTAATAATTTACCTCCTAGCATAAACCAGGCTGATAAAGATATAAGGCAACCCTTTTCACACTAGCTTAAGAGATTCAGTTTCTCCTAGTAGTTAACACAGTGACCTTGCATTCGTCAGAGCCACAGTATCTGCATCGCCGGAGGCATTGGGTGAGTGGAACACAGGGGGAGGTATCATTAATCAGGCTATTGCCTGCTTCCCGTTGGCTTCCATTTCACAACTTTGAGAATTGTTTCTCAAAATAGTTGGGGAAAAGGTTACATTTAGACTAGGAATCTAATTAAAATTTACCAAAATCACTGCATCTCACATAGGTCCTAGGTTTTGCATATCATATAGGTTAGTCAAGCATTCAAGCAGCGGGTGGCCATCCGACCATTTGGTTCCAATTTATAGAAAGCAAGAATTTGTGACTCCATTAAAGCTCTGGTTTCATAATAGAAAGTCTAAATCTAATCAATAATCTTGCTTAATTTCAACCAAGTGGCTAGGCCACTCATCCGTGTCTCCCAAACAAGTTGTTTCCCAACTTGTCTTCCTTCCTCTCATTTCATAGGGACTACTCCCCATAGCCTGCTGTTGGGAGACATCTAGAACAGAGTGGGCATGGATCAAAGCGACAACCTCCGTCTTGAGCGTTGTCACGATGCTGTGATTGAATAGCATTGAATGGTATGCACATGCATAGAGAACCCTAAATTCTTTTGCATCCACGTCATCCCTAAAACATTGGTAAAGAAAATCTGATATTGTTCTATGCCCTAAATGCATGTGAAACTAGCATGGGCAGATGAGAATTGACCATCAAACAACTTATGTGAGCTTTAGGTCTGAGATTCAGCCATGATTTCTTGGATTTGTTTTATGCAACCTTCTGTTCATTCCTATATCTATTTCTCTCTTTCATTGGCGCTTGATCACATCTTTTGACCCTTGCAGTCTTGCTTTCATCACATTGCATAATTCCATTAGAGATGCCTTCTCACATGGGTATATGGACTTTTGTAAGTTGATTTACAATGGGAGCATATAAATTTTGTGGTTCCACCTCATTTCCCTCTTGCAAACTTTATCACATACTTTCACAAGGGTGCTGAACTCTTTATGTTTCTCCCCATCATCACAGCCAGTTTCATGATCATCATGCCCTTATTTCTTCCTCTCCATGATATGTGTCACTCCCTACTTGTTCTTTGTCACCATTGGTATTTCAGTTTCCCAACACCACCATCACAATAAAAATGAAACCAAAAGGAAAAACCGCATATCTATCATTCTTCTTGAGTATAACTTGTTGCTTGCAATAGAATGATGGAGGAAAAAAGGGAAAAAAGTAGAAGAGAACATTCAAATATTTGACATAGAAAATTAACTAGTTTACAACAAATGGAAAACAAATTTAAAAGTGATAAGAATGGTATTTAGACCTCACCTCTTCAGCTCTTCGATATTGGTTGAATGTAACTATGGCATTTTTCAGTCTCCCTTCCAAGCTCTCTGAAAAGGTAGATTCAATTTCCCTTCCTGGCTCTCATAAATGTGCTCCTCAACAACTAGCAAGAAGTCCACTCAAAAACTTGGCGAAATGAGTGATACTAGTGAAATGAGAAATAGAATGAGAGGAAATGGAGTAATTGAATGTTTTAAGCCATAAGAAAACCCTAGTGGCCTAGCCATGCCTAAATCAACCTTTGGGAGCTTTGTCTTGGTTACCCCAAGCAACAAATTCTCATGTTTCCCTAGCTATGTGCACGGGGAGTCATTGTTTTCACTCTTGGGAGCATTCTGGGAGTGTTTTGGGAGTCCTCGGGGAATGTTCTGGGAGCATTACTCCCAAAGCAATCACTGAATACTCCCCAAGGAGGCAGGGAGCAATGTTTTGGGGAAGGGAGTGAGCTCCGGAAATTCGCTCCCAGGAGGGAGGATTCAGGAAGCAATGTACATGCAGCATATCAAAAATCGAAGTCACAACTTTTTTCGAGTTAGGAATTGACATGATTTCACCCTCTTTTCCCTCTTTGCCCTCTTTTCATTTTATATCATAAACTCATTTCAAATAAATATCGTCTGTGAAATGCGAGGAAGTTGTTTCTGATTCTTTTTCTATATGCGTACTATGAATTGTTTTTGGTGCTTTCATGTGTTTTTCTGAATTTCATACTTTTGTGGTACTCATAGGATGACTTCCTTCTTTAGAAATATATGTTGCAACTATTGTTTCAAAGGTACAAAGAGTTTAGATTTTGTGCTTCTCTTCCTATTCCGTGATTATATTGTGCTTCCTTTCCTCTACTTAGTGGGGTATCTTTTTCATATGCATTGTTTGGATGTCTTGCAGTGCTAAGCTCATCAATATTTATCGAGACCGTCACCATATAAATGCTGCTACTGGATTAAATGACCCAGCTGTTGCCCAAGGAATTTCAGATCTTGTTTACGACAATAAAGTGGCACAAACTCAATCTCCATCAATCAGCAATGAAACAGCAAATGCTTGGGCTGCAAGTCTTGGTGATGATTTATGGGGTAACGATGCACCGGGTGTTAGTTTGGTGAGAAACTTTATTATAATTTTTTTTACATTTTGACATCGTTTCTTTGTGCTGTTTCTTTTATTCTGTCAAGGAATATTCAGCTATTTTAACTTGTCAGTAGATATTTCTATGATCCAACAATCAACTATATGAGCAAGTTGCGGTAGTCTAGAAGCTATTTGTCTGATAATAAAGCTGTGGGGGATGGTAAGCATAGAAACGCATTAAATGATGCATCCCTTCTATGTATCCAAAGTATCAATAGATGTGAGTTATTTTAATTTTTTATCAAACAATGGCATGGATATGTAGATGCATACATACACATTTGTATGCAAGTATATATAGTACATCGGTACACTGATCCTAAGATAGCTATTATTGATTCAGTAATTTCTCTCTCTGAAAGAGTTTAATTTGTCTCACTTCTCTCGTTGACAATTCCCAACTGATGTATATTTTTTGGGTGTTGTAAGCCAGTATACCTTCTGATGTTGATGGAAGTTCAGTTATTTTGGGTCCAGATAGTTTTTTTCTAAAACTCTTGAATGGTATCACTTATAGAAGATATCGATAGGTTCACATAGACATATTTGATAGAATAAATATTTCCAAATAATTGTCAATATCCATGAAACATGGTAATGGAGAAAGATTAAGAGAAGGAGATGCTTATGAAACATCAGAAGAACCTCAATATGAAAAGAGATTGACGATGAAGAATGTCATTGGTTCGAGGGGATCCATTTCATATTTCGAAAAGAAATGCACTTTTTACACTTGTTCTATAGGATATCTATTAATTATGAAAATAAAATTGTGATGAATTTTCAAAACTTCAAATTTTATCAATCACTTGTCTTGCAGTCTTCTTTGCTTCTTGTGTACGTGTCTATGGTCCATGAACTTTATACATATCATGGTTGAGATTTATTTAGACGTTTCTCATTCTGTCAAATTATATGAGCTGTTTGAATTTAGAATTGGCAAAGATGAAACATATTTGAGGCTTTCAGATGGTTAATATTTAGAAGTGAAAGCAGGAGAATCTAATGGAACCAAAGAAAAACCCATATTCTGCAACAACTGAGTCACACGTGCACTATAGAGAGATAACTCTAGTGTCCTTCAGAGAGAAAAGAAGGCTTAGATACATGTGTGTATCCAAGGGAGGGACAAGTTCTCATAAAAGAAAGAATGTCGATCACAATGATTGCCAAAGATATAGGTCCCCTTAAGCATAAAACACTGTAGAAGAGAGTTATCAAGAAGATCAGAAGATGATACGATATAAATAGGATTTGTCATGTATTTTTACACAACTCAAGTTGGGTGCTACCCCCAACAGGGGTTAATGAGCCTATGTGTAGAAGGATGACTAGGTCGGCTTTAATTACTCCCTAGTATTACAATATATGATGATAATTGATCGAAGGTTGGCCTTGACCACCCCAAAACAAGAGTAATTGGTGTAGATGGGAAACCATCATAATCATCTTTGAATAATGAAATGGAACTGATAGGAGCATTGACATTTGCAACACAAGCATTAAATGAGCTGCAAACAAGAGCATCATCATCTACAACATGAGATTTGATGAGGCATGGGCAAAAGTATGCTGAAGAAGTTTAAAGACATTCACAATAGGAAGGCTCAATAAGTCATAAATGTGAAAATTTCTTAATCTAACAACCAGAAATCCTATTGCAGTTAACTGATTTGCATTTTCTACTTGTGTTCCTCAATTAACAAGTTATTTACATAATTCTTCAGTAAACATTAATGCAAATACATTGCAACCTACACCAATATACAGATCAAGTACTGAAAAATAAGATGAGATAATCACACAAAGGACACACTTATTTTTGGACTAAACGTCCCTGGAAAAAACGCGGGAAAACCGGTGCAACAAATATTAGGTTTTTATTATTAAGCAGATTTCTAAATACAACTAGGGTGCCAAATCCGGTTCACCCAACAGAGAAAAAAATCCCGACAAAAGTACCTCTATTCAGAGACAAATATTTTGGCTGATCCAGCAACAGAATGATCAAATCCCACAGGGGACTGCGTTGTCCCCAGTGCTGCGCAGGAACAACTGCTCCTAGCTCTGCGCTGAGACTGCGTCACCCCCTCTAGGAGCTACATCACCCTCCTCGTGAGCCTTCCTGGCTCAAAAATTGATCTGCTCAATTGATGCCCGATCTACGTCACAGAAACCCCAGTGCTGCCTCTTCAGTGACTGCATTACCTCTCTCAAGCTCTGCGTCATCCTCCCAGGGGCTGCGTTGTCTCTCCTTGGTGTTGCGCTGTCTTTCTGCAATGTATTCTTGACCTTGGACTGAAGTCCCACTGCCGAACTGCCCCTCTCTGCACAAGAACTCACTCCTAAATTCTCAGCAAACCGCGCCCCAGAATTTCGATTTAGCTCAAGTGCTGCTCTATGTGTGTGTGTTTTCCAACTAACCCTCAAGCCTTCCTTTATACTTTTCCTGTTGATAGATCAACAACCGTGATCAAATCTTTAATCAATGGCTAAGATTAAAACAGACTTGATCCTTGTCACTTAGAAGCTTCTCACCCACATTTACATTAATTCATTTTAATTAATTTAATTTCCTAAGTTTTAACTTAGGCTCCATCAAAGATAATTAATTATTTGAATCAAATGCACTCCGGGCGGAATTTCTCCAAACGATTTATGGGTCTTGGATTTTTCATGTGTTCTAGCCCCTCCATAAAATTTCGGAGCTAGAGCACATTCGATGCCACCCAAAAATCAACAATAAATAGACTCCTTATCAGCCACAAGAGTTTGTTTACATATTGTAGGGACAATACCTAGTTGAGTACTCATAGAAGTAGGATGAGGACCAAGTTCACAATTTGAAGTTGTAGGGCCCAATAAGACACGATAAATGTAATCTAAAAGAGGATTTTCATAGTAATGATAAGAGGCATGATCCATGGAAACATGCCGAGAACCATTTGAAGAATCTTTTCAAAGTAGTGGGAGAGATCTTGGCGGGTTATGAGTAGGAACCTCATGAAAAGTGGTTCCTATTTATCCATCCAATTAGGGAGTGGTGGGATCATAGAGGAAGTACCCCTAAAAGGCTTCATTGCATTCAATAAAATTGGTATAGGATTCAGAAGACGCTAATATGTTTTTCCCTTCAGTAGCAATATGTGCCCATGTACGAGATCCAAAAAATACAAAATGTGAATCAAAACTCTGTTTCCAAACCATTTCTGAAACAAAGTGATTCCTTTAACAACATAAGGTTCTAATTAATGATATGGTCTACACAAGCGACTGCCTCCCCTAGAATGTAGGCTTCTTCTTTTGGATTGAAGCATGTGGTGAGCCATCTGCATGTTGGCCATATTCTTTTGTTTGGCTACTCAATTTTGTAGTATAAGTGTTGAGATCCATAATAGAGAAAGGTTGAATGGAACCACCGACAAGCCTTAAAAGCTACAATAAATGGTGAAATGTAACGAACAAGGTTCGTAATTGCAATGGAGTAATCTTCAAAATACTTCAAAGATGTAAGCATCCATAGTAGGACAGGTAACGTTTATTAAATATTGTATAAAAGAATTGATGAGATATGGGATTACAATTAAGGTGAGGGCCTGCTTATATACCTAGGCAGGTACCTCTTCACAATGGTCATGTCCTTAGAGACATGACTCTTCATTACTGAGTATTAGTTAATTAAAGATTAATCATTATTATTGTCATTTACATTATTTGTGTTATTTTTATATATTTTTTATTCGTAACATTGCTTTCCTCTTCAAAAAGCTTTGTCCTCAAAGCTTACTGATAAAAAGCCTTGATCTTTTATTTTTTATTTTTTATTTATTTCAGCTCATCGCAAAACTGTCATCTTTGTTGTTGCAAGACGATATGATCCTTGGAGCGATAAATAAAATTGTTGAATAGAAAATGGATTTCACCATCCTAGATTAATCCTCTTTGAAATCTTCTAGTCACTGGAAATTTGCAATGAATTGTTATCATCGGACTGGATTCTACAAACTTTAGTATTCTTTGGAACATAAATCTGTTGTTTTTGTTCTGAGTGACACTGGTACGTAGATTGATTTGAAAGTCTGCTCTTGTGATTCAGATGTCGATAAGGAGTTCTTTTGGTTGTACTTTCTCTTATCATGTTAGTGGCAGTTCCCTAATTTCCGTAATTAACTTTTGAATATGTTTTAACTTCTTTTGGTTTCTCATCCTCTTGAGTTGTGATATTAACTCGATCGGTATTTATACCGTTATCTTCAACTTGGAACGAAACGACTAGAGACTTCAATACTTCTTCTTGAAGTTGTTCTAACTTGTCATTTAATGACTTGTTTTCACTTTTAAGCTTCTTAATTTGCATAAGTAGGGCTTGGTTATGATTCATTAGACGTGAAAGTTTGTCATTTTCTGAATCGTCGACTTTGTCCTTCGTATCCTTCTCTTTATTTTTGATATGTTCTAATAACCTTTGATTCATAGTTTTTAAATGCAAATTTTCTTCTTTCTTCTTCGATAGATTCTCGTTGAATTTCTCCTCAGAACTTTTGTTCCCTTGCTTTAATTTTGCTTCTTAATTTTGGACTTTTTGATCTGTTCAAGTAATTTTTTATTATGGTCTCTTAGGCGCAAAATCTATTCATTACTTTCTGTTGATTTTTCCAGAAACTGATCTTTGAGATCTTTATATTTCTTCTCTGATGCTTCGTTCTTTTGTTGAAGTTTTGCGATTTCTTCCTTTAATCGTTTTATTTGCAACTGCTCATTGTCTCGATGTTCTTCTGTACTAAATAATCCTCAATACCTTGGACATCTTAAATTGCATTTTTTTTTAATATAAGTATATCCAATTTCGTTTAAATAGAATGGAGATTTAGTCCAAAATAGTGATTGCTGTGTGGAGCTCATCTTTTCTTCCTTTATCATTTTCGAATTAGGCTCCATTTTTTCTTGCTTTAGTGATGGACTTTCTTGTGTGTTTGTCGATAGGCTTAGGGTTTAATGATTATCCCTTAAGCTTTATAGTAATACTCCTTTTTTCTCTCTCTCTTCTTATAAATTAGAGTACTAAAACTATTCCTTTTAATAATTTATAACTTGAACCTTCTTGAATTCAAAGGCAGAAGCTGAGCAAGCTGGTATGAATTTTGAGGAGAAAATTCAATGCATTTATTGCTGCAGACGGAGCACAGGATTTGAGGTAGTTTTGGCCACATTTATTGTAGTTTGACAGGCTCTGAAATTGAGGGGACTGACAGGCATTTATTGCTGTCAGAACTGGCACAAAATTCGAGGGTCTGGGCTACATTTATTGCAGTCTAACAGTCACAGAAATCTAGGAACAATGCTGCCGACTTTTGAGACAGTTAACATGAATTTCTGATTGTGTTGTGCATGATTTTCAAGGCAGCCTGGATGTGTTTTCCGAGTGAGTTGGGATGGTTTTCTAGAGACTGTCAGAGCGCAAATTTTGAGGGCACTGACAGAATTAATTGCTGTCAGATTGTACAATAGTGGCATGATTTTCTGAGTGAGTTGAGCACAAAATTCTAGGAGCTGTCAGGCCCAAAATTCAAGGAGCAGCTACAGCAGATTTTGCAAGGAATTCTGAGCATGAAATCAGGGAGATAAGTTGACAGTGTGTTGTATTTAATTGCTGTAATAATTTCTCTGAAAGAAATAAAATCTCTCTCTCTCTCTG
This sequence comes from Pinus albicaulis, assembly GCA_034641835.2. Taxonomy (NCBI): domain Eukaryota; kingdom Viridiplantae; phylum Streptophyta; class Pinopsida; order Pinales; family Pinaceae; genus Pinus; species Pinus albicaulis. The sequence goes on from CM076579.1 coordinate 745,436,940, forward strand.
TTTCTGCTTTTCCCTTCAGAGTTTTTCTAGGGTCATTAGACCAGAAATCTCGTGTCAAATATTGTGTGATTGCTTGTATTATCTCAGCTAAAGGAAGAGAGTAAAGTAGGCTCATGTGTTTCTTGTTTTGAAAAATATTCATGTGTGACAGCAGTATAAAACTTGTGGTTTGGCCTTTAAACTTGATGTGATTTCACAAAACTTGAAGCCGGGTTGGGCCTAGAAACAAATTTTCTATATTTTGTTATTATTATTAATGTTTTTATTATTTTAGAGCTGGGGACCCCTATGCTAGGGGACCCCATGTCCACCTTGATTTTTCCTAAAATTTAGGGTTACTCCCACATCTCCCCGCTGCATGCTTCCCTGTCACAGAAACTTGGAGTAACAAAGGTCAGACATCTGACTAATCAACCATGTGTGGTGGAAAGGTGTCTGGACTTGCAACATCTTCATACACCTCGCTGTTATGGTGTGGAGGAGCATATACTCTAGCTCCTGATGCTGTAGTATCTCCAGCTATGGGGTCCCCTTGCAAGGACTATATAGCTCCCCTCTAGCTCTTGACACCTACAGCTGTGGAGTTGGAAGGGCTAAAAAATCAATTGCCATTTTCGATAGTGGACATTAGCAACCCTAGTGGTCAGGTACACCGTTAGCCTCATCTACCCATTCAGACAAAGTTGGAGCAGTGTAAATTTTTGTAGATGTTCTATGCTTGATGCAATTTTACTTTTATCCCCAATATCAAACAACAATCACATAAACAAGAAAGTAAAATGCTGATAGAACATACCAATAGATCGACAGAAGACAAGCTAAAAATACACTTAACTTGATTAGCAAAATATGTGTTGTGGTGCATTACGACGGTCAACAGGATGCTTCAACCAACGAAGTCTCAATACGGTCAGCCAACCAGAATGTGTCACACAACCCTCTTGGACAGCTCTATATCAGTGAACCCAAAGTCAACAAAAGTCAACGCTGTCCCAGTCAATGGTCAATGCAAAACATCCGCAGCAAAAGTCAACGCAGCCCTGTCAAAGTCAACATCCAGCCTCGATTTCTGTGACAATAAATGCGGACTTCAGAAATCGGAATTTTGGGAGAAGTTAGGGTCAGTTTGATCATGTGTTGACCAAAGTAAATGCTGGTCAAATCTGCGCTGAAACGCTAGGTCAAAACAGAAATTTCCTTCGCTGAAATTTTCCCGCGTGTGAGAGAAGAAGAGTCTCCAAGGTGATCAAACCAATAAGATGATGAGAGAGAATATGTGATGAGTGATGGATGAAATGTCTTCCAACGTTGACCTATATATATCCATCAGTGAGGGTGTGTGACACATCTGCTGGGGCTTCAAGCCTACATTTCAATTCTGGCCGACCTTGCACACAAGTGGATTTAATTCAAAATAAATGTTCTGCTCATCGGATCAAGATGATCTTTAGATCGATCTTGCACCTCTCCGAAAGAGGAATCCAATAAAAATATTGGCATCTTCATCTGAGCATCACAACATGGAGTTTGGACCTAGTTGTCTAAAATTAACACTCCCTCTCAACTAACGAGAACTCCATCCACTTGTGCCATCAAAACGTCATGCGTCATCCCGCCGTAACTTGCCTTGCTGGCTTCTTTATTTCAGAACAAAAGGGTGAGTCACAAAGACATCACTCCTGGTTGACAAATTCAGCCCAGAGATCCGAAACATCTATAGGACTCAAAGGAGTCACATACCAACCCGAAGTTGGTTTACCTGACCCGAAGTAAGTTGGAGGTCCGAACCTCAGTAGACTTGATCCCAGATCATGTGGTTAGACACGTGGCATCCTATACATAGAGAGTATGACAATCTCTGATGCGTCCATCAATCTTTGCTACTGGTCTCTAGCTTCTCCCACCTCACTGGCCAAAGGAGAGGTACTTCCCATGATTCCGGGACTCAATGGGTAGGATGCATATGGGGCACAGATCATGAGAGGTGAACCAACTCAATATCATAACGATGGGGCAGAAGCACACCAACAAGGTTCGACAAGCCTAGCCATGTGGTTGCTTATAGCTCCGAGAAGCTATCCACAAAGCCCCCCAAAGCTCCTAGAGCTCATTGTCCAATAGGACCCTCAGCATAGGGTCGTTCCATGATACCAAGATTCTCACAGAAGCTTAGGAACTTGACCTTCCCCAAGGGCTTTGTGAGAATATCTGCGACTTGCTCATCAGTTCCTATATGATCGAGCCTTACGGCGCCTCGCAGTACCATAATCCCGGATAAAGTGGTACCTGAGATCAATATGCTTGGATCGATCATGGAACACGAGATTCTTGGACAACCGAATCCCACTTTGGTTATCACAGAGTATCACGGTGGTATCTAGCACATGCCTGAACAACTCACTGAAGAGCTTTCGCAACCAAACTGCTTCACAACAGGCCATACTCGCTGCAATTTATTTGACCTCAACGGTGCTCAAAGCCATCGACTTCTTCTTCCTGCTCATCCATGATATCGAAGCAGACCCAAGTGTGAAGCAACATCCAGATGTGCTCTTGCGATCCACCACTGTGCCAGCCCAATCGACATCAATATATCCATGGAGTGTCATGCTCCCGGCAGTGTATCTCAGCACATGGTTTATTGTGCCCCGAAGATATCTCAACAGATTCTTGGCACCAACCCAGTGAATGTGATGAGGTTCAACCATATGTTGACTTAAGGTGTTCACTGCAAAACATACGTTCGGACGAGTGTTCACTAAGAACATTAGGGCCTCTACGAGTTGAAAATACTCAGTAGGATTTGCTAGCACGGGCCCAGTAGCGTTGTCACTCAACTTCTTAAAGTTGAGCTCCATCGGTGTCAACACGGACTTACAGTCCACAAGTCCAAATCTTTCCAGCAGCTTCACAATATATTTTCCTTGAGAAAGGAAAATATCGTCAGGTCTCTACCAGACCTCCAGGCCTAGGAAGTAATGCATCAGTCCTAGGTCATTCATCTCGAACTCAACAACGAGCTCCCTCTTACACTGATGAATGAGAGGGTCAACACCTTTCAGGAAGAGGTTGTCCACATACAACACCAGGATGAGAGGCTTTTCTCTATCAACCTTGAAGTAAAGGTTTGGATCAACATTACTACGAGTGGAGCCCAGCTTCATCAGGTAGCTATCTATCCTCTCGTGCCAAGCCCTGGGTGCTTGCTTCAACCTGCAGACATGGGTGTCTCGATTTGGACTTCAAAACCCAGAGGTTGCTCCACATACACCTCTTCCTTTATCGCACCATGTAGAAATTCGGTCTTCACATCCATCTGATGAAGATTCCATCCTTGCGTAGCAACAAGGGTTATGATAGATCAGATGGTGGTATATTGAGCCACGGGTGCAAATGTATCATCATAGTCTATGCCTTCCTTTTGAGAGAAGCCACGGGCAATGAATCTTGTCTTGAACTTTTCAGTACTACCATCAAATCCATGCTTGATCTTATAGAGCCATTTCGAGGTAACAACTGCTTTGCCCTCTAGTCTTGAAACCACATCCCAGACATCATTCTTCATAATGGACTCATATTCTTTGTGCATAACATCCTTCCAGACTTGATGCTTTACGGGTTCTACAAAAGATCCAGGCTCAGATTATACGATTGTACTCATGGCTGCTAGATACCCTTGGTACCTATTCAGCTTCTTGCTTTCACGGAATGTCCCCCTTGGGGCCATATGATTCTCGGCATCCTCGAGAGTGTCCATGCGCCATGATGGTCTTCTCTTCATTGAAGGAGGTGGATCAATAGGGTCCATCGGTCCTTCAACATCGAGCATTGTCTCATCCTTTGGTTCTTCTTGATTTCTAGCCCTTACTTCATGATCTTCCTCAGAGTTTTGAAGATTGATTACTTTCCGCAGGGAAGCATCTTCGTCAAAGGTAACATCGTGGCATATCTCCACTTCCCTTTGACCAGGCACATCGAAGTTTCGTTGTAGCCCACAAACATTCCCTTCTTCCTAGAAGCATCCAGCTTGCTCCTCTTCTCTTTTGGCACATGAAAATAAACGAAACAACGAAAAACTCTAAAATGTGAGACGTTAGGTTTCTTACCAGAGAAAAAATCTTCGGGAGTTTTTGAGTCCAGAGCGGAATGCTGGCATCGGTTTTGTATGTACACAACAGTGTTCACAGTTTCTCCCCACAGAAACTTCGGAAGACCCTGGTCACATAGCATGGCAAAGGCAGCTTCCATAATGGTCCTATTATTTCTTTCAGCATCGCCATTTTGCTCAGGAGTATATATGGTTGTGGTCTCCCTCTTGATGTCAACTTCTCTGGAAATGTTCTTGAACTCATTCGTCTCGTATTCAGTGCCATTATTGGCCCTCAAAATCTTGATCTTCTTCCTTGTTAGATTTTCCACCAAGGATTTGAAGGTACGAAACCACATGAAAGCCTCATCCTTCTTCTTCAAGAAGTATATCCAGGTTTTGTGAGAGAAGTCATCTATGAACGTCATATAATAAGAACATCCTCCCAAGGATGTCACGGGCAGCATACCAGACAAATCAAAATGTATCAATTGTAAGACATCAGATGTCTTTGTGACACTTGAGGGGAAAGGTCCCCTTGTATGCTTTCCTTCAGCACAACCCTGACATACACCTTCATGATCATTCTTGAATTCAGACATCCCTGTCACCACTTTCCTTCAGACATCCCTGTCACCACTTTCCTTGCTTCGAGAAGGGCTTCGTAATGAAGGTGTCCAAACCTCTGGTGCCATAGTTTAGTCTGTCAGATAGTATCACATATCATCGCTCCTAGTGGACTTCCTCCAACCTGGTAGAGTGTATTGACTCTAAACCCAATCATGATAGCTTCCTTGAAACATTTCTTCCAGATGTGCAACTTCCCATCAGTGAATGCCACATTGAAACTTTTGTCTTCCATGGCCAGAATAGACACAAGGTTCTTCTTCAAATCAGGTACATATAGTACATCTTGCAAGTAGAGTACTTGACCTTGAGATAAGTGGAGGGTCACAGTCCCTATCCCTTTCACGAGATATGTTGCATTATCTCCAAGGATAATTTTCAGATTAACATCCTTCTCAGCCATATCAGAAAGTGCTTCCTTAAACCCAGTGATGTGCCTTGAGGCACCACTATCTATCAACCAGACATCCATAGTGTCAGGTGGAGATGCAGGAGAGAGGGCAGATATAAGAATGAATTCATTTCTTTTATCATCAACAACATTAGATTCCTCATACCTGGAATTTTTTGACCTTTTGAAAGGTTGCCCATTTCCACTAGAGGGAGCCTTCCTCTTTCCTTTGAACCTGTTGTTCCTTTGATTGCCATTCCTCCGGTTGTTGTTATCATCATCATTAGGAGAATCCTTCTTGAAAGGGCATTCCCTAGCAAAATGGCCGGTCTTGTGACATGTGTAACATTTACCTTTCTTTCCTTGGGCCCCTGCTCTTCCTTTGTTCCTCGGACCACCATTGTTCTTCTTCTTAGCACGAGCAGTGGAGGCAACATTTCCTTCATTTTCATATTCCTTCATCCTTGTCTCTTCTTGTACACATCTCGATAGTACTTCGTCAAAATCAGGTATCACATTGTTATTGAGAATGGTAGTATTGAATACATGCCATTTGGAGGAGAGACCTCCAAGTGCGGTGAGAACCATTTCTCAATCAACTATTGTCTCCCCAATGGCCAGAAGATTATTTTTGATTTCGATCAACTTGAGAAAATATGATTGGACGGATTCATCCATGCCTTTCTTCATATTCTTCTGTTGGTTCTTGAGGAAAATGACTTGATTTGTATTGTTGGCCTTGAACATGTTGACCAACTTATTATACATCTCCTTGGATGTGCCCAGCTCAGAGATGTAGGCTACCAGACTCTTATAAATTGATTCCCGGATCATTAGCTTTGATTTGATTTCCCCCTTCTTATATTTTGACTTGGTGGCAGTAGGTGCAGATGATGGAGGCTCTTGGATTTTACTCTGCACATAGTCCATGACATCTTGGTCTTCCAACATATGATTCAAAGTCATCTTCTAGGCATGGAAGTCTTCCTTCCCAGTCAATTTGTCATCAGCTTTGAAGCCATTATAGTTTGAGGTACCCATGCTCTTCTTTGATGATTGCTACAAACTTGGGCTTTGTCTTCATCTCAGCTCCGATACCATGTAAATTTTTGTAGATGTTCTATGCTTGATGCAACTTTACTTTTATCCCCAATATGAAACAACAATCACATAAACAAGAAAGTAAAATGCTGATAGAACATACCAATAGATCGACAGAAGACAAGCCAAAAATACACTTAACTTGATCAACAAAATATGTGTTGTGGTGCGTTACGACAGTCAACAAGATGCTTCAACCAACAAAGTCTCAATACGGTCAGCCAACCAGAATGTGTCACACAACCCTCTCGGACATCTCTATATCGGTCAACCCAAAATCAACAAAGTCAATGTTGTCCCAGTCGTCAACACAAAAGAAGCAGCAGCAAAAGTCAACGCATCCCAGTCAAAGTCAATGTCTAGGCTCGATTTTTGTGCCAATAAATGCGGATTTCATAAATCGAAATTTTGGGAGAAGTTAGGGTCAGTTTGACCATGCGTTGACCAAAGTCAACACTGGTCAAATCTGTGTTGAAACCCTATAGGTCAAAACAGAAATTTCCTTCATTGAAATTTTCCCACGTGTGAGAGAAGAAGAGCCTCCAAGGTGATCGAACCAATCAGATGATGAGAGAGAATGTGTGATTAAAAGGAAATAATTCAATGAACCACATAGTATTCTAACTCTTCTACTATTATTAAAAGGAAATAATTCAATGAATCATCAAGGAAATAAGAACTCCATGACATACTTTCCCAACCAAGCATCGTAATGTTCATCATATCCTTTAAGGACCTAAAATGAAGTATCAATCAAAACAACAATAAGCAGAAGCAACAGCTATTAGCCTATTATTCTCACAACTAGATTTGGTGCAATAATTTTATCACAGTAGCGAAAATGCTGAAAATATTACTCTATGGAGAAATATTCCATATGTGAACCACATACCACCTTCCAATAATGTTGTTACACCCTTGTATGAAGCCAGGCAATTCTGCCTTTCTATATGTTCTTGGGTACCACAATTTATCATTTGTTGAGCCTACTCTTTTCTTAAAACTGGATTGAACTTCTAGATGTCACTTGCTGCAATACAAAGACCTTTTTTGTAAGCTATTTGTTTATGTTCTTATTTTTTTGATGCATATGCCATCAAATTGCAGGTAAATGAATATCTTGCTGGAGCAGGTACTGATGCTCCTGAAGTAGAGGAAGAGAACATAACCTCTCGACCATCTGCCAATTACAATGATATCTGGGCAAAATCTCTTTTGGAAGCGTCAGAAGGGGAGGTATGCACTATAAATAGCTACCATAATTTTGGATATGAATAATCTTCACATTTACTCATTACATCCTTTCTGCAGCTTTAACTAGTTTTGTGCTCTATATGTACAGGAAGATGATGCACGATCGTCTGGGGCTTCCTCACCTGAATCAACTGCATCATTTGAAACTTCAGTTTCCTCTCAGTTTGGAACTATGCATTATCCTTCATTGTTCGGCTCAGGACCGTCGTCTTATGGCACGGCTTCACGCTCAGTATGTTGCTAACCTTAATGTTTTCAAATGATTTGAGTTCTATGTAAAAGATGTATGACTCTGTAGTTTTAAATGACTGTTAATTTGTGCTCAGGTGGTTGGATTTGAGATCTGCATGCCATTGTAGTTATATCTTTAGAGGTTTTTCTGTGGAAATATTTAGGATAACTCTATTGCTTCTTCTAACCAAGATTAAATGTAATCCATCAGAATACTTTGCTTTCACATTTCCAGTGTTTCTCGTTTGTTCTGCAAACAAGATATACTACAAAGGATCTGTAGAAAATGGCTCCTTTTCTGCATCAATTGGGGTGTACTTCACTAAATAAAGTGTTTAAAAATATATTTTATGCAAATTCTTCCTTGCAGCTTCCTTTATCCATCTTTTGTTTCTTTATAATATTGCATCTCCATTCGAATCCAGTTGCTTAGCATTTTTTGAATGTAATATGTTCTGTTTAGAATCTGTATTTATTCCCAGCATAACTAAAGTGTCTTGAATGAAATATTAAATGGCTTTGTTCATATTTGCAAATGATCTATTATTGACTATATAGCCCTGTTGCCACAAAATCCAGCTGGAGAGGGAAACCCTACAAGGCATAAACTAGACCAAGAGACAACAATGGGGTAGTGGCCCATTGTCACCACACCCAAAACCCCCTGCACTTTACAGATTTTTACTGATGGGAGGAGTACCATTATGAGATAAAAGGTCACCTATATATTAATGTTTTATGTTATAGGTAGAGTGTATTAGGTGACTTGACTAGATCTTCTACTAGAAAGGCACGACAATGGTTCAAGGTTCCAATAGGAGGCAATTCGCTTTCTATGTAAAGACCTAGGGCTACAAGCAAAGGTCAAGGCTCATGAAACTTTCAAGAAGCCCCCAATTTGAAGGAAGATAAAACTAGAGTTTCCCTCTTAGGGCAAACAATTAGGGAAAGAGAATTTATGGATGGAATTGAAGTGGATACCCACCAAAAGGATAGATTTTGTGGCAAATGATATCCTCTTGATGTTTAGGCCCTTCATCCCCAAGAATTCTACTTGCTTAGTGTTGAAAAATGTAACTAGATTCAGTCTTCGTAATTATCATTGTGCTTGTATCATTATATATTTCATGAAAAGAACAAAAAGAGGAAAAAGAAAAATTATTATTTTGATTATTATTTCCTAGTCAAAGCATGTTCTTCATGCTCTTAGGGTCATTTGAGTCAAAAGAGTCAAATTTTCCACACAAGACCAATTCAGCCCTCCAGGACATGTTGACCTAGAAGAGGCACCCATTTGGCCATCTGCACTGTTATATATACAAGAGACATCGACCTCATTCGAGATCCATCATGCAATTTGATTTATGTGCTGAAGGATAATTTCAGCAAAGGAAAAAGAGATAAAAAGAGAAGTAAAATGAGAGCTCATTTTTCTGCCATAGTTTTTTGTCCACACGTGCGAATTCTTGAGGATGTTTCTGTGGTATTACAGGCCCGAAATTACAGGGCCGAGATTTCAGGGAGGCCAAAGTTTTAAGGGTTGACCAAAATTCACATGTTTGACCAGCATTGAATTTGTTGACTTTGACTTGATGAAGAAGAATTGATGGAGGGCTGACTTGGGTCGGTGTGGCAGTCTTTGTCTTGGTCTTGTGTCCTGGATATCTCACTTTGATCTGATTCTATAAGAAGAGGAATTTTACGGGTTTTCTCCCTTGTGGGGTTTTTGCCCTGGCTTGGAGAGCCTACATCTTCTGTTCTTTTGTTTCTTTGTGCTCTTCACGTACATTTTGGTAATTGTTTGATGATGAAGAACATAACATAATGATAATAAGCAGTTTGAAGATCACATTTTGTTGGAACAATTATTGAACACACTAACAAGTTACATCAACTACATTGAAGGACACAAATTGCAGCAGTTATATCTATCAAGGAAGCATCTCACCTGAAGCTTTTACTCATAAAAGGGAATGCATGGAACTTTGGATAGTCCTCTATACCAATTTATTATTATACAAAGCATACGTAGTGGTGTGTTGTGTTCAGGGTGAGTGGTTCACCTTCCCTTCTGTTACCCCATGATGGTTGACATGTGTGTAGGGTGAGTGGTTCACCTTCCCCTATGAATAAAGAAACATGTGTGTAGGGTGAGTGGTTCACCTTCCCCTACGAGTGATGAGATACGCATAGGATGAGTGGTTCACCTTCTCCTATGGCATATGAGCAGGATGAGTGGTTCACCTTCTCTTTCTACCCTAGTGAAAGATGCATATAGGCATCTGTTGACATGTTGGCGGGACGTGGTTCATTCTTTCTCCACATGTAGGATGCTCATTCCCTACGATTGATGGTTGACATGTCGGTGGGATGTGGTTCATCCTTTCCCCACGTGTAGGATTCTTCCTACTATTGTTGGTTTGCATGCATGCAGGACGTGGTTCATCTTTTCCCTACTGTCGGTGTTTTGCATGCGTGTAGGAGGTGCTTCATCCTTTCCCTACATTTGATTGTGATGTGTGTTTGTAGGATGTGGTTCATCCTTTCCCTACATGTGATCATCTGCAAAATGTGATATATTCTTTCCCTGCTGGTGTTCTTGCATGATCCTACCCATGTAGTCCGGGACTCATGGGAAGTACCTCTCATCTGGCCAATGAGTTCGGAAAAGTGGATACGGACCATAGCACTACCAATCGATGCATCGTGTACTGCCGTACTCCCTATGTCTAGGATGCATGTTAATTTTGGCCAACTAGGTCCAAACTCTAGGTTGCACTGCTCATATGATGATGATTATATTTTTGTTGGATTCCTCTTTCAGAGAGGTGCAAGATTGATCTAAAGGTCATCTCGTTTGGATGAGCAGAACATATATTTTTTATTTTATTTTCCACACATGTGCAAGGTCTGCCAGATTTGTAATGTAGGCTCACAAGCCTAATAGATGTGTCACACACCCTCACTGACTGATATAAATTGGAGAGACTTGGAGATCATTTTCTCGTCAACTCAACACACATTCTCTCTTGTGATCTGATTGGTTCGATCAACCTTTTGGAGGCCTCTCTCTCTCACATGTTCAGAGCTGCAGCTGGGAAAAATTGCGGACTGTTTTAGGGTTGATTGATGGTGCATTGATCAGCGTTGACCGTGGTCAAACCTTGGAGTTTTGACCTCCATGTTGTGCAAAAATTCCAATCTTGTGAGGCCGTATTAGAGGGAACAAAGATCGAGGAAAAAGGAGCCTGTTGACCGAAGCCTTAAACTGCAGCATTGACTTTCTGTTGACCAGTGTTGATTTTTGAGGAGCTGTCTTTGAGGGGTGTGTGTGACGCTTGGAGGGTGGGCTGATCTGATGTTGAGAAAGACTTTGCTGGCTGGTGCATCCTGTTGACTGCCGTAACACACATCACTCTCTATCTTTGCTGGACAAGAAGAATTGTTAATTCTGATCTATATTATTGGCTTGTCTTCTGTTGATCTATTATTGTGTTCTATCAACATTTTACTTTCATGTTTATGTGATTGCTAAATTGAATCAGACCTAAGAAATATTGAAGTAAAATTTCATTAAGCATAGAAGATACCATGTCAGTCTAAATTTAACATGGTATCAGAGCTAAGGTGAAGACAAAGCCCAAGCTAGTGTGAAATTCAATTACCAAAGAAGAAATCCTATCAAGGATCAATGGCCTCCTCAACCTACAATTGTTTCAAATCTGATGATAAGTTGACTGACAAGTATGATTATCATGCATGGAAGATGTCCTTGTATTTGGCATTAGAAGATGAAGATGTCATGGACTATGTGCAGGGGAAGATTCTTGAGCCTCCATCACCTGCTGCCACAAAGACGAAGTATAGAAAAGGGGAAATCAAAGCAAAGATGATTATCAAGGATTCTATTCATAAGGACTTGGTTGCTTACATCTCCATGCTGGGCACATCTAAAGAGATGTATGATAAGTTGATTAGCATGTTCAGGGCTAGCAATGCTAATCAAGTGCTTTTCTTCAAGAATCAATTGAAAAATATCAAGAAGGGCAAAGAAGAATCCATTCAATCCTATTTTATGAGGCTCACTGAAATTAGGAACAATCTCCCAGCTATTGGAGAAGAAATAACTGATTGAGAAATGGTTCTCATTGCGCTTGGAGGTCTCCCTCGTGATTGGTATGTATTCAATACCACTATTCTTAATAATAATGTGATTCTTGATTTTGATGAAATATTGACGAGATGCACTCGAGGAGACAAGAATGATGGAGAGAGATCATCCCTCTAATGGAAATGGAGGTGACCCTACTACCTTCGCTGCTCATGCAAAGAAGAGGAACAATGGTGGTTCGAGAAATCAAAACCATGGAAGAGCAGGGCCCAAAGGAAGGAAAGGAAGATGTTACACTTGTAACAAGTTTGGTCACTATGCAAGAGAGTGCCCCAATAGAAGGGACTCTCCCAGGGATGATGACAACAACAACTTTAGGGGGAATGGCAACCAAAGGAACATCAGGTTCAAAGGAAAAAGGAAGCCTTCCTTTGATCATAATGGAAATGGTAAACCTTTCAAGAGGTTAAGAAATTCCAGGTACGATGAGTCTAATGTTGTTGATAATAAGAAAAATGAATTTATTCTTGTATTTGCCCTCTTTGTTGCATCTCCTCTTGACACCCTGGATTTCTGGTTGATTGACAATGGTGCTTCAAGGCACCTCACAGGTTATAAAGAAGCCCTCTCTGATTTGACTGAGAAGGATACAAATTTTGAAATTATCCTTGGAGATAATGCCACCTATCCCGTGAAAGGGACAAGGACTGTCACCCTTCATCTATCTCAAGGTCAAGTCCTCCGTTTATAAGATGTGTTGTACGTACCTAATTTGAAGAAGAACCTTGTGTCTATTTTGGCAATGGAAGACAAAGGGTTCAAGTTGGCATTCGTTGATGGAAAGGTACACATCTGGAAGAAGAACTTCAAAGAAGCTCTTACTATTGGTTTTAGAGTTGATACACTCTACCAGGTTGGAGGAAGTCCATTGGGGGCTATGTCATGTGATACAACTCTTCAAACAGAGTTATGGCACCGAAGTTTTGCACACCTTCATTACAAAGCCCTTCCCGAAGCAAGGAAGGTGGTGATAGGGATGCCCAAATTTAAAGATGATCATGAAGGTATATGTCAGGGTTGTGCTGAAGGGAAGCATAGAAGGGGACCATTCCCCTCAAGTGTCACAAAGACATCTGATATCTTGCAATTGATACATTATGATTTATCTGGTATGCTGCCCGTGACATCCTTGGGAGGATGCTCCTATTACATGACTTTTACAGATGACTTATCCTGCAAGACTTGGATATAATTCTTGAAGAAGAAGGACGAAGCATTCAAATGGTTTCGTACCTTCAAGGTCCGAGTATGAGTCAAATGAATTCAATGACTTTTGCAATGAAGTTGGCATTAAGAGGGAGACCACAATTGTATACTCCTGAGCAAAATGGTGTTGCTAAAAGAAATAACATGACTATTGTGGAAGCTGCCCGTGCCATGCTGTGTGACCAAGGTCTTCTGAAGTTTCTATGGGGAGAAGCTGCGAACACTGCTGTGTACGTTCAAAATAGATGCCCACATTCTGATCTAGACTCCAAGGCTCTCGAAGAAGTCTTCTCTGGTAAGAAACCTGATGTTTCACATTTTAGAGTTTTTGGTTGTCCTATTTACTTCCATGTGCCGAAAGAAAAGAGAAGCAAGATGGATGCTTCTGGAAAGAGGGGAATGTTTGTGGGCTATAGTGAAACTTCGAAGGCATATAGAATCTATGTGCCTGCTCAAAGAGAAGTGGAGATATGCCATGATGTCACCTTCGATGAAGATGCTGCCCTCAAGAAAGTAAGAAATCTTTCTAGCTCCAAGGAAGACAAAGAAGATGAAGAAGCAGGGAAGCAGGAAGAGCTGAAGGATGAACGAATGCCCGATGTTGAAAGACGAATGGATCCTATTGATCCACCTCCTTCAAATAAGAGAAGACCCTCATGGCTCAGGGACACTCTCGAAGATGCCGAGAGACATATTGCCCCCAAGGGGGACATTTCGTGAAAGCAAGAAGCTGAGTAGGTACCAAGGGTACCTAGTAGCCATGAGTACAATTGTACAATATGAGCCTGGATCATTTGAAGAAGTCGTAAAGCATCAAGTTTGGAATAATGCTATGCACGAAGAATATGAGTCCATTATGAAAAATGATGTTTGGGAAGTGGTCTCGAGACCAGAGGACAAATCTGTTGTCATCTCGAAATGGATTTATAAGACCAAGCATGGATCTGATGGTAGTGCTGAAAAGTACAAGGCAAGATTTGTTGCCCGAGGCTTCTCTAAAAAAGAAGGCATAGATTATGATGATATATTTGCACCTGTCGCTCGCTATACCACCATATCATTGCCCTTGCTGCAACACAAGGATGGAGTCCCATCAGATGGATGTGAAGACTGCTTTTCTGCTTGGTTCAATAAAGGAAGAGGTGTATGTGGAGCAACCTCCGGGGTTCGAAGTGCAAGATAGAGACACCTATGTATTTAGGTTGAAGAAAGCCCTCTATGGGTTGAAGCAAGCCCCCAAGGCTTGGTATGAGAGGATAGATAACTACTTGATGAAGATGGGCTTCACTCGAAGTGATGCTGATCCAAACCTTTATTTTAAGGCTGATAAAGAAAGGCCTCTCATTTTGGTTCTCTATGTGGACGATCAATTCCTGACAGGTGTTGACCCTCTCATTCATCAATGTAAGAGGGAGCTAGCTTCCGAGTTTGAGATGAAAGGTCTAGGACTGATGCATTACTTCCTAGGCTTGGAGGTCTTGCAAAGGCCAGGTGAAATTTTCCTTTCTCAAGGAAAATATGTTGTGAAGTTGCTGGAGAGATTTGCTATGGTGGACTGTAAGTCTGTGTCGACAACGATGGAACTCAACCTTAAAAAGTTGTGTGGAAACGCTGTTGGGCTCGAGCTCGAAATCCCAACGAGTATCGTCAACTCGTGGGGGCCCTGATGTTCTTAGTGAACTCTCGTTCGGACGCATGTTTTGCAATTAACACTTTGAGTCAACATATGGTTGATCCTCATCACATTCACTGGATTGGTGCTAAGAATCTATTGAGATATCTTCGGGGCACAATCAATGATGGGCTGAGATACACTGCCGGGAGTTTGAGAGTCCATGGATATACTGATGCCGATTGGGCTGGCAGTGTGGTGGATCGCAAGAGCACATTTGGATGTTGCTTCACCTTGGGTTCTGCTTCGATATCTTGGATGAGCAGGAAGCAGAAGTCGGTGGCTTTGAACACCGCTAAGGCCAAATACTTTGCAGCAGGTATGACCTGTTGTGAAGCTGTTTGGTTGGGAAATCTCTTCAGTGAGCTGTTTGGGCATGTGCTAGATACCACTGTTATCCTTTGTGATAACTAGAGTGGGATTCGTCTTTCTGAGAATCCCGTGTTCCATGATCGATCCAAGCATATTGGTATTAAGTACCACTTTATGCGGGATATGGTACAACAAGGAGTTGTAATGCTCGATCACGTTGGGACTGATGAGCAGGTCGCGTATGTTCTCATGAAGCCCCTCGGGAAGGTCAAATTCTTAACCTTCCGTGAGAAACTTGGAATCGTAGAAAGACCCTATTCTAAGGGTCCTGCTTGAGTTGGACTATGAGCTTTGGGAGCTCCAGGGGGCTTGTGGATAGCTTCTTGGAGCTATAAGCACACACGGGACTAGTTGTAATGAATAAAATAATGTAAATAGTTATTAATTAGTTAATTAGTAATTAGGTTGAAAGGCCATGTCTGATAAGACATGACCTTTCGTGAAGAGGCACCTGCGTAGGTATATAAGCAGGACTCATTTGTAACATTCAATCATCTATCTCAATCTCATATCTTTTATAATATAATATTTGTAACCTCATGGCTATCTTTGTATTCCAAGTGTTCTGAAGTATTTAACTTAAGAAGGAACTTTGTTCGCTTCATTTGGTATCAGAGGAATTCGATCTTCTGGTTGCTCATCGCTGCACAGAGCTACGCTCCTCGGTCCAGGCCTTTGGCCATAAAAAAATCGTCAACATTGTTGTTGTCAAAGTGTTTTGCTACCAGTCTTGGAGTTTCTCCATTTTCACCAGTAAGCATTGGCCAAAATTAAAAATTTGAAGAAATTTCACTAGTAGGCCTTTGGCTAGAATTAAAATTTTGAAGAAATTTCACCAATAGGCCTTTGGCCAAAATTAAAAATTTGAAGAAAAAAAGGGAAATTTTTGAAAAAGAAGAAGCAAAAGCAATATATATATATATATATATATATATATATATATATATATATAAGTAAAAAAAAGAAAAAAGAAAAAAAGAGATATATATAAAGTAGTACATATACGTACATACCAAGACAATTTAAAACTTAAAAGGAAAAAGAAAGAAGGAAGAGTAGATAAGGTTATTTTTTTGATTGTTTCATGGTTTGTTGTGTTTTTGTGGTTTTAGAAGCCCATGGTAATTGCCCAAGTAGCCAGGCAAAATAAGAACAAAAAGAATAAAAATCTCTCGTGTGAATGGTGGTGCCTATTTCTATACGTGAAACATTAACCGAGTCAAATACACATAAGTGGACATATATTTTATAGGTGAATATATGTACAGCTGTCAATGGTGGTTGTAACCTTTCAACAAAAGGAAAGAGTTAAAAAAATCAATTGTTAAAATATATATATTATGAAAGTCAAACATATTTTTAGTAATTATTAAATAGTATATAAAAGGAAAAAGAGGTTATTAAAGGTTTAATTATTGGAAAATTGGAAAAGGAGATAAATCATTATATTCTAAAGATTTTATTTAAAAAGGGAATATATACATATATGAACAGAATTTGAGCCTCTTTTAAAAGAGAATATTAGTGAAGGATTCATTACCAAAGATTGAAGGAATAATAGTAAAGGATATTGGAAAGATTAATTAAGCTTGGGGGTTTATTAAAGGGAAATAATAATATTTTATTATAAATATTAGGAAGGGTCACCCTTAAAAACCCCGAAGTTAGCTGACAAAATGGCATCCAAAACAGAACTAAAAGAGAGAAGATTTCCTAAAAATTATAGTATGTGTGTCGATGCGCTGATTGAAATCAAAGGGTCACTTACGGGAAAAGAGCTTCTCATATCTATCAATTTTACTCGAAAGAATAATTATGTTAGTACCGAATGTGCTAACCAATTAGTGATCCCTGAATCAAATATAACTGAAGCAAATTCATTTAACGCAAATGACAAACAATACAACATAGAGAATTTACACCTAAGTATTGGAGAGTACTCCTTTGTCTCGCAATTCACCGTTAAAACCTTATTTTCCAATAATAGTGATATAGTTCTGGGTTCGCTCTGGATGGAATCACTAGGGTCATTCATCCTTAATACGAAAAATAAGTTTTTGACATTTTCTTACAAAAAGAAAAACATAACATTACAAGATGTCACGGTGAAGCCGAATTCACTAACACCGGAAGACATATTAGATATCACAAGAGTAGTTCTTCTAGAAAGTAAAAAAGCAATACAATATTTGCAAAGAGAAGTTGACGAAATCACAACTAACAAGAATGAAGAAGTTGCTCGCCTCAAGGACCACAACGATAAATTACTAACGCAAATTAAGAAGCTGAAGAAAGACAAGAAGTCGTTGGAAAACAAGGTGCAACAACTTGTCGAAAATGAAGCATCGAAATCTTCAAATATAGAAGTTCAAGTTGAAGAAAATCTAACGTTGATCCAATAAATGTCTCAACTGAAGAAGACGACAAGCAGGTTGCAGAAGAAACAAACTTAAATGCCGGACGAACGAGGAACATTCTACGTGAAGATTCTGTAACCATCTCCATAACATCCTCGCCAGGCGAAAATCAAAGAGGTCAAACCAAAATAGTTCCCTATCGACATCCAAATCATGGGAACAGACAATTCAACCAAGCTATGTATTCAGAACAGAAGTAGGCTGATATTCCCAAGAATACTAACGAATCATCACAAGTTGCCAGTCATCGTAAGATTCCACAGAAGATTGATTTAGGATGGTCCGATCCATTCTCAGTGCGACAATTTTGTTTGTCACTTAGAGGATCATATCAACTTGTATCGACAAGGATAACTGCCCCGAGACGAGAAGATGTTTGTAGTAGGAAAGGAAATCGAGGCCTCTCATTGACAAGCTTTGAGGACAAAGCTTTTTGAGGGGAAGGCAATGTAATGAATAAAATAATGTAAATAGCTATTAATTAGTTAATTAGTAATTAGGTTGAAAGGCCATGTCTGATAAGACATGACCTTTCGTGAAGAGGCACCTGCGTAGGCATATAAGCAGGACTCATTTGTAACATTCAATCATCTATCTCAATCTCATATATTTTATAATATAATATTTGTATCCTCATGGATATCTTTGTATTCCAAGTGTTCTGGAGTATTTAACTTAAGAAGAAACTTTGTTCGCTTCACTAGTCTTGCCGAACCTTTTTGTGCTTTTGCCCCACTGTTATGATATTGAGTTGGTTCACCTATCTTTGATCTATGCCCCACACACATCCTACCCATGGAGTTTCAGACTCATGGGAATTACCTCTCATGTGACCAATGAGGTGGGAAATGTGGATAGAGACTAATAGCAAGACCGATGGACGCATCAGAGATTGTCGTACTCTCTATGTTTAGGATGGCACTTGTCCAACACCTTGATCTGGGATCAAGTTTGATGAGGTTCTTAGCTCTAAACTGACTTCGGGTCAGTAAACTAACTTCGGGTTAGTAGAGACTCTTTTTGAGTTCGAGAGAGGTTTTAACCTCTAAGTTGACTTCGGGTCAGCAGAGCGTGATGTCTTTGTGACTCGCCCTTTTTGTTCTATTTGCGAAGAAGAGCCAGCAAAGCAAGTTACGTTAGGATGACGCAGGAGTGCAGGATGATATATGATAGTACACGATGGTACTGATCACTGGATGGCATAGGTGGACAAATGGAGTTCTCCCTAGTTGAGAGGGAGTGTTAATTTTGGGCAACTAGGTCCAAAATATAGGTTGCACAGCTCATATGATGATGATTATATTTTTGTTGGATTCCTCTTTCGGAGAGGTGCAAGGTTGATCTAAGGATCATCTTGTTTGGATGAGCAGAACATATATTTTGATTTTATTTTCCACACGTGCAAGGTTGTCCAGATTTGTAATGTAGGCTCACAAGCCTAATAGATGTGTCACACACCCTCACTGACTGATATAAATTGGAGAGAATTGGAGATCATTTTCTCATCAACTCGTCACACATTCTCTCTTGTGATCTGATTGGTTCGATCAGCCTTTTTGAGGCCTCTCTCTCTCACACGTGCGGAGTTGCAGCTGGGAAAAATTGCAGATTGTTTTAGGGCTGATTGCTGGTGCGTTGACATGGTCAAAATTTGGAGTTTTGACCTCCATCTTTGCAGAAATTCCGATCTTGTGAGGCCGCATTAGAGGGCACAAAGATCGAGGAAAAAGGAGCCTGTTGACCGAAGCCCTAAATTGCAACGTTGACTTTCTGGTTGACTTTCTGTTGACCAACGTTGACTTTTGAAGCGCTGTCTTTGAGGGGTGTGTGTGACACATGGAGGGTTGGCTGATCTAATGTTGAGAAAGACTTTGCTGGTTGGTGCATCTTGTTGACTGCCTTAACGCACATCACTCTCTATCTTTGTTGGACAAGAAGAATTGTAAATTCTGATCTATATTATTGGCTTGTCTTCTGTTGATCTAGTATTGTGTTCTGTCAACATTTTACTTTCATGTTTATGTGATTGCTAAATTGAATCGAGCCTAAGAAAGATTGAAGTAAAATAGCATTAAGCATAGAACATACCATGTCAGTCTAAATTTAACAATGCATAGTGTTCTTCAACTTGATCACTTGGGATCAAGTCCGATTGGAGTTCACTCTTTGGTTATGTGGACTGACTTTTGTCAGTGGAGAGTGACAAGGTCTTGTGACTCACTTTCGATCGATTCTTCTTTATTATTTATATCAGTGTTCAGTAGAGCAGAGCAGAGCAGAGATGAGATACAAGGATGGTTTATGTCGACAGGATGGCATGATGATCGATGATGGATTGGCAGGTGGAATTCACCCTAGTTGAGAGGGAGCGTTAAAATTGGCAACTAGGGACAAATTCCACTTTGGTCAACTCTGTTGATGGAGATAATCATTCCATTGAATTCCTCTTTTCAAGAGGACCAAAATCGATATAAAGATCGTCTCATTTGGACAAGCAGAAGTGTGATTTTGAATTTTTATTTTCTCATCAGCAATTTTCAAGGTCAACCTCTCCTATATGTCGGCTCACCAAGCCCAATAGTCACGTCCTTTCAGCCCCATAGACTAGTATATATTGAAGTGCATTCATCCTCATTTCACATTATCTAGCTCATGAATCGTCTCTCTGAAATGGCTGCAAAAGATCCTCAATGAAGGAAGAAAGGCTAGTGGGTTGTTTTCTTCTAGGAGGCCGAGGCAGTTAGAGGTGTTCTGGGTTATCTTCTTCTGGGAGGAGGCCGAGACAGTTAAGTTACAGGCCGAGATTCCTCAGTTAAGCAGCCGCAGAACTTGACCAATTGTTTGGGTATTTCAGTCTTCTACTGTCAGGATGAGTTTGGGCTTTGTCTTCAAGATGATTCAAGGAAGACCTTTCCCCTTATCTGTGACTGCTCTTCAGAAATCTTGCTTCAGGAAAGTATGTAGGCTGCATTAGCTTAGACAGTGTCCACGAGAAGATTAGTAAGGGTTCAGGTCTGTGCTTAAGGCTTGTGAAAGGCATCACCATGCATTCCTTGTAAGGCCGCAGCTAAAATAAGGAATCTCTGGGGCAGCTAATGGGACAACAATGATCTTAAGGAAACCCTAACCAGTATGCCATAATTGCATTTGGGTTATCAGCTTGTTTAAGACAACATAATGGATCTACAAAAATGGGCAAGTCATTTTGACTAATTGTACTCTCTCTGCTGAACACTTGATTTTTTTGATTTAATTAATATGAAGATTTGATCAAGGGTTTTCCCCATCTTGGGGATTTTCCCTCGCTTGTGCCCATTTATGAGTCCTCTTGTCTTGGCTTGTCTTCTGCTTATATCTACTTATGTTCTTTCTTCTTTTATCAATGGGTAATAATTTATGTGATAGCGATTAAAGGATAATCTTGGTGCTCATATGATTTAGTGATGTAATTATTCAAGAAAAGAACATGTCACGGTCCATTGTATATGCACAAATCTAGACATTAAGGTACGTATTCGAATGTGCAAACCTTGCACAAAAGTTACAACCCTAAACTAGGGCTTCCGATCTGCTATTCAAGATTTCTAGAACGACTCCACACTAGCAATCAATCCTCCTTGGCATCAAATCACTTGCAAACCTTCCCATAGATTAGATCTCATCTTCGACCACCCTTTTTATGTCACTGTAACCTACAACAAGTGCTCGGCCTATGCTTTAGGTCTGCGACTCTCTTACTAGGCTTGGAACAACCCTCATCTCGACCATATTAGCTCTCCTACACCAGCGTTGCGCTTGGAGAAATTTGGGTTCCTTTTGTGTGAGAAAAACAGGTCTTATGGCATCCTCTTTTGAGGCTTGGCCCTCTCCAAAAACTTGTGGCCTTCTCCTCTACACAACAAGGATTTCAGCCCTAGCTTTCAGAGCTTCTCACTGTCCAATTCTCCTATACGACTGCAACTTGAGGACGATTGCACTTGGGATCACATGTGGCCTCCTTGTAGCCCTACTCGACCTTGCAACTAGGCCTCCTTTGGACTACATCTCTACTAGCCCTCCACAACCGAACTTATCTTGATTTTCGTGCCCAACACAGAAAAAATCATTTTGCTTCCTAATGTATGGCCTGCCCCTAATTTATTACTGTGTAGTGCCTCGAAAATCATGCCCACACACTGCTGTATGATCCCTCAATTTGCATCTTGAACAACAACATTAAATGTAGTATGGCTTACTCATTTAATGCCTAGAAAATTGTGCCATATTTTCCTCTATTTCTATGCACATTAATTGTTGTACGACTTGCTGCAATACGACCTCCTATACCTGCTATAAATGATGACTTTTCCTTGGGATGTGTGCCAAATTTTTGGCTGCAAAATGCCTTGGGACCCATTCCCTTCCCAAGCCGCTTCTACTTTTTTCTTAGATCTTCTAAAAAAGTGTGCCTCTTCCACTCCCTTTTCTCCTTTAATTTCCCTTTAATGACAGAAATTCCTAAACCTAGATCTCAAGACTAAGATTAAATCACTTAAGTAACACAACATTATAAAGCTATGTTGCTAGGAAACGTGATTTTGGGGAAGGAGACGAGGACGGGTACATCATTTTTTGAAACAGGGTGCGTGGGTTTGTCGGGGATATATTATAATTTATATGTGTAATATACAAATATTATATTTTATAAATTATAATATATATGAATTTGTATATTTTTCGACTTTAAACAAGAAAACTAAAATATTTATGATTTAAACTATGCCATGTTTTGATGATGCTTTAGTGTTGAAAAAATATGATGGTTTCTGACAATTGGTTGATTGCTTTTTAGTGTCAACAATGAAAACCATGAAAACACTAACATCACATGGACCATTGGTACATTTGGATATCTAAGGAAAGAGAATCACTACACTTTTCATGTCATAACCATAACTTAAAAGTAAAGTGTAAAAGAGTACTGTCAATCAAAATCACCAAGCAAGCTAGAATAAACTTTTCCGCAATATGTTAGTGGTTTTATGTATAAAATCAACAAAAGCATGTTGTTGTTACAGGTTTTCGACAACAGTTCCTGTGAGAAATTGCTATAAAATCCAGATTAATTTCTTGTGCTGTTCTCATTTTCCTTGTAGCATTGTTAGGATTTTGATTCCTGAATGTAATTTTTTGTTTTAATTACAGATGTTTGAGGGTACATTTCATTTTTTCACTGAAGGTGGGCAAGAGTCAAGAGTCAACTACTTGTGGAGTGCATGACACGTCTCTATGGATTATGGCTATGTGGATTGAGTCACGCCACACGGATTGTGTCTCGACTCTCCTGTAGACCAATGAATAATTTTCTCAAGGCGTCAGCGTCTTTGTGGAGGAAACCTCCAGCACATGTGCATACACCAACGAATTCCCCTCAATCACCTCGACCTCTAAAACCAAATGCCCCCCGTCGAATGCTCGTCCTCTACCGCCGTCGAAGGGTGAACAAAATGAAAGCAAAGTCGACTTAGCCTAGGTTTTAGTATTTACGGTTTACCTTGAACTTTCAATATTTTTTTTAAATTTTAGCTTTTAAGTTTTATTAATTTTAATTTTTAACTTTCAATAATTTTTTTTAATTAAATTTTTAATCCAAAATCGGTCCACATGAACCCCAAAGAACCCGATTTTGGGGTTCTGGGTACCCATCATCGGGGTTCTCTGTACCCGTCAAGACAAAAGAACCCAATTTTTTTTATGGAGAACCCGGTTCTTCATAAAGAATCCAGTTCTTATGGGTTCTTCTTAGAAGCACCCGTACCCAAATCCGGTACTAGGGGATGAGAACTCGGGACAGGTTTGAGAACCCCACCCCCGTGTTCGCGAACCCGTGCAACATAGTTATAAAGTTACACTCACTTTATAAAAAGTCACTTTTGGGTCATTAAATATGAAAAGTCACTTTCTAACTTTATAAAATCAGTTTATGAAGTGCCTAGAGAGTGAAATATGCTTGATTACTTCTACATGCTAGGCACTGCCAATGCAAAAGTACCTCCCAAGCTACAAAACTAATAGCTCTACCCTGACAAAAACTCACTAAAGAAAGAATGTCAGAAAAATCCTTTAAGGAAAATATCACCAAAAGACACAGAGCCACAAGAAATGAGGAATGCAGGTACCAAAAAAGCCAAGGAAGCTCCAAAAAATGCGGTCTTAGAAAACGTAACCAGGACTTCTGCAAAATGCTGCTAGAAAACCCAAGGGTGTTGGCCAGAAAAACCAAGAAAAAGTCCAGAAAATATTTTTTTTTATGAAAGTTTATAAACCAAAGCTTCATTCCCCTTTGAAATGGATGATTATGGTTCCCTAGATAGAAAACTTTAAATCTTGAGAAGATGAACGCTGATTTTTGATGAAACAAAAAGCATTACTAATTAATGCAATCACTGTGGATACATTTTTATGGCCATTCTCACTGAAAGGTGCACCGATTTTTCAAAAATACAACAACCACTTTGAATATTCAGGATCTAAAAAGATAAGGTCCACTTGCAGAAACAATTGAATGGTTTTGTAGATCTGCAAACAAGGCAGGCTTCTACCAAGCCTAATCAATGATCTGAAATGGAAAATTCCCAAGTCCTCCAAAAGTGTCATCTTGATCACAAAGCACAACTAGTCTTTTTATGCTCTAATACAATGTAGAAATTTGGCTTGGTGACATAGGGTTGAACAACTTATGAGTTAACCCACAAAGCACATCAAGAAGATAACACCTTAATATATGTGAAAAAGCCCTAGATTGGGAACCGTCACAAATAATTGCAAATTTGTATTAATTGTACATCCTCCTCTCATAATCCTTTCAAGCTTGCTAGTGAGGCAATGGCACAAAATCGATGATACAAGGGTTCAACATAACTAACTCATTAATGCCTCTAATCATCTCATAGATCAGATCCACCAACCATACTAATGGTAGACAACTAACCCACTAACCATCTCATTAAGGAGGACAATACTCATACCACTATCTTGTGCAAAATCAACATAATAAATACTCTGGTGAACTATTAGGGTCTCCAATGAAGGGCACCTAAGTGAGAAATAAAGCACTTAACCCACTATTTTCAAGAGTAATTGTTAAAATAAGAGACAATATAGCATAGTTATCCAACAAAGATGAAAGGTGACCTTATAGATAGGAAAATGAGGAACATGATGAAATGAAAGTCACTTTACCATATATCAAACGGACAACAAATATATTGGCGAGCATCGTTAAAAGAAAAAACGTTACAGTAACTTTCTCACCACCAAATCCCATTGGAAGTTTGTTGGATTCTTCCAAAGACCCCATGGATCCAAAGAAGCAAAAGGGTGTATATTTAAGTTGTAGGAAACGTTGGGTAGAGGATCTTTTCCCCCTGGAAACGAAACGGAAACGCGTTTCTGCGTACTGTATGACCAGGAAGCCTTTTTTTTATTTTTTTATTTCGCTCCTTGCCAATTCAGGAGTGATAGAGGGAGCTATTGAAGATTGGAAACAAAACGTTTTGAGTAGTGCAGCGTAATATTCAAGCCTACGGTCCTAGTGTTGATATGCAATTCATGGTAATGTTAAATTCTTAAAGTAAAAGTGCCTTTTACTTAAAATTTTAACATTACCATGAAATGACTCAAGATGTTTGAGAGTGGTTTCGCCCTCATTGGATTTCATATGGAGAAAGTAGAATTTTAGATCTCACTCAAAATCCAGTAGACTTATCATTTTTTCAGGATTTCAGAATTGGGGAGATTGCAATGTTTCCATTGCATTTTGTCATGTACTAGGGTATGGAACTTTTATTTAATCAAGAGAACCAAGCCCTCTACGTAGGGGAGACTCCCAATAATCAAGAGCACATAGGGTACTAGGGTATGGAACTTGTATTTAATCAAGAGCACTAAGAGCGTTTGACTGTGCAAGAGGAGACTCCCAATGAAGCACGAGACAAGAAATTAGAAATTTCTTGTTGCTGATTTTGGATATTGCTATTTTCATTATGTGATCATTCATGAGTAAATGTCATGTAAATTTAGAGACTTATAGTTTATGCATTGACATTGGACAATTTAATCATAATGTAATAAATTAAAATGTATCATGTATGCTTTATGATTGCACATATTTCTTAAATGTCCTAATATATATATATATATATCGCATTTCCCCGTTTCCAAAATTTATGGAGGTCGCATTTCGTACTCGTACCCATTTCGGAAACTCGTTTCTGTTTTCCCGTTTCGTGCAACTTAGGTTTTTGGCATTGAACCAGTGCCAGTGACCCACATCCAACTGACAAGTAGGCTCATTTACAGATTTAAATGTAGTTCCTGGCCCCTGGCATTTCCATGTTTTGTGAATCTCTTTATTTACTGGCATTAAATGTGCAATAACTTGCAATAATGCATTCTCATCATTTTCAGAATCATGCAGCTTCTTTCAATTGCTTTGAGTCGAGACTACCAAGTCTCATATTGTTCAGAATCATGCTGTTTCTTTCAATTGCTTCTCGGATGTTGAGATTACCAAGTCTCATTATTTGGCACTGTCATTTGAATTTGGGAGCAAGAGTTTTCCTGTGAATATGGTGTTTGTTGCCCGTGTTAATGTCCTAATCATAATAGCTCTGTTAAAGAGTATTGGACATTGAAAATAATAATTGTGGATGATTGTTATGATTGAACAGGAGGATAAGCCTGTAACTGGAACTGCCAGCAGACTAAGCAACCTTTCAACAGGTTCATCATTTCAAGATCAACATCTGGACTCTCGTGTAAGCATCTTTTCTCTTTCATTTGACAGTCTTTCCTAAGATATTTAAAATTCCTGTCTAAAGATTGGTCTGTTGTCAGCTATCAAGGGATGCACCACCAAGCTATGAGTCGGCAATAATGCAGAGATTTGAATCATTTGAAAATCCAATGGCTGGCTCTGGGAACCAAGGTTTTGGGTCACATGATATGGAAGAAGAAGAGGACCGCATAGAAAATCCACAATTTGGCAAGGCATTGTATGATTTCACGGCTGGTGGTGATGATGAGGTAAATTTAACAATTGCGAACTGTTGAGGTTGTTTTTTAAAGGAGGTATGCAATAAGCACCCTAATATTTTGTGGACTGGTGTTGCAGCTGAATTTAACAGCCGGGGAGGAAGTTGAAATTGAGTATGAAGTAGATGGTTGGTTTTATGTAAGTACATAAGTGAACATTAAGAAAACCCTACCCTTATATTCTGTTCCTCTAGATCAGTTTGTTTCATTCATTTTGCTTTTTGTATTTGAGCTGCAGTCAAAGCATGATTTATTTATGCCTCTTAAGTGAGATTGTGTGATTTTTTCACCTATTTGCAATTTAATGTTATAGGTAAGGAAGAAGCGGCCTGGAAGAGATGGTAAAATGGCAGGATTGGTCCCTGTGCTTTATGTAAGCTCCTCTTAGAGCCATTTTTCATTGGGTACCATTAAATATGGAACTCTTCTCTGATTTTCCTGGATCTTTCAGATCTATTAGTGGTCTTCATGTGGTATAGTTGGGAGTTGAGATGTACCTGCTGTTGTCCAAATGTATAGTTGTGATAATATCTCTCTCTGTTCTCAGATCTCTCCAGTTTCCTAATTCTTTTTCATTGCCCTTTATTCATCTCTTTTAGCATTCTTTTTCATATTTCTGATATGTAGTGTAATGATGGTGTGTAATAATAGTCTTTTCCATTGGGGCAATGTATTCTACCTCTTCAAACGTGTGCCTGTTTATGGTCTGAGTCTAGAATGCGAAACTGGTTGTGGATACAATACTATATTTCATTTCAATATATTCATTATTTCATCACATCAACATTCTTTTGCAAATATATTTCGTATCAAAAGCATGTCTTATTGCTAAAAGCGTTGATATATATTTGCATGAAGAATGTTCAATACTTCTTATATGACATGGACTTCCATTCTATTATTTGTCTTTAAGGTTCTGTTGTAATCATAAACTTGCACGGGCAGTCTGGATGGGTTGAGATATCAGGATTACCTTATAGTTTTAAAATCTGGCATCGTGGTACAGCTGTTGTGGTTGATAGGTTTCTGGACATTTATTTAAAGGTTGGTTTGCTCCATCTCTTGGAACAATCATTATATGCAAAGTATTTGCAAATTTTATGATTTAAAAATAAAAAACAAGGTTCAATGATCATATGCTTTATATCTTCGTGTTAATAAAATTTATGTGGAAGATAAATGAACATGAAATCATGCTAGGCAAGATTATGGTAACATGAGTTGCTGGTTACTTGGAAAACTTACGAAGTCTTATGAAATTTTAAAGTTAAAATCATTCAAATTATCCAAAGCTGGTCAGAATTGATCCATGGTCAAAGTTGGTAAAATGTGGTAAAATAGGTCAAAACCTGTCAAATTTGCTGCATTTTTTTCCCATTTATGTTTTATGTTATATTATATGTCGTACTGTGTACGGTGTAGTGGAAGATCTAACTGATATATTAAGTAGTGATGACATGTAGATTATAAATATCAGTAGAGAAAGTTGAGGAATACATTTTTTAGATTATATAATTGTAAACTATTTGTGATCAGTTTCTAAATTATAAGCCTTCAAGGCTTTGGCTAAGATATAATCACGTGGATACTACCATTTATGTGTATGTAATTTTAGTTGATTCACTATTTCAAAATGAATAATTGCATCTATACTATTCGCAGCCTCTTCAAAAAATCAGCAAATTTTGGTATAAGACATAAAAAATAGTTGGAAATTTAGAAAATTTCAGGATTTCATGCAACAGTTATATGGTTTCTTAACATACAAGAGCTATATGATAGTTTTATGCTATTAGCACATAGAATCATTGTGTTGTAACAAGCATGCAACACATCGTTGGTTGGGCGAATAGTGTGATATGCTGCAATTGATCGGACATAGTGTGATATGATGCAATTGATCGGACATAGTCTCATCCGCAAACAATCTAAGTTCGAACTACAGTGATTGTAGATCCTTTTTGTGTTTTGGTGGGGGGGTGTTGAGGGGGTGAAGGTGGTTGACCTGTTGTAGTTGGTTTCCATCCGTGCAAATAACCTAAGTTCAAACTACAGTGGTTGTAGATCCCTTCTGTGTTGGTGGGGGAAGGTGGAAGGTGGTTGACGTCTTGGAGTTGGTTTCCCTTTGTCAACAAAGAGTTTAAAAAGTCTAATAAGCCAAATTTTTGAAATGGGGGTTAATAGGATACTTTTATGAAGGAGACCCTATTGTGGACATAAAATTGCAAATGCTTTATATACAAGATGGTCATTGATTTAATTGTAGAATTAGGTTCTCGTATTCTCGAATGATGTTTTGGTTGATATGAACTTCTAATGGTTTGGGAACCTTCTCTAATGTAATTTGTCAAGGTTGTAGGAGCTTGGGTGCTCCATTGAAAATTATGAAGTTTCTGCATAAATATAAAGTTATATAATGTTGATTTATAGCATAAGCCAATGGACACATTGGTTATTCAAGGAAAATTATGGAAATTTAGTTCCAACCCACTCCCAATTTTTTTGCCTCCCATTGGGTGATATTTGTGTGTTTATATAGGTAGTTGTTTGGTGAGGCTGCGAGAAAAATATTGGATTTAAATCAAGCACAAAAGAAGTTAGTAGGTTGATGCTTTCCTTTGTGGTAGCTAATAAAATTTCCATGTTAAATTACCAGAGAGTTGTGGTATGATATATACCTTATTTGATAAGTGTTGGTTATGAGAACATTCAATCGAACTTGTAGGTGTTTATGACATCAAAGTTGTGGTGTTTGGAGGATTAGAATCAACGTGGAAAATAACTTTTGGTGTCTTGGAATTGCTTCCATGTCTAAAACTTTATCTCCCTATTGTGTGTTATCCCACATTCATTGTGGGAGTTGGTCTACAATAACATACAAGTCCCAACATAACATGATCCTTTTGCTAGTTGGGGTAACCACAAGGGAGTGGTGTCCCCTATTAACATAATGGTTGTTTGGTTGCAGGATGAGTATGCTTCCTTGCTCAATGTTCTTGTTTCCCTTGTTGTCAAGTACTCTCTGTGTGAAACAATAGTTGGATACACCCATGTTGTGGCATTTCAGAATTTCTTCGACAACTATAAAATCATGCTTGTGGACATGTTATAGTGGGCTTTGGGGTAGTCTTGATTATCATAACTAATTATGGTGCACTTGTATTCAAATTTTCCAATAAAAGTCATTCTTTAGGGTGAATTTTCTCTTGTTGTTCAAGATTTCTGTTAGAAACTTACATGTTATGGTATGCCTCATTTTCATTCATCATGGTTTGTTCATTATGCTCTGTCTATTTGTTTTGTTTCATGTCATTTTCTTAAATCTCAAGTACAATTCACATTAACACTTCATGTCTTGTTAAGCCAAAGCGTCGAGTCTAATGTTTTGTTTAAAAAATATCTTTAGTTTTTTGGATATATTGGACTAACCTAAGTAAAAGTCCCAAGATTTTTTCGGGTAGTGTGATAAAGTGTCATTTCTTTAGAGCATTCTAAGAGGGCTTCTAATTGTTTAGGCATATCATTCATACTTGAAGTGTCTTATTGTGTGTATTGTTTGGTTTGGACTTGGTGATATTGGGTTATGGGGGGCATGCCTAGGAGTTTTCCTCGTCGTCTAAGTTTGTAATGTTTGATAGTTTAGCTCATGTGGCGAGTTCATTGGGTTGGGCTTCAAAACATTATTATTGTTTCTTTCCCCAGGGGCTTTTAGATATTTCTATATTGATAATATTTTTATAGTGCAAAGATACATATTGAACAATGAGCTGTAATGATTAGACTTAGATTGAGAACAAAATGAAAGAACATGATATTGGAAAGATAACACAAGATACTATATTGAATACAAAGTATTTTAGTGAAAACTAAATTTTATCAATGAATTAAATGGTAAAAGTTGATGCAATGTTCATAACAATACAAAGTGGTTAGAATCGTGGTCACTTATATTTGATAAGAGTCGTGTTGAATATCCTTGTTTGCAAAAAGCAAAGTGACAAGTCATTGAAACTACACTATATAATGATTCTAAAAACCTAAAAAGGCCAAAGAACCTTATTGATCCCAACATGAATACAAAATGGTTAGTGGTTCATAACAATACAAAGTGGTTAAAATGGTGGTAGCTTATCTTTGAAGAGATGTGATGACTATCCTTATTTGCAAAATTGCATTAAGAAGACATTGAAACTACATTATCATGATGCTAGAAATCTAAAAAGGTTTAAACCCTAATTTAGAAGAACCTTATTCTTAACATAAAGTTAGCGTTGACTAAGAATGTTCAGTTAGACAAATATAAATTGTTTGAAAATGGTGGGTGTCTTTATGGGATGTTAACTCTTTACTCTGTCTTCATTTAGGGCCTTTAGCGCATTCAAGAGAAAATGAAAACAATGAGTTGGTTCCTTGGATTTTGGGTATAAACGTCGTGTAGAATTATGGGAAAGCCTTGAAATGTGCATTAAGAAATCACGGCTAGAAAATGATCAACATTAGGGCCATCCATGAAATGAGCTTGGATGGGTAGTGGGACTAATAATTACTCCTTGAGTAACAATGGTCCTCTTCACATCAAGTTCCTACAACCAATGGGTGAAATTACATTATATATAGCTCATATGAGGGTGCCCTTCAAGATGGTGTCTATGATTTGATTCTTTGTAGCTTACTCAATGTAGTTAGGGTTGAGCTTTTTAGTGCCCAATGTTGCGCAACTTTAGAGGTGTCCAATAGAGTTGGAAAACATAGATAAAGGAGATCCACTTTAAATATAGGTTGTGAGTTGATGAAGGGTGGAAGATTCAATTCAAAAGCATTCTCACCCATGACCTTAGTGATGGTGCAAAACTAGTATCATAGTTGTATGAGCTTCACTCTTTCTATGAATGCAACCATATCTTACCACCAACTGGAAACTTGTGTGGAAATCTATGCTATTGTCTTATTACTTGTACTTGGCATTGGATTTTGCAAAATATCATGAATTTTTGTTGGATTTGTTGGGATATGTTCAACAAGTTCCATTCCTTTGTCTACCTTGTTCTTCACATGGGGGACCCTTCCCACATTGATGTAATGGGCAAAGTACATCAATTGAGGCCAATGGATGTGTTGTAACCCTAGGGACAAAATCTCACTGAAGGAGGTCAGTGTCTAGGACATTTATGCAGAAAAGGTAAAAAATCTTTGTTTATCATCCTTTACATGGTTTCCCAAATACTTTTTTATAAAGATGCAATGTATCGGTAGCTCCTGGAGAAAAGACAAATCCTCCCAAGATGGCCACACTATTTGTGAAAATGACTTTTGAAGTTGCAATAGGGTGAAGGAGTGAAACTGTGAAAGATTATATGTACAAGGCTGCAAAAACAAAATCTTTTACACCAAATCTTATTAGAAATCATGAAAGACTCCATAAATGGAATCATGAATATGTGGAGCGTAGTTTAAGGTTACTTTTATTAAAGACACATGTACTGTGAGTTAGTTAAAGCAAAAGTGAATATGTTTGATTAAAATAACCAACTTCTTTACATATTTTCACAGAAGGAATAACAGATGATGACTTACAGTAAAAGAAAGAACACATCATACTTAAAAGATATTTGGAATCATCCAAAAATTTCTATTACTTCTCCAAGAAAGTTTGGTATATTACACCAAAAATTGTTCTCTCTGAGGTGAAAATCGAAACGCCAAAATTGGTCCCTTCATGTCTTTTTAAAGAAATCCTTACCTTGAAGACAATTACAAAACTGTTAACTGTCAAAACTAATTAATAACTATCTCTAACTTATTTGGTCCCTATCAAGACTTCAAAGACTAAACTATTTTTAACTTTGAATTTACAAAATTGTCACATTATTGAAAATTGCAACAAGAAATAGTGAAATTGGCATCGAGAAATGAAATCTAGAAATTGGCACCCATAAATGGTACCATATGAGGCTTCTGATTTAATTTTCCCTTAATTAAATTGGAAGAAAATTTGTAATTTCATCTCATGATAACTTGTATTAGTTAACTGAGTCAGGAAGACTTAGTTAGCTTAGGAAATTCGAGTTAGATGTCTAAGAGGATACATGTAGAGGACTTTCCATGATTTAAGGGGGTCTAGATATAGTTATTTGTGAGTTGTAATTAGTGAACTCAAGAAATTGAGTTAAAATCAGTTTAACTAGTTTTAACTGAGAAATGAGCTACTGAGAGGTCAAGTGAATTAAATATGATTTAATTCACAATGAGTGATCAATTAGTTAACTGATAATTTGTTATAAATAGTTGTTGCATGTCAGTTCTAAGACCCAGTTAAGACTGAGGTTAAAGGGAAGAGATCTATTAGTTGTACTATTAGAAAATTGTACAGGTCATGCATGCGGTCATCGAGAAGGCCCTGAAGGATTGCACAATCATTAATAGGTATCACCCTAATTAATAGGGATTCAATTAGCCCAAGAATGCATAAGCAAGGAAGGCTAGGCAGAGGCAAGCAAAAGGTTAAATACTTGACCGATTTTGCTTAGATTGAAAGCGAGATTAGAACAGGATCAGAGTGAGACAGTCAACCAAGTGCAAAGGTTTCTCAGTGTAAGGAATATCATTGTATTGTTTCTATTGGAAACACTGAGAGGGGGTTGAATCAATATTTCTTTTCAATTGTTAATTTTTGCTAGTTAGATTCTTCACAATTAAAGACAAAGAGGTGTATAATAATAATACTAACTTTTGCACATGACAGTGCAAAAGAACGCCGAAGGAATTTGGCTTGAAATTTGCAGGTTTCCTGAGGTGTGAAGGTCTTCAATTTTGGGTTTGGCGGCAGTTGCAGGTCTCATAACTGTTTTCATCTGCAATGAAGGCCATATCTTTGAACAGTTCTATGACATTTTCTGTAGAGCGTAGTTTTTTCTTATCCTAGATAAGCTGGTATAGGGAGGGATTCAACTTAGGCTTCCGCTACTGTTTATGCTTCTAAGGATTCCAGGATGCCCTTGCTTCCTCTTCTTCAAGCACCCGATAGAAAATATTCTTCTGAGGCGCCTCGATGCCCGAGATTTCAGAATCGCTGGACAATAATTCAATCTCTGATTTCAGAGTTGGTGATTATGAATTTGATTCTTGTCAAGAAATGGAAAAGAATTCCAAGATCGATGAGTTTGAGTTCGATTCTGAAATTTCTGATTAAAGAGGGTGCGATCACCAAAACTCAATTGTCTTAGCTGGAATGACTTTCCTGACTTTTTGCTTCCTTCCTAGATTAAAATGGAGCATTTAAAAAATTTAGAAGTGAGATGTTCAAAACAGAAAAAATTATGGTAGCGTGATTATCAGGTAAGTAAATGTAGATGAACATTACAGTACTAGCAGATTTGAGTAAATGTGTATTTTTTGTTTTTTCTTATAATTAAAATGTCGAACATTAGAGGAACCTCTGTAGTTGTGTGAGTTGTATGTTCTTGAAGCTCTAGTTTTAGAGCTTCCAAAGTCAATAGGGAAGTTGAAATACCTTGAAAATATTGTTGTTAGTCCCGTAGAGCCTGCATATCTAATAGTGTTACCAAAAAAATTCTTTCATTTATACTCCTTGAAATATATAAAGCTAGAAGGGTGCTTCGAGATTCTTGTGAAGGAATTTAACAAATCTCCAATGCATAATTCTCTTTGGTTGTGAAAGATTGGAGAAGCTTATAGATTCCTTCACATATTTAAACCAACTCTATACAAGTAACTCTATATATCGTATGTTAAAAAAAATGCCAGCCATGCAATGCCTGCAATTCCACAAACTCATAAATAAATCAAACGTGCAATGTCAGGAACGTTTTCGGATGACTTGCGTTGGATATTTGTGGCTACTTAAGGTCAGCAATCATAATTTCCATCGACGTTGGTTCTAACTAGAGAGCCCACTGCTACTCCCTGATTCAAGCAAATTTTACCTTTTTCGCGTTATGACAACGTTGCAACGCAGGATTTGCAACAAAATGCACACATGCCACTGTAATGCGCTTGTAGAGCAAAGTAATGCACAAGTTGCATTAAAACGTTATGAACTGGGTTGGTCATGACAAAAAGACTATGATATATGGATTTACAGTTCAAACTTCATAGAATTTCAAGCAGTCAAGATTTAGACTTCATAGGATTAATGGTTAGTTGGATTTCTATTGGATTTCTATCTGAAGAAGTTAATGCAATGCAAAATAGTCACGCTAGAAAGAGACGACTCCTTGTTAGAGTTTAATGCTAGTACGGGCTTTGAATCACCATGATTGGTACACTACCCTTGCATTCGGCGTGGATATCATATTCCTCTTCTTTAAATGAGGGGGCCATTCACAGGGGAACCTTAAATTTACAATCATAACGTTTCTTGATTGTTGGATGCTCTCGAATTCGATCGAAATTGCAATGGAGTTCAAACTTGTGCTTCTTGTTGTGAGTTTGAGTGTGATGTTTATTGTGGGAGAGGTCAGCAGTGGCACAATCGCGAATGTTGCTGAGAAAATTGCCAAACCTGATTTATTCAATGCTGGAGATCTTAGAGGTGGTGGTGGCAGTGTTGGTGGATGCTTTGGCGGCGGAATAAGGCAAAGGTATCGTCGTGGACAAGGAGCTGGGGGAGGTTATAGTGGAGGAGTTGGACGGGCCCTGGCTAATGGTAATATAGGAGGAGGAGCCGATGGTGGTGGTGGTGGTGGGGGATTTGGAGGTGGTGCAGGGACTGGTGGTCAACTGGCTCAACAAAACTCGAACATGATTCTTTCGAAAAGGTCAACTGGCTCACGACGTGTCAATTTGTTAGGTTGAGGGGACACCTGTTCAGATTCTATCAGGAACGACGAATCTGAATAGTGTCCCGAACATAAACTTCATAATAGAATGCCTTCGGCGTAATTAAGTATTTAATAAGAACTTCAATCCTTTTTCAAATAATTGTATACAATAGATGCGTGAGGGCACCAACTCTTTAATGAAACAACCACCAACTTGTTGCTTAGCACCAACTTGGACTTTGATGAGGTTCTGACCTCTAGGGCTTTGACCCTATCTTCTCAAGGCACCAACCTTGTGTTTAGGGGCACCTACCCTAAGGACACCAATCCCTCAGTCTTATTTTTAATAGAAAATGTGTGATGTACTTACTTGACTGTCATCAACAAGATTCTTCACTGTACTTTGTTCATCATGTGACTTCACTGCTGCAATCTTAGTTCATAGTCCTGGAGTGACACCAAGGTCCAGCTATGTCACAAGCATCAAGCCTCTGCACTTGAACCCTCCTTGACTGTGCCAAAGAGTAAGTAATGTAATGAGCAATAGAAGGAAGATTGTTGCACCAATTGTATGCCCAAGTCACAAAGAAATCACAGTCCACAAGCGATATCAAAACCAAGACCTTCATTGTTCAAAGATAAACCTTCACTGTTCACTGTTCACCGATATTTCTTACACCTTTTTCAAAAACTGTGATCAATACCAACGAGTTGTTCCAAACTCCTGTGGGTGACCGAGTTGACTGTGGTGAGCTCTTGTAGCTTATCCGAATAGCAAGTGATATTATCACAAGTCCAAGGGTTAGATAACCCTGTAGTAGCTTGATCAAGGTCTGTTCCAGCACTTCTCATAGGTCTGAAGTTTTTGTGGCTAAGCTGTGATTAATCTAAGTTTATTTAATAGTTCTAAACGTAACAAAAAAAGGTCCGAGTCTTTAATTGTTCCCACAAACAGATCTGCGGTTCTTATTTCCAGACTTTAACCCAACAAACAAGTCTTCGATATATCTTATGCTTTCTTCAGTTCACGAGTTGTGAACTTGATCTCCTCGATGTATAATCCTTGATCAAATTGATGATTTGAAAAATGAAGTTTCAGTCTTATATTTATAATGATTTTCGATTGGAACGAAGTGTCACGTCTTTTGGAGGGAGGCCAACATGAAACTGTGAGTGTAGGTCGGCTAGATAAAAAATATATTTTCTTAAAATTAAAAATTCAATATCTCACAAACTACTAGGAGTTTTGGGACAAATAAGGGCTCATTGGAAAGCTAAGAATATGCTCTAAAGGATGGTGAAGGTCTCACAAATAAATTATGCCTTCAAGATGATGAAACATAATTTTCTTTGTGACTGTCCTTAAATTTTATGCATCAAAAGTTTGGGACAACATGAGGAATGTTTGGGACAACGTGCCTTCTTCATTCTTTGGTTTCTTCATTGTTATCAATGCCATCATAGGATCATAGAGTCATTATGTAGGAGTGCAACATTCATGTAGCATCATGTATCAACAATGTCATCATATACTAATGGAGTGATATGTCATAGTGTAGCCTTCATCTCAGCCAAAGTCATATTGACATCAATGACAATCTTGATTAACAATCTCCCCCTTTGTCATTGATGGCAATATTCTTTCCTTTCAACATTCTCTCCCCTTGTCAAGCTACTCCCCCTAACATGCTGCATGATTTAATGTGATGCAAGAGCAATGACTCCCATCTTTTGGCAAAGATACTCAAATGCTTCTCGTGGAAGGGGTTTTGTAAAGATATCCACAATTTGCTCTTTTGTATTGACATATTCCAACTTGATATTGTGTTTAGCAACTTGTTCACGGAGAAAGTGGTATTTGATTGGAATATGTTTGGTCCTTGAGTGCATTACCAGATTCTTTGAAAGACTGATGGCGCTAGTATTGTCACAAAAAATAGTAATTGGTTGCTTAGTTTCTATGTTTACATCCTTCAAGGCTTCCTTCATCCATAGAATTTGTGTACAACAATCAGCAGCGGCTATATATTCGGCTTCAGCTGTAAAAAGGGATATAGATGATTGCTTTTTTCCGAGCCAAGATACAAGACAATTTCCCATAAAGAATGCATTTCCATTGGTACTTTTTCGATCATCCACACTTCCGGCCCAATCATCATCAGAATAAGCTGTCACAATAAGAGTTGAACTCTTAGGATACCAAAGACCGAAATCAATCGTTCCTTTCACATATCTGAGAATTCTCTTCATAACTGCTAGATGGGATTGTTTAGGACTTGACTGAAATCTTGCTACCATTCCTACTGCTTGTATAATATCTGGTCTTGTAGCAGTTAAGTATACGAGAGCTCCAATTATTTACCTATAAAGAGTTGCATCTATGAGAGGGGTATCATCATCTTTGCTTAATTTACAATCTGTGGTCATCGGTGTGCTCATAGGTGCACAATCTTCCATCCCATATCGTTTAAGCATGTATTTAAGATATTTTGCCTGAGATATAAACATGCCTGCAGAGGTTTGAGATATTTGCAGCCCAAGAAAGTAAGACAACTCACCAATCATTGACATCTCGAATTTTTTGGACATATTTAGAGCAAATTCATGGCTCATTTCTTCACCATTGCTAGAAAATATTAGATCATCACCGTAAACAAGGGTGATCAGAAGTTTTTCCTTGTCCATATTTATGTAGAGATTGCTACCTATCACTCCCTTTTTGAAACCGTCTTGTTGCAGATAGTGATCCAACTTTGCATACCATGCTCTAGGGGCTTGTTTTAATCCATACAAGGCCTTTTTTAGTTTGCATACAAAGTCTTTTCCTTCAGTAGGATCAAATCCTTCTGGTTGCTCCATGTAAACTCCTTCCTTGAGATCTCCATTCAGGAATGGTGATTTTACATCCATTTGATAAACCTTGAATCCTTTTGAGCAAGTGAATGCTAAAAACATTCTTATGGCTTCCATTCGAGCTACTGGTGCAAAGTTTCTTCGAAGTCAATTCCTTCAACTTGCGAGTATCCTTTGCAGACAAGTCTGGCTTTATTTCTGATGATTTGTCCATCTTCATTCATCTTGTTTTTGAATACCCATTTTGTTCCAATTATATTTTTATCTTTTGGGCGAGGTACCAGTTCCCATGTCTCATTTTTTTCGATTTGAGACATTTCCTCTTCCATGGCCTTTATCCAATAAGGATTTTGCTTGCTTGAGAAAAATTTTCAGGTTCTATTAAGGATAATAGAGAAACATCATCTTTTCTTGGGGTGTTTATCATCCTTCTTCGAGTTTGAATTCCTTCATCTATATTTTCCGATGACTTGTTCTTCCGGATGATGTCTTTGAATAAACTTGATCTTAGAGGGAGTTTGTGAAGGTTCACTTTGAGGTTCTCCATTCTCCTCTTCTTTTTCAGATTCTTCTTCTTCGCTTTGTTCAAAGAAAGGATCAACTTCATGATCTTCAATTCTTTTTTCTGGAAGGCCTTCATCAATCTTCACATCAATGCTTTCCACTATTCTTCGTAGACGATTGTTGTAACATTTGTAAGCTTTGCTCCTAGTGGAGTATCCAAGAAATATTCCTTCGTCAACTCTAGAATCAAATTTTCCTGGTGAGTCATCATTTATTTTTATGAAGAATTTGCTTCCAAAAACCCTGAAATATCTTGCTGAAGCATGTCTTCCTTTCCATAATTCATAAGGACTCTTTTCATTATTTGGTCTTAGTTGAGTTCGATTTAAGGTATAAACTGCAGTCCCAACTGCTTCTCTCCAAAATTTTGGTTGCAAATCAGCTGCTAGTAGCATTGTCCTTACCATTTCTTGAATGGTTCGATTCCTTCTTTCAACTACTCCATTTTGCTGGGGTGTCCTAGCAGTAGAGAGTTCTCTTTCGATTCCATGCTCTTTACAGAATTCATCAAATTATTTTGAGGTGAATTTGCCTCCTCTATCTGTTCTAAGACATTTAATCTTGGAATATTTCTCATTCTCAATGAGAGCCTTAGATTCTTAAAACATTCAAATGCTTCGGATTTATATTTTATGAAATATATCCACATCATTGTAGTATAGTCATCAACAAATAGAGAAAAGTGCCTTTCATCTTGAAGAGCTGGAGTTCTAGTTGGCCCACATAAATCTGCATGAATAATTTTCAGAGGTTTTGATGTTGAGAACTCCTTAGTTTTGTGGCTAGTTCTGGTTTTCTTTCCGTGTTGGCATGGGCCACATACAACTTGATTTGGCTTGCACATTTTTGGAATGTCCCTTACTGCATTAATTTTGCTGATGTTGACTAGGTTATCAAAACTTGTATGCCCCAATCGCTTTTTCCATAACCAACTTTCATCTGTTTGACTTAAGTAACATTATGTCCTTGGCCACAAATCTGGCTAACATTTAAGAGATTGTGTTTGAGCCCTTCTACCAGCAAGGTATTTTGAGCCTTTCCTAGTCCATTGACAAGGGTAGCAGTTCCTTTTCTAGTGATTTTAGCGGATCCACTTCCAAAGGATACATTTCCAATTTTTTTGTTCAATGAGATAAACTTCTTTTGCTCACCTGTCATATGTCTTGAGCATCCACTATCCATGAACCAATGATCTTTTTCACTATGAGCACATAGAGCTAGGCCACATTTATCAGTTTTGAGATTTATGCTTGATGCAGGAATTCTGCTAGAAAGCAGATCCCGCATATAAGAACACAACTGCTTCACTAAACTCTGAAAATGCTCAAAATTTCTATAATAAAATCATGAAAAACATTCAACGCAATTTTACATGAAGGCGAAAAGAGCCATGCAAATCAACTCCCTTAACTATATCAAAATTCTGTGGCCAAATATTACATTGGGCAGCCTCTTGGCTCTTGGCCCTTCAAACCACTCCTCACTCACTCCACTCTCAACTATCTCAGCTCTTCAACTATTAAAGTGCATTTTCTCCTCACAAAACCACTCATATTTATACATAAATAATGAATTTAATTCATTCCAAAAATCTCTCCACCTAATCCTCAACTAAATCTAATGTAAATTCATTTTAGGTGTGGACTCAACAAAGTCCCGTACATAGAATTCCTACTCCCTAATTTTGCTACCTAATTCTATTTTCTCTCATATCCTTTTAATTAATAAAAGAATATATACAAAATCCTCACCTTTTTAATTTATCTTTTATTTTATTTAAAAATAACAAATTAATTAATAAAAGAATTAAAATGTCACACCCCCCTTTATTACATAATAAAAAAGGAAAATTGGCCTTGATGCTCCTGCATCAAACTCCCAAGGTTGAATTTAATCATGATCGCCTGATCATGTGTTTTGGATCTGTGTCTGCCTGGATCCCATATCTTATGCTGTAACTTTCCATTTGTCGCTGCTTCTGTCTGTTGTTCTTCTCCAGGTCTCCACACTTTATGCTGCATTGCCCCACTGGCTATGCTTTCACAATCTTCTGTTGTCTTTCTCTTGCTGCTTCTTCTTTGTTTTACTGCAACTGGCTTCTTCCGGGATACTTTCATCATGATCCGCCTTATCAGTTCAATTTCTCTGTCTAATAGATTTTCTCCAGCATCTGCAATAAAACCTGTACTCACAAAACAATTGTTAGAATAAAAAACATAAGGCTTCAGTGCCCCTTCCGCTGCTGGCAACATTTCAGTATGCTGCTATGAAATTCCCTCGTCTATCAGCACATCAGTACGCTGATTTAATTCCTCTGTGAGACTATCAGTTAATCCCTCCTCCACATCATCTGTTTGAAAAATGTTTCCCTGTTCCGTGTCTTTTAGCAACTTTCCCTGAAAATAGGTCCTCTGCTTTTCCAACTCTCTTCTCTGAAGATCTAAATTTCTGTATAACTTAACAATCTCAACTGGAGTAGAACTCGGAAATTTTACACAACTTTCCATACCTTCCCTTGTTGTTGACCAATCATCAGATGGTCCTTCTTTCCCTGCTTCAATATTATGCTGAATATTTCCATAAGACCCCTCTGTCTTCATTTCTTCCTAAGATCTTGCTATCTCAGCATCATTCTGAACAGATTTCAGATTCAAATCTTCCTCTTTAACAAACTTTAAATTTTGTTCAACACTCTGTGATGTACCTGTAGTCACACACCAATCATTAGTTTTAAACACACAAGACCTTGTGACCTCACTGGATGCTTCAGTCGACATCTCTCTTTGCTGTTCTGAATCCTTCATTTGATTCAGTTCTTCTGTAGATTTCCCTTCTGTCTCATCACTACGTCCCTTCTCCCTCTGGCAATCTTCCTGAATTTTTCTGGTTTCAACATCATTACATTGTAAAATTTTGTCAGTAATCCCATTAAACAAATACACTTGTTTACTTCCTTGAAATTTTCCTTCAGCATTTCCACTTTTTTCCTGTTCCATAACAGCTTCGACTTGTTGTCTTACTTCAAACAAGGATTCATCTATGATTTCTTCGTGTTGTAACCAATCGACACATTCCTTCTCTAAAAGGAATTCTTTACCAGACTTTACCTCAAGAACTTCATTCTCCTTTGTGACAGTTCCATCAGACTGTCCACCGTCCTTCGCACACCCTGCAAACATACATAAACTGTGAGAAAAATTGCAAGGCTTCATGGCCTCATCTGTTCCTCTTTCCAACACATCTTCAGATGCTTCTGAACTATCCCAATAGTTCATGAGATCTTCCTCACTGATCTCTTCACCCAGAATTTCACCATGTTCCGGGCCACAAATGGAAACATCCATTTTTAACTCAACCTCTCTGATTTCTTCACAACTCAACATCTGATCGAGCTTCCTCAGCTCCTCCATCAACTATATGTTTACCTGCTTTTCCCTCTTTGCATGTAGCTTCTGCCACTTCACCTTATTTCTCATGGTCCAACCATGTATCTGGTTTCTCATATTTTCCTGCAACAACTTCATTAACAATTCAAGGTGAATTGTTATCTCATCCTTCTCCTGCTCGTACTCTTCATCATATCTCTGGAAATGACTATCAACAGTCATCTTCCCCTCCTTTGTGAACTACATCTGTTCACGTGTGGACTTTATTTAAGCCACTTCCCCGCAATCCTTCATACTTGTCATTCATCAAAATGCAACTCCTCCTCCTGCGCTTGGCTTCTCTTTGTCTTGGAACCAATCTCTGACAACCTTCTTGCTACAATTCTCTGCAAACACACTTTAGCAACACATGTGTTACTTGATAGCAGGAAAACCCCGCTTACCCACAAACACACTATCTTCCATGCATATAAACCTGCACCCCACGTTTTTGCCCAAATAATTATAAAATTGCAACCTCAACAATCCCAACAATCTGGGAAATCTTAAACTACACGAAAGCAAAATTTGATCTCATGGTTATTACAAACCAAACCATCTCCTTGCGGAAGCTTATTTTCATCATAATACTCAGACTCAATCGCTCTTGCCTCAAGCTTTAATTTTATAAAATAAAACAATGATTATAAAACCATTGGAATTCCATACTCATGAACATTCGAACATTTCCATAAATCAAAGGTTCAAACTTGTCCTCACCTCAAAGGAGCTTAAACCAACATTCGAAGTTTACAAAACTTCCTTTAAATGCACCACCGCTTCCATTCACCATATATCCAACCCATATAAGAATAGATGTTCCACTCAAAAGTCGATTTTTAAATAAAAATCATATAATCCAGGTCCACAACTTACCTTCCCATCTTTGATCAAATGTGCCCACTGTTCTGCATGTTGTGACTCATTATAATTTCAG
This sequence comes from Pinus albicaulis, assembly GCA_034641835.2. NCBI lineage: Eukaryota > Viridiplantae > Streptophyta > Pinopsida > Pinales > Pinaceae > Pinus > Pinus albicaulis. Next base: position 745,480,103 of record CM076579.1, read on the forward strand.
CCACCATCCATTAACAATTATTTGCCATGTTAACATTCCAACCTTGGTTTAAACCCCAATTATCAACATAATAAATATTCGACCACAGCAAATATAACTCACCATTTTCCTTCCTCCAAATAACGCTGCGTATTTGACTTGCACAATATCGATGTTCCTTAACAATTCTGACTTTCCACCGTCGATCCTCTCGTGCTCTTGATCCAATGGATATCACACTTCACGCGAAGCCATTTTCAAAACAGCTTCTTTGCTCCTCTGCCCATCAATTCAGGATTTATATCTTCTATTCACTGAAGCAAGCACTTTACAATACTGTGTTATCATTGGTACTAGTGTGATCCCTTAATAACATACATAGCATATCCTTATGGAAATTCTCCATCCAACATCAATAATTATTACATGCAACTTTCTCGACTTTAATTAAAGTGCCACGGTTAACATATAACAATATTGGATTCCAAGCACATAACTTACCTCCTCCGCGCATTCGCACTATCGCTCCTTTAGCACACCATATGCGTTCAATTCTTATATATATTTGGCCAGCTAACATTAAAATTCCAGCGCCTACAAATACATATGTATATGCCAAAACTCACCTTCATTCTTGGCCATCGTTTTCAGTTTTATTCAACGCACAATCCAACAGGCTCCCTTCTTCAACTTTCACCATTCTTAAATCTGGGACATTCGTGTCTAAACAAGCCGTCGATTCACATCGCTGCGCTGTTCATAGTATTATGTGCCTTCACCTTATTAAAGCTTCTCCATCGCTTGACAACGCTGCAATGCAGTTCAAGGATCAGACAGATTTTAAAATAGAAATTCCATACCTATTTGCAATTCAAATATCTTCAACGATTCTGAATATGATGTGCGCCATTATCCCATTTCCAAGGTTCTGCTTCATTGGCATATAAACATCACTGATTGCCATATCTATTCTCTTTCACGATTTCGCTGGCCTTTACTTGCCATGCTTATGAATAAATTCACGCATCAATGTGAATTGATCCTTCACTGCAATTTCGACAACCCAGACTTCACATTTAGATTCAAATTTGTCCTTCAGATGGCTCAGACTTCAAAGCTCCACACAATTCTGGAAAATGCTTCAATCGTTGTTCCCTTCAATCCACATCCGAACGCAGACCAACTATTAATTCGCTGCAATGGACATCATTACCATTCAATCCTCAAGCAAACGTTTCAACAGCTCGGCGTTATGGTTCAGGGCATCAGCGTGCTATATTTTAACCGACTTCAATGCTGTGTGCTTCACATACATTCAATCCTCACAGTAATCAAAATAAACGTAACCAAAATACAATTTCAAACTGGTTGGGATTTCGTTGAAATACGTTGTCTACATTAATTACTTATTCATTCCATGACCCAACGGGGTTGTGATCAATACCTTACGCAAATTTTAAACCATTCATCACGTACATCGGATATCAGAATGTTGTTGTTACCATGTATCATTTGCTTGCTAATGAATTATTAAATGCATTACTGTGGTAACATTATCGACGCCCACCCTTTGCGCTATTTCTGCATGTTAAAATTGCTCTCGACCTGGAATAAGCAATAGCATTCTGCGTTCTGGAAGCTAAATCAAATTCCAACTCGATTTGAACTTGGCCTTCCAAAATAAATCTAGCAAATCGACTTCAATTTCTAGCATGAGGTGGGCTACAAGGCATCAGCGGAATCCTCAATTGATCCAGGGCGTTTTTGTTTCGCCATGCCTCTGCTATATCTCCACGATCCTAAGGTCACATGCCTAATTCACAAGTCTGCATTCACACGTTAAAATATACAACACATATATACATATATAAATTTGCAGACTCAATCGCGTCACATAACTCAATTCACTCTTAATCCGGCAATTCGACTTGCCCTCCTTGCTCACAACAAGCAATCAAACGAAACAATCTCAATGTAAGAGAGACTCATTCTCCAACTCATCTCCGGGCTCTGATACCAAAAATGATGCAGGAATTCTGCTAGAAAGCAGATGCCGCATATAAGAACACAACTACTTCACTAAACTCTGAAAATGCTCAAAATTTCTATAATAAAATCATGAAAAAAATTCAGCGCAATTTTACATGAAGGCGAAAAGAGCCATGCAAATCAACTCCCTTAACTATATCAAAATTCTGTGGCCAAATATTACATTGGGCGGCCTCTTGGCTCTTGGCTCTTAAAACCACTCCTCACTCACTCCACTCTCAACTATCTCAGCTCTTCAACTATTCAAGTGTGTTTTCTCCTCACAAAACCACTCATATTTATACATAAATAATGAATTTAATTCATTCCAAAAATCTCTCCACCTAATCCTCAACTAAATCTAATTTAAATTCATTTTAGGTGTGGACTCAACAAAGTCCCGTACATAGAATTCCTACTCCCTAATTTTGCTACCTAATTCTATTTTCTCTCATATCCTTTTAATTAATAAAAGAATATATACAAAATCCTCACCTTTATAATTTATCTCCTATTTTATTTAAAAATAACAAATTAATTAATAAAACAATTAAAATGTCACACCCCCCTTTATTACATAATAAAAAAGGAAAATTGGCCTTGATTCTCCTGCATCAATGCTTTTAGCTTTTTCCCTTTTGAGAGGGCAATTTTGTTCATTGTGATCATAATTATCACATAATAAGCAAGACAGATCAAACTTAGCCAAAGGATCAAAGGAATTGTAAGTTTTGACTTGTCCTTGCTCTTTAGGACCACATAGATGGTTTGTTTGATCATTCAATCTTGGTGCTTCATTCTTGTGAGCCTTGCAATGCTTAGCTTGATGCCCAAAGTTTTTACAATAGTAACAATACCCAAGAAAAATAGTTTGATACCTGTTGTAGTATTCATAGCTTGAACCAACATTCTTCCTTGGAGTTTCTCTTTCTTCAATTCTTTGTTTTGAGATGGGACTTTTTTCCCGACGAGATAACTTTTCTTCTTTTGGATGGAAAGAGAGTACGTCAACATAACTTCTAGCATTATTCATTGTACTTGATGATTCTCCTTTGAAACCAATTCCAAACTTGTCATGTTGAGGCTTTTCAGTATTAAGAATGTTATCAAGAGCTAGAGAGCTTTGCCAACTCCTTTTGACTTGCTCTAATTCCTTTCTTAGAGATATTATTTCAGATTCACGTTTTTCACAGATATCATCCTTCTCTTTTAGCTTATTGTTCAAGAAGTCTCCCCTTCTTTTTTCTTCCTCTCTTTCTATTTTGAGAGAAATTATCTTCTTTTGTAGAATCTCATTTTCTTCAATGGCACTCATTAGCAATCTATCCATGTTTCTTTCATCTTCCAGTTCTAAATCATCATCATTTGTAAATGCCATGAATAATGTTTCTTTTCTTCCAACATAGTTACTTTCCTCATTTGATTCATCATCACTTTCTTTGTGATGACGCATATTTCTAGTTGATTTCTTTTTTATGACTACAAATTCATCTTCATCAGACTCATCTTGTTTGGAGAAGAATTTCTTCTTGTTAAACCCTTTCTTTTTGTACATCATTCTTTTAGAGTCCTTTTCATCATCACTATCATGTTTATGAGGACATTTTGCAGCGTAATGACCTATTCTTCCATAATTGAAACAAATGAGAGGGTACTTACCTTTTAGCTTAGATCCCATTTTTAGTCTTCGTACAAATTGAGCTAATTCATTTTCAATATCAGATTCATCGTTGTTGCAATTCCATCCTTTTCCTTCTTTTGTTGACTTTGAGGCTTTGAAAGCTGCTTCTTTGAAATTTGGACTCCCTTTCCTCATCTCATAGGCTATGAGAATTCCATGAAGTTCATCCATCTTGAGAGTATCAGCTAGGTCCTTCATTTATTCTATGGCACTTACTTTGGAGTCAAATCTGTCAGGAAGCGATCTCGGGATTTTTTGAACAATAGTGCTTTCTTCAATATTTTCTTCTAGTCCTTTAAAAGAGTTAACCACTTCAGCTACTCGGAGGAAGTATGATACAATATCTTCTTCATCATCCATTTTCAGAATCTCTAATTGTATTCTATAGGTTTTAAGCTTTTCCTTCTTAACTTTGGAGTCCCCATCATATAGGGAAACCAACTTATCCCATACTTCTTTGGCTGAGTCACAATTCATGACTTTCATAAATTCGGAATCGGTAATTCCACTAGTGATGGAATTTAAAGCTTTGGCATTGGAAATGTAGGTTTTTCTTTCGTCTGGATCAGCTGGAAGATCAGAAGGAGCTTTTTACCCGTACAAAACAAATTTCCATACTTCAGGGCCAAGAGACACTAGATAGTAGGACATCCTCTTTTTCCAAAAACTAAAATTTGTTCCATCAAAGATAGGTAGTTTCCCTGTTGCTTCTATGTTCTTCATTGTGCCTAAGAATTCTTCTTCCAGCTGTTAGGCTGATAATGAAGAAGCTAGCTCTGATACCAATTGTTGGAAATATTGAGAGGGGGGTGAATTAGTATTTCTTTTCAATTTTCAATTTTTTCTAGTTAGATTCTTCACAATTAAAGACAAAGAGGTGCATAATAATAATATTAAGGATTTAATAAGAACTTCAATCCATTTTCAAATAATTTTATACAATATATGAGTGAGGGCACCAACCCTTTAATGAACCAGGCACCAACCTGTTGCCAAGCACCAACTTGGACCTTGATGAGGCTCCGACCTCTAGGGCTTTGACCCTATCTTCTCAAGGCACCAACCTTGTGTTTAGGGGCACCTACCCCAAGGATACCAATCCCTCAGTCTTCTTTTTAATAGAAAATGTGTGATGTACTTACTTGACTGTCATCAACAAGATTCTTCAATGTTCAACACTTCTTGATTTTGGCTTCACTATTTCTTCACTGTACTTTTTTCATCATGTGACTTCATTACTGCAATCTTAGTTCATAGTCCTGGAGTGACACCAAGGTCCAGCTATGTCACAAGCATCAAGCCTCTGCACTTGAACCCTCCTTGACTGTGCCAAAGATTAAGTAATGTAATGAGCAATAGAAGGAAAATTGTTGCACCAATTGTATGCCCAAGTCACAAAGAAATCACAATCCACAAGCGATATCAGAACCAAGATCTTCACTGTTCAAAGATAAACCTTCACTGTTCATTGTTCACCGATATTTCTTACACCTTTTTCAAAAACTGTGATCAATACCAGCGAACTGTTCCAAACTCCTATGGGTGACCGAGCTGCTTGTGGTGAGCTCCTGTAGCTTATCCGAATAGAAAGTGATATTATCAAAAATCCAAGGGTTAGATAACCCTGTAGTAGCTTGATCGAGGTCTGTTCCAACACTTCTCACAGGTCCGAAGTTTTTCTGGCTGAGCTGTGATCAATTTGAGTTTATTTAATAGTTCTGAACATAACAAAAAAAGGTCTGAGTCTTTAATTGTTCCCACAAACAGATTTGCGGTTCTTATTTCCATACTTTAACCCAACAAACAAGTCTTCGATATATCTTATGATTTCTTCAGTTCACGAGTTGTGAACTTGATCTCCTCGATGTATAATACTTGATCAAATTGATGATTTGAAAAATTAAGTTTCAGTCTTATATTTATAGTGATTTTCGACTGGAATGAAGTGTCACATCTTTTGGAGGGAGGCTGACATGAAACTGTGAGTGTAGGTTGGCTAGCTAAAAAATATATTTTCTTAAACTTAAAAATTCAATATCTCCCAAAATAATAGGAGTTTTGGGACAAATAAGGGCTCATTGGAAAGCTAAGATTATGCTCTAAAGGATGGTGAAGGTCTCACAAAGAAATTATGCCTTCAATATGGTGAAACATAATTTTCTTTGTGACTGTCCTTAAATTTTATGCATCAAAAGTTTAGGACAACATGAGGAATGTTTGGGACGGCGTGGCTTCTTCATTCTTTGGTTTCTTCATTGTTATCAATGCCATCATAGGATCATAGAGTCATTATGTAGGAGTGTAGCATTCATGTAGCATCATGTATCAACAATGTCATCATATACTAATGCAGTGTTATGTCATAGTGCAACCTTCATCTCAGTCAAAGTCATATTGACATCAATGACAATCTTGATTAACAGTTTCATGATCTTGACCATATGAAATATAGATATAGAAAGGTTTTGAGCAGTTTCTTTCCCCAGATACTTATTTTGTTGTGCAATTGATTATTTCTCTCTTACTTGTTATGTGTTTGTGCAATCGTGTTTTGTTTCTGCAAATTGTAGAAAGATTCAATATCTTGTTTTAGTACATTATAAGATAAGATTGAATCATGTTGTTAGATTTTCTACACATATTTTCTCAAAATTGAAAATAAGTGAATTATTATCATTCAATGACTTAAGACTCTTGTGCAGGCTCGCTTGATGAAGCTCCAAGTTCCACAACTCGAACCTTTGGTGGGGACATTAAATTGCGACATTTCTTCCATACATCTAAGTCAAGAGTTGGGCACTGCACCATTTTGTTGTAGGTCGTCCTTAGATTTTTTGCCTTGTTGTATGTTGGCTTCTCAGAAAACCGGGTTTTAATTAACCAGAACAACTGAAAGCCCCTCTACAAATAATTAACAATTATTGTTCCTTTTAGAATTGTTGTTCTTTCATGCGAAGCATTAATTGTTCTTTTAGCTTCCACCAGCAATGTTTCATATTGTTGTTAGGGAAGGAGATTTTCCTATTGGTCCCGACATGAAGGTAACCCTGCTCGGACTCTACTATTGAAGTTGGAGTTAAAAGTTACTACTAATTCCTTGAACTCCAATAACCTGCTCTCTGCATTCTTCCTTTAGATGTTTTTATACACCATCTTATTGATTTCTGACACCATGGATGTCCTTTATATGTTTTTATACACCATATTATTGATTTATGACACCATGGATGTTCTGTCTACAATATCCATTGCCCTGAAATCCATAGAAGGCTTTGCATTTAGAAAGTAAATCATCTTTTTTACTAACTATGCACTCTGTTGTGACTGAGATTTATTGGTGTAAATAACAGATTCGAAATATCTGAGGATTTCTTTCTCTTCAACCTTGACTATCATACGATCCAAGATTGCTTTGACCTGCAGAATCATGTCATTCCATATTATCCCTCTTTTCTGAATTAGAGACGCATTTCCCTTTAATCTTTATTTCAAGTCCTTTACTTCATCACAAGTTGTTTGGTATTTCTTGTGATGCTAGGCTGCATGAGTTCTTTGAGAGTTGTTATCTTCCTATTTCTCTCCACCAATTCATGAGTTAGAATTTCCTTTTCTTTTTCAACTTGAGTCAATTCTCGAGCTAAAACATGTTCAATGGAAGGAAATTTTAACTTTCTCCTCAAAGGTTGGATCTCAGATTTTGCACTTTGGACCAAAGCTTGAACCACTGTTTTATCCTATGGATTCACTCCAAGCTTAATAATCAATTTCTTGAATTCTTCATTTTGAATGTAAAGAGCTTAGGAATTATCCCTCTCCAAATTTAGCTCATTAATTACCTCGCATACTAAGGCCTATGTTTTTCATGCTGACAATGATGATTTATTGAGATAATTGTAAATTAATTCTCCAGTTTACCTGTGCAGATTTATCTTATTAGGCAAGGGAATATCTTTTGTATTCACAAACAAAATGACTGTCTTGAAATCAGCTCCAGAAGAAATTGATTGTGAAACAAGATGAGTAAAGGATAATTTCAATTGATTTCTCTCCAAATCCATCAATGAAATAAGTTTGGTTTGATAACCAGGGATGGATTGACTTTGTAATCACATTTGCCTTGATTTTCTTATATCTATTTTCAATCTTCTCATAAGAATCCTTCAAAACATTTATGGAACTATGCTCTTCATCACCAAGAATTGTAGATGATGTTGCACACTTTACTTGTAGCTGCAGCTGAAAATCCACTTCTCTGGAAGGCCTCTCCATGGGATGTTCAAATTATGCTTCTCCTCCTTGTGTTCTTGGATTTTTGGCACTCTGGGAGCTTTCTCCTTCAAGATCATTGACATCTGCAGTCGCTCTTTTCAATCTCTTCTTAGTGGGGAGAGGAGTCTCTACTTCCATGCTTTTCTGTATTTGAACCAGACCACCATTTGTTAATTTCTCCAATTTAGGTTTTGATTCATGTATATAAGGTGCATAGGTATTCTCTACTCTCCTTTTGAAATGATCTGATGTAGATCTTAACACCATTTTTCTCCCTGCTGGAAATTCATTGCTTGTAGCATTTTTTCATCCTACTCAGTTGCTTGCCCATTATTAACAATGAACGAGCCAACAATCCTGGGAAATTTGAATAAATATCCCTTTTTGGCTGGGACAAAGTGTATTTGATCCACATTCAGGCTTTGCGTAATGAATTCCAATGCAAATATCCTCATAGGCACACAAGAGGGGATCCTATAAGGAAGGATCTCAGCTCCATACAATCTAATTTCTACATAGTCTTATAATAAGAACCAATCTCCCACCTTTAGATCTTTACTCATTTTTAATAAAAATTGGGCCTTTGGTAAAATCCTTGGAGGGGCAAAGTTATTGATAATTTTGTAGACAATTTACATGAAGGAGGCAATGTAATAAGAAAATACCTCATTGTTTGGTTTGTTTCTAACCAAATCAGTCCAATTTACAACTGTTTGTTTTTGCTTATTAGCATCAACAATATTAAAACGCAGATCCATAAACTGCTCAACATGGACATACATGAAGAGGTATAATAATAGTGAAGGAAACCTAAAATATCCAGTAATAATGAAATTAAGGAGTTGTGTATTAATGGAGTGCTCCCAAAAGGGTGGGATGTCCAAGACCACATCAGGTTGCATCATGAGGTGAAATAACCATATAGCATGATATTATATTACTGAAGTCTCATCCCTTCCCAAAACTCTCATGATTATTTGCAGAACAAACTTGGAACTCTCATCAAAACAAGCTACAATAAATTAGGTTGATTCTGTTGAAAGAATTGCTTTTGGAGGCATAATATAGCTAATTTGTTCCTATCCTCTTATGGCATATTTTGATAAACTGATAGGAGGGTTTCATCAGATAAAGGGGCATAACTGTCTGACTGAGGAAGATCAAGGGCTTGACGTATTAATAACGAGGAGACTTGCAAAATGTTTTCTCTTAGAGAATTCATGACATAACACCGCCGAGGATACAAGGATGAAGTCAACCAGGTGACAAACTCTGGGAAGAGATTTGTTTGAGGAATAATTACAAAAAACATACTTGACTTGATCATTCTAGATGACATTTGTGACTCATTCTAGTTAGTGAGGACAGTGATGGATTTCCATTAGATCAAATGTACAGATAGGGTCAAAGATATCGTGTTCCATGTCCATGAGAGGAATGTGGGTTGAAGAACCAAAGAGGACATTTTTCTTTGTCATTTTAAACTTATTTTCCAGAATTCACAGAGTAATGAGACTATTTTAAATACTTGGTGAATTTGCGAGGAATATGGTAACAAAATTAAATTTTTTGCGGACGACAACAGTTGGTCATGAAAACAACAACTGAAATGCGAAAATTGGGAAAAAACGAAGTTTTTGTAGATGAAAGGTGGGAAAACTAGAGTTATGATAATATGGACAAAAAGTATGGGTGAATGATGTGGCTGACAACAAGGCAAGGTGACATCGAAAGGGTGGATGAGGTGGAATGATGAGAGGCGATAGGGTGACGACGTGGAGTTGCTGTCATGGGGACATGATCGCTTGTTTCTCACTCACATGCCGTAGGGATATGATATAACTTAAACCACTTACCGCTCCCAAGGGCACCCTTAGCGGTAAGTGGTGTTGCGGAGGAGTGGTGTCAGGGTTAATCTCCACCGTAGATCACCCCAATGACAGATTTGATAAGTTTTCCCACAGGGGCACTCCCCCGCGTATCAGACAGTTTGTTTGTGACGTCGGGCTCGCTGTAAGCGAGGCCCCGATCTTCACAATGACATCGTGCCAATCAAACTGCACACACTTTAAACTTTACTCGAACACCAAGGCTAGACTACTTGCACATAAACGTATTTTATATATTTGCTCCAAACCTTAGGTCTGTGCAAATCTTTACAACCAAACATTAGATCAAACACATGCACAAAAAGTCTTTTGACTTTTATTTCATCCTTTAAAAAAATAAAATTCTTTTCATATATATATATAGATATATTTATATTTATTTATTTATTTTTGCATATATGATTTTACAACTTTATTTTTCAAAATAAAATAAAAATGACTACAACAATGGCTCCACTTGGGGATAATAGATAGTGTTTTGGAACAAAACAATAAGAACCACAGATTAGTGTCTTCACCTCAGGCATGGAGTTATATTGTAGCTGAGAAATTGCAATGAGTAAGCACACCGGATACTTGCAGCGGGCACACCGATATTTACAATGAGAAAATAAATGATGCTCAATGTTGGAAGTAATGTTTCAGATACCGCCCATTGACAAGGAGCTGCAACAATTGTCCATCAAGATTCTCTAGAATGAAAGTATCGTTACCTAAAACTTCTGCTATTTTGAAAGTTCCAAACCATAAGGGGTCAAATTTGCCATGCTTTCCCTTGTCCTCTTTGCTGACATCCCACCTCAGGACAAGGTCTCCTTCATCTTCTCCTCATAATTGATCAAATTTTCAGATACCTGTTACCTGATTTCATTCAATTCCACCAGCTAGTTTATTCTCCCAGTCAATGCATTAGGCTCTTCCTCAACATTTTGAATCAATGCAGCTACTGGCTTAGCCAATTGATTGGGAAATAAAAATGTCATTCCATATACCAATTCAAAAGGTGATGTTCTATTGGACCTTTCGATTGTCACCCTATTTTCCAATAAGTGAACTTAAGTTTGGAATCCAATTTTTTTTTTTTTCTACAATAGTCTTCTTCAAAAATTTTACCTAAGTTTTATTAGAAGACTCTTCCAAACCATTCCCTTGCGGATAATATGTGGTAGAGTGGTTGAGGATTACATTATATTTCTTGAAAAAATTAATTAATTTTTCATATTTAAATACCTGAGCATTATTTGTCACCAAATTTTTAGGCAACCAAATTAAGAAATATATTTTCTTCGAGAAATCTAATCACCACTGAATTTGTTGCATTCCAGGTTGGAATGACTTCTACCCACTTTGTAAAATAATTAGTGGATGCTAAAATCCACTTGTTTTGTCCACTAGAAGGTGGATTAATATCCCCTATGAAGTCTAGCCCCTACTGCCTAAAAGGCTCCTCTACAATTACTAGAATTAATGGTAGGGGTGCCAACTTCTTCTTTTCAACAAAAAGTTGACATTCTTTGTAGTGTTTGACCAACCTATACACATCAGAGAATAGAGTGGGCCAGTAAAAACCATCCTTCGGGATTTTGTGTGTTGTAACTCTCCAACTGCAATGACCCCCACAACCACAACACTGATATTCATTAATATTTTCAGTCATTTCTTCCTCTGTTAGACACAACAGTAAAACGCCAACAAGATCCCTCGAGTATAACTGACCATTTACGATAACATATTTTTGAGCTTTCATTCTTAGGTCCTGATGTGATGGACAACTAAGAAATAACAAATAATGGACAATATTTTTATACCAATCAGAACAAAGATACTTATAGGTGATTATGTTATCTTATTCATTAGATTTACCTTCTTCACCAACAGTATTCGGCTCAGAAATTTCAGGCAACATGTTTATCCCCATAACTTGGTAGTTGAATTATGTCAAGATATGGCCAACCCCTTCCCTTTAATCAATTTTCGTTGGCTTAGTATCCATTTCATAATCCTATATCTTAGCTATCCATTTACCTCTTCTCCCCTCACTATCTCTCTGTGTCAGTACATCTTTGATAGTTGAATTAGGTACATATGCAGTAATATGGGATTGTAAAATATATGTCTTGAATGCCTTTAGAGCTTCAACAAGGGAATAAGATTGTTTCTATAAAATGTTATACTTTATTTATGCATCCCTTAAAACTTGACTAAAGAATGCCACAAGTTTCTCCTTGTTATCTTCATTCTTTTGCAAAAGTATTGTTTCAATTGTAGAAGGAGAAGCAAAAGAGAAAATTTGAAAAGGATTTTGATACTCAAGAGCTTCTCTAAAATCTTTCTTAATGCTTGAAAATTATTATCTGGCTGCTGGAGTCCACCTAACTTCTGCATTTTTCTTCAACATATCAATAATTTCCTTTAAAATCTTTGCATAGTTCAGAATAAATCTTCTGAGAAAATCTATTTTGCCTAGGAAAAATTTTATTTTCTTCTTATTTTTTGGTAAAGGAATGTTACTGATTTCTTCTACAGGCTTTGGATCAATTTTAAATCCCTCTTTTGATACGATATTCCCCAATAATTTTCCTTCTCTAAGCGCAAAATGTGACTTTTTAGGATTGAGAGATAGTCAGTATTTCCTACATTTCTCAAAAGTCTACTGCAAATGTTTCAAATGTTCATCATCAGATTTAGAAAAAAAATGTAATATCATCCAGATATATCACTATGAACTCGTCTTTTTCCCCAACAAAGGCTATATCCATAGCCCTCTGGAAGGTGGCTCCAACATTCATCAAACGAAAAGGCATATTAACATACATAAAGGTTCCCCATGGCATTGTGAAGGTTGTATTCTTTTGATCATTTGGATGAACTACTATTTTCTTATATCCTAAAAACCCACCAATCAATGATAATTTTGAAGAGCCTGTAACTTTCTGCAAAATGTGATCCATTTTTTAAAGAGGTTAATTGTCTTTTAATGATGCTCTGTTCAAATTCTGGAAGTCTATACACAACCTAATGTCCCCATTTTTCTTTCAACTCTAAATTTGCTACCCAATATGAATATCTTAATGGCACAATTATTTTTTCCTAGAGCAATTTATTCACTTCTTTTTCAATCGAAGGAAGCAGTAGAGGGTTAATCTTTCCAAGTTTTAGTTTGTATGGCTTTAATCCTGACTTTAGTGGAATCTTATGTTGTATAATATTTCTATTATACGTTTTTAGGTCTTCATAAGACCAAGAAAAGTCATGAGAATATTTATTGAACATATCAACATACATGTGCTTGTAATATTTTAAAATACCCTTTGCCAATTTTATGATCTCAGGCTGTTTCTCAGTGCCAATTTTGCAGTATTTAGTATCATTTTCCCAATTTTGTTGCTAACGTTTACAGGAACATCATTTTAACCAAAAAATCTCTCCAAAGGAACCAAACCTTTAGGAATCACATTACCTTTAAGCTGCACAATTTTATGGTCTACAATAGAATCCTTCCAAGGTAAATCGTCTTTATTTTCTTCTTCTGCATTCTCAACTTCTTCATCTTAATCAATTTTTGAATTGGAAAAATCTCCAACTACCTCCAAAAATATTTTAATATGTTCCTCATCTTCAAATACCGACCAATACTTTACATTGTTAGGTATAGAAGGCTTGCTTATGAATTTCACTTCATACCTTAATTTAGGATTTTGTGCAGGTTTAAAGGTAGTGGCTACCACTACAAGTGAATCAACGAACCTGTTGTTTTCCCTTGGAAAAAACTGAATATTGAATGCTAAAAAGAAATTATCCAGTCAGTCCCACACTTCATTCCGATAAGCTCTAAGCCTTGGGTGTTTTTTTTGACATTGACTTCTAATATGTTTCATCACCAACTTTGAATCCCCAAACACATATAAAAATCAATTTTCATATTCCTGGTAGCCTGCAAGCCAAGAATCAGAGCTTCATATTCTATGATATTTTTTTTGGAATCAAATTCCAATTTGTAAGAAAGAAGGATCATTTTATCCTTCGTGTAAAGTACTAAAACCCCTACACCATTTTCCTCTTTGGAATATGCATCATCAAAATATAATTTCCAAACACAATTTTGTACTACTTCTTGTTTTTGAATTGCTGGGGGAACTTGCACCTGAGTGTCTTTAGTAATTTCATGATTCACTTCCAACATAAAACAAGAAAAATATTTATCTTGGCTATAAACAGGGGAATTACTAAAGCTTCCTTCTTTTGTTATTGTCTTGAAAAATCTAGACTCCTGATATAACCTTATTTCTTCTCCACCAAATATTGGGATTATTGCATAAGTAAAGTGCAACTTCAGAGCTCCTACAAACTTTGATCCCCAAGATCTAGAAAGCAACATTCCAAATCTTGTTGGGATGTCTGCAACCACTACATCCATTACAATGCTCCTAACTAGAATCTATGCTAAAGAAACTACAAGATCATTTATCAGGCCAACACACACTTTACTCCTTTGGAGTCAAAGGAATACAAATATTTATATGGTTTAGTGATCTACAAATTCAGTTGCTTCATAACGGAAAGAGACATCAAATTATCAGAGGCCCTTGAGTCAAGCATGCAATTGTGCAACAAGAGATCATGGATTAAAAGAGTAATATAAAAAGGTGTAGTTGAGTCTTGTTCCTCCACGAGGACCAAACATAACCACTAGCCTTTCTTCTATCAGATTTATTGTATCTGCAGTAACAATCGCTTGAGATAAATTGATAAAATATGAAATATGTTTTCTGTAAGTAGGTTTATTTTCCAACTCAACCAATGGGATTGGAATATTCACTTTAAGTAGGTTTCTTCTCCAACTCATTTTCAAAATTAAAAGAGTGTACTTTTTTATCTGCTTTTACTTTCTCTTCCTTTCCTACTTTATATTTTTGAACTTTCTACTGACTTGGAGCATGCTGATTTTTTTATTTCTCATGACTTACCTCGACCTGTTGAACTTTGGGGTTATCTCCTTGTTGGATTGGAATAATATGAATTGGATACTTTCCCTTATCATCTTCCTTTTGGACAGGATGCTGAGATTGTTCCTCACTCTGGCCTTGAGTTCTAGATCTCTTTCTTGATCTGAGATCATATTTTTTTATGCAACTCAGGCTACATCATATTTGCAAACTTTCTACAATAATTTTCAATTTCTTCCTCATCTAGAACAACTTGAGGATCCAAATCAAGATTCTCCTCACACATCTCTTCACCCTCTTCCTCTTATGATAAAGTGGAGTATTGGTTTTCTTGAAACTTTAAAGTTTCATCCAATGTTTCTTTTGGTTCATCTTCAAAATATAAAGGAGGTTGCACCTGATCCCAATCCTTCTTCTTCCTCTGCATGATTCGAAAAGGAGGTCTCATGAATTGAGAATTAAAATTCATGTTCGGTTTCTGCTGAATCTGCCTAGCTGGATTCTTGTTTTCCAACTCCATTTTCACTATTTTGTTAGATAAATTTATAATGACCTTAGTCATTTCATCCAATTTTCGTTCTTCTGAGTCTTTTAGATGATTTTAGGGTCCAATTTCTTCTTTTCCCTTTTTCTTTTCTGCATGATCAATTATAGTTTTTAGTTTTCTAGTAGCAGATAAATTTTCTTCAATATCGAAGGCATCAATTTGAATCTGGTCTTTTGTAGGAGATGTTATTTCCCTCAAAGTGAATCCAAAGTCTGATTCGAAAGCCCCTGCAAAAACCACTTTTGCACCTGCAGGAGGCGGTTTAATTTCTACTGGAAGAATGCTATAGAGTTTATTGAATCTTTTAATGAATTCAAAAACTTCTTCATTAGAATTCCTTTTAATAACATTGAACTTTGTTAATAAGTAACCATGATATTTTTTCTCTCCCCATCTTTGTATAAAAACATTCTCCAAGTCTTCCTAGGTATTAATGAAATTTGTTGGGAGGGTTTTAAACCACTTTCTGGTCTCTCCATCCAAAGATTGTACAAACAACCTCATTACTACATCCAAATATTCAATATTAATATTTTTTGCAAAGGTACATAAGGTAGCCACATGCTTCTCAGTTGTAATTTCATCCTCTCCTGTGAACCTTGGAAATAATTTCATGTAATCTTGAGGCATTGTGTTCATGGGCTGAGGTACATTTAGAGGAGCATATATGTTCAATAGAAATCCTGGGATTGCCATATTTTGATTATGGGGGAGGAGGAATATTTCTTGCTTGGAATGTAAAGGAGGGTGGAGGAATTACAGAGATTGGAACATGTTGAGAAATTGCAGGAATGGTCTGATATGCAGTCGAAATATTAACAATATTTATTTCTTCAACTTATAAAACAATTAGGAAAGAAAAAGAAACATATTCAAAGGATCTTTATTGAATAGTAGGTTCTGCAAAAGGAAAACGAGGAGGAAAGTTCCCCTCTAAGAAACATATAATTATTTAAATTCATTCAGGGTTTCTTTATTCAATAGTCTGGGAAAAAGAACTAGAACCATGGGAATATAAGGTAGGACTTGGGGTTTTAGGAGATTATTTTTCTCTCCAAACCCTTCTGGAGACAAGATTTTCCAGATCATATAAGGCTAGGATTTTTTGTTTGGAAGTATATGACAATGTGTGTGGTCCTCTAGGAGCCCATATTTCTATTTTTTATTTTTCCACTTAGTGATAAAGTTCAACTGATGCACTTTATTTTCTCACCAGACAAAGAAATGGTTTTAAGAAAAACTAGGGAAAAATAACTTCGTTCTCCATTTCCTAGAAACAACGCCAAAAGATGTTGTAACCTTAGGGATAACCTCTGGCTGAAGGAGGTCAATGCCTATGACAACTATGCAAAAAATGTAAAACATATTTTTTTATCTTCCTGTACATGGTTTCCTAGATTTTCTTTTAATAAATATGTAATGTATGGGTAGCTCTTGGAGAAAACACAAACCCTTCCACGATGGCCACACTATATGTGAAAGAGTTTTGGAGTTGCAGTAGGGTGAAGGAGTGAAACATTGAAAGATTCAATGTACGAGGCTGCAAAAACATAATATTTTACACCAAATCTTAGCAAAAACCATGAAAGACTTGAGAAATGGAATCATGAAAATGTGGAGCATAGTTTAAGGTTACTTTTATTAAAGATACACAAGTACTGTGAGCAAAAGTAAATATATTTGATTAAAATAACCAACAACTTCTTTACACATTTTCACATAAAGAATAATAAATAATGACTTATAGTAAAAGAAAGAACATATCATACTCAACAGATAGTTGGGATCATCCAAAAATTTATATTACTTATCCAAGAAATTTTGATACATTACACAACAAAAATTGTTCTCTCTAAGGCCAAAAATCAGAACCCAAAAATTGGTCCCTTCGTGTCTTTTTAAAGAAATATTTACATTGAAGACAATTACAAAATTGTTAACTGTCAAAAATAATTCATAACTATCTCTAACTTATTCGGTCCTTATGAAGATTTAAAAGACTAAAGTATTTCTAACTTTGAAATTACAAAAATGTCATATTTTGTCAAAATTTAAAATAAGTGAATTATTATCATTCAATGACTTGAGACTCTTATGCAGGCTTGCTTGATGAAGCTCCAAGTTCCACAACTCGAACATTTGGCGGGGAAATTAAATTGTGACATTTTTTCCATAGTGCTAAGTCAGGAGTTGGACACTGCACCATTCTATTGTAGGCCATCCTTAGATTTGTTACCTTCTTGTATGTTGGCTTCTCAGAAAACAAGGTTTTAATTAACCAAAGCTACTGAAAGTCCCTCTGAAAGTAATTAACAATTGTTGATCCTTTTATAATTGTTGTTCTTTCATGAGAAGTGTTGTAACTCCTAGAGACAACCTTCAGATTGATTAAATACCAATGCATAGGACATCTTAAGTGAGTATTTCTTGTAATATGTCTGAAATTAATATCATAATCATCATTCGTTCAATATATTTTTGATAAAGATTTGGTTTAGAACCATCCTTATTCAAGGTAATACATTATCTCAGAAACAAATGAACATCCAAATAAATAGTAAAATATGAATCCACATCGGTCAGTTTTACTAGTATATACAGTCCGACATTTGAATCATGGATACAAAGGTGTAATAGATGAACAAGAAATAGGAAACGCGATATAACCGGCTTAAAACCAAAATAATCATTTAAAGGAGTTCAAAGCGTGAAAGAGGAAAGAATAGAAATGGAATACAAAGGTATATCGAGCGCCATAACGGGTTTCAATTATGTTTAAGCTCGAAAGGAATTTTTTTCAATTCGTAAGTTTAAAACAAAATTGTGACTTTACCAGTATATAACCATTTACAAAATCAAGTGTGCTTCGTAGCACAACTGGGCTAACTGAAACTTAAAAAATTGACAGCAAACTGAGTAATTGCATGAAATTTAAAAGATAAAAGTAAAGTAAAAAAAGGTGTCTTCTAGACATGATCCAGAAATCATCATTGGTGGTGGTGTGGTTGCGAAGTCTGGGCTGAAGGCTCAATGCTCCATACCGTAGGAGGAAAGACAAAATGCTCACAACTTCACCATAGGGTTGAAGATGTCACATGAGCTTGTGAGTATATCTGATATACGATCTGAAGATGAGTCGGCTCGGAATAATCCATCCTGGAATAAAACAAATGTTTTAACAAACCTAAGAGGTGAAACTCCCTCCTCAGGTAGGTCACTATCGATTTTCCTTTCATCATGGATGTTCTCTCGTGAGAGGGATCCACCCTTATCTTTGCTTCAACCAACCTCTCACTCTACTACTCCCCTAACACTAATTATCCTCTTTGATCCCAGTAGTTGGGAAACCTTGCTTCCGTGATTCTCATGAACTTAGTCTCGAAAACCCCGACACTTTTGACCACTACATTCAAGTATGCCTCGACTTTAACCCTGGCCTCTTCTTTATATATGGACCTCATGACCTCCATGACAATATTCACGTGATATACCACATCTATATCCCTCAAGTCACTGACTGGCCTCTCATGGATGAATTGGATGTACTTCTCAGCAATCATGGAGTTCCTCGCTCCAGCCTCCCTATTCGAGACGATATTGGGTTCAAAATCTTTGATAGTGGCCTTATTTTCATTTCTAAATGTTATGTATTCCCAATTAAGCTTCATCTCATCGACGATCTCATCCCAGACCAAGTGCTTAGCTTGTAGCGTGGAAATATTCCCTTTTAGCTTTGCTCTTAAGTCCTTTATTTCTTTCTCAGCAGCTTGTAAATTCTTGGAGGTGAACTCAACATTCATTCTAGTTGTTTCCAACAGGTTCTATTTCTGAACCAAGCCTTCTCGAGAAACATCCAAGTCCCTCTGTATCTTCTTGTTTTCTCCTACAAAGAGCTGGAGTTCGGTCAAAGCCTTAGTGAGTTGATCAGTAGGATTTTGGGGGTCTTCAAGCACGACTAATGTGCAGACATGTGTATCCATCTTATGCTAAATATTTGATGCTTGTTGTTTGAGAGAAATAATAACATCCTTCCCGTCGATAAGTTACTTAGACATAACATCTTTTTCTGCTTCTACTCATGCCAATTCCTTGGTGTGCACATGTTCGCTACCAGGAATTTTGAGCTTATGCCTCAAATCTTGGTTCTCCTGTTGGGACCTTTTTAGGATGGTTTCCACAATTGATTTATCTTCCAGGTTTACCCCCATATTTACAATCATATCTTTGTAGGTATCTTTTTCCATGGTGATGGCCCTGGAATTTTCTTTATCCTGCCTCAATCCGATGGCAACTTTGTCAAGAAATTTTTCTGCGTTATCAATGGCCATTTCATTTTTGTTTAGTTCATTGTACAACATCTCTCCTACCTGCATGTGAATATTTAATTTGTCAAATATTGGGACACTGGCCAAATCCACAGAGAGATCTAGTTCTTTGAACTGTGATCCTGAGGGTAAGGATTGAGTTCATGGATGTTGTAATGAGAACTAAATCTAATTCTTCTGAAGGTCCATAATGGCCATGAGCCTGGTGTGATATGTTGCAGAATGGTGGGCTATGTTGTTTCTCATCTCATCCCTCGCCTTCTTGTTTATTTCATTGATATCAAACCAATTTGTCTTATCAACAGATGTACCTTCCCTGTCACCCAAAACAATTACCTCAGCAGAAGTTGATGTTGCAGCTGATGGAGGTTCCTCCAGGAAAACCTTGAAACTTGGCCTCTTTGGTCCTGTTGTTACCAGCTTAGTGAGAATATATTCTTCCTCCTCTTCCTCTGTAGGTCCCCGAGTCCTAACCTTTTTATTTATATGTATCTCCTCTTGCTACTCGATACCTTCAGCCTGGTCAACGGTCCTTTTGGGTTCCCTATCCCTGCCAGTGGGGAGTCTCGGTCTCCATCTCTATATCCAAAGGCCATGAGTCAAAATTAGCTTTCCATTCAATGTCAGGCTGGGTTCATGTATGTAGGTTGAAGCTTTTATCTCTTCTCTCCTTTGGGCAATGATGCCCTTAGGATCATAGTGCCAGACATCTCCTTGTTGAAATTCCAGATTTCTGAGAAGCTCCTCAATGGTTTTGAAGGCATTTCTTGAATTGATAATGAAGGGGCCTATAACATTTCCGGGTTTGAACATGCATCCTTTCTTTGGTGGAAAAAAGTGGATCTGGTCTACATTTATGCTATACCTCATGAGTTATAGTGAAAATGTCCCGATGGACATGAATACTGGCAAATGATAATGGGGGAGCTCACAACCATAGATCCTTATTTCAGTGTGGTCCTCAAACAAGTACCAGTCTCCTATGCAAACATCCTTGCTGAGCTAGAGAAACTCTTTTTGTCATGGGAAGATGCAGGGTGGAGTTGCACGATGAATAATTTGGTATGCAATGGACATGAAATTTGAAATGAAGTTAGAATATTCATCAATTTCAGGCCTCTTTTTGACTGCAAAAGTCCAGTAAAATACATATTTGACCTCATTTTTAAGATTACTTTTACTCAATCCTACACGCTTAAATGCCTCGGCATGTGTGTACATAAACAGATAAAACAACAGAGTAATAATGAAAGTTGGATGACTAGGCAAGGTGTTGGTATTGGAATTTGAGGGTCGCGGATAAATATGATGGGATATCAAAGAGTTGGTTGGGCTTCATCATCATGTCCAGAATGTTGATTTTTGTAGCATCAGATGTGCTCTAGCCTCAAGAATTTGCAGGGAGGCTAGGACACATGCATTATCCAAGACCTAGGGAGTCGAGTTGTGAGACCATTCTGAAATTCTACTAGGGAACAATCAAGATCTAGTGCCAGGAGTCGAGGTGTGAGACCAGGAGGCCAGAGGGTTGAAGTGTCCAGGGAGTAGGAGATCAAGAGGAGGTGCATCACAGTCCCAATAGCAGTGACATAGTGACTGTGTGGGAAGATGCAGAGACAACGCCGGGAGCTCATCTCCAGTCAGATCAGTGCCATATTTTCCAGTGGCAGTGTGATATATTCGCACTATCTTTTTTCCTAGTTTTATATCTATATCAGATTTCCAATTGGGAATCCAATGACTTGTATTTCGAAACTATTGCATAATAACACAATCCCTTAGTTGTTGCATCGTTTTTTCTGCATTGGGTTTTTCTAGGGACATTTTTCCAAAAATAATGATGTTGATTGTGTGATTATTTATTTCTTGTGCTATATTTTTTTTCCACAAATTTTTTATATTTGTGTAGGTTGCAGTGTGATGTATTCTGAAGCGAACAAAGTTCCTTCTCAAGTTAAATAATCCAGAAGACTTGGAATACAAAGATATCCATTGAGGATACAAATATTATTATATAGAAACTGTATGATGAATGAAATAGATGATTACAATTGGGAGAGAACAATGCTTTAAATACAACCTTATGGTGTCTCTTGGTGAAGGGGCATGATCTTTGATCATGCCCTTTTGCTTAATAAACCTAATGAAATTACATTTAATAATAATTAATAAATTATACATAACATTGCCTCTCTCTCAAAAGATGCTTTGTCCTCAAAGCATACTGAATGATGGATGTTGTTGACAAAATGTTGTGGTTCCCCAAGAGGCGGGCTCTTGCTTTTTGAGATGACCCCACCTTTTAAAAGATCTTGGATTATATTCTCAATTTTAGTCTTTTGGTGATGCAAATAGCAATATGGCTTGATGTTAACAGGGTCTGATCTTGCTTTGACTTCTATTATATGTTCAATTTCCCTATTAGGAGGCATTTTCATGGGCAGTTCTTGGAATACTTTTTCATGCTTCTGAATTAGCCCTTGTACTTGTGGTGACCCTTCATTGATCATTTTTATAATAAAATATTATTATTTTCCTCTTCAATATTTTGTAATGAATCCTTCACTAATATTCTTTTTTTTAAAAGAGGCTTATATATATATATTCATTTTTTAAATAAAATCTTTATAATATAATGATTTATCTCCTTTTCCACTTTTCCAATACTTAAAACTTTAATAAGCTCTTTTTCCTTCTATATACCTTCAAGCTTTAATAATGATTGCTTAATATTTTAAGAAATACCCTTTTTTTTCCTTTATTTTTTATTTTTTATTTTTTATTTTATTTTTTCAGTGGGATCAGCAACTGGGGCAGCCTCGCGACTCGCATTACACGGGGTCGATTCTGATCGCTACCACTATACCCACTGGGAACATGCGCCCGCCCCTCTCCACACGCTTCGCTTTAGTCCGGGGGATTTGAACTCGTGACCTCCTATACGGGCTCGCCTTACAAATGAACTTCACCGCATTTCAATTACCAACTCGCCTACCCCTGTGGGGCTTTTTAAGAAATACTTAATAGTATTTTTCCTTCCGATTTTTTTAAAAATTACTTCCTTGATTTCTTTGTATGAAATCTTCTACAATTACTAAGAAGATGTTTGACTTTCATAATTACTAAGAAGATTTTTTTTTTTTTTTGAAAGGTTACAACCCTAGTGAAACGTGGCTATTCACATATATTCACCTATAAAATATATGTCCACTTATGTGTATTTGACTCGGTTAATTTTCTCCACGTAAAAGTAAACTTACCATTCACACGTAGATTTTTTATTCCTTTTGTTCTTATTTTACCTTGAAAATACCATGGGCAATTACCATGGGCTTCTAAAACCACGAGCTTGTAAACCACTCAAAGAAGAATCAAAATAACCTTATCTAATCTTCCTTCTCTTACGTATAGTTTTTTTATCATGCACTTTTTTATCAATAATGTAGAACCATTTTTATTTTTTTTCTTTTGGAACTATTTTCTTTTAATTTTTAATTTATTTCCCCTTTTTTTAAAACTTTCCTTATCTCTTATATATATATATATTTCTTCCTTCTTCTTTTTTAAACTTTCCTTCTCTCTTTTGTTTTTTAATGGCCAAGGGCCTCTGAGGAACTCAGTAGCAGTGGAGAAACTCCAAAGGTTTAGTGATACGCTTTAACAACAATGTTGACGAATTTGATGGTCAAGGACCTAGATCGGAGAGCGTGGCTCTGTGCAGCATAAGCGGCCAGAAGATCGACTGCTCTGATACCAAATGAAGCGAAAAAAGTTCCTTCTCAAGTTAAATACTCCAGAAGACTTGGAATACAAAGATATCCATTGAGGATACAAATATTATTATATAGAAACTGTATGATGAATGAGATAGATGATTACAATTGGGAGAGAACAATGCTTTAAATACAGTCGTATCGTGTCTCTTGGTAAAGGGGCATGATCTTTGATCATGCCCTTTTGCTTAATAAACCTAATGCAATTACATTTAATAATAATTAAAAAATTATACATAACATATTCAAATTTTTCCATAGATAATTGCAAATAATTTTTTAAGTAAATATTAACAATTAGGTGAATATTTTCCAACTGCTGCAATAGGATTCCAGATTTAGGAATTTTCACATGGTATCAAAGCACAGGTGAAGTAGGGAAGAGCTCAGAAGAAGAGTTGAAGAGGGAGGTCAAAGATTTTTGTAGGTAGCATATCAAATTCCTAGAAGGGTTGCATATTCCAGTGCCAGGTGGGAAATATTTTCATGGAAAATACTTCTCTGAGTGAGTCGATGGAAAATAAGATTTTATATATTGAAATTTGTCAGTGGTAGAGGGAGAAGTGCAACAGCTTCAGGGCAGAGCAGATCTTCATCTAGGACGCTGATGTTCTGCAGAAGTTGCTAGAGTAGAAAAATGTCAGAATGGAAGAAGAGCACGATGAGGGAATTATGACCTCAGAGAATTTTTTTCCCAAAAATTCTAATTTCCCACGCTTAAGAAGTAGTATCCGAGATAATTTTTTCTCACTCCAGCACAGAGTGCATAGAGCCAGTCAGCAGCTGCACAGAGGGTTAGAGGAAAACTTCAATTTTTTTTTTGTCGTGATGGAAGAAACTGGGTTGAGAGATCAAGATCATTTGGAGGGTGCCTCCAACTGTGTGATATAGAAGGCAAGTATCTCCTTCCTTCTAGATGAGCATGATCTTAAAGCCTTCATCGATAATGTGGTAGTTGCCCTCACAGATTCGGATCCATTGAAATATTACAAGAATGATATGGTGAAGGCCAAGAGGTTGATCCTCGACAGAGTGAGAGATCATGTTGTATCTCACATAGCAAGAAAATGCACAACCAAATAAATGTGGGATGCATTGGCCACATTATATCGTGGGTCTTCCGTGTAGCAGAAGATGTACTTGGAGGAGAAGATGAGATCCATAAGGATGCAGAAGGGGGAGCACATAGATCCCTTCCTTACGAAGCTTCAGGAAGTTCTTGATTATTGGGAAGATGTAGGGTTAGAGCCTTAGGCTACAAAGATGGTGATATTAGCCCTGAACAACGTCTAAGAAGAATGACAAGTTTTTGCCCAGAGTATTCTGGGCAGAGAAATATTGCCAGATTGGGAAGGGAAGTGGGCTACTCTTCAACAAGAATAGATGATGTGTGATTTAGTAAATACCAAACTAGATGGAAGTAACAATAGAGGGCATAAAGTACAAGTAAAGGAAGAAGAAAATGCAGCCCTTGCATCAAAGGGGCAGCATTGGCAGCGTAGGCAAAAGAAGGAAATTTTGAAGATCAAGTGTTTCCAATGTGGTGATATGGGCCACTTTAGTTCTTAGTGTCCTCTTCAAAAGAAGGAAAAGGAGAAGGAGGAGTATCAACAAGTTGCTACCATTGAGATCTAAGAGGATTTTGCTATGATTTCCCATATACCTCCAAGGGAGAGGTGGGGTGATCTAGTAATGTAGTTCTAGAGAGCTACAGATGGGCAGGATCCTTTAGGATTCCACCTCTTAGATCATCACCTTGCTACGGAGACCCATAGCAGCAATATCATGATGGAACAATGTCAAATGGTGCAGTCAGGTGCTAGATAGATAGTAGCAGTGGTTAGTAACATTAGGAACTAAGCAGCACATAGCATAGTTGGAAACAATGCAGAGTCAACATCAACGCAGACGATTCAATGAAAGCGCGAAGGCTAGCAATAGTTAGAACCCGGTGGAAAGATGCATCAATATGAACACAATTTGTTCAGTTGATGGAAATATCTCAGCTGCAGTAGCAACAGATGAGAGGGAGTTGCGGATGTTACAGTGGCAGCAACAATAGAGTTGCAGTGCAGATGCAATAGTTGACAGCAACATGCAGAGTCAACAACAACACAGATGCAATGTAGAGAGAGCTATGCAACAGTTGGCAGGAAGCAACAACTAGACATCAACAAAGCAACTGGGATGGTGCAAAAGTCAGAGTGATGCTTCAGGAGATTGAAACACTTGAGCACATTCCTCGCTAAGAGGGAGGGTTGAGTTTTGTAGCATCAGATGTGCTCTAACCTCAAGAATTTGCAAGGAAGCTAGGACTTATGCATTCTCCAAGACCCATAAATTGTTTCTGGGAAATTCCACACACAAAAGGTTTACTTAAAATAATTTATTATTTTAATGGATGCCTAAGTCTAAACTTAGGAAATTAAAGGGTATTAATTAAACTGGGTGTGAATCTTCTAGAAAAATACAAAGATCAAGTCAATATAATGTGAGACATTGATTAGGATTTAATCTGGGTCGTTGAATGTTCAACAAGAATATTATAAGAAGAATATCGATGGGCACTTGGAGAACACATTGAGTAAGAGATCAAGGGATCAATTTCTCAGGAAAGCAGTGCAGCAGTTTCCAGAGTAAGATTGAAGTGATTTCTTACAGTGAGAGGCAAGGATAGTTTACTAGAGGAATATTCAGTGTAAGGAAGATTACCAGAGGATAGTTTAGGGAGAGTCTGGAGAGTGCAAGGAAGAGAAAGCAAAGAGAAGTATAGAGAGGCAGTGTAGTGCCACATAGAGGAAGCGCAGAGCTACGTTGTAGCAACACAAAGCCTCAGAGGGAGTCCACAATTTTGTTGGGGAACAATCGAGATCTAGTGCCAGGAGCAAGGGTGTGAGACTGAGAGGCTAGAGGGTCGAATTTTCTAACGAGCAGGAGATCATGTGGAGGTGCAGCGCAGTACCAATAGCAGTGAGACAACGACTGCATGGTAAGACACAGAGACTACGCAGAGAAATCGTAGGGTGATAATCTCCAGTCAGATCAGTGTCGGATTTTCCAGTGACAATGTGAGATCTTCTCACTATATTTTTGTCCAGTTTTATCTTTGTATCGGATTGCTAGTTCGGTATCCAAAGATTTGTGTTAAGAAACTACTGCATAATAATACAAACCCTCAGCTGTTGCACCAATTTTCTCGCATTGGGATTTTCGGGGACATTTGTCCAAAAATAACAATTTCGATTGCGTGTTTATTTCTTTCCTGCACTATATTTTGTTTCTGCAACATTTTTATATTTGTGTAGGTTGCAATGTGATGTATTCATTGTTTTCCGTAGATAATTTCAAATAAATTGTTAAGTAAAGATTAAAAATTAGGTGAATATTTTCCAGTTGCTGCAATGGGATTGCAGATTTAGGGATTTTCACACAGAAACCCTAGGAAGGCTTTGTTGAAAAAATTAGCATCGTATTTCCCTAACATTCTTGAGATTACGAACAGAATGGGTTGAACAGGTTCACGAAACGAGGGAGGAAATTTTTCAGTTGGCGGGAAAGAATGTGAGCCTCGGATTAAGATTATCCACAGTAAGATTGTTGTCTTTCAACTAGGAGGTCGAAAAAATGGTACATGAGGGTAACATCAGTGAACTGTTGTAGTTCAGAGGATGTAGGGTAAACCAGGGAACTCCGGATTAGCTTGGGGGTAATTTCGAGTATCTTGTTTCCTCCAGAGGAAACAAAATACCCTTTTTTCTCGATGTAAGCCTCTGCGAGCCATGAGATGAACTCAGGGAAGTAATGTACAGTTGGGGTTATCTAGTAATGCAGGCTAGATTCAACGACCTGGAAAAGGTATTCACCCCTCCAATGATACAGGTCGTGGCGCGGGTCAGAGATGTGGTATGGGTAAATGGGATCATGTATTTGGGCTTTTGTTTCCATTAAGGGTTTAGGGCCGAGAAAAAAATTAACCTCACAGGTTTTGGGAGTTTCTGGGACATTATTTTTCATTTTCATAGTGTTCGAACTCGAGTCACGGGTGGACAGGGGACGTAGAAATACTTGGTGATCACGTAGGAGGCTGAAAGTGACGCCGTGACCAATTTTGGGGTAGCTAGGAGACTGTGGAATTTTTTGGTGCAAGCGCCCAACCGGAAGTATAGTTTTTGGAAAAGGAGAGTGAAAATCAGGCATATAAGGCGGGAGAGGTTAGACGCTTAGGTGGAGGACAACAATGGTAGGGTGAAGCAACAATGGCGTCACTGTGTCAAACACATAACTTAGCGTGATTCGGCGTACAGGGTGAGCAGGCAGCAAGACACGTGTCTTAGCATGAGAGGGCAGATAGGGTGAGAAGGTGGCAATATATGTGGCATCCATGTGGTAGCAATGGGGCTCATTACCTTACCATTTTTTTTGTGTTGCGCTCACTTGCTGTTGTCAGTTGTGGATTCGACACATGGCGCCGGTGGTCCGTACCATTTCTCAGTTGGTTGGCTGGTGATCGGTTATGTATGTGCTAACCCCCCGTAACAGATCTCAACCTTCAATTTCCCGGTTGAATTTTCAATGCCGGGGGGGGGGGGGGCGCTAACAATTAAACCTCGCACACGTTACCCCGCCGGTACACTTCTAGGATGGTCCCTGGCTAGGATGGATGACCTCCTCGGGAAGGTGCATGGACATTAACTGCCACAGGCGTGCTTATAAGATCTCTCCGCCTTGATTTTCTGTTGCACATTTGAAACACCCATGCCTTACTGCACTGCCTTCCCTATGGGCACTTTTCCTCAAATAAAATTTTGAGGGCAGGGTAGCCACACCTAGTAAAAAATTTGATTTCGATGAAATATTAAGGCATGATATAACATCAGCTCCATCTGGGGGTAGCGATGTAATATGCTGAGAACCTACAAATTAGTGTCATACTCATTTGGGCAGGGAGTCATATTATTGAAAACTTTCACGAAAAAGATATAATTTAGAGCAGAAGTTCAGAGGACTATCTATTTATAGAAAAGTAGGTGGTATATACATTGAAATGCGGGTGGTACCTTTAGAACTCAAAGAAGAACTTGAGAAACTTCCCGTTGACTAGCAACTCAAGTACTCCACCTTCCATATTTTCCTACATGAAGGTGTTGTTTCCCTTGACTTCAGAAATTTTGAAGGGCCCGAACCACAGGGTGTCGAATTTTCCATGCTTTCCTTTGTCTGCCATCCTTATGTCCCATCTTAGTACTAGATCCCCAGGTTGGAACCCTCTGTCTTTATCCTTCCTATCAAACATGGCTTTCATTTTGTCTTGATAACTAATCATCCCGTGATTGACCTGCTCTCGGTTTTCTTGAAGCTCCACCAACTAGTTTATTCTTTGGGTTAAGGTATTTGGCTCTTTTTCACAAACATGTAGAAATGTTTCTACGGGCATTTCCAATTGTATAGAAAAAGCAACAACCTTTCCATAGACTAATCCGTAAGGTGAATTTCTTGTGGATCTATTGGTGGTAACCCTGGTTTCCCACAAGGCAAACTTCAACTGTGAGTCCCAATTCCTCTGATTGTCTATTATAGTTTTCTTCAGAATCCTCACTAGAGTCTTGTTTGAGGATTCTGCCAATCCATTCCCCTGTGGATAATAGGTAGTGGAGTGGCCTAATAGAATGTTGCATTTCTAGAATAAGTTTATGAAATTTGTGGATTTGAATACTTGAACATTATTTGTTACAATCTTCTTGGGGTAGCCAAACCGGGAGAGTATGTTTTCTTCAATTAATTTTATGAACACTGTGTCATTTGCATTCCTTGTTGGAATTAATTCGACCCACTTAATAAAATATTCATTTGTTGTAAGTATCCACTGATGCTGACTGCAGGAAGGTGGATGTATCTCACCGATAAAATAGAATCCCCATTTCTTGAAAGTTTCATCAACATGAACTGAGATGAGAGGGAAGGATGTTAGTTTCCATTTCTCGACGAATATTTGGTACTTCTCACAAGCCCGAACATAAGCGTGGAACTCTCTGAACAGTTTGGGCGAGAAGAACCCTCCTTTGAGGATTCAACTATAATCCCCCCTGTAAAGGCAACCATGAAATTCGTCCATCACCTGCTGAACTTCCTCTTCCACCAAGAAGAGAATTAAAATCCCAACGGGGTCCTTTCATTATAATTGTCCATTTGCAATAACTAACTTTTGTGCCCTTAATGTCGGAGCTCAATATTTCACTTTATCGAAATCCGTTGGGAATCTCAATAAAAACAGGTATTGGACGATATTTTATACTAGCCGGAAGTAATATATTTCATTTTAATTTTTATGTTGATGTCTCAATTCCTCTCTATGGATCCGGATCACCATTTTCCACCGCTACCTCTGCCAACAGGTTTATCCCTAACACCTAACAATTTTCTTTTGATTATATTTTGGCTAATCTCTTCCCTTTAATGAGTTTTGTGCACTTGATATCCATCTCATATTCCTATATTTTGGCGATCCATTTACATCTCTTTCCCTCACTATCCCCTTGCACCAGATGTCTTTGACAACACCTGTGGGGACATAATCTACTATGCTGGATTGAAGTACGTATAACATGAAGGCCTTAAGAGCCTTGACCAATGTGTAAGCCTACTTTTCTAAAATATTGTACTTTAGTTCGACTTCTCCCAACACCTGACTGAAAAAGATTGTTGGTTGCTTATGTCCTTCACTGTTCTTCTGCAATAAGACAAGAACCACTGTGTGAGGAGAGGAAAATTATAATATAAAAAATGGATTCAAGTAATCAGGAATGACTAAAACCTTGGCATCGGAGAAATCCTGTTTTTTTCTGTAGAAGGATTCATGGGATTGTGGAGACCACTTCACTTCACTGTTTTTTCTCAGCATCTTGGTGATATCCTTGAAAATATCTATGTAATATGGTATAAACCTCTGTAAGAAGTTTATTCTGCTGAGAAAGACCTAGATTTTTTTTTTTCTTTGGTATTTGGATGCTATTTATGGCTTCCACTTGTTTGGATCAATTTTTAGTCCCTCTTTCACTATTATATGCCCCAAAAACTTCCCTTCATTGAGAGAAAGTTGTGATTTCTTTGGATTCAAGGATAAAAAATATTTTTTGCACTTCTCGAAGGTGAGGTGAAGATGTTCAACATGTTCCTCATATGTGCGAGAGAAAATTATGATGTCATCTAAGTATATCACAACAAGCTTGTCTTACTCCCCCACAAACTTGCTATGTCCATTTCCCTTTGGAACATGGCTTTTGCATTTATGAGACTGAATGGCATCCAAGAATACATGAAAGGCCCCCAGGGTGTGGTAAAGGAAGTCTTCTTTTAATCCTCCGCATGCACAACCACCTAATTGTACCCCGAGAAACCATCCATCATGGAAATTCGGGCTGATCCCACAACCTTCTACAAAATGTGATCCATTTTTAGCAATGGGTAGTTTTCCTTCAGTTAGGATTTATTTAAATTCATAAAGTATACACATAATATTATCTCCCCATTCTTTTTCCTTACCGAAACTAAGTTCACCACCCATTTGGAGTACCTCGATGCCACAATAATCTTGGAGTTGAGCAATTTTCTTACTATCTTCTCGATGGATGGAAGGAGAAGGGGATTGATCTATATTAGATTCTTCTTATGTGGTTTTACCCCTCCCTTCAAAGGGATATTATGTTGTATGATGTATGTATAAAAAGTTTTTAAATATTCATAATACCAATAATTTATCCCTGTAACACTTAAAAAGATCCAAATACCTCTGTTTGAAAATGAGTGAAACCTCCTTCACCAACTTAACTATCCCGAGCTCCTCTTCTGTGTCGATATTACAATCTTCCACTTGCTCCTCAATTTCCTTCTCAGTCAGTTTGGTGGTGACATCGTTGGGACTAAACAACCTTTCCAAAGGAACTAATCCCCTAGGAATATTTTTTCTCTTTAACTGCAAAATGTTATGCCTTGTGACTGTCTCTTCCCAATTAGCCTAATATGAATTTAACATATTTTCCTTCTCCTGGTCTATGACTAAATTTGATATTTCTCCAACAACTTCTATGAAACGTTTGATTTGCTTCAGTCGTCCTCAAACACCTGCCAATGCTTTACATTATCTGGAACATATGATTTGTATCTCACTTCAATCTCATATCTTAAGAGTGAATTCTGAGGGGGTTTAAAATTACTATCTATGATAGCCGGAGAATGAGCCATCTAGTTTCGTTCTCTAGGAAAGAACTGAATATTGAAGGCTAAGAAGAAATTTCCAGTTATATCTCGTACCTCCTTTTGGTAAGCTTTCGTGTCAGATGCTTGGTCTGAAAATAATTTTTTATTTGCATCACTACCAATTATGAGTCCCCAAATACAACCAAGAATTCAATATTGAGGTTTCTGGCAGCTTGCAGACCCAATACTAAAGCCTCATATTCAACTACATTATTTTTGGCTTTGAATTCCAGCCTGAAAGAGAGATGAATTAAGCTACCTTCTTGGAAGATTAGTAGCATCCTAGCTCCATTTCCCTGTTTGGAGTAGGAACCATCAAAGAATAAATTCCATACCTTATTCCCTTGTGTTAACCACTGGATCAACCGAATTGAGGACTGGACTTGTGTTTCTTCCATAATCAAATCATGTTCTTCTAGGAGCAAGCAGGAGAACTCCCTTTCATTACCATATAAGGGGGTGTTATTTCAGAAATCAGTTATAGTGACCATCTTTACGAATATTGATTCCCTGTAGCGACGTCTCTCTTCTCCCCCGAACACTGGAATACTGGCATAAGTCAAGTCTAGTTTTATGGAGGCTCCAATCTTAGATTCCCATGACCTAGATAGGAGCATACCAAACCTTGTAGGAATATTTTCTACCACAATATCCATCACCACACTCTTCACAGGAATTTGAGCCAAATTGACAACCAGATCTTTGATCATCCCCAAGCACTTCACCCTCTGAGAGTCAAAAGAATATAGGTCCTTATATGGTCTAGATCTGTAATCCCAACTACTCCATGACATACATGGGCATCAGGTTGTGGGAAGCACCTGAATCCAACATAAAATTATTTAATAAGAGGTCATGCACCAATAGAGTAACATAGAAGGGAGCAGTGGAGGGGTATTTTTCTTCAACATGAGGTCTAAACACTAGGATGGGCCTTTCTTCTTGAATGTTAAAAATATGGCAAGGGGCTTGTAATGAGGGGACACGTGAATTGAGCCACCTAGGCCTTGTAATTTGGTTGTTTTAGCAGTTTAGTCAATGGGACAAATATTTTGACCTTTTCATGTTCCTTTTGGAGATTAAAATTAGTGGGACCCTTTTCATCTATCATGACTTCGGTAGACTCTTTTTCTTTTGTCAGAGGCTGGCTTGGGTGGGAGAGGAGAATTTTCTACTTTGGAGACCTCGGGTCTATGAGAAATAGGATTTGGGGGAACCTTATAATTTTGTGTCGCGAGACCTAAAAGTATCTTCACTTTTCTTGCTTGCTTGGGAGAGTTTTGAGGGGAGGAGTCTTCACTTTGGTCTTGCATCCTAGATCTCTTTCTAGAAGACCTCAGATCATACTTCTTATGTAACTTTTCCTACATTAAATCTACAAATTTTCTACAATAATTTTCAATTTCACCATCATCTGGAGGTATATATAAATCATCCTCACCCTCCTGATGCAATTCAAGATTGCATTATTCATCGGAGAAAGCATGGAATTGGTTTTCTTGGCTCCCTAGAGCTTCTATTTTCTCTTCTGGATAATATTATAAATATAATGGTGGTTGTATGTGATCTTGCTGCTCCTTTCTCTCTCACTACACGAGTTGCAATGGAGGTTTTCTATATTGAGGATTGAAACCTCGATTAGGGACTAGCTAATTTTGACGGGGAGGATTCTTGCTTTCCAACTCCAGCTTCAGTAGTTTGTTAGAGAGACTCCTTATCAATTTATTCATTTTCTCAAGCTTCCGCTCTTGATTTTATTTGATGGTTTAGCTTCCTCCTTGCCTTTTCTCCTTTATCCATAATCATTTCTTCCTCTCACTCTTCTGGTGGAAGTTAAATTGGCATCAACTTACAAAGCATATATTAGAATTTGGTCTAAGTTTCATTACTTCCTCTCCCTCAGCGTGAAGCAAAACTTTGGCTCAAAATCTACACCAAAAACTACTTTGGTTGCTGCTTGTGGAGGCTTAATTTCTGCAAGAAGACTGTTATACAATTTATTGAAACTTTTTATAAAATCTGGAACATCCTCAGTAGTTTTCTTTTTCACTGCATTAAACTCCGTGAGGATGTACCCACAATCCCTCTTCTCCCCCCATTTGTGTGAATGAGTTTTCCAACTCTTCCCAGGTGGTGATCGAAGCATTCGGTAATGACTTAAACCATTTGCGAGGTTCATCGTCCAAATATTGGACAAAGAGTTGCAACACTACGTCAAGGTGTT
This sequence comes from Pinus albicaulis, assembly GCA_034641835.2. Classification (NCBI taxonomy): domain Eukaryota; kingdom Viridiplantae; phylum Streptophyta; class Pinopsida; order Pinales; family Pinaceae; genus Pinus; species Pinus albicaulis. The sequence goes on from CM076579.1 coordinate 745,514,017, forward strand.
TGACTTTTAGATTCTCTGCGAAAGCACAAAAAGTCTCTATGTGCCTTTGGAAGTGGTTTCATCTTCTATGTGAACCTGGGTAGAAATTTAATATAGTCTTGGGGCATGTCATTCAAAATCTGTGGTAAGGCCAACATAGCATATTTATTCAGAAGGAAGCTTGAGACAACCATATTGTGTATAGGAGGAGGAGCTAATAGTACCATAGATTGGTGTGACAAAATTACCTGAGGAAAAAAGGGAAGAATTTGAACAGGGATGCTATTCACACTGTGAGTAGGACTATTTATAAGGATATATTTAACCTATTATACTTCAAGAAATGGGTGAAATAAGAAAGACAGAGTGCTGACAGATTCTTCTTCGTACTTGAATTCAGAGAAGAGTGTATCTAGGAGTTGGGAGTCCCGTTCTTGAGAAAATCTTAACACCCAAGACTGTAAATCTGGAAAATCTATTACTGCTCTTTGAGAACTAGAAGAGGAGACTTTTCAGAAAGGTGACACAAGATCAGTAATGACGAGGGTCCTTTCTTTCCAGATCCTCTGTGATATAATTATTTCGGGATCTAACATGAGAAGGGTATTTTGCTGAGTGGGTATGTGGCCTTTTCAAAGCCAGGGTGTTCATCTCGAAATTTAAACAGTGGATTCGCCAAGGTGAGAAATATTCAATCCAAAACCCTTTTTTCTCACCTTATGAAAAGGTGTACACATGTCGTACCCGAGGAAAATATTCCGATTCGTCCCTGACAACGACACCAGAAGATGTTGTAACTCCTAGAGACAACATTCAGATTGATTAAAGACCAGTGCCTAGGACATATTAAGTGAGCATTTCTTGTAATATGTATGAATTTAATATTATATTCATAATTCATTCAATATATTTTTGATAAATATTTTTTTCAGAACCATCCTTATTCAAGGTAATACATAATCTTAGAAACAAATGAACATCCAAATAAATATGTTTACAACGACCAGTTTCACTAGTATATATAATCAAACATTTTAATCATGGATACAAAGGTGTAATAGATGAACAAGAAAGAGGAAACCTGATATAACGAGCTTAAAACCAAAAGAATCCTTTAAACCGAGTCTAGAGCGTGAAAGCGAAAAGAATAGAAATGGAATGAAAAGGTATATGGAGTGCCATTACGGGTTTCAATTCTGGTTAAGTTTGAAATGCATTTTTGTCAATTCGTAAGTTTAAAACAAATCTGCGAGTTTAACAAGAACACACCCTGCAGCTAAAATTACATAATACTCGAGAAGAGAAATAAAAAAAACAATGAATATAAATAGGAGTGAGACATACTTCAATACATAGATGAAACAAAATTGCCATGACTATATATACATTAGCTTTCTCCAAAATAAAAATTCAGAAATGAGACATCATATGGGCCTCTTTTGGGAGCAAAGTTTCTTGCCAAAAATTTGAACCTCTTTCCAGTCTTACATTTTTCTTCATATAGGCCCTAAGAGGAACTGGAAACCTGATATAACGAGCTTAAAACCAAAAGAAAACTTTAAACCGAGTCTAGAGCATGAAAGCGAAAAGAATAGAAATGGAATGAAAAAGTATATGGAGTGCCATTATGGGTTTCAATTCTGGTTAAGATTGAAATGCATTTTTGTCAATTCGTAAGTTTAAAACAAATCTGCGAGTTTACCAAGAACACACCCTGCAGCTAAAATTACATAATACCTGAGAAGGGAAATGAAAACAATAATGAATATAAATAGGAGTGAGACATACTTCAATACATAGATGAAACAAAATTTCCATGACTATATATATATATTAGCTTTCTCCAAACTAAAAATTCAAAAATGAGACATCATATGGGCCTCTTTTGGGAGAAAAGTTTCTTGCCAAAATTTTGAACCTCTTTCTAGTATTACATTTTTCTTCATATAGGCCCTCAGAGAGGGACTGTTATCAAAATATTTTTTCTTGATTTTTCGAGTACATAATCATTTACAAAATCAAGCGTGATTTGTAGTACAACTGGGCTAACTAAAACTTAAAAAACTGAAAAAAAACTAAGTAATTGCATGAAACATAAAAGATAAAAGTAAAGTAAAAAAATGTGTCTTCTAGACATGATATAGAAATCATCATTGGTGGCGGTACGACTGCGAAGTTTGGGCCGAAAGCTCAATGATCCGAATCGTAGGTAGAAAGGAAAAGTCCTCACACCTTCTCCACATGACTGAAGACGACACATGAGCATGTGAGTAGATTCAATATGCGATCCCAAGATGATTCAGCTTGGAATAATCTAGCGTGGAATAAAACATATGTTTTACCAACCCTAAGAGGTGAAACCCCCTCCTCAAGTAGGTCACTATCTTTTTTCCTTTCATCGTGGACGTTCTCTTGTGAGAGGAATCCACCCTACTCCAACCTCTCACTATACTTCTTACAAAATCCTAATTCTCCTATTTGATCCTAACAGTTGGGCAACCCCGCTTCTATGAATCTCGCGAACTCGGCCTCGAAAACCCCTACACTTTTGACCACTGCGTTCAAGAATGCCTCAGTTTTAATCTTGGCCTCTTCTTTTTATATGGCCCTCATGACCTCTTTGACAATATTCACTCGATCTGGCACTTCTATAGGCCTTGAGTCACTAACTGGTTTCTCATTGGCGAATTGTAGGTACTTCTTAGCGATCATGGAGTTCCTCGCACCAGCCTCCCTGTTTGACACAATATTGGGTTCGAACTCCTTGATAGTGGCGTTATTTTCATTCATCAATGTTATGTATTCCTCATTAATCTTCATCTCATCGATGATCTCATCCTAGACCAACTACTTAGCTTGTAGCAGGGACATATTCCCTTTTAAGTTTGCTCTTAGTTATTTTATTTCTTGTTCAACAATTTGTAGATTCTTGGAGGTGAACTCAACAATCATTCTATAAGTTTCTAGCAGCTTCTATTTATGAACCAAGCCTTCTCGAGTAGCATCCAAGTCCATTTGTGTCTTCTTGATTTCTCCTTCGTAGCGTTGGAGTTCGATCAAAGCCTTAGTGAGCTAATCAATAGGATTTTGGGGGTCTTCAGGCACGACTACTGTGCAAACATGTGTATCCATATTATGTTGAATATCTTCTGCTTGTTGTCTGAGAGATATAATATCATCGTTATTGTCGATAATTTTCTTGGAAATAATCTCTTTTTCTGCTTCTACTCATGCTAATTCCTAGGTGTGCACATATTCTCTACCAGGAATTTTGAGTTGATGCCTCAACTCTTGGTTCTCCTGTTGGGACCTTTTAAGGTGGTTTCCACAACTGATTTATCTTCTGGGTTTACCCCGATATTCACAATAATATCTTTGTAGGTGTATTTTTGCATGGTGATGGCCCTGGAATTTGCTTTATCCCGCCTCAATATGATGGTAGCTTTCTCCAGCAAGTTTTTTGCTTGATCAATGGTCATTACATTTTTACAGAGTTCATTGTACAACATCTCTCCTACTTGCTTGTGAAGATTTACTTTGTCCACCAGTGGGACACTGGCCAGATCCAGAGAGAGATCTATTTCTTTGAACTATGATCCTGAGGGTAAATATTGAGTTGATGGATGTTGCAATGAGAAATTCATCTGATCCCGCTCAAGATCCATAGCATCCATGAGCCTAGTGTGATATGTTGCAGAATGGAGTGCTATGTTCTTTATCATCATGTCCCTCACCTTCTTTTTTCTTTCATTGATATCATACCAGTATGTCCTGTTAGAATATGTACCTTCCATGTCACCCAAAATAGGTACCTCAATAGAAGTTGACGTTGTAGCTGATGGAGGTTCCTCTAAGACAACCTTGAGACTTGGCCCCTTTGGTCATGTTGTTACCAACCTCTTTACAATATCTTCTTTCTCCTCTTCCTCTTCAGGTCCATGATTCCTAGACTTTTAACTTATATGTACCTCCTCTTCCTCCTCGATATCTTTAGCCCGGTCAATGATGCTTTTGGGTTGCTTGTCCCTACCAATGGGGGTCTCGGTCTCCATCTCTGTATCCAAAGTCCATGATTCAAAATTTTCTTTCCATTCAATTTCACGTCTAGATTCATATATGTAGGTGGAAGCTTTGATCTTTTCTCTCCTTCGAGAAATGACACCCTTAGGATCATAGTGCCAAACATCTCCTTGTTGAAATTTCATCTTTCTGAGAAGCTCCTCAATGGTTTTGAAGGCTTTTATTGAATTGATAATGAAGAGGCCTATAACATTTCCTAGTTTAACATGTATCATTTCTTTGGTGAAACAAAGTGGATTTGGTTTACATTTATGCTCAGCTTCATGAATTATAGTGAAAATATCCTCATGGGAATGAATGATGACAAATGATAAGGGGGGAGCTCAAAAAAATATATCCTGAGATCTGTGTAGTCCTCAAACAAGAACCAATATCCTACGCAAGAATCCTTGTTGACCTGGAGCAACTCTTTTTGTTGTGGGAAGATGTAGGGTGGAGGTGCACCATGAATAATCTGGTATGCGGTGGAAATGAAATTTGAAATGAAGTTAGAATATTCGTTAGTGTCAAGCCTCTTTTTTACTGCAGTAGGTCAATCAAATATAGATTTGACCTCCTTTCTATGAGTATTTTTAGTCAATCCTACATGCTCAAATTCCTCAGCATGTGTGTACATAAACAAATAAAACAACAAATAGTAATAATAGAAGCTGGATGAAGTGGCGAGGTGTTGGAATTGGAATTTGAGGGCCGTAGATAAATAGGATGGGATATCAAAGAGATGGTCTGGCTTCATCATCATGTCCAGAAACCCTAGGTAGGATTCGTTGACCAAATTGGCATCGTCTTCCCCTAGTATTCGTGAGATTATAGACAGAATAGGTTGAACATGTTCAAAAAACAAGGAGAGAGGAAATTTTTGAATTGGCGAGAGAGTCTGTGAGCCTGGGACTAAGATTATCCACAGTAAGGATTGTTGTCTTTCAGCTGGGAGGCCAGAAAAATGGTACATGAAGGTAACAAATTAGTGAACTACTGTGACTCGGAGGACGTAGGGTAAACCAGGGCACTCCGGATGATCTCGGGGGTAATTTCTAGTATCTTGTTTCCTCTAAAGGAAACAAAATACCATTTTTTCTTGATGTAAGCCTATGTGAACCATGAGATGAACTCGGGAAAGTAATGTAGAGTTGGGGTTATCTGGTAATGCTAGCCAGAGTCGACGATCCAGAAAATGTCTTCACCCCTCTAATGATATCCCAACAAGTCGTGGTAGAGGTCGACAATGTGGTATGGATAAATGGAGTCACGTATTTGGGATTTTGTGTCTATGAAGGGTTCAGGGCTGGGAGCGGACTTAACCTCACGAGTTTTGGGAGTTTTTTGGGTGGGAATTTTCATTTTAATAGTGTTGGAACTTGAATCACCGGTGGAAAGGGGAGGTATAGATACTTGGTGACCACGTAGGAGCCTGGAAGCGACACCGCGATCGGTTCCGGGGTAGCTAGGAGACTATGAAATTGTCTTGTGCAAGCGCCTAGCCGAAAGTAGAGTTTTGGGAAAAGGAGAGTGAAAATCAGGTATATAAGGCGAGAGAGGTGAGACGCTTAGGTGTAGGACAACAACGGTAGGGTGACACAACAATGGCGTCATTGTGTAACACATATCTTAGCGTGATTAGGCATATAGGGTGAGCATGTGGCAAGACATGCGTCTTAGCGTGATCTGGCAGACAAGGTGAGCAGAAGGCAAGACACGTGGTAGTCATGTGGTAGCAGTGGGGCCCATTAACTTAACGTTTGTTTTTGTGTCATTCTTGCGTGTGGCACTGGTGGTCTACACCATTTCTTGGTGGGTCAGTTGGTGATCGGTCGAACAAGCGCTACCCCCCCGTAATGGATCTCATTTCTGGTTAGTTTTCAATTTTAGTGAGGCATTATGGATCTACCCACACATGTTACCACACTGGTCCACTTCGAGGATGGTCCCTGGCTGGGATGGACAATAATTTCCTTAGGAAGGTGCACAGACTTTAACTGCCACATGTGTTCTTATATGATCTTTTTGCCTTGATTTTATATTGTACATTTGAAACACCCGTGCCTTACTGCATTGCCTTCCCTATGGGCACTCGACCTCGAATAAAATTTTGAGGGTGGGGTAGCCATACCTAGTAAAAACTTTGATTTCGATGAAATATTAAGGCAGACTATAACAAGAAGCATTAATTTTACTTTTAGCTTCCACTAGGAATTGTTTCCAAGGAAGAATATTCCATGTTGGTCCCAACATGAAGGTAACCATTCTCGAACTCTGTTGGCGAAGTTGTAGTTAAAAGCTACTATTGATTCCTTGACCTACAATAGCCTTCTCTCTGCATTCTTCATGTATATTTTTTTTGCAGCATCTTATTGATTTATGACACCGTGGATGTCCTATCTACAATATCCATTGCCCTCAACTCTCGAGAAGACTTGGTATTTTTAAATTCAATAATATTTTTTGATAACTATGCACTCTTCTATGAATAATATTTATTGGTGTAAATAACAGATTCAGAATCTCTGAGGATTTATTTCTCTTCAATTATGGCTATCATATGATCCCATATTTCTTTGACCTACTGAATAATTTCATTCCAGATGATCTCTCTTGCTTGAATTAGAGACATATTTCCCTTTAAATTTTCTTTCAATTCCTTTACTTCATCACAAGTTGAAATGTATTCCTTGTGATGTTGGGTTGCATGAGATCTTTGTGAGATTCTATCTCCTTATTTCTCTCTAGCTTCAACTGATCAATTACCTTTCCTAATAAGGCCTCTATTTTTCTTGCTTCCAGTGATGATTTACTGAAATCACTGTAAATTAATTCTCCAGTTTGTCTATGTATATTTATCTTGTCAGGAAAGGGAATATATTTTGTATTCATAAAAAATTGACTGTCCTGAAATAAGCTCCAGAAGAAATTGATTCTGAAACAAGATGAGTAAAGGAGAATTTCAATTGATTTCTCTCCAAATCCATCGTTGAAAGAAGTCTGGTTGGATAATCGGGGATGGATTGAACTTCCAACTGTGTAATAACATTTTCCTTGATTTTGTTATTTATTTCTTCAACATTCTCATAAGAATCCTTCAAAAGATATATGGAACTATGCTCTTCCTCACCATGAATTGGAGATTATGGTGCACACTTTACTCCTCCTAGCTATAGTTGAAAACCCACTTCACTGGAAGGGCTCTCCATGAGATGTTCAAATTATACTTCTCCTCCTTCTGTTCTTGGCTTTTTGGCACCCTAGGATATTTCTCCTTCAAGATCAATGGCATCTACAACCCCTCTTTTCAATCCCTTCTCAGCTGGGAGAGGAGTTTCTACTTCCATGTTTTTCTATGTTTCAACCAAGCCACCATTTGATAATTGATCCAATTCAATTTTTGATTCATGTATATAAGGGGCATAGGTATTCTCTACTCTCCTTTTTGAAATGATCTGATGTGGATCATAACGCCATTTCTCCCTACTGGAAATTCATTTCTTGTAGCTTTTTTTCAGCCTCCTCAGTTTCTTGTCTATTATTAACAATGAACAAGACAAAAATCCTAGGAAATTTGAATAAATATCCCTTTTTATTTGGGACAAAGTGTATTTGATCCACATTCAGGCTTTTCCTGATGAACTGAAATGCAAATATCCTCATAGGCACAAAAGAGGGGAGCCTATAAGGAAGGATCTCTGCTCCATACAATATGATTTCTATAGTATTCTAATAAGAACCAATCTCCCACTTTAAGATATTTACTCATTTGTATTAAATATTGGTCCTTTGGTGAAATCCTTGGAGGGGCATAAATATTGATAATTCTTTAGAAAATTTACATGAAGGAGGAAATTTAAAAGGAAAATACCTCATTGTTTGGTTTTCTTTTGACCAAATTAGTCCAATTGACAATTGTTTATTTTTTCTTATTAACATCAAATATATTCAAACCTAGATCCATAAATTGCTCAACATGAACATACATAAAGATTATACTAATAGTGAAGGAAGCCTAAAATATCCAGTAATATTGAAATTAAGGAATTGTGTATTAATGGAGTGCTCCAAAAGGCTGGGATGTCCAGGACCACATTAGGTTTCATCATGAGGTGAAACAACCCTATAGCATGATAGTCTATTACTGAAGTCTCATCCCTTCCCAAAAATCTCATTATTATTTGCAGAACATAATCATACACTCAACAAAACAAGCTACAAAAAATTGCACTGATTCTGTTGGCTGAACTTCTTTGGAGGCATAATATAGATATACAATTTGTTTATGGCCTCTTTTGACATATTCCGATAGACTAATAAGAGGGTTTCGTCAGAGAAAGGGACATAGTTTCCAGGCTTAGTAAAATCAAGGGCTTAACATATTAACAATGAGGATACTTGAAAAATGTTTTCTCCTAGAGAATTCATCTAGTGGCTTGATGGTACTCGGTGGTATCTTAACTAAAGATCAATATTGTTGAAAAAATTAGTGCCTCTGAGTTGATTAAGCATATACTTGTAGATTTCTTTCTAGATGGGGTGGTTTTATTTGTTTTTTCCAAATGGATCATGAAGAGAGAAAATATCTCACTCTAGAATACTATATTTATATCCTACTCAATAGTGATTTGAGACATTGGTAGTTAGGGCAACCTTTGGTATCTTGTAAAGGTGATCTCCATCTCTAATGATGACACTAAGATTATTAGATTGGTAAACAATATGACACTTCATTAGGGGAAATGTGAGGTCTAAAATGGGTCTTATAAGAAAATTTACTACAAAAACAAAATAAAGAATGTTTTTTTTTCAACTAATAGGATTTAAGGTGATGATGTTAACCAAATGGGTGAATAATGTCGGAGGGAAAGAATAAAACAACATTCTATTCATGTATTTTCATTTCATCTAGTCATATATTTACTAAAATTATTATGCGCAGGTATACTTTGGATGTGAAATTAAAATATGCATCTAATGGGTACCAATACTTGATAGTTTTAGTAAGCTTATCATGAGATAAAATACATGGAGAAATGTAGTTTCTAAAAATAAAAACACATATTTTCATGCATTTTTATGCTTTCTCATCATAATTTTATTAGTAGTATCAAATTTTGGTACTACCTAAATATTTAATTTAATTTGGCTTCCAAATATTTAGACATGATACTCTTAGTAAACCTATAGGAAGACAAATCGAAACTATATATATATTCCCCTTCTATAATTTGCAATGCTTGTTTTATTATTTTCCTTAGGGTACTTAACCCCAAATATTTAGAAAAATCACATAAAATGCAGTCCAAAACCCAACATCACAAGAAAAGAGGGGTAAACGCTAAGAAATATCTCTTTGACGATGACAATTAGAGATGTATGTTCTCCCGCCTCTTCAAGGGGGTACCTCCAAGAGTATTGCTAAAAGAAAATAACAACTCTATATATAGCTATCCATAAAGAATCTTATCTACCTATGGGGGATTTTTAATGATGATTTCCCAACTAATTTGGGCCGTATTAGTGCATAAGTGGGTTAGGGTAGAATACTAACATGCCCTTCCCTTCAAAAGAAGTGTTGTTCTCAAGGTTGAAGGCGGGGAAATTGTTGGAAAATGTTGTTGGTCCCTATGTGGCATATTTTAGTTGCATATATTTTCATTGGATCAATACTTTCTTGATTCTATGTTGGCCAAATGTAACCATCTTCATCAATTTTTCATTGGTTGGTATGCACTCTACAATCTAATGCCACAACATTCTTTGTACAATATACATGAAATACTGAATGAATCTAGGAGTGGGCTAAAAAAACTAGCATGTAGACAACCTAACTAGTGTGTTGTATGATTTATTGGGGACCATATAACATGGGAGCTAGCTTATGTGAAAATTTATCTTTAAGTGATGTATGTTTATAGTGAAGGAACACTTGATCCCCTTCAATAAATGTTTAGATTTGTGTTGATCAACTTATTATTTCATTCAATTTTGTGCCATGACCAAGTCCTTGGGGATATAGATAATGACTTCTCTAGTGTAAATCATTATTCTATCTTGTGCATGAACCTTGTACATGGCTAGTACAAGGGATGCCCTGGACAAGGGTTTTGGGCCATAAATGACTTCATATGGTGTCATTTTGGTAGGTCCATGATAAGTGGTATTACCCCACCATTCAACAAGGGGACGCCATTGTGCCCACTAGTTTGCTTTTGTAAGAAAAGCATCTCATATAAGCTTCCAAGCTCTACTTGACCACTTTTTGAACATCATTTTGAGTATGAAATGTAGTGCTCATATTCAACTATTTACCTTGAAGTTTAAATATCCCCTAGAAAAATTTGTTGGTGAATGTGGGGCTCCTATTAAAGACAATGAAAGTGGTCATATGTTGAAGCTTAAATATATCATCCATGAAGGCTTTGGAAATTGAGGAAGGCGTGAAATAATGAGCTAGGGAACAAAAATGAGCAACTTTTAAAGGATGATCAACTACCATGATGATCACTAATTTTTTTCCTAATTTGGTAGTCCCATAATAAAATCCATTAAAATGTTTGTTCGTTTTTTTTTGGGTTGGTAGAGGTTTCAATGATATTCATATCTTCGTCATCTCTCTCTTATTTTATTGGTAAACATCATGTAGAAATATAAATACAATTATGTATTGTCGGATTCTCCTGATCTAACAATTATATGCCACTGTTAAATACAAAATCCTTCTACTTAAATCTTTGCAGAAATTTAATCACCAATTGCAAACACATGAAGAAAAATCAATCACACATAACACAACAGTTTTTATCGGGAAATCATAAAGCTAAAAACCCCACTATCATATATTGTGTATATATCATGGATCTTGAAACAATCTCATACAAAAATCTACTCCAAGATCTCTCAGTACAATATATAATCATCTCACACTGTCATACAGAAATTTGCATATTCATGCACCAATTTACTGCCTCCTGACAGCCTGCCTCCACAGCGCAATCCCTATTGATCACAATCCCTAAATGAATTCGATCTTTCCTTTCCTTGACTGCGCAATCCTCATTGGCATCTCCAATGTGTGTTTGGTTACACTTGTGCACCCACTATAGTCACAACTGATAGTCAAATTGTCCCTTTCACCTATCTCTCAACTAGGTCTCCTCTGGATCTGACATGCATGTAGTTAACAATAGTAAATATTTAGTTGCATGTGAGATTACTCCATATGAATTAATTTAATATTTAATTCAGTGATCTCTCACAAGTGTATCTTTAGTTACAACTAGTTACAACTAGCACAACTGAGTTTAACTCACTTAATTGAGTTAAACTACTTTACAACTCACATAACTACACATCCAACTCTGTTACAACTTTGTATCACTCAATACAACAAAGTCCACTAGCATGTCCCACCAACCAACCTTTGAACTCGAAATTGCTTTAGTTAACTGGTTTGCCACATCAGTTAACTGAAATCAAGTGCTTCAAGAGAACAAATTATTATTTATTGTCTAATTATTGTTAAGGGATAACAATAATCAACTTGCATTCTATTTTTAGACATGCATTCCACGAAACAACTTCTCACATGCATTCCAAAAATAAATGCCCATCCATCCATATAATTTTCTCAACCATTTATAAATAGATTACAGCTAAAAATATACTTTGATCCAAATTCTAAAAATAGACATATCACCTAAAAATAGCTTGCGGGCCCCACCTAGTGTAGGTGCTTAATTTTCACTAAGATCGCCATCTTGTTGAATCTTAACACTCCCTCTCAACAAGAAAGGGATTATCCTTCACCCGGATCTTGTCTCTATGGTATTCAAATTTGATCTTGGTGAGTGCCTTTGTCAGAATATTCACATCCTGATCTTCTGTAGGAATGTACTGAAGCAACATGATCTTCCGCTGCACACAATCTCTGATATGATGATACCAGATACCTATATGCTTAGATCTATCATGAAACACAAGATTAATATAGAGTTTAATGCAACTCTGATTATCACAATGAATCAATGTATGATCTAAATGAAAACAAAACAAACCGACCAAGATCTTCCTCATCCAGATAGCCTCACATGCATCTTGAATTGCTGCCATGTATTCCACTTCCACTGAACTGAGTGTCACAGATCTTTGTATCCCGCTGTACCAAGAAACAACTGTAGATCCGATACTGAAAACCCCTCTTGATGTGATCTTTCTATCCGTTGGGCTACCTGCTCAATCTGCATCCGTGAAGCCATGCAACTTCACCTCATCCATTTTTCTGTACCATAAGCCATACAGTTCAAATGTGCCCCTGAGATATCTTAGGACATGCTTGCTCACCTTCCAAAAGAGCTTGGTAGGCATAACCATCACTTGACTAAGTTGGTTCACGATATTGCATATGTCTGGTCTTGTATTAACTAAATACATGAGAGAAGCCACCAATTGTCGATAGACAATAACATCCACTACCTCTCCAGATGTAGCATCCTCTTTCCTCCAGTTTCCTGGAAGAGGAGTATCCATGGGTTTGTAGCCCTCCATGTGAAACTTACCAAGTATCTCCCTTGCATACTTGCCTTGAGACACAAATAGTTCACCTTCTCGCTGCCATATTTCCAATCCAAGGAAATAGTGAAGGTGGCCCATATCCTTCATTTCGAACTCCTTTGCAAGGTCCTCCTTACATGAGTGTATCAGTTTCTCATCACCAGTCAGTATTAAATCATCAACATAAAGAACAATTATTAAAAACTTACCCTCCACCACAATCTGGTATAGGTTTGCATCCGCCTCAATCTTGGTGAAGCCAAGTCCAGTGAAATAGCTGTCAATCCGAGTGTACAAAGCACGGGGTGCTTGCTTCAGCCCATACAACGCTCTTTTGAGTCTGCACACATGTGACTTGCTGCTGAAGATCTCAAATCCTTCAGGCTGCTCAATGTACACTTCTTCCTCAATGATACCATTAAGGAAAGTAGTCTTCCCATCCATCTGATGAATGTGCCAACCCATCTATGCTGAGAGAGCAAGGATAGTCCTTATGGAAGAATACCGTGTGACAGGTGCAAAGGTTTCTTCATAATCAATCCCCTTAATCCGTGAGAAGCCCCGGGCCACAAATATTGCCTTATACTTCTCAAAACTCCCATCAAAAACTTGCTTTACCTTGTAGATCCATCTTGAACCTACCACTGATTTATCAACCGGCCTTGGAACAATTTCCCAGGCACTATTTTTGACAATGGAGTCATACTCCTCCACCATTTCATCTACCCATGTGGGTTCCTGCATTGCTTCCTGAAAGGAAGATGGCTCAATCACAATACATTTGCTCATGAGAGCCATGTATCCAGTGAATCGGTCAGGAGACTGTCTCTGTCTACGCTGTGATGTAGGGACTCCTACATTCTGTTCCGCATCAAGCTTCAACCTCTCAGCTTTTGTGGTACGCCTTCTACCTGTTCTGATGTTTGGCTCTATGATATTGGACTCCTCCACTCCATGAACCTCCTCCTGTGGCTGATCCACATCTAGAGACTCATCTTTGGGAACCAAAGTTCCTCCTCTGCATGTATGTCTAGCTCCCTCTCAAGCGAAAACTTCATGTCTTTCTCCTCATTGAATTTTATATCCCGTCGCACCACAGTCATTCGACTGTTTGGCATATACACACGATAATTATTGGGTGTTTCTGTGTACCCCACAAATATACCAACTTTAACAGTCAGCTCTAGCTTCTTCCTGGCATTCTTGGTCACATGCACATAAACAGATGAGCCAAAAATCTTAAAGTGAGAAACATCAGGTTTCTTACTAGTAAAAGCTTCTTCAGGTGTACTCATGCTAAGCACTCTATGAGGATAACGGTTTTGCACATAAACCGCAGTGTTGCATGCTCCCGCCCACAAGTGCATTGGTAGGCCCTGATCATGTAGCATAGCTCGTGCAACACCCATGATCGTTTTGTTCTTCCTCTCTGCGACCCCATTATGCTGTGGGTTATGAGGCGCTATGAGTTCTTTATGAATTCCTCCTTTTCTACAAAAGTCTTTGAATTAGTTCAATATATATTCATCACCATTATTGCTCCTCAGAGCCTTCAATTTCTTCCCCGACTCTTTCTCCACCAATGCTTTAAACTCACAAAACTTTGAGAATGTTTGATCTTTCTTTTGCATGAAGAAGATCCAACATCTACGAGAATAATCATCAACAAAAATAACATAATACCTGTGTTTTCTGTTGAAGCAACCGAGAATGGTCCACACACATCTGTGTGAACTCTCTCCAAGATCATCGAAGCACGGTTCTCCTTTTCATGAAAGGTGGTATTCAAAAACTTACCCATAGTACATCCCTTGCACTGCTCTATCTGCACAAGTGTACCCTTCGAAAGTCCAGTAGAAATCTGCTGTAAAATCTCCAGGGCACCATGGTGAAGATGTCCCAATTTCCTGTGCCATAATTTTCCCTCATCCCGACTCACCACTTCTTCTTCTTTGCCTAGCATTGCAGCACAGCCATCTACCTCCAGCTTGTAGAGATTCTTGACTCGAATCCCTATCCTCTTGGTTTGACTCATTGTTTTATGTTGCAGGAAAGTTTTTTCATCGCTGAAAACAACGTCATAATATCTGTCCTCCAACATCATGACTGAGACCAAGATTTTCTTTAGACCTGGAACATGCATAAAATATTTCAACAGAAATGGTTTACCTGACTCCCTCTCAAAGGTAATGGTACCATTTCCGATCGCACTGTATCGTCCATCGTCGCCCATCTCCATATGCATTTGGAGATCTTTCTCCTCCAAGTCACTGAAAAGCTCACTATCTCCTGTCATGTGGAAGGAAGCACCACTATCAAGATACCACACCGATCCCATTGCGCTTGAAACCAAGCATGAGATAAAAGAGAAATCGAGTTCAAATAGCGAGGCAAGGGCCTCACCAGCTACAACTCTAGCAACCTTCTTGTTCTCCTTTTTCTGTGGGCAGTTAATAGTGAGATCCCCATGTTCGTGACAGTGAAAACACTTCACCTTGGACAAATCCAACTTCTTTCCTTTAGCCTCAGATTTTTAATGGAATTTATTCCCCTTCCCTTTCCTTGCTTTGGCAACCAAAGCACAATCCTCTTCATCATCATGCTTTGATGAAGAGCCATCCCTGGTGTTCCACCTAAACTCCTCCTGCACTAGATCCGACCACAGTCATTCCCAATCCGACAATTTTTCCCATCTGTTGATTGAGTCTTGATAACTGTGCCAACTCTTAGGAAGTCCCAAGAGAGCCAAACTCACCAAATCATCATGAGAAACCGTGATTCCCACACTCCAAATTTCATCCTAACATTGGACAAACTTTGTGAGATACTTAGGAATATTGTCGCCCTTTTCTGTCTTGATCTTTCTGAGTTTATCCTTCAACGCCAATTTCCTATAGTTGCTGCTGCTTTGGAAAATATCCGTCAAAGCCTTCCACATTGCAGATGGAGTGGTTTTTCCATGAAGTATTAAGACAATATGGTCTCTCACACCTTCCAACATAATCCTTCTCGTCTTCGCTACTTTCTTTTGCCAGGTGTCAAGTAATGCAACATCCATCGAAGTGGGCTTAGGAACATCACTTCCGATGAATTCCTTCAAGCCATTATCTTCAAGCACCGCCTCCATCCTGTCATTCCATTCAATGTAGTTCAAGCTACCCTCGAGTGCATACTATAGCGACAAACCATTGAAAGCCATTTCGATGTTTACTCAACTGTCGCACCAAGAAATTCTTGCAGCAAATTCGAATTGTTTTCACCAACAAACTCAGCTACTGCTTCAATATTGCAATCTTCTTTGCTCTGATACCATGTATAAATTTTAATACAATTATGTATTTCCGGATTCTCCCAATCTAACAATTATATGCCAGTATTAAATACAGAATCCTTCTACTTAAATCTTTGCAGAAATTTAATCGCCAATTGCAAACACATGAAGAAAAATCAATCACACATAACACATATGTTTTTACCAGGAAAGCATAAAGCTAAAAACCCCACTATCATATATTATTTTTATATCATGTATCATGAAATAATATCATAGAAAACTCTACTCCAAGAGCTCTCAGTACAATATACAATCGTCTCACACTGTCATACAGAAATTTGCATATTCATGCACCAATTTACTGCCTCCTAACAGCCTACCTCCACTGCGCAATCCCTGCAGATCACAATCCATAAATGAATTCAATCTTGCCTTGCCTTGACTGCACAATCCTCATTGGCATCTCCAGTGTTTGTTTGGTTGCACTTGTGCACCCACTATAGTCACAACTGATAATCAAACTGTCCCTTTCACGTATCTCTCAACTGGGTCTCCACTGGATCTGACATGCATGTAGTTAACAATAGTAAGTATTCAGTTGCATGTGAGATTAATCCATGTGAATTAATTTAATATTTAATTCACTGATCTCTCACTAGTGTATCTTTAGTTACAACTAGTTACAAATAGTAGAACTGAGTTTAACTCACTTAATTGAGTTAAACTACTTTACAACTCACATAACTACACATCCAACTCTATTACAACTTTGTATCACTCAGTTACAACGAAGTCCACTAGCATGTCCCACCAACCAACCTTTGAACTCGAAATTCCTTCAGTTAACTGGTTTTCCACATCAGTTAACTGAAATCAAGTGCTTTAAGAGAACATATTATTATTTATTGTTAAGAGCTAACAATAATCGACATGCATTCTATTTTTAGACATGCATTCCACGAAACAAATTCGCACATGCATTCCAAAAATAGACGCCCATCCATCCATATAATTTTCTCAACCATCTACAAATAGATTACTGCTAAAAATAGACATATCACCTAAAAATAGCCCGTGGGCCCCACCTAGTGTAGATGCTTAATTTTCACTAGGATCATCATCTTGTTGAATCTCAACACATCACATGATGCTGCAAAATCCTGAATAGCTAATTTCATGCCTTCCAAAATGAATGATTGCTTAGTTATTTGATAGGATTTATGAAATCCAAAGCGACCTATTGTCGGTGATGAATGTAACTCCTCTAAGACATTGTTTTAGGGTTGAATATTTTTCTAGAACAACACACCCTTGATATTTCTAGGTATATTGTTGCCATTTACAACTTTTAGGTTAGTTGGAATCTAGCTAAAGTTGTTGGATAAGTTTCCTTTAACATACTATTTACTAGCCATTCCCTATGAGTTTCTTAGGGCGATTTTGGACTTGGTAATGATAAAGCAAGGAGTGATACATCCTCAATTTTTTTTGGATAAGGCATCATCCACAACATTCTCTGTACCATTTTTATATATGATCTCTTAATCATACATGAACATCTTGGAGACTCACTTATGTTTATTTTGTGAAGAAAACCATTGAAACAAAGTTGCCAACATAATAAGAACTATATTAAATTCTCATTTTTTTTAGAGGGCACACAAAATCGTGATTTTCATGCCAATTTTGAAAAGTCTTCATGCGACATCATCCTTTTTTTTGGAACATATTTTTGACACGTTAAGTTTTCTTATGTATTAAGCATGAACATTTTTTTTAAATGTTGATGATTTTCATGTCAATTTTGAAAAGTGTTGATGTAGCATCGACCGCTTTTTATGGAGGGGCTTATTTTTTACACTTCAAATTTTCTTATGTATTAATTATGGATGATTAACCACTGTGATGATCACTAATTTGTTTCCTAATTTTGGTAGTCCCATAATAAAATCCATTAAAATGTCTATTCAAATTTGTGTTGGGTTGGTAGAGGTTGTAGTGATCTTAGTATCTTCACCATCTCTCTCTTATTTGTTTGGCAAGCATCACATGATGCTACAAAATCTCAAATAACTTTTGCATGCTTTCCTAAACGAATGAATGCTTTGTTCTTTCATAGGATTTATAAAAGCCAAAGTGACCTATTGTCGGTGATGAATGTGACTCCTCCAAGGCATTGTTTTAGGGTTGAATCTTTTGCCAGAAAAATGCACCCTTTATATTGCTATGTATATTGTTTACATTTACAAGTTTTAGGTTAGTTGAAATCTATATAAGTTGTTGGATAAGTTTCCTTATCTACTATTTAATAGCCATTCCCTACAATTTTATTGGGGCGATTTTGGACTCGGTAATGATAAAGAAAGGAGTGATACATCCTCATTTTTTTTGGATAAGGCATCATCTGCAACATTAGCTTTACCCTTCTTATATACGATCTTTTAATCATACATGAACATCTTGTAGACCCATTTATGTTTCTTTTGTAAAGAAAACCATTGTAATAGAGTTACCAACTTGATGAGAACTGTAACGAGTTCTCGTTTTTTTAGAGGGCACAACAAATTATGATTTTCATGTCGATTTTGAAAACCATTGATGTAGCATCAAAATTTATTTTGGAACATATTTTTGACACTTTAAATTTTCTTGTGTATTAAGTATGAGCATTTTTTTAAATGTTGGTGATTTTCATGCCAATTTTGGAAAGTGATGATGTAGCATCAACCCCTTTTTTGGGGGGGTTATTTTTGACACTTCAAATTTTCTTATGAATTAAGTATGGATATATTTTTTAAAAATGTTGGTGATTTCCATGCTAATTTTGAAAAGTTGATGTAGCATCAAACTTTATTTACTTATTTATTTATTTTGGGGCATATTTTTGACACTTTAAATTTTCTTATGCTTTAAGTATGCATTTTTTTTAATGTTGATTATTTAACCATTTTTCTAGTTGTTTTCCATTTTTATTTTTTTTTCTTCCAGACATATTTGTTTTTAAAGGGTTTTTGAAGTTTGCATTTTTATTTTTCTTTGCAATGTTTTTTTGTAATGAAACATTCATTTTTTTTTTAAAGATTTAAAAAACTAATGAAATTAATGATTTCAAGTTATGATTTTTTATATATTTATGTATCATTAATTAATATTTTAATACACATAAAATAATTTTCACTAAAAATAATAATAATTTGTAATACTTGACAAATAAATACACATTTTGAGGCTTTTTCGCTAAATATCAAATGCTAAATGAATGTTTTTTTATATAAAAATTTGAGAAAATATCAAATTTTTATGAATTTTGTACTCAAATATGAATATTTGAAGTTTCTTTCCCCAAAAAAATAAAGATTCACATAAAATTTTAAGTAGAGTAAAAAAAACAACCTTAACCCAAAAAAAAAATCAAAATAACAAAATAAAAATGATTTGTTTGAAAAAAAAAAAAAAAACCTGAAAGGAAAGAAAAATAAAACAAAGTTTTGAAAAGAAAAATAAATAAAATTAAAACATTACCAATTAATT
Source organism: Pinus albicaulis (assembly GCA_034641835.2). Classification (NCBI taxonomy): domain Eukaryota; kingdom Viridiplantae; phylum Streptophyta; class Pinopsida; order Pinales; family Pinaceae; genus Pinus; species Pinus albicaulis. The sequence goes on from CM076579.1 coordinate 745,533,416, forward strand.
AAAATCAATAATTTTTATATATAAAAAAACTACAACAAGAAAATTTGAAAAAAATATTAAAAAACAATTAAAAAATAAAATAAAATAAAACAAAAGTTTCAAAAATTGAAAAAAGTATGAAACAAAAATTAGTGTTATTAAAAAATAAATAAAAAAAAAGAAAAAGAAAATATATATGAAACAAATTAGAAAAAGTAGAAAAAGAAAAAGAAATAAGCATAATAAAAAAAAATAAAATAAAACATAATGGGGCCATTCAATTTTTTTTTCTTATTTTTTTATAATATATATAATTAAAAAAAACAAAAATAATGTTTATTGCACAAAAAAAAATTGGTTTTCGGGGTGACTTTTCATGTTTTTTGGGCTAGAGTTCTCGTTTTGAGGTTACAGTTCTTGTTAAGTTGGTAACTTTGTTTTGTTCATAGGAGTACTTTAATAGACAATGATGGTTAGTCTTGATCTAAATACACCTCACCATGAGATATGGAAACCGAGTCTCCACTACAGGAAGGATAACTATCATTTCCTTCTTAGATGTGGATCTCACTATATTGTACTCACACAAATTTCTTATTGGTGAATGCCAATGGGTATTCTTGTATTAATTTTTCTCCTAAGCCTTTACTTAAGGATTCACATTCCAAGACAAAAGTATTATTAAAGTCATGAATTGTTAATATTGTAGTAGGGCACATGGAATCCTTGAAAGCAACAACAAATGCTTGTGTGCCTTTTTCACTCAAGGCAAAGGAATTATTTTTAGTGGGTGAAGTTAGGGAGTTGCAATTTTTTCCAAAATTGTTCACAAATTTCTAGTACTAGCTTGTAAGTCTTAAGGATCTCGTCAAGGTATTTAGTTTTTTGAGATGGGGCCAATCTTGTGTAACCTCCACTTTCTTGGGATCTACTTGTACTCATTGCTAACTTATAATGTGACCGAAATATTCAACCTTAGGAGCCCCAAAAGAACTTTTGGAGCACTTCGTGAATAACTAGTTGTCTCTCAAGAGTTGCAAGGACTTATCAAAATGATCTATGTGTGATTCCCAAGCTTTATTATAGATTAACATATCATTGATTATGACCAGCATAAACTTGTTTAGAAAGGGTTCAAAAATCTTGTTCATGAGGCTTTATAAGGTGGATGAATAATTACAAAGACCAAGAAGCATCACTAAAAGCTAATAATCAGCTTTGTGTGTTTTGAAAGTTGTCTTAGGGATGTATGTCTCTTTCATCCTTATTTGGAGGTATCTTGAATGTAGATCGGGCTTAGTGAAAAACTTTTCTCCATGAATTTCATCTAGGAGATCATAAAAAATTGGGATGGGAAATTTGTCCTTGATTGTCAAATTATTGAGAGCCCTAAAATTAGGACACAAACACCAAGGTCCCTCCTTATTTAACAACATGAATATTGGTAATGTGTAAGGTCTTGTATCAGGACACATTACCCTTAGCTAAAATGGCCTTTAAATGATCAATTCCTAGAGGGAAAAGTAATGTTTCATTTGGGTGACCTATTTGGATGGGTCAAAACCATCAGAATTTTTTAAGTACACCTTGGGATAATGATGCCATATGTTATTATTGGTTGATCTATCATTGTGCATTCCCATTGAGTATTGCAGTTGGCTAAATAGTCCTAAGTAGAAGTTTATTTTTAGTGTAGCTCAATGTGTTGTGAAATCCAATGGTATTATTTTGGCATGCTTCAAGCTAACATATCTAACATTTTTGTGATGTTACAATTTTTATCTATCTTATCCAACTTCTCCCCCAAAATTTTATCCCACTTCTCATCCAAGATGTTTATGTCCTGAAATTTCTTAAGCTAACCTTCCATTAATTCCAATCGTCTTGTAGTAGAGTGGATTTTAGTGTTGTACAGGGAAATATGAGGTGTTCATAGGTATTCTCCTTTATGAGTAAGCACACTGGAAAAAGTTATTGGGTCCTAAGGACAAGGGAGTGTCATGTGCTATAACTCTATGATATTTGTGTAGGTTTCAATAGTAGTACACGAATTAAAATCTCATGGCTCTAACTAAGGTGGCTCAATCATGCCCTTGGTGGTACTACTCAACTAAGTAGGTTCTAGGGAGTGGTATCCTCAAGTATTGTTCTTAGTGTACTATAGAAACAAGACAACCAATTAGCTTACCTAAAGCTAATTTTAGGTATGTGGGAGACTTCCTATATACCCAAATGTACATGGAGTGAGATTTCTTGTACAAGTAATTTCCAATGTGGTACTTCTTAAATGAGTACTAATAAGGATTATAAGGGTTTCCATCATTGTGATTCCACTTTAATTTCTAACATGTATTCTTCTTCTATTGCAATTTTACTTGTTGAAGACAAATACTTGTGTTATTTAAAGACACAGAAATATGTCTATAAAAATGTAAATAATCACATATTATTGTATACTTCATGTATTGGCTATTATGACCCCAACAACAAAATGTTAGAGCTTCTCCAAATTTACTATATTTGGTTTTACTGAAATCTATGCTCTCTACCAAAAGATATCCAATCTACGAATTTTGCACTCTTTTTGAAAATTAGCCCTAGAAAAATGTTGATTGTAAAATCAATGATATATCCATTTCTCAAACTTTTTTATGGGAAGAAATGACCACTCATCAACAAGAGCAAACAACCTGGACCGAGGTTCTTTAAAATAACCAAAGTCATTTGGTGTGGTTATTCCCAATGGTTTTAGTGGATCTGTTAGCTAAAGAAAATGTTAAAACTCTTCTAAAAATCCTACAATGTTATTTACAGGTGTTATATACAAATATACAAGATGTAATCACCAGAGGAAATCTTAACTAGTGCAACTGATATTCAATATAATCTATAAAAGAATATTGTAAATAATTTTAGAAAAATAATTCAAAAAAATGTGAGAAATAGTATGAAACAAAAAAAAATAGATCACAACTATCTTATTGGTTCATTAAACAATTTGAAATAAATCTCAAACTATTTTTATTGATTCACATTAAAAATCATAAAAGAAATAAAACAAGAAATACTAACTATATATCTTGGCCAAGAGCATAAATTTTGTTAAATGACTACTTTTACTTTATCATTTATAAAACAATCATTCATTTATTATAAACTAGAAACATTTTTTCATAATAATAAAAGATTAATATATAAAATTAAGAAAATAACACAATCAAGTAATAATCCAATTTGCGTTAATAATGTATGTGTAACAATTTCAATTCATGAAAGACATTCCAAAAATTTTAATGCACCTCATATGAAACTCAAAATAAATCGTGTAGATGACAATCATAAGAAATATTCTGGCCTAAATTTCAGGCAAATAGAACTAGTAAAAGGTGGATAGACAAATTAATACTAGAAACATCGACTTCCTAAAAGTACAAAGAGATAAGCGACGTTTGTTCAAACTCCAAGAATTCTTGAATCACAGTCAAATAAATCATAGAAGTTGAAAACATGTGAGAATGAAATATTAAAATATAAACAACTGTCTTGTATTAAAAACATTAAATACCAAAACCTACAGTAATGATTAAGCCAAAATTTCATTGTTACCAATATTAAAATTTCGTCTTTTCCATACCCCTTTTTTCAATGTTTGATACTGCATTTATATAGAAATTACCAAATATAAAATATCCTTTATAGGGAAGTTTCTAGACCATTTCTCTCCCTCGGTAGGTAGGTGAGTAGCCTAGCTATGAATTCTTCATTAACAAGAACTTCAATATATCCAACTCGAGGGTTCCTACCATTACAAGATTGCGCAAAGGATTTGGATGTCACCACATTATGGACTCGAAAGGCTGGGATAAAATCCCACCACCCTGCCTCTTTAAACATGGCAAGATACTCTTCATAAGCTTTGACCATCTCGCTGTCGGGGGCTTCAAATATTACTACAAGGGCCATTAAACAAGATGGGTATCACTCTGTGCCAAAGGATATTTTCCACAAAAGAAAATCAAAGCACAGGACTATGGTATGACAAAGAAAAACCTCAAACATTGAAAACACAAAATACTTTTACAAAAATGGTTGAGATAGAGCTTGAATTAGGATCAAAAAAATTTGCACTCTGACTTAGATTTAGGGTAATGATAAGACTGAAATGACGTTGTGGACCAAGTAATGGTTGTATATAGTGGAAGTAATGGAGGGAATTAAAAAATGATGAGGAAAATTGGCCCTTGGGATTGTTTCAAACATAAGGATAGTCAATGTGTTGAGCTCACAGTGTGTTGCAGAAACCAATATTTCCACATAATCAAAATAACTCATCCAACTTCATTTCAAAACTTTCGACCATAGGTGTTCCATAATATGACATGATTGTTGATCATTGATTTAAAAGGATAAAGATTTAATAATTATGTAATTCAAACCTATATAGTTTTAAAAACCCCATAAGCCAGTAATTATTAAGGTTCAAATCCTAATGTAGGTTGTGTTGTTATGAATAATGGTGTTTGCATAAACATAAAGAAAATATAGTCAAAATTCCATTGAAATTCTTAGGAATGTATAAAACAAACACCAACTAGTATATAATTCAATGCTAGCATTAGGAATCACAAGAAAATACTGAAATTATTAAAACAAATAACCATGAAAAATTAGAGGGAGTTAATGATACGATTGTAAAATCACATAAGATCATGAGAAATTAGTCAGTTACGACTACCTCTCATGGAAATGGTCATAGATGAATGACTAAATTAACGCAGTTGAATCCCAAAAATGATATCTAAAATCACATAAGATCTTGTTACACCCATATTTCAAATCACATTCTGACAATCATAAAATTGAAAACATTTTCCATTGATAAAAAATGTCACCAATCTGAAAGAAGAAAATTGACGTTGAGAGTAAAAAATCCAATCCATTCACATTAGGAATCTCATATAAACAAGTGGGGGTCATTTAATTTAAGGAGAATGAAGGGGGACTACTGGGAAACCAACAAATGGAGACTCACTAGACAAAACATTTATCTTTACTGGAAAAACTTGAAACCTATAAAGGAATAAAACAAGATGTCACAAAAATACTCAATCTAAACAAACTAAAGGCCTCATTTCTAATTTATATAATAATAATTGAACCATTTTTTCAACCAAAAAATCTAGATAATATTCATCACATGTTAGAAACTTAGTGAGATAAGAACACATATTTATTCATTTAAAAAAATATTGGAATGAAGAGATTTGCCAACAATGAATTTTGGGAAAAACAAGCTAACTAAATATTACTTCAATACCACAGGCATGGCCACTGTTGCTAGCAGGCATCCATAGCCTCGATAATGATACCCTTTAACCAAATTCAAATGATTTTGTCCCTTATGCTAGAAATTTTATGGAAGTTGATATCCATTTTTCTTTTCTTTTTATTTCTTGGATATTAGTTGAAAGCCATTGTTCTAGTTTTTTGGCTAGTTGATAACAATTCCATTCACAAAAAAAATTAGAAATGTGAACAAACTAGATCACGATGAGACCTCCCATCTTTCAATTTCGTAGCCAAAAACCATTACCATGGTGTTGTGATAAGTTATGATAAATTTATCCTTGTAAGAACATATGATCATGGTAGGTCAGTTCATGATGAGACCTCCTATCCTTCAAAATTGCTCTTTTGTATTAGCATCAAACTTTGTTAATTATTAATCTCAAGAGATATCATCTAGCAAATGGGAAATAAAATGAAGAGCTCCTTAAGATTAAGGATGGCGTAAGAAGACGACCATTAACTGTCTTCCCAAGACTGATTGCTTTTAAAAGTAAATTCCTAGTAAAATAACTTATTTGTTGGGTTAAAATGAAGCTTCATCAAAGATGACAAAAAAATTCAAATATTTTTTAGTACAACTCATAACAAAAGGTTTTCAAAAATATGAAACATGTTGATTAGAAGGTTTTTGATATCAACATATGAGAAACATATTTATAGAAAAATTTCCCCTAAAAACAAGGTTCCAGTTATGAATTATTCTCTCTTAAGTGGTTATGATAAACAAACCAAAACTTGAAATCAATAGAAATATAATTTCACTAAAAAACAAAATAAATCAAACTGCAAGATTAAAAAAAATAATAATATTTACAAATTTGATATCCCTTAAGGGGATTAGGAAAAATACTTTTGAAAAGTTGCATATTTATTGGAAGGGATTAATATTGATATTCTAGTGTTTGCAATCAAAATGTACTAGTACCAAGATTTTCTATAGTAATGAATGGTCCTAGCCACAAATTTTAAAGTTCCTTATGTTCTCCTTTCTCCTCATACATTTTATCCCATTTAAGCATCAAATATCCTACTTCAAGATTTCTATTGGAGGAGGATTTATCATTAAACCGATTTTTAACCATTTGATGATGTTGACCAAGCTTGTTCTTAGCTTTTTTTCTTTCATTTTCTAGTTTGAGTAAGGCATTAATTCCATTTTTATAGTAGGACATCCAATTTCCTAAATTTTTTGGGACAATTGTAGTGTTGGAAGGAATATGTTGGGAGGAAGTATGGCTTCTCTCCCATTTATGTGGAAGAATGGAGAGTTTAAAATAATAGCTTTTGGGGTTACCCTGTCGGACCATAATGTGTTAAATAAAGTAGTGTGCCAATTCTTATGATGGTCTGCTACAATTCTTTTCAAGATATTGATTAAATTTTTATTGGGTGATTCAACAAGACCATTTCCATGTGGGTAATAGTTTTTTGAATATTTAATTTTAATTTTAATTTTTTAAACTTATGTATTTAGATGAAGAGAGTAAAATTAAGAATCATTATCAAAGACCAATGATTCAAGAACACAAAAATGAGTGATAATATTAGTTTGAAGGAAAGATATCACCTGATTGGTATTTACCACTTGAGGAGGAACTATGTCTACCCATCTCGTAAAGTAATTTGTTATTTTTATGATGAACTTGTGTTGAAAAGATGAGGCAAGATTTATAGTACCAACAATACCAAGGCCTCATTTTTAAAAAGGAGCATCAACAAAGATGGAATGAAATGGAAAGGCAACCTTCTTGACTCTACTCATTAGAGGAAATTTCAGCCTAAAATTGACCTCCTAAGGAAAAATAATAAAATAATAAAATAAGAGTTATGAATTTTGGAGGGAAAAAAAATAACTATTTTTTATTACTATTATTATTTCATTTTTGGATTATCTCCTTATAAGTATACTTGAATTTCAAGTGTATACACACGTTGGATGCAGAATTAAATTATGCATCCAACGAGTACCCATCATGCATACTTTTGAGAACACCCACATTGATAAAAATTGTACATTAAAAAATCATGTTGAACACACTATTTTAATGTATCTTCAATTTGGGCCTTCTCAAAAGTATGCATGACAAGGACTCGTTGGCTTTGGATTTTAATTTTGCATTCAATGAATGTCTACACTTGAAATTTGAGTAAACCTATAAGGAGATAAGCCAAAAAATAGAATTAAAAAAAAATAGTTTTTCTTCTTTTCCCTCCAAAACATTTACATGTACCTCTTTTTAAATTTAAAGAATTTTGATTGGTTTATATATTATGACATGGAAATTACGTGAAAATTTCATGGGCAATTTTAGGCTAAAATTTCCTCTAATGATACCTTTTGGTAGATTTCACATTTTTGAGTTAGGGCATGGGAATATTTAAACAACGTTGACCAATAATACCGAACCCTTAATGTTTTATGTGTTGTGATGTCTCTTCCAAATAACAAAGTAAGACTCCAACAAATTTTTTCCAGAAAAAATGTTATTATTAACTGAAAAGGAGTTGATTTCAACCTTAGTTCTCTTCTTTTCCTCACATCTAAATGTATACCATGAATCCGAATTATCGAGTACACATAAAATTTCATTATGAATAAAAGCTTCATTATTTAAATATAAATATTTATTGGGTGAATTAATAGAATTAGCAGCTAACTTACAGAGACCTTGTCCTCTAACAATTTGGGTAGGTTTTATTTCAAGGTCATACTCCTAGAGAGTTATCATCCAATGTTCTATTTTCTCACAAAGCTCTTACTGGACTAGCATGTTTCTAAATGCTATATAAGGGATGATAACCTTGGTTTTATATTTCAGAAAGTAGGGTCTAAAATGCTTGATTGATATTTAAGGACAACAAAAGCTTTCTTATCTACAAATGAATAATTCAATTATGCTCTTTTAAAATCTAATATCATAAATGTGATGGGGATTTCATCATATTGATCATTCTTTTGGGTGAGAACAACAATGTATGCACTATTAGATGCAATAGTGTATAGAGTGAAGTATTCAACAAAATTGGAACTCATTAGAGCAGGTGCTTCAGACATGGCTTGCCTAATTGTATGGAAGGCTTATTTTTCTTATTCACCCCACTTAAAAATTGTGTTATTTTAAACCAAATTTTGGAGTGGCCTCACAATATCGAAGAAAAACATAATGAATCATCTAATAAAATTATTTTACCAAGAATGAATTGCATGGAATTTTTAGAACTAGGGTGTGATAAATTTGTAATGGCTTGATTTCACTCAGTATCAATCATCATTCCATTTTTCAAAACTACGAAACCAAGAAATTTACCTTCAGTGACAAAAAAATGGAATTCTTTGGATTAAGGGATATTCCAAATTTCTTGCATCTTTCGAATACATTTCTCAGATTTGACAAGTGGTCCGATCTCTTTTTAGAGTACATAGTGACAACATCAAGATAAATCACAACTGACTCATTTATCAAGCCATGAAAAGGAATTTCCATTCTCTCTGAAAGGTCTCTTTGGTGTTAATCAACCCAAAAGGAACCTTTCTATAGGAAAAAGTGCCCCATGGAGTTCTAAAGGTATTCTTGATCTCATCATCAAGAGATACCATAACCTAGTTGTAACCTGAAAAAGCGTCTAATAAGGACAACATGTTAAAACTACAAACACGATGTAAAATTTGCTCCATGGGTGGACCAATAATTGTATTTATCTGAGGATTTATTAAGATTGTAGCAATTGACACAAAGTTGAATATCCTAGTTTTTATTTCCCACATGCACCAAATTGGAAACCCACTGTGTGTGATAGACAAGAAATATTATCCTAGCTACTAGAATTTTATTTAATTTGCTTTTGATAATAGGTTCAAGGTCGGGATGCATTTTTCTTAGTTTTTGTTGAATTTTTTTTGTTTGGGGTTTCATTGGAATAACATGTTGCATCAAATTAGGGTCAAAAGTTTTCAAATCATCGTATGTCTAAGCAAAAACATCTTTGTATTCCTTGAATAGTCGGATGAAATATAATTTTTCCTTTTTAGTACAATTAGTCCCTAAATTTCTGTTTTATGGATTAGATTCAGTTCCTAGATTAATAATTTATTACCTGATAGAGGTAATATTGGTTTTTCAATTTACAACCTCTTAAATTTATCATGAATATCATAAAAATTTTCTAATCTAACAACACATTTCATAGTAGAGTTTTCCAAGTTAAACACTTCTTCCATTGGCCATTTTTCATGAATTTTTGAAAAAATTTCAGATGTTTTCTTCATGAATAATTTCATATATTACCATGTCTTGAAATTTGTCTTCCATTTGGAGAAAATGAAAAATATATTATCCATCATCAAGCACACACCAATAAGTAATATTAGAAGGAATATATGGTCTAAAAATTAACTCAACAAAAAATAAATTAGGCTTAAATCCTTTAACAAGTATTAATCTAGATGCAACAATTGCTAATAAATATACTTCTTGATTACTATATTTAGGAATGGAAGTAATATTAAAAACTAGGAAATTAGATAGCAAGTTCCATACCTCTTTTTGATAATCCTTTAAATGAGCATAAATGCAATGAATATAATATCGTACCTACTTGACTATAATTTCAGAATCGCCAAATATAGTCAACCCTTTAACATTAAGATCAATGGCATTTTTGAGTCTTTGAATAAGAGATTCATATTATACAATGAATTCTAATCTACATGAAATAAACATTTTATTTTCCTTAGGATCAAGTAACAGACAACCAAGACCAACACGTTCTTTTGATCTGGATCCATCAAAATATAAGGACCACACTTCATTTTCTGCATCATTTTTAATAGTTTTAACATCAATTAAAGTTTTATCTGGTGTTACCAACTTAGTACATGATGTAAGTTCAAATTTTTGTTGTGAATTTAAGAAAGGAGAGATTTTTGCAGTATATTTTCCAAAAAAACATGCTAATGCCAAAATTTTACACAAGAAAATTGTGGGCTACGATTGGTTCACTAGGATCGTTGAGATCAATAACAATATGTTGTATATAACACTCTCTATTGATCCTTATTTCATTAGGATGGCCTTTCCAAGGCAGACATAAATGTGACCAATCAGTAGCAAATTAATCGTTCAAGCATTGTGACCAATCCCTCCTTAAAAATAAACCATAAGCTTCAGGCATATCGACAACAACAATGTTTATTATTTGATGAACCCTATGATTAAAGGATGGTCTAATTAGCACACCATTTAATTCTCCACAATGTTAACATTTGTGTGATCAAGCTAGATAATTTTAACTTCGAATTGCTTCATGTCCAAATTAAGTTTATTACATATAGAAAGATACATAACATTGGAGGAAACTCCAAAGTCAACCATACAATTATGCACATCCTTTTTGTAAATCTCAAAAGTAAGAAAAAAGGGAGGAACGCCAGCCTTCTTTGTTTGTGTGGGGGAATTATGTGAGGGGCGCTTTTTGATAGACATTGGATGTATCCTATTTTTGTCAAAATTATCCATTTCATTGTTAAAGCAAAATTTTTCTTACTAGAAATTTCAGCCAAACTATGCTGAATTTTTTGTTGTATTAAAGGAAACTTAAACAACTCGAAAATTGAAATATTGGCCTTCATTTTTTGAGATATTCAATGAAATAATTTTCCAAAAGTTTTTTATATTTTTCTATATATTCCTTTAAATTCTCGGTTTTAATAGAGGTAGAAGAATTTGGTTCATCAGAAAAATTTTTGTTGCGGGTGTTATAAGGATGTTGATTTGCGAAAATAATTTCATAGTATTCCTCAAAAAAATCATTAGTTACATCAACAAAGTGGCCCATGGTAGGAGCGTATTGATCTTTATCATAATTAGAAACCATTTCCTCATTACCTTTAGCTTCATCTGGTTCATTTGTTTTCTCACTAGAAATCTTGGAGAATACTTCCTAATCCTTCAAAATTTAATTCTTCAGCAGGTGGAGTTGATTTATTTTGGGAGTTTTGAAATGAATTCCTGAAAGGAGGTTTAAAATTTCCCCTATTGGATGTACCTTCTCCTATGTTATTTTTGAGTCAACTATTTCATTATAAAATTTAATAAGGACCTTCTGCAAAATTTCAAGGTCCAAGATTCCTTGGTCCTTTTTGGCTGTAGGTGTTTTATGGGGTGGTTCGGGTTTCTTTCGAGAAGAAGAAGCCTAGTCACTTTGAGTGTCGATATTTTCCTTAATACTAAGCATACCTTTCTCAATGGATATGGAATCATCGAAGGCTTCTTGAAGAGTTTCCTTTTGAGCATTTTTTACTCACATGGAAATGGTAATAAGTAAAGATTTGACATAATAGGAAAATATGAGATTTTGGGCAGGCATATATTTGGCAGGAATCTTATTTTTCAAAGATAGGAATATCACATTATAATATTTGATCGTTTATTTTAGATCCATTTTCATGTTGGAAAGTTCCATCACTAAGATTTCAAGAGTTTTATCTTCACCAAATTTTTCAAGAAAATAAATCTCAAATTGACCCTAAGATGTTATACTTTGAGGCGATTGGGTGAAATACCACATGCAAGATTTACCCTCAAAGGTATAAGGAAATAATATGAAGAAAACATCTTCATGTTGTACATTTTTTCCTAAGAGCTAACATGGATATTTTAATATGGTCATTTTTAGGTTGCTTGGAATCAGGGTAAAATTTATGGAGAAAATTATGAGAATTTTTTGGTAAAGATTGTTAGTGACTTGGTACAAAAACTGCATCCTAGTCAAGCCAAGGAGTAGTAAGATTATTTTCATGATTATCTCCTAGTTATTTGCATAATTATTTTCCATATGTGTTGAATTTTGTGATGTTTTTGATTCAGTTGATGAATAATTCCCAAATATTTCTTCGTCAGAGGAATCCTCACTAGAAGAAGAGGAGGATGAACTAGGTGGTGCAGGTGGTGGACCAACTCCTACTGATGTTAGTTCAATTTGTTCTCATATAGGTGGTAGAGGTTCATTAGAAGGTAATTATGGTTGTTGTTAATTCTATAGTGATTAGGGTCATTCTATTGATTTGGATCAACTTGGCCAGTCAAAATATCATGAAATATTTGATTAAATGTATTGGGATTGTGCTAATCTTCTAGATTGGGATCAAACAAAAGATGGCAGTCTAGTTGTAAATCAATGTGTTGGGAAAGATTTCAGGACAATTGTTCCTTAATAGTATTAGCTCTTTCTAACCTGAATTGAGTTTTTGACAAAAATTCCTGGGACTTTTGGATTAGATCATAAATCTTAGATTGGACTCAGGAATGAGTAGGAGTAGAGGGTTCGTTGGAAGTGTGCTCAAAGTGAGAAGGTGGTGCTAAAACTAGATCAGGGTGACATGTGCAAGCAATTTCAGTTGTAGTAGGAATTAAATGACTACAAGTGACAATTGGGGAGTGAGTGGTCGGAGGATTTTTTTGACTTCTTTTAGCCATTAAATTTTAATTAGGCCCTCCTTCTAGTGCCATTTATTGATGGGCATAAATGACCACTTATAAACAAGAGGAACAACGTGGACCAAGTTTCTTTAAAATAACCTAAGTTGTTCAGTGTGGTTTTTCCTGATGGATTTAGTGGCTTTGTTAGCCAAGAAAAAACATTAAATCTCTTCTAAAATCTTAAGCTATTATTTGCATGCATGATATATAAATATACAAGATGTAATCACCAGAATAAATCCTAACTCGTGCAACTGATATTCAATATAATCTATAAAAGAATATTGTAAAGAAGTTTAGAAAAATAATTCTCAAAAAAATACTATAAGACATACTATAGTTTTTTAATGTGAGCTAAAGTACGAAACAAAAAAAAACATCACATCTATCCTATTGGTTCATTAAGCAATTTGAAATAAATATCAAACTATTTTTGTTGGTTTATAGTAAAAATAATAAAATAAATAAAACAATAAATACTAACTATGGGTCAAAGCATGGAGTTGGGTTACACTTTTTGTCAAAATGAGGACGCGTTTTGCTGAAAAACAGATGCTCAATCGAGTTTTTGAGGTACTTACAAATATCTTAATCGAGCCTTTAAACAAACTATCAATCGAGCCATTTTCTAACCCATATTAATGAATCAATCGATATTTATGGCTTGATTAAGATTTATGACTAAATCAAAAGATATAGCTCGATCAAGCATTAATTCTAATTCAAATACCTCGGTCGTGACCTGCACAAATCATTTTCTCGGACTGTGAGAGGAAGAGGAATTCAACGGAAGATTTCTAAGCTCGATCGAGATGGAGGAACTTATTCCAGCTACCCATCAACCCTGCCAATGACCCAAAGGCTCAAGCCAAGGTAGGTTTCCTGTCATTTTCGTTTCTTTTAATTAATTTTTTTTTCAAAATAAAATAAATTAATTTGAAAAAAAATGCATACAAAATTACAAAAAAAATAATGAAACTCACCATGAAAACCATAAAAAAAAACCACCCAGAAAACCCTTGAAAACCACAAAACAACCTAAAATTCTGTTTTTTTAATTAATTAAAAATACATTTTAAATTCGAACAAATTTGATCAGAAATATGCCAAAAAAAAATTCAAAACAAAAATAAATAAATTAGGAACTTTAAATTGACATAATGAATATGGTTGCTCATGGTGAACCTTTATTAAATCAAATAAGAAATTTTATTTCATTTTCTTTTTATTTTAAATTTATATCATTTTTATTTTAAATATTTTTTAATAATAAATATAGTAATTTGTTTTGTAAAATTAATTGTACTTACATAAAATATTTTAACTAAATTAGCAGTCCAAAAAATTCTTTTTTTGTTTAATTAAATTATATATATATATATATATATATATAACTTTATGTTTTGTTATATATATAAAAGGTTGTAAAGTATAACATAACTTAACTATTATATATATAGAAAATAACTAGATATATAATTATATAATCTAACATAACATATAACATAGCTATATAATAAGATATATAACATAGTTATAGTTATAACATTGCTCTCTCTCTCTCTCTCTTTCTCTCTCTCTCTCTCTCTCTCTCTCTCACACACACACACATATAACATTTAACATCGTTTTATAACTATTTAACATAATGTGCTCTTCATAATAACATAAGATGGGTGATGCTCGACAACTTTTTTAAGACTAGATTTGATCTATAAACTGTAATTTTCCTTAAAATTTCCATTAATCATATTTGTAGAATTATTTAATATAATGATACATGACAACTATATATCTCTTAGTTCCCACCCTTATTAAATTTATTAGTTGAGTAATGATTTGGCAACTTACACTTCCTATATTTTTATTTAACTATATAACGTAACATATCATATATAAATATATATATATATATATATATATATATATATAAGTTTCAACAATGCATCATTGATACATACATAAAATCCGTGATGAAAAGTACATTTAAAGTGAATATGTAATCATTTTGACTCTTTTCTAATTTGTACCATACTATTTCATTATGTGGTGTGTCATACCAGAAACATTGTCTTCATGTTCTTGCACCTAGTACATGCCATGTGTCAAAATCAAACATTATAAGAAATTGTCTTATGGAGTATTTGGTTGGCATGAAGTTTTATTTGTTTTGCAAATATGTTTATTTCAATTTTTTACATATATTACATATTTATACACTATGAATAAAATGAATTATTTATAAATGATAAAAAAACGTAAGTTAGCTTTTCAATCACATTTATCAATTGAGTTTACATGGGTACTCAAAAATTTGGTTGATAATTTATCAAAATAGACACTCTATTTAGTTTAGGAATTTAGCCTAGATTATTCTACTTGAGTTTATAAATGGTTTTCTTATCAAAATTCTTTCTATGTCATCATTTTTTTCTTGGATTAGTTTATATGTATTATATGTAATTTGTAGAGCCATCTCCCATACACCCCCCCAACTGCATCCCATATGGGGATCTGTTATACATGGTCATGCTAGATCACGTAGTCGTACTAGAGAGTTGGTTCCACTCATAGACCCTCCCTATGACACAAGTTGGAGTGTAAGAGGCAGTGTTTATGTCTCTGTTGATGATCTTGCTACAGACGTTGGACCTTATTCACCGGTTGCAGGTATACATCTTTCATTTTAAATCCTCTTTAAACTTTACGTGTTTATGTCTTGAAATTGTCGTTAATTTTTAAATTGTATTCAATTGATGTGTCTGAGTTTAATTTATATGTTATTAGGATCTATTTTGTTATATATATATATATATATATATGTTTATGATTTGGATACCCTCAACAAGGTGAAGGTGAGGATCAAAGTGCACCGTTGATCCCTCCGTGGAACAACGCTATAGCTAGTATCAAAATTGAGGATGTTAGGGCCTAGCAGACATGGATCACACAAGAGATGGATAAAATATTTACGAGTTCACCTACTACTTGTAGTTTGTATTTGATGCTGGATAGCATCAACAAGTTGATCGAGACATACTAGAGGGAGGGCCCACAAAGCCACATCCTATATTACATTCATAGGATTAGGATGCTAGAGGTTAGAGGCCCACATACTTGGAAGGTGGTGAAATACGCCACCAAAAAAATTGATATTTGTGGGGAGTTGTTGGACATTCCTACGGAATTTCAAGTTAGACATGTTGGTCTGATTCTGCTAAAATATTTTAAGAATGTTGATGCGACCCCTTTTGTCAATGATCGATTCATTGGAGCTTGGGGTCAGTTCCCCCACCATGAACAGGTCCCCATTTACTTTTAAAAGCACATATATGCAGAATTTGTGCTACATATGAAGTTGAATTACACCAACACTAGATATAAGTTTTATTGACCTGGTTTGGGACATAGTTATGAACACATTGGGGCTTGTAGGGACACTGCGCATGTAACAACACCTCCGATATTGTTGATAGGACAATCTCGGAGTGTGGTATTGTTAACAAAACTAGAGAAGTCGTCAAAAATTGGCACTAAGACTAGGCATACCATTGCAGATAGAATACAGAGGACATTGGCCATTGCACATGTCACATTGCGTGGAGAGATGAGAAGACTACTTTTGTTTCCTCATGGCCCACTAGTTACATTACATGATGATTCATATCTTGAGTCTAGGGCATGACCAAATCTTTTCATATGCATGTACATGTCATGATACCATCCATAACACTTTAGAGGGTGCATGACCCATGTGACAAAAACCAAGTACATATATATGAAACTTTTGACTCTTATCGTCAAATTTTACATTATATATATTAATAAGTTTGTATCATATTGAATTTATATTAATAATTTCATGATAACATGCATGGACAACCCAACTACACAAATGAGCTTTTGAGGTCATCTGAGGGGGTAGCTGACTAGCAAGAGAAACCTCCTCTAGTGCATGTTTCCATGGCTCAGTCTCCTCCACCTCCACCTCCACCTCATAACACTTATGGACTAGTAACAATTAAGGTGATTTTTTTTATTCTTAAGACTTCAAATTTTTCCTTTTTTAAGTTACATGTATTCATGCTAATTAATTCGTAGACTAATTATAATTTGTCTTTCCCATTGTGTACATAGACCCATATGTAGAGGGGTGTCGATGTTGTAGTTGTGTGGACACATGAGTGGGATGTTGGGTATGGAGGAATTGAGCCACGGGAAGGGGAGAATCAAACCCAGATTGATCATACACCCATCCCACATGAGTTCCATTTACACTCAACTCAGTCACATGTAGAGGACTATTTAAATGCATAATTCAAAATTATTTATTTCCAGATTATTTATTTTGTACAAATAATGTTTTAATTAATTTTAATTTGAATGTGTTATATTTAAATACCCGATTATGGATTCTCACTCTATGGATTTTGGCTCCCTTCTGCACAATATTGATGAAACAAAATCACACACTGTAGGAGGGGGAGGGTCGCCGTGATAGTTCTTATTGTAAAATTCCTGAAAAGTGTCATAATGAAATTAAAATTCAACATGATATCAACAACAATACATGTCACAGATTGTATTAGGCCCAATAAACCATGAATTCAATTTTTGAAACATCCTTATGGATATCTTAACATGGTTATTTCTTTCCTGGAATTCCTTGAATAATGCAACTTCTGTCATTTCTACAATGTGCTTAGTGTGTTCCACATAGTCACCTTTAACTATGCGATGTCGTACGATATGATTTCTATCTCTAATAAAACGAGAATGGCTCTCCCAAAACCCTACCAAAAATGCTCTTATTCCTGTTGTAAGCCTGCCTTGGTAGGGTTGCCTAGTGATAAGAGCCGAACATGTAGATTCATCATTTTCATTCACTTGAACCCTGAATTTGATATGCTTGTTCAAGGTTTTTCTTGAGAGATGGAAGAATTTTGACATTGTTCCAATTTTTTTTGAATTAATGTACTTGGTGAAACAATGTCAGTTGTAATTGCCTCGTGCATAACTCGAACATCAGGTTTTATTAATTTTCCAAACATAGTGAATTCCCTTGATATATTTTTAGTGACATTCAGATGTGTCTTCTTTCTTTTAGCATCTTGGACACCCAAAATATTTGTGGCATGCTTTAGTTTCTTATGCTTGATCAACCCATGTAGTATTTGAGCTTGTGCAACAACTACATTTTTCTCAAAATGTTGTTGAATGATGTCATATGCTCTAATCAACCTTGAGCTCATCCTACACCTATATCTTTTATCCTATGCTTGACTGGCTGACCTTGGACAATACTTAGACAAAATATCAAGCCTCTAGGCCCCTATTTCCTTGTGTTGTTCCTCTGAGAATTAGGCCCCTATTTCCTTGCGTTGTTCCTCTCGGAATTAGGCCCCTATTTCCTTGTGTTGTTCCTCTGGGAATGAGGCCCCTATTAATTAAGAAATTTCCTCATATGGATTGTGCAATTCCTCTAGGTCATTCATCTGACTACATGTACCATATGTACATATTGGACTATGCTACAATTGATTGTACACCTCCCTTAAACTCCAATATCAATTGGGTAACTCGAATGATCTACATGCATGAGCTAATTTGGGTTGACTGATAAGTTAAATGGTCACTGAGTTGGAACTATTTTAACTGACCATAACTCAATTTAAATGAATTGAATTGATGCAACTAAAATTAACACAACGTAGGCTCCAAAAATTTAGGAACCCACTACACACAACTGAACGTCATGCCACATACTCGAATTAACTAAGTTAGATTCCTATTTTTTAGGAATCAACTCATGTAAATTGAGCTTGAACTCATTAACTCAAATTTAGTGTTATTAACTGAGTGATAAGAGCCTTGTCACCTAAGTTAACTCCTCCAAGTTGTCTTTTGATGTGGAATTTTGAATTTCCTTAATTTTAATTAAGGCAAAAAACAAAATTGAGATTTTGTTGCTTCATATTCAACACTCCCTCTCAGCAAGAAATGGATTCACAACTACCTCAATCTAGCACATGTGGAATGTACTGCACTTAACACTTCTCATTGTTTTTGTTGCTACTACAACATCTGCAGCTGAAAAGTATCTAGAAAAAACCAAACTAAATCAATTGTGTCTGCAAATTTCTACTGGAAACACTATGTTCCTACTGAATCTGCTACTGAGCCTCTTTCTCTATTTTCAACGCGACTTTTCACTCCTTAGTATACGACTAACACTGATCCTACTACTACTAAATACTACAGGCCCTTGAAGCAAGGTAATGATCCATGAGGAGAACACCTCAATGGACCCTGCCCAAATTTATGCACTCTGAGACTAGGGCTTCACATCGCCCCACCTTACACCTGGAGGTATGGTTTCATGTGCTCCCTCTACCCACTTGGATCAATATATACCCCTACTGGAGGTCTCTACTTTAGTGGATGTATCCACTCGACCTCTTCTCTTCTTCTCCATGTATGCCTGCTCCACAAATTGTTGAGGCTTCTTCTGAGGCTGCATGTTGAGAGGTTTAACATTCTCCCTCTCAACCACCATATCTCTAGTCTCTGCCTTGCTCCTAAAGGTTTTGCATGCATCCTATACCTCAAGTGCATAAAATTTCTTGACTCGAGCACCAATTTTCTTCTCTTTTCCTTTGGCGATGTGTCTTAGGAATTCCTTTCCTTTGTTTAATATCACATTGTATCCACGGTCTTCCAACATCGCAATGGAAACCAAATTCTTCTTTAGACCCGAAAAAAAAATCACATCCTTGAGCCTAAGAGGGGAGCCAGACTCCCTAAAAAGGGTGACTGTACTAATACCGGTCGCGTTGTAGCTCCCGTCATCTCCAAAATAAGTGTTCATTTGGAGGTATTTCTCCTCCAAGACACTCAAACTATATCTATTGTCCATCATATGGAATGAAGCACAACAGTCCAGATACCACATGTTTCCCATCATTGTTCTCTTCATGCATGTGATGAGAGTAAATTCAAGCTTAAACTGTGAAGCTAGAGCTTCACCTACTACTTCTATTACACTATCCTTCTTTCTTTCCTTCTTCTGTGGACATGTTGTGTCATAATGCCTAAATTCATGAAATGAAAGCACTTGATTTTGGAAAATTATTTTTTCTTTACCTCTAGGATGGAATGAGACTCACCTTGGGAATTATTCCCCTTGGCCTTCCTTCCTGTGCTAACTAATGCAAAGTCCTCTTCCTCTTATTTGGATGAGGTCCCATCTTTTTTACTCTGCCTTATTTCCTCCTAAACTAGATCGTACCATATCTTCTCCCACTGTGGTAGAATACATTTGTCTTGATGTATTCTAGCTGCCCATTATGATCCAATACCGCCTACATGCAGATCTTCCATGCCAAAAAAAATTTTGTTCCCTCAAAATCATACTCGAGCCTAAGTCCATTGAAATTAATCTTCTCAATCCTCGAGAAAACCTGCAACATTGATCTTCAAATT
The DNA here is from genome assembly GCA_034641835.2 of Pinus albicaulis. NCBI lineage: Eukaryota > Viridiplantae > Streptophyta > Pinopsida > Pinales > Pinaceae > Pinus > Pinus albicaulis. The sequence goes on from CM076579.1 coordinate 745,553,704, forward strand.
TGAACCTCTTGCAATGACAACTTCAAATTCTCTTCCATATTTTGAACCTAGCTTCGATACCATGTAGAATGTTAATGTAGATTCAAAACTGCTCATGTAATTTACTAAAACATAAGACTCAAATATACTCTACTCATATGCGGAATCAAATTCATGATCAAGAACAAATATAAAAAACATGCATCATGATTCAAGACACATACGCAGAGGCTTATCTAGGGGAAAAAAACTACTCAAAACCCCTTACTATCTGTATTGCATTAATCAAAGAAACTGATTAATACAATATGCTATGCTCAACCTTGATCTGAACCTGCACCTTCTATCCTCTGCCTTACTATCTAAACTTGGCCAATACTTAGCCAAAATTTCAAGCCTTCAAGTCCCTATTTCTTTGCGCTCTTCCTCTGGGAATTAAGCCCCTATTAATTAGGAAATTCTCTCATATGGATTGCATAATTCCTATAGGTCATTCCTGTGACTGAATGCACCATTTGTGCACATTGGAATATGCTACAACTGATAGTAAACTACCCTTAAAATATAATCTCAACTGGGTAACCCAAATTATTTTCATGTATGAGCTAATTTATGCCGATTGATCAATTAATTGCTTGATCAGTGAGTTGTGACTGACTACAGACGCCACTACTAGACCCTTCACTAGTTCCTCCAACAGTTGGAACTATTTTAACTGAACATAACTCAATTTAATTGAATTAAATTTCTACAACTAAAATTAACTCAACCTAGGCTCTAAAAATTTAGTAACCCACTGCACACATTTGAGATTCATGCCCCTAACTCGAATTAACTAAGTTAGACTCCTATTTTTTAGGAATCAACTCATGTAAACTGGAATTGAAATCATTAACTCAAATTTAGTGTTCTTAACTGAGTTACAAGAGCCATGTCACCTCAGTTAACCCCTCCAAGTTGTATGTTGATTTGGAATTTGGAATTTCCTAAATTTTAATTAAGGAAAAAATCAAAATTGAGGTTTGTGCTGCATTTTCAACACTCCCTCTTAGCAGGAAATGGATTCACAACTACCCCTATCTAGAAACTATTAAATGTACTGCTGCAACACTTCTCACTATTATTTTTACTACTACAACATCTGCAACTGAAAATCTTCCAAGAAAAAACAAACTGAATCAACGGTGTTTGCAACTATCTACTAGGAACACTGTGTTGTTGTTGACTGTACTATTGAGCCTCCTGCTCTGTTTTCAACACATCTTTGCACTCCTCAGTATCTGAACAACACCCCACCTCACGTATGGATGTATGGTTGCATGTGCTCCCTCTTCCCACTTAGCTCAATCTTCCCCCTACTGGAGGTCTCTTCTTTAGTGGATGTCTCCACTCTGCTTCTTCTCTTCTTCTCAATTTTTGGCTGCTCCACAACTTCCTAAGGCTTCTTTTGAGGCTGCATGTTGAGAGGTTTAACATGCCCACTCTCAACCACCATATCTCTAGTCTTTGCCTTTCTCCTCAAGGGTTTGCATGCATATTCTACCTCAATTTCATACAAGTTTTGGACCCGAGCACCGATCTACTTCACATGTGTCGTGGCGATGTGTCTCAAGAATTCCTTTCCTTTGCTAAATATCACATTGTAGACATAGTCTTCCAACATTGCAACGGAGACGAAATTATTCTTTAGACCTGGAACAAACATCACATCCTTGATCCTAAGAGGGGAGCCAAAATCCCTTTTAAATATGACTGTACCAATATCGTTTGTGCTATACATTCTGTCATCACCAAATTCTATGTTCATATAGTGGTCTTTCTCCTCCAAGTCACTGAAAAGATATATAATCTCCATCATATGAAACTAGTCACCGCCATCTAGATACCACATACTTCCCATTGTTGTGCTCGCCATGCATGCAATGAGAGTAAAGTAAAGCTCAAACTGTGAAGCTAAAGCTTCACTTGCTACTCCTACTGCATTATCCTTCTTGATTTACTTCTTCTATGAACTTTTCGTGGAATAGTGTCCAAATTCATGACAGTGAAATCAGTTGATTTTAGACAAGTATTTATGCTTGCCCTCTAGGATTAAATTAGCCTCACCTTAGGAATTATTCCCCTTGGCCTTCCCTCCTTTGCTGACTATTGCAAAGTCCCCTTCCCCTTATTTTTATGAGGTCTCGTCTTTGTTACTCCACCTTATTTCTTCCTGCACTAGGTCAAACCATAACCGCTCACAATATGGTAGTTTTTCTCTACTATTTATCGAATCTTGATAACTATGCAAGCTCTTAAGAAGACCCAAGAGGGATAGAGCTATCAGGTCTTCTTCAGGGACAATAACACCAACCCCGCAAATTTCATCACGACATTGTGTAAACCTGCTCAGGCACTGCAAAATTGTGCCATTTTTTTTCATCTTGACGCTTTGAAGCTTGTACTTGACTTCCATATTCTTGTGGCCACTATTGTTCTCAAAAAATTATGTCAGCGTTTTCAACATCGCGAAAAAAAGTATCTTTCCCATTGATATTTGAGAAAATATGATCTCGAACTCCCTCCAATATGATTCTCTGTGCTTTAGCCACTTCCTTCTTCCACTTAACAAGATTTTGGGCATGAGATGCTGGGGTTTTTGCTACATTTGTGTTGATGTATTCTATCATCCCATTATCATCCAATACTGCTTCCATGCGGATCCTCCATGCCACAAAATTTGTGGTTCCTTCCAAAGCATACTAAATCCTGATTCCATTGAAATCCATCTTCTAATTCCTGGAGAAAACTTGGAACATTGATCTTCAAATTCGAACCTCCTACAATGAAAAATTCAGATTATCTTCTCTATTGTGAACCTATCTCTAATACTATGTATAATTTTAATGTAGATTCAAAACTTTTCATGTAATTCAGTAAAACATAAGACTCAAATCTACTCTACTCATCTGTGGAAGAAAATTCGTGTTTGAGACCACATATCAAAAAAATGCATCATGGTTCAACACACATACACAAATATTTATCTAAGGGAAATAAACTTCTCAAAACCCCTTACTATTTGTATTTCATTAATCAAATAAATTGGACGAATACAATATGATTTTCTTGACCTTGAGTTCAACCTTCACTTGTATCTTCTATCATTTTCTTGACTGACTGACCTTGGCCAATACTTAGCCAAAATTTTGAGCATCCAAGCCGTTATTTCCTTGTGTTGTTCCTCTGGGAATTAGGCCCCTGTTAATTAGGAAATAACCTCATATGTATTGCTCAATTCCTTTGACTGCATGCACCATCTGTACACATTGGAATATGCTACAAATGATAGTACACTACCCTTAAAATTTAATATCAATTGGGTAAATCTAATTCTCTGCATGCATGAGCTAATTTAGGCTGATAGATCAGTTAACTTTTTGATCACTGAGTTATGACTGACTACACCCTACACTAGTTCCTCCAACAGTTGGAACTAGTTTAACTGACCATAAATCAATTTAATGCAATTAAATTGCTACAACTGAAATTAACTCAACCTAGTCTCTAAAAATTTAGGAACCCACTGCACACAACAGAAATTGATTCCCCTAACTCGAATTAACTGAGTTAAACTCCTATTGTTTAGGAATCAACTCATGAAAACTGAACTTGAACTCATTAACTCGAAATCATTGTTCTTAATTGAGTGACAAGCATTAGGGGAATTTTGAGGTCTAAAATGGGCCTCCTAAGGAAATTATAAAATAATAGTGGAAATAATAAAATAATATTAGATGACATCATCAAATTTTAGAGAGAAAAAAGAAAAAAACTACTTTTCAACTCATATTTTCAACTTATCTCCTTATGGGTTTACTTAAATTTTGAGTGGGAAATCTCGTTGTATGAAAAATTTGATTCCTCATCTAAGGAGTACCCATGTTTCATTCTTTCGATGGACACTGCTACACGAAAAATGATAAATACATGAAAAATGTGATTACAATCATGTTGTAACCATATTTTTTCATGTATTTCTCATTTTTCGTGTAGCAGGGTCCATCAAAAGTATGCAACATGGGTACTCCTTGGATGAGAAATTAAATTTTGCATCTGATGAGTGCTCTCGCTTGAAATTTGAGTAAAACCTTTGGGAGATAAGTTGAAAATACAAGTTGAAAAAATAGCTTTATTATTTTATTATTTTTTAATCTTTTTACTTTTTTACCCCAAAAATGGTGAATCATCCCCCATGGTTGACATTATCATCTTGAATCTTATTGGTTCTTATAAAGTTTATTTTGGTTGTACATTTTTCTTAGGAGGCCCATTTTTGACCTCAAAAATTCTCTAATGAGTCTTGTCACCTCAGTTATCTCCTCCAAGTTGTCTGTTGATGTGGAATTTTGAATTTCCTCAATTTTAATTAAGGTAAAAATCAAAATTGAGATTTTCGTGTTGCATTTTCAACACATATGGAATCCATTCCATAAGTTTCAGGATCTTAAAATATGTTCGTACCATATGCCTATAACTGTCGATACCAAATACCTATCATTGTTGATGCATGTACTCAACTGATTGGTGACAGTACTATTACTTACCTTTTTCAGTTCAGATAACTGCCTACAAGTGACTAATCAACATTATACATCCAAAACTATTTAAAACTATTAAAAATCATAAAAGAAAATATTGGAATAGTAATGCTACCTATATTTTCTTAAAAAAGACCCTTAATGCAAAATCACAGGTAAGTAAGATAGATAATAGTGAGAACTAGTGCAAATAGTCAGAAAAAAAGGGATAATCATAGTAGTAAAAAGAGGACAAAAGTTGACCCCACACACCACAAGAAAATGATTCTTATAAGATTAACAATGAAAATTTTAAATCAAATTAAACCATACTTTCATTAGCATACCATAAAATTTTAAATAAATTCAAACCACAATTTCAACAAAGAAATTCTTCAAATGGGTTTTTAATTCTTACCACTATGCAGTATTCAAACAACTTCTCTAAGTGGTTATCAAATGAAGCATACATTCAGTGGTGGTTATATTACTCCACATAGTATTTTCATATAAATACATCCTCAAATCTAGCTCACTAAGTAGTTTCCCCACTAGGGGAAGCACTTAGTGGTGGATATATTACTCGAAAAAGTCTTTTCATACATGGCCCAATAAAGCACCCTTAAAGACCATAAAACATAAGACTCAAATCTAATCTACTCATCTTCGGAAGAAAATTCGTGATCAAGGCCACATATAAAAAAAATGCATCATGATTCAACACACATACACAAAGATTTATCTAAGGGAAATAAACTTCTCAAAACCCCTTACTATCTGTATTGCATTAATCAAAGAATTTGGATGAATACAATATACTCTTCTCAACCTTGAGCTCATTCTGCACTTGTATCTTCTATCCTCTACCTAATTGACTAACCTTGGCAAATACTTAGCCAAAATTTCGAGCATCCAAGCCACTGTTTCCTTGCATTTTTCCTCTGGGAATTAGGGCCCTATTAATTAGGAAATTCCATCATATGGATTGCACAATTCCTTTATATCATTCATGTGACTGGATGCACCATCTGTACACATTGGAATGTGCTACACCTGATAGTACACTACCATCAAACTCTAATATCAACTGGGAAAATGTTAAGTCCCTATATTAATAGTGTAGTCCCTTATTATGTTAGTGTAGCCCCCTTATTGTTATTTTTGTACCCCTGTAACCCCCATATTGTTATTATTGTGCCCTTACATTATTATTGTTAGGTCGACTAGGATTACATTGTGGCCCCATTAGGATTATATTGTGGCCCCATGGGCTCCTATATATAGAAGGAGGTTTTGGTCATTTGTATCATCCAAGAATTGTTCATTCATGTAATGTATTGGAGGTTTCCCCCTCGGAGTGGCTTATTTCTAAGGCGTTGATATCTCTTTCCTTCTATTTTTGGAGCAACATTTGGTATCAGAGCTTTGGATTCTAGGGTTTCGCTACTCAAAAATGTCATCGTGGAATTTGCGCTATAAAAATTTTTCTACGAAGGTTTAGAAGCTGAAATTTTTAGAGTACGAAGAAGAAATCCTGAGGAAAATCTTCGCAAAATTTCAGAGCTTGGTTTGCAATATTTTTGGAGATATGATCTGTGGAAGTTAGGGCTTTTTACAGGCTCCTCAATTTCACTTAAAAGGGTCATCGCAGAATTTTCGCTATAATTTTTTTTTTCTATGAAGGTTCTAAGGCTAAAATGTTTAGAATGTGAAGCCGAAATTATGAGGCACATCGTTGAAAAATTTCAGAGCTTGGTTCACAACATTTTCGGAGATATGATTTGTGGAAGTTAGGTTGTTTTCAGGCTCCCGAATTTCATCTCAAAGAGGTGATCGTGGAAAAATAGTCATAAATCTCTCTCTGAGCATCGGATTGTTGGGAAAAGATACTGAGAGGGGGGGCTGAATCAGTATTTAGGACTTACTCAAATCTTTTTACTTTTTCTTACTTCAAAACCCATACGCGACTTTCCTGAAGCCAACTCGCGTATACACGCGGATATCCTTAATAAAACATGTGTATGTCTAGAAATCTTATTATGCAGATAATTCTTCACTTATATCATTCCATCATTCATTCATTAGATGTTCAATAAACAGTAAACATATGCAGTAAGAACAAAGAGTAAATCATCACTCATAAGAAACACACATGAATACCGTGATTTTAGTGGAAACCTAATTCGGGAGAAAACCACTGCTCGTTGTCTTACCTTTCAACATTTATTATAAAGAAACATATTACAATCCATGTACCTGCGTACTCATACCATGACACAGTACCTACCCAGAAGGCTACAACCTTCTCTCGTTTACCAGCCTCTCCTGGAAGGGAGCTACAACCCCCTGCTCTCGTTTACCAGCTTCTCCTGGAAGGGAGCTACTACCCCCTTACTGAAGGCTTCGACCCTAAGCTCCACTGCAGACCACGTTTCATCAATTTTCAAACTGGATCAAACAGCTTCAATACAACCCTTCACTTATCAACAATCATACTTTCCCCATTGCTTCCAACAGAACAGTGAAACCACTGTAACCAGAATATCAGAGATAACCCAGACTTCAGAATAGATATGCAGAATCACATTCAACCTTGAGAAACTATAAGATCAGATACCATACGCGCCTTTTTTTAAATAGATCCGCGTATACACGCGCTTTTCACGAAACAAACCCGCGTATACATCTGTGCATTTTTCAGAACAACCCTAACTGCCCATATGCGCCTTTCTTTAAACAGATCCGCGTATACACGCGCTTTTTATGAAATGAACCTGCGTATAGATCTATAAAAGATAAAATTTGCAGAACAGACCAGATCTATGAACTTACCCAGATTTCTTCAATTTCTTCAACATATTTGCGCCAGGTCTTCAATACTTCTTTTCAGATCATCCTAGAGATTCATCATTTCCAGATCTAGAGATTTTGAACCTTCATCATATTCATAGGTGCATCATAGATTCAGATCTATCGATTAAGAACAGAGTTCAACCATACAGATAAACTTCAGAGTGAAGTATTCATTTAAAACCCAGACACATGCACACCTTTGCACAATGATCTTCTTCTCCTTATATAGGTTTAGCCTTTATCAATACCATGAGTCAAAACCACACCACTTTCGATGGTATTCCTGGACAGGACCAAATAGATAATCAAGCGTTCAATACAATGGGTCAATACCATGGTAGTAACCCCTGGTTTTACACATTTAGAGCGCAATTAGGCATACGCGACTTAGCACGTACTTTTCCGCGTACTTACGCTACTTCGCCTAAACAAACCCGCGTATGCATAGTGACATGTCTTATTCATCATTGCTCTGGCCCTTTCTGAAGTTTCTTTCTTCTGTACTCATTAGCTGATCTGTAGATACATCATATGTACATATTTGACACATAGGTTGCAACTCATCAAGTCAGTTTCCTTCAAGAACAACTTCATCAAACAGGTTGCTATCCAAAGACAACTTCATCACATCATATAGCCAATTCTCATCTCATCAAGTAGATTACCATCAAAGACAACACATGCCAACAATCTTCACATCATATTTACATCATTAATAAACTCATCAAGCATCAAGAACAACTTCATCAAGTAGGTTTCCATCATCTTCATCAAGTGGGTTGCCATCAAGGACAACACTCTGCATCATATTGCCAATAATCTCCCCCTTTGGACTTGATGGCAACCACGATGGTGTTTGATCACCACAACAGATAGATACATTAAGCATAATGATATTCTCCCCTATTCAAACACCATATCACTCTCCCCCTTTGACATCAAGGGCAAAGGGCGGATCAAAACCAACACAAGGTTGTTTTCTCCTCATGTAGATAGAAGAGCGTTGTAGATCTGATGTGCACTGAAGTTACCATGCTCCCCCTGAATTCATGCTGAAAGTTCAAACATATTTTTTAATGAAGTACATGACTCTATGACCTTCCTATCACCAAGGACTCATACTTACATCAAAGATCCAAGAAAGTGGATTTACATATGAGACTCAAGTACCCAACCAAGTGGGTTTACACATTTTGACTCAACTACCCAACCAAGTGGGTTTACACATTTGAACAAGTCCTTACATGTCTGAATATTACAATTTTACATCATAGGTCTCATCATGACCTTTTCATAAAATTACAAATATGAATTTTTATGACCACTACCAAAAATACCTCAAGAAAGAGATCACATTTCAGAATCATCATAATGCCAACAATGCATTACACTCAGCAAGGCTAATGCTCCCCTTGAAACTGTGCTCCTGTTCTTTGAGCCATCTCACTGTTTTCCTTAACAGAAAATCATACGCTTCTGTCTCCATTGGAACTCGCGTGTATATGCGACTTTGTTTTATGAAACCCGCTTATGGAAAGTGACAAACTGAAAATTTCACACTCCTTCTTCTCCCCCTGAATCTGTACCACCTGTACCTGTCTTATTTTGTCACATCAGATGCACTGTCAGAAATAAACATAACCAGAATTACCAAAACCAACCATGGGAATCATCATACATTGCTCCCCCTGAACACTTTCAACAACCAATCATCAAGGCATCTTTACCCAATACCAGAGAATGAAACAGAAATATAAGAGCTGAAACATCATCAGAGATACCAAAAAATACTGCAGCTGTGCTAAAAAAATGCTGACCCAAAACAAAATTTGTCAGCAACTAACCATATGCGGTTTTATGTGTATAAACTCACATATATACGCGACTATCTTTCAGGAAACCCACGTATCCAATTTAATCTTCTGAATTTAAGCAGTTCTGATTTTCTGCAAGGCAGAGACTACTCCCAGCTTCTGTCTGAGATATTTGAACGCTTCCATGGGCAGAGGTTTGGTAAATATATCAGCAACTTGTTCTTTGGAGGGAACATACTCCAACTTCACCTTTTGTTCAAGCACTTGTTCTAAGAAGTGATACTTGATGGGAATGTGCTTGGTCTTAGAATGCATAACAGGATTCTTTGAGATACTGATGGCGCTTGTATTATCACACATGATGGAGATAGGAGGTGAACATTTGATTTGAAAATCTTGTAAGGTTTGCATCATCCAAAGAAGTTGAGTGCAACATGATGCGGCAGCCACATATTCTGCTTCTGCTGTAGATAAGGCAATAGAGTTTTGCTTCTTGCTGAACCAAGATACTAGCCGAGGCCCCATATAGAATGCACCACCACTAGTGCTTTTCCGATCATCAACATTTCTAGCCCAATCTGCATCAGTGTAAGCATGAAGAGTAAGATCAACATTCTTTGGATACCATAGTCCAAAGTCTTGAGTTCCTTGTAGATATTTGAATATTCTTTTGACAGCCTGAAGGTGAGTCTCTTTTGGATTAGCTTGGAATCGTCCAACAATCCCAACTGCATGCATAATGTCTGGTCTAGTCCCAGTGAGATACATAAGACTTCCTATCATAGATCTGTATTCTGGTTGATTTACCGTGGGGGAATCATCATGAGAACTGAGATTACATCCGGTTATCATTGGTGTACTTACAGGTTTGCACTCTTCCATGCCATACTTCTTCAGAATTTTCTTAAGGTATTTTTCTTGTGACAAGAATATACCATCTGTAGTTTGATGCACTTGCAAGCCAAGAAAGAATGTTAGTTCCCCAAGTAAAGACATTTCAAATTCTTGCTGCATGACAGAAGCAAATTTCTGACTCATAGATTCTTCATTACTTCCAAAAATGATATCATCAACATATACAACCATAATCAATAGTTTATCATTTTCAACTTTTGTGTATAAGTTACTATCAGCAGACCCCTTTGAAAATCCTTGTTGATGAAGATATTTGTCAAGACGATAATACCATGCCCTTGGAGCTTGTTTGAGACCATATAGAGCCTTTTTAAGTCTACAAACAAGATTTTCATCATTTTCCAAAATGAATCCTTCTGGTTGTTCTATATAAACTTCTTCTAGATCACCATTGAGAAATGCAGATTTAACATCCATTTGATAAACTTTGATTTGTTGAAAACTTGAAAAAGCAAGAAACATTCTTATGGCTTCAAGTCTAGCTACAGGAGCAAAGGTTTCTTCAAAGTCTATACCTTCTTGTTGAGTATACCCCTTGCAAACAAGTCTAGCTTTATTTCTTACAACATCCCCATTCTCATTTAACTTGTTTTTGAATATCCATTTAGTTCCAATGACATTTTTGTTATGAGGTCTTGGTACTAATTCCCAAGTATGATTCTTTTCAATTTGATCAAGCTCTTCATTCATGGCTTGAACCCAACATTCATCTTTGCTAGCTTGATTGACATTGTGAGGTTCAATAGTAGATAGAAATGCCAGATAGCTAGAAGATCCCACAAGAGTCCTTCTTGTTTGCACACCTGATCCCTTATCTCCCAAAATTTGAGATTCTGGATGATTCTTTTGAACATATCTGGATGGAGCCTTTTCAGATAAATCATCTTCAGGTTCTTCATTGGGTTCACTGTCTATATCATTGCTATTTGATGTAGAAGTACATAAGTCACCATCGTCTTCATTTGTTGTTTGTTTTTCTTCTTTTGGGGCTGCAGGAGACTCATCAATAACAACATCAATACATTCAACAATCTTCCGAAGTCTTTTATTGTAACATTTATATGCTCTACTCCTAGAGGAGTATCCAAGAAGTATTCCTTCATCTGCTCTAGGTTCAAACTTGCCAAGTTTTTCATCATTATTTTTGATAAAGCATTTTCTTCCAAAAACTATAAAATGCTTCACAGTGGGAGGATTACCATACCAGAGTTCATATGGCGTTTTATCACTATTTACACGAACATGTGCCTTGTTAAGAATATTTACCGCTGTATGTGCTGCTTCTCCCCAAAAAGTGTCGGGTGTTCCGGAATCATCAAGCATAGCTCTAGCCATTTGTTGAACTGTTCTATTCATTCTTTCTGCTACGCCATTTTTTTGTGGAGTGCCAGCTACAGAAAACTGTCTTTTTATGCCATGTTGTTCACAAAATTCAAGGAATTCATCTGATGTATATTCTCCTCCTCGATCAGATCCAAGACACTTGATTTTTAGATCTAATTCATTTTCAACCAGTGCTTTGAAGATCTGAAATTTCTCAAATGCTTCATCTTTGTGTTTAATCAACCCAATCCAACACATTCTAGAGAAATCATTAATAAATAAGATATAGTATTGTTCACCACGTGGTGAATTTTTCTTCACAGGTCCACATATGTTAGTATGAATGAGTTCAAGAGGCTTACTTGATGAACCTTCCTTGGCATTAAATTGCAATTTCAAGAAGCGACAGGAATTGGAGCGTGATTTCAATATTATACTTATATAATATTGTAAAGACCACGAACAAGCATTATGAGTTTCTGATTTGTTGATTTGAGAGGAGTTTAGATGCCTCCTTCCTTCATGCCAGGTTGCCTTCCCAAGATTTACCCAAGTAACATTGTTCTTTGCATTTTCCTTTCTGCATTGTTAAGGCTATGTTGCTTGGAGTTCTTTTTTCTTTTATAATTGTTTTACCTGTATCAAGATCACGTACCACACATTCTTTTGAACTAAAGACAACTTCAGTTCCTTGATCACACATTTGACTTACACTTAATAAGTTATGCTTTAATCCATCCACATACATGACTTCATTAGCTTTCACCTTTTCTTTTAGAAAAACAGACCCTTTTCCCTTAATGACCGCAGGAGTATCATTTCCAAATGTAACATTCTTTTCCTTTTCTAGAGCACTATATGCAAGAAGTTTGTTTTTATCACCTGTCATGTGTCTTGAGCATCCACTATCAATGTACCATTGATTTTCTTCACCTTCTGCAAATAACGCTATGCCACAATTTTCAACCTATAATTCCTTCTTTTTCCATACCTTGGATTTTGAAGGAAGATGCTCTTTTGGCTGAACTTTGCTCCTGCATTCAGATTCTTCATGGCCAAAGTTATTGCAATAAGCACATTCAACTTCATTTAGAAGAGGAGAAAATTTGTTATATGTATTCTTCTTTGTTTCAATATCAATCCTTTTCTTTCTTGCTTCTCTTTTCATGATGGTTTTATATGCAACACATTGAACAACTTTATGACCAAAATTGTGACATGAGAAACATTGTCCATTGAAGAAGAAATTTATGCGATCATGAAATCTTCTACTTGAATTTACCTGTTGATTGGTGTTTCTTTGAAAGATATTCCTGTTAGTGTTCTTTGAATTGAGATGATCATGCTTTACCTGTAAAGATTCTTTATTCCCTTGCTGAGTGGTAGAATGTTGTAAACCAGCTGTAGCGGCTTTTAGATAATTTGGTGCTGAAGCCTGAGAAGAGTCTCCGGTATATCCAAGACCTGTCTTTATAAGAGGAGAACGTTGTACCTTGATAATCTCATCTAAGGTTTCAGATCCTTTAGAAAATCTAAGATTAAAAGTCTTTACTTTCTCAAGTTCTTTTCTTAGACTTACTACTTCACATTCTAATTTCTCATTGTGTTTTTGTTTTTCTTCATTCTTCCTTTTCAGATTCTCAATGATTATTTTACTTTCTTCCAAGCGAATTTTGAGTTGATTGTTTTCATCAAGAAAATAATTGTCATCTAGAGCATCCATAAAAGTATCCTTGTCTTCTCTAGAATATTTTTCAAATTCCATGAGAAGTCTAAGATCTTGTTCACATTCTTCCTCACTATCAGAGAACCCATCACTATCTTCATGAGTATAGTAACTTTTTCTAGTGCTAGACCGGTTCTTATTCCTTCTTGCTACTTCCTTCCCTTTTGTAGATGTTTCTTTATAAGGACACTTAGCAGCATAATGACCAACTCTTCCACAATCAAAACATTTGAAAGGAAGCTTACCTCTGAACTGTCCTATGCCAAGTTGAAGTTTCTTTACAAAATTAACCTCATCTTCTTCTGAGATATATCCTGATCCTTATTCTTCTTGTACTTCTTTTCCTTTTGTAGAAGATCTAAAGAAGGCTTCTTTAACTTCAGATGGTCCTCCTCTTCTCATTTCATAAGCAGTCAGTATGCCATGAAGTTGCACCACAGTAAGATTTTGAAGATCCTGTTTTTCTTCAAGGGCAGAAACTTTTGATTCAAATTTTGCCGTTAGTGATCTTAAAATTTTCTCAACCAAAGTAGATTCGACTATCGTTTCTCCCAAATTTCTCATACGATTTACAACATCATCAAGACATAAAAAGAAACTGGCAATACTCTCATTACTATGCATCTTTAAATTTTCATATTCAATTCTGAGAGTTTGGAGTTTTACACCTTTTACCTTTGCATCACCTTCATAAATTAGAATGATTTTGTCCCATATTTCCTTTGCTGTATTCAACTGCATGAATTTGAAAAATTCGGATTCAGTTAGACTTCCCAATAGAGCATTGACCGCCTTTGCATTTGTTTCATAGTTTTTCTTTTCCGTTGAATCTGTTGGTACTGCGGCTGGATATTGATATCCTCCTTCAACAATGGCCCATACATTTGCTCCCAGAGACTGAAGATAAGATATCATCCTTGTTTTCTAGAAGATTAAATTGTTTCCGTTAAAGAGCGGAGGCCTGATAGATGCTAATCCCTCTTGATTGCTCATCTTGCTTGATCTTCCTTCTAGCGGCTAAGCTTTTTCAGAAGGACCTGCTCTGATACCAATTGTTGGGAAAAATACTGAGAGGGGGGGTGAATCAGTATTTAGGACTTACTCAACAATATTTTTACTTTTTCTTACTTCAAAACCCATACGTGACTTTCTTGACGCCAACTCGCGTATACATGCAGATATCCTTAATAAAACATGCGTATGTCCAGAAATCTTATTATGCAGAAAATTATTCACTTATATCATTCCATCATTCATTCATTAGATGTTCAATTAACTGTAAACATATGCAGTAAGAATAGAGTAAATCATCACACATAAGAAACACACATGAACACTAGGATTTTTATGTGGAAACCCAATTCGGGAGAAAACCACCACTGCCGTTGTCTCAGCCTTCAATATTTTATTATAAAGAAAACATCTTAAAACCATGTACTGGCACAGAATCATACAAGTACGCAGGCACCCACCTGCAAAAGGCTACAGCCTTCTCTCGTTTACCAGCCTCTCCTGGAAGGGAGCTACAACCCCCTGCTCTCGTTTACCAGCTTCTCCTGGAAGGGAGCTACTACCCCCTTACTGAAGGCTTCGACCCTCAGCTCCACTGCAAACCACGTTTCATCAGTTTTCAAACTGGATCAAACAACTTCAATACAACACTTCACTTATCAACAATCATACTTTGCCCATTGCTTCCAACAGAACAGTGAAACCACTGTAACCAGAATATTAGAGATAACCCAGACTTCAGAATAGATATGCAGAATCACATTCAACCTTGAGCAACTATAAGTTCAGATACCATACGCGCCTTTGTTTAAACAAATCCTCGTATACACGCACTTTTCACGAAGCGAACCCACGTATACATCTGTGCATTTTTCAAAATAATCCTAACTGCCCATACGCGCCTTTGTTTAACCAGATCCGCGTATACACGCGCTTTTTATGAAATGAACCTGCGTATAGATCTATAAAAGATAAACTTTTCAGAACATACCAGATCTATGAACTTACCCAGATTTCTTCAATTTCTTCAACAGATTTGCGCCAGGTCTTCAATACTTCTTTTCGAGGATTCGGGAATGATGATCATTTCCAGGATCTAGAGATTTTGAACCTTCATCATATTCATAGGTGCATCATAGATTAGGATCTATGGAATTGAAACGAGTCGACTCATACGGATAAAATTTTCCTGAAAACGAACCGACGTATACATGTGCATTTTCGAACCTAACTGCCCATACGCGCCTTTGTTTAAACAGATCCGTGTATACACGCGCTTTTTATGAAATGAACCTGCGTATAGATCTATAAAAGATAAACTTTGCAGAACAGACCAGATCTATGAACTTATCCAGATTTCTTCAATTTCTTCAACAGATTTGCGCCAGGTCTTCAATACTTCTTTTCAGATCATCCTAGAGATTCATCATTTCCAGATCTAGAGACTTTGAACCTTCATCATATTCATAGGTGCATCATAGATTCGGATCTATCGATTTAGAACAGAGTTCAACCATACAGATAAACTTCAGATTGAAGTATTCATTTAAAGCTCAGACACATGCACACCTTTGCACAATGATCTTCTTCTCCTTATATAGGTTTAGCCTTTATCAATACCATGAGTCAAAACCACACCACTTCCGATGGTATTCCTGGACGGGACCAAATAGATAATCAAGTGCTCAATACAATGGGTCAATACCATGGTAGTAACCCCTGGTTTTACACATTTAGAGCGCAATTAGGCATACGCGACTTAGCACGTACTTTTCCGCGTACATACGCTACTTTGCCTAAACAAACCCGCGTATGCATAGTGACATGTCTTATTCATCATTGCTCTGGCCCTTTCTGAAGTTTCTTTCTTCTGTACTCCTTAGCTGATCTGTAGATACATCATCTATACATATTTGACACATAGGTTGCAACTCATCAAGTCAGTTTCCTTCAAGAACAACTTCATCAAACAGGTTGCTATCCAAAGACAACTTCATCACATCATATAGCCAATTCTCATCTCATCAAGTAGATTACCATCAAAGACAACACATGCCAACAATATTCACATCAGATTTACATCATTAATAAACTCATCAAGCATCAAGAACAACTTCATCAAGTAGGTTGCCATCATCTTCATCAAGTGGGTTGCCATCAAGGACAACACTCTGCATCATATTGCCAACACGAATTGGAATTCTGTAAAAAGTGACTGGAATTAAATAGGCTGTAGTTTCCTGTCTATAAATTTCAGAGCCAAAGGAGAAAATCATGACACGTGGTAAGTTGTACACGTTCGCTCTACTGAACCAATCCATAATTATGTCTTTGTGGGAGATTGGACATAACTTTGCCTTGAAGAATCCAAATCAAGTCAGAACTGTGGCATTTGAAAGAAGCTTCAGAGGAATACTACATGGCTGAATTTCAGATATTGAGGATCTACAAGTATAGAGATAAGTCAATTTCAATATCGAGCTCCTCAAAAGCAAGTAAAAGCTGGTTTCACAACATTCTACAATGCCTCCAAAAAATAATTCCATGCCCATTAAGCCCTCAAAAAGCTATACTATGACATATGAAGAGGAATAATTGCAGTATGAGATATCAAAATTACAGTACCAAGTGCAACAAATTTTGATCTTACGAAGAGCAACCGAAGATGACATAAATGGTTTAAAAGTAGAAATGGAGGCTAAGTTAGATGGTTTGAAGGATCAAATAATAGCTAATATGGATGATAAATTAGTGGAAGATCACATCGAGCATCAACAACAAGTTCTCCAACTCTCAAAGGATAACCTAACTTTGGTGCAGAATCTAATGAAACAATAGGAATATCAACATCACATCGAAAGAAGTTATGAAGCAGTCATAGAAACAAGAACTTGAAAAGTACGATCAATTTTAGAGTAACTCAACAAGTGGAAGAACTTTCCTGTAGAAGATTCCATATGGGAGGATGATAATTTTATATAGAAGCATCAAGAAATAATCAAGCGTTGAGGACAACACTTGTTTGAAGGAGAGGGGCATGTTAAGTGCCTATATTAATAGTGTAGTCCCTTATTATGTTAGTGTAGATCCCTTATTGTTATTGTTGTACCCCTGTAACCCCCATGTTGTTATTATTGTGCCCTTACATTATTATTGTTAGGTCGGCTAGGATTACATTGTGGCCCCACTAGGATTATATTGTGGCCCCATGGACTCCTATATATAGAAGGAGGTTTTGGTCAATTGTATTATCCAAGAATTGTTCATTCATGTAATGTATTGGAGGTTTCCCCCTCGAAGTGGCTTATTTTTAAGGTGTTGATATCTATTTCCTTGTATTTTTGGAGCTGGTTCCACAACAACAAATCGAATTCTCTGCATGCATGAGATAATTTAGGTTGATTGATCAGTTAAATGGTTGATCACTAAGTTATGAATGACTAGACCCTACACTAGTTCCTCCAACAACTGGAACTAGTTTAACTGACCATAAATCAATTTAATGCAATTAAATTGTTGTAACTGAAATGAACTCAACCTAGTCTCCAAAAATTTAGGAACCCACTACACACAACTGAACTTCATTCCCCCAACTCAAATTAATTTAGTTAGACTCCTATTGTTTAGGAATCAACTCATGAATTCTGAATTTGAACTCATTAACTCAAATTCGATGTTCTTAATTGAGTGACAAGAGCCTTGTCACCTCAGTTAAATCCTCCAAGTTTTCTGTTGACGTGGAATTTTGAATTTCCTCAATTTTAATTAAGGAAAAAATAAAAATTGAAATTTTCTTGTTGCATTTTCAACATCATACGCCATATGGAATCCATTCCATAAGTTTCAGGATTCTAAAATATTTTAGTACCATATGCCTATAACTGTCGGTACCAAATACCTGTAGTTGTTGATGCATGTACTTGATTGATTGGTACTAGTACTATTACTTATATTCTTCAGTTCACATAGCCACCTACAAGTGAGTAATCAACATAATACATCCAAAAATATTAAAAAATATTAAAAATCATAAAAGACAAGCTTGGAATAGTAATGCTACCTCTTTTTTCTTAAAAAATACCCTTAATGAAAAATCACAGGTAAGTAAGATAGATACTAGTGAGAACTAGTGTAAATGGTCAGAAAAAAGGGATAATCATAGTAGTAAAAACATGACAAAAGTTGACCCCACACACCACAAGAAAATGATTCTTATAAGATTAATAATGAAAAATTTAAATCGAATTAAATCATACTTTCATTAGCAGACCATAAAATTTTAAATCAATTCAAACAAAAATTTCAACAAAGAAATTCTTCAAACGGGTATTTAATACTTACCACTATACAATATTCAAACAACTTCACTAAGTGGTTTATCAGTTGAAGCATGCATTCAGTGGTGGTTATACTACTGCACATAGTATTTTCATATAAATACATCCTTAAATATAGCTCACTAAGTGGTTTCATCACTGGGTGAAGTACTTTGTGGCAGATATACTGCTCGACAGAGTATTTTCATACAGGGCCCAGTAAATCCACCCCCCCCCCCCCCCCACCTCTCACAACCTCCAGTGAGTGTGGGAACTACCATTAAGATAGTATTCTGTTGACAATAATATTATTTACCACCACACCTCCATTATACTCACACCTTCAATATCTTCACACCTTCATTATCATCACACCTCCAACAAGGTAGGTGTTATTGTTTGACAAGTATATAAGTGGCTAGATAACACTTTGGTGGTGGTAATAGTTTTCTATTTTTTTAAAATTTGGTAGTACCTCTCTATTCATTAATCTAATCAAAATAGCAGGTTACATAAACATATTATATACTTGGTAGCCTCAACCTGCCCGTAGGAAACTAGGTTTGTTGGCCACCTCAAAGAGTTATAAGCCAACCAAAATTGGAACAGTTTAATTCTATCTCTAGATACCTTATTAGGTATATTATCTATTATATCTATTGTCATATAAACAAATTAAATTCCATATGCCTTTTCATATTAAACAAAAAATAGTAGACCTCTCGAATCACTCATTTGACGATTCAATGGGTGTCAGATCCTTAACACTTGACTCGGGCATATAAAATTGATTCATACTTTGGAGTAATTGTTCCATTCGACCAAGGCGTACATTCTGGTGATGTTGCTGGAGGTATATTTCCTAAATATCTCTACACATTTTAGCCAATATGGAATTTTCCTTCAGGTCTCCTCCTACCTCTTGAACAACTACAATGGCCTTTACCATTAAACACTTCATCGTCCAATAAAGATGAATAGACTACTTAAACATGGACAATCTTCCTCTAGTATTCCTAGGATCAATCAACATAGGATCCATTTCCTTGTCAGGAATATATTCCTCCATTTTAGTTTTGAGTTCATGCTCCTATCTTGAAATTAAGGATTTTACTTGAACGAGTGTCCCCACTGCATAGGCATGGAATAGGTTTTTCATAATTTCCTTAATAGGTTTTCTTCCCTTTTTATTGGGTCCCAATTTTTCCTTTCCTTTGTCCTTCCCTTCTCTTTTTACATCATTTTCTTTTACTACCTATGCTTTCACCATTTTCGTTTGTTTCCAGTCTCCCAACAGCTTTACATTCACCTGAATCCACACCAAGGTTCTCCCCCGATTTGTAAATGCCTTAGGGTGAAATATGTTAGGAGGACCTGTACATGGAAACAGAGAAACACCTTTGTTTTTAGTCAGTCTACATGAAATATTGTCTTGTCTATTGAGGGTCACCACCTCAACCATATTAATATTATCTAGATCTTCTATCCATAATCCCGTATCTCTGTAAGTATTCTTCTTCTCAACCAGCGACACCCTCAAAAACTGATATGATAGTGTTATACATTGCTCATACCCAACGGGCCCCAAGACAGGGTATTGTGAGCATGCCACTGTATTTTATAATAATTTCATTCTTTAATGTGGACCCAGATTAAAGATTTATCATTCAGGAGCCATGTACTAACACTCGCAATAAACACTGCAATAGAGCCCATACAATTACTAAAACCGGAGAACTGGTCTACTGAACCCATGAGTCCCAGGACAACATAATGAATCTTATGCATGGTTATAGAGTTGACACCCCCAACAGACAACAACTTGGAACCCAGCATATTTAAAAAATTACCCATGGCCCTAACCAAATAACCTTGACATCTACCTGAAATCAAAGCCCAGAAAGGATCCACTTTGACGAAATTAACAAAACCATTAACCCCCATATTATCATTGTAAGACATGCATGCAAGTTCATATAATTGACATGCATAGCTATAAATTTGACATGTAGAGCTGTAGAATTGACATGCATGACGGTAAAGACAAATTTGATGATAGAAGGAGTCAGTTTTTAGGGTTTCCTAAGGCAATTGAGGGGACAACCTTAACATTCTTTCCCAAGCCCCCTCACCCACCACCTCTCCTGCATTCTTCATGCCTGGGTTAAAGAGGATACCATTCAGCATTCTGAAGTCAACATGGCCAACCAAGTAACAAACACTGAGGGAATCCTAAAGGATTAATGAAGCAGAATCTCCCATATAAATAAAAATACTAAGACGAGACTGGTAAGGCCTATCAACCTTGGTGAACATTGTGATAACCCTCCCAGACACAACATACTCCCAAATGAACAACATGACAATACTAGGGCTAGGGCCAGGGTGGTACACAACCATTTCAATTACAAAAAAAGGATTCATACCATATGGCAAATGTCTCCATGTTATCTCAGTGACTTCCATACTCAGAAAAATACAATATAAGAGAACATACCCGAAAAATTG
The DNA here is from genome assembly GCA_034641835.2 of Pinus albicaulis. Taxonomy (NCBI): domain Eukaryota; kingdom Viridiplantae; phylum Streptophyta; class Pinopsida; order Pinales; family Pinaceae; genus Pinus; species Pinus albicaulis. Next base: position 745,574,708 of record CM076579.1, read on the forward strand.
TTGCGCAATGGCTACAAACGACCTCCTCTGCCACCCTTCCTTCGCTAGATGCTCCACATTTGTTTGTACAGTAACTGGAACTGGCCTTCTACTCAACCTTTTCTCCCTTCAACTCTGGCGAACTTCCCAAAAACTTCTTGACGTACCCTGCTTTCTTCCACCCGCATTAAATTGCAACTTTATTTAGCGTGGGTTGAGCCGCCCACTACTTCCAACTCGTGTCAACACCATTACAACATTTGGCCCGCGTGGCTTACTGCCACCTCACACCTCCCTTAGCACACTTGGCACCCCGATCAGGGAGTAGTGGTAATAGTTAAATTGTATGCAATGAGTAGTTTCTTAGCCCTAGGCTAACACTCGGTGAACTATAAGAGGTGAGTGGTTTCTCAATGCAAGCTAGCACTCAATGGCATATGTGCTTCATGATTTTACCAAGGAATATAGTTATTTGTTATTATAATTGTTGATACCACGTTCAACATTTACTTGTCATAAAAATACTATAAACATGAGAACATAAATTTCATAAGCACATGAGAAAAATGATATTTAAAAACAAGAGTTCATTCATGGACACTTGCTCGATGGATCCCTTACATGACATGGGATCTTATTGGATAAACTCATCATGTTATCTGAAACATGTCATTAACATAATCAATATATTTTTAAGAACATTAATCAATCATCCTTCTATTGGAATAATTCTCAACAATGACTTGTTAAATTAAATGACATCATATACATTCATTTCATCATTAACATATTCATGAAATGTATAATAGCATATACTAGACAATATTAAGGTTAGGAAAACTTCCTCCATATTCTATTTTCATAGTTTTCATACCACTGTGTGTTTTGTTCATGCGGACCCAACTAGGTCCACTTAGTTGTTCTATCACCTTTTACCTTCCATTATCATTCTTTTGATGTACGATTTAATTAGGGTATTGCACTTTTGGTTAGGTTTTATTTATCTCTACTCCATGAACTCAATTTTTTTACTTTCCTACACCCAAGAAGCCAATCAATACTAAACCACAAAAATCAATAAGAAATAATAAAAAATAAAGAAACACCACACTCACAACACCAAGAAAAAACAAAAATAAGCATGTCCATGCTCAAATTCAACAAACAAAAAAACACGAAAATATGAAGCCAATGGTTAAAACTAAGACATGCAAAGCATCCCATATACACATCATCCATCAGTTCTCAAAAAATTCAATCCCTTTAGCTTTGGTGTTCAGGGTGTCCATCACTAACATATGCACACAAAATTTTTTAGAGTCTTTCTTGAGGTTTATAGCAACCTAAAAATTTTGACACTCCCTCTAAATAGTTTAAGAAGGAATTTTTCAACATTTTAGAGAGATTTAGGGAATGCTCCCTCATTTATTTTTATATTACAAATTATGGGTTCATGTGACTAGAGTTTGAATGAGTTTTTATTCCTCTCCAGCCTTACAAGGTTGTTTAATATCCTTGTCAACACAACATTCTTCTATATCTTCATGTTATGCAACCATCTCACAAATTAGAAGAAACAATAGATCAACGACTTGAGAAATAGCCTCTTCGAGGGGGAAACCTCCTTTAAGTTACACAAATGAAAAATTCTTGGATGATACTAATGAAAATACCTCCTTGGTATATATAGGAGTCTAAGGGGTCACAATATAATCAGATCCTACATAACAATAATAATGTAAGGACACAACAATAACAATATGTCAGCTACATGGCCACAATGACAAAAATAGGGGGATACACTAAAAATAGCAATAAGGAGACTACACTAGTATTATATGAACCTAAAATGCCCCTCTCCTTCAAAAAAAGTGTTTTCCTCAATTCTTGAGTAGTTCTATATGTTTATGTATAAAATTATCATCCTCCCATGTGGAATCTTCAATGGTTAAGTTCTTCCACTTAATGAGATACTTTTAAATTTATCGATTCCATAGCTACCAAATTCTTGTTTCTGTGACTTCTTTAGGCTCCAATACAATTTTTCCTTCTTCATCATGTTATGGAAATATTATTTGAACTGGGATATTATCACAGATAATCTTCTTTAAGCATGGAACATGGAAAACTGGGTGTACTCAAAAAGGTGCAAGTAGCTTCAATTTGTACGCCATAGTAATAATCTTTTGCAACGCCTTGTAAGAACTATAGTACTTGGGTGATAATTTATTATCCTTATTAGCTTTCTTGAGGGACATTTGTTTGTATTTTTGTAGACGTAAATCACCTACATCAAAACTTATTTCACTGCGATCCTAATCTTTATGTTGTTTCATTCGATTATGTGTCAGAGTGAGGTTATCCTTTAAGAGTCAGAGAACTTGTTGTTGATGCTCGATGTGATATTCCACTGCTTTAACCTTAGAATTGTCTCTTAAAGATGATGTGATGGATGATGTATGATATCCATAAATTTCCATAAATGGGATCATTTTGCTGTAGTATGGAAGGAATTGTTATACCACTATTCATGCAGAGGTAACCACTTGAACGATTTTGTTTGTTTATCAGATACAAAGCAACGAAGGTATCCTTCCAAAAATTTGTTCATTATCTCAGTTTTCCCATCGGATTGAGGATGATAAGATGAGCTATGAGCTAATTGAGTACCAAGACAAAAAAAATAATTCCATCCAAGAATTTCCAGTGAAAATGGGATCTCTGTCACTTACAATAATATTTGGGTTTCCATGTAGTTTTTGAATTGTTTCCATAAATGCAGTAGAAATTGTAATGGCTTTAAAAGGATGAGATAAAGCACAAAAGTGTGCATACTTGGTAAGTCTATCAACTACCGTTGTGATGACACTTTTTCCTTTAGGCTTAGGTAAACCTATGATAAAATCCATTGAGACCTCCTCCCAAGGCTGAATTGGAATGGCTAAAGGTTGTAACAGACCTAGGGTCTTAATTTTCTCAACTTTAGTTATTTGGAAAACTAAACATTCTGCTACAAAATTATGAATATCAGATTTAAGGCCATCCCAAAAAAATTCCTTCTTGACCCTATGGTAGGTTTTTAAAAATATTGAGTGCCATCCTAAGGGGGAGGTGTGAAATTCCAAAAGAATATTTTGTTTGAGTTGGGAATTATTATAGAGATATAAGTGATATTTGTACCATAATGAATCAATTTTCCAGATGAATGCACCAGATGTATTGGGATCTTTGCCATTATTCCATTCATCCATTGCTTTAGCTATCCAATTAAGTTGGATAATAGAAATTGCACAGAGAAATGCTTCCACATCCTAATCCTTTCTTGAGAGTGCATCTGTAACAATATTTTGCTTCCATTTTTTGTAGATGATTTCAAAGTCATAACCCAAAACCTTTATGACCCATTTTTATTACTCTTCTGAAGATAACATTTGTTCCAAAAAGTATTTAGGACTATCATGATTTTCTTTTACCATGAAGTGTCTTCCCATTAGGTAAGATTGTCATTTCTTTAGTGTGTTGAGCATGATAAAAAACCTAACATTTAATTTTCAATCCAGGATTTCGTAAACTTAGAGGCGCAACACTGGAAATGCCAGAGAAGGACTTCAACAACTTAGACTAGTTAATACAATGACACCACACCATTCTAGAAACTATATTCACTCAAGAAAAATACTTGCCACAAACTTTGACAGAAAAATTAAACAACATTGCAATCAGCTCCAAATAAATCTTGAAAATAAAGGAATATGTTCCTATGACTGAAATTTAGTGCTTAGGATTCAAAAAGAATGATTTAACGGTTAACGTAATATTGTATTATGGTACTAGGAACTCATTATTCCTGTACTGGATATTCAGGTTCTTGTACCTGAGCTTTATGTTCCTGTACTAAACTTCACAGTTTCTATACAGAAGAAAATTTACTGCCAATCACAATGTACTTTGCATATGCATATGCTACGATCAATCGACTTAGGAATGAACAAAACATGAAAAGGAATCACACTTGAGAAATGTTGCGTGAAATCCTTCAATCAACCGAACTTTAACATAAAGAACTATGAAGGCCGAGAGAATTCCTGACTGCAATAAAAGAGAAATATTCTTGTGTAAAGTATGTAAATGCCAATACAAAATACAACTCTAATCTTTTTGATTATATGTTACATTAATGATCATGCTTTGCTTTTAAAGGAACAAGTTTCACCAAAATATATTAACCTGAGACAAATATAATATATTTATTAACCATAAATGTTGTCGTTATTTTATTAACAAATAAATTATTCATCCTTAAGGAATTATATCAGAGGTATCTAACATATGATCAGGGATCTCATTTAAACAAGGACTTGATCAAATAAAGATAAATAAGTGAAACAAAATACGGAGTACAGGATCCAACTCTATCTCTTTGAAATCGATTAGGAAACAAAAGGTTCTCACACATAAAAAATAAATATTCATGCAATGCTAAAGTAAATAATATAGGTTTTAAATAAAATCGATTCAAACATATGCACACAATAAAATTATGAGATCTGAGATACATGCATCCTTGCACAAAAAAAACTCATTAACTGTAACTCAAGAAAATGGAAAGAAAGACTAATCTCTTCACACCAACACGATTAAACCTAGCACCTGCGAAACAGGGAGAATGAGTTAGGTTGGTTGGGCCCTATCCAACCATCTTGTTTCCCTAATGAAAGATTTAAAATTAGATTCAAGAAGGAAACATCACATTTACCAAGAATCCAAAATAAACAGAACTGTCATAAGCTCCTTGTATTAATTCAAAGTCTCCTGAAAATATGCATTACAAAACAACGAATCCAGCCTCCGAATGATCATAGGGAAGGGGGTAGAATCCCCAATACTCAGCTCAACAACATCAAGGTAAAAAGAAATGGTTTTCTCTCCTCCTCCTCTAGCATAACTCTGTTTTTTTTATAATATTTGTATATTACAAATTTGGCTTTAGACAAGCCAATCCCTTAAAAAAAATATGGGGATTGAATCACAAATACTTCCCATCAATAAGAGACCAGTACAACCATTTTCACATTAATAAAATGAATATTTTAAACAAATTTTCCATTTTTTGGCAAATCCGGGCAAGATCGTGGAAAAACAGTCTTTTTTTATAAAACTGCTTCAAAGAACCTCGTGTAAATTTTAGAAAAATGTGAATATTTGGAAATGGTTTTCGTTATATATAATTATTTATACTGGTAAAAAACCCCCATATGATCATATTTCCGAGATTCGCGTTCAACTGCATGTAAATCGAGGTAAAACTTGGCAGTTGGGAAACTATGCGGATTTTGAGCAGATTTGTTGATTTTCTTCTAGAGACCCACACATGCAATCTGGGAGTAATCCAACTCATGGTAAGGTGTTATAACACAATTTTTGACAATAACCATCTTTTTTTTTCCTCGCAAGTGTGTCGAGATGTCAAAGCCCCAAATCTGTGCAAGACTGCTAGTGTAGGAGTGTTGGTGCAAGAACAGAACTTAGTGAAATTAATTGTTGATGCATGTGTATATTTGATTGTGATTTAAAATTTCTTCCTAAAACAACACAAGAACCATCATCAATAATTATTTTGATTCAAATCTTATCCAAATAAAGGAAATAGGTTAAATAATGAACAATTACCTGATCATGCTCCAAGTTTAAGATATTGGCCCAACAATTGCACAAAATGATAGTAATAAAAATGAAATCCATGAGTAAGCATATGGTGAGAACGTGAATTAAACATGAAAATTTTGGGGCCTAACATCCCTCCATGTCGATCATATTGTATTTCCTCGTGCAATAAAAACCCCTAATAATGACCAAATTTAATTAAGACTGTAGGGCAAGGGTTTCTTATTAGAGTCATGATGCATTAAATTGAACTATAAGGCTAATTAAGTAAGAGAATGTATGTAATTTCCATATTATGTTGACTCCCTTTGAATCAATAAGATAAGAAATACTTGCAACCATAGATTTAGTGATGTCAAGACCGATCTTCATTATTTTGAAAATAGTAACTAATGCTAGGAGTACCAAAGGAATGATAACAATGTTGTCACTGCAGGGATATAAAATAGGCATCTATAAAAATTTCCACAAAGCATCTCAAGAGCAGTCCAAATCAGCAGGTCTTCACTTTAAATAGCCTCATTATTGTAAATATAAGTGACATTATTTGATGTTAGATATGGATGGAAATATGGAGAAAGGAAGATGACAAAACAATACCTTCCCAGGATGACCATCTTACCATTACCCAAGCATATAGTTGAAGCTCCTCTTATTTAAGCAAAGTGAATCACCTGCACTAAGGGTCCCACATCCATGAAAACCTTCATATTTTTGAAAGATAGAACTCCAAAGCACATTAATGAAAGGATATTAAAACCATTATCAGAGAGATATGATGATGAGCTTAGGGAAAGACAAAAACAACCAAGTAAATCATAGTGTAAAATTAACTTTAATACCACAGGAATGACCCTACTTCTAGAAGGTGTTTATAGCCTCGACATGGATGCCTTTTAACCCCATGAAATGCATGTCCCCCAAACTATTAGATATAAATTCAGAGTCAATTGAAAGCATTTAATTTTTTTTTAGAATTTAATTGAAGGCCACTGTCCTGGATTGGTAACCAGCTAACACAACGCCATTCACAAAAACTAACAAGAATGAACAAGTCGGCTCATGATGATACCTCTTGTCTTCCATCTTTTCAACTAAAATCCATTACCTTGGCTTGGTGACTAGTAGCGGTAATTCCATTCTCGTTAGGACCCATGATCATGGTAGGTCGGCTTGTAATGAGACCTCCCATCCCTCAATTAATCATTTTAAAAGAAACTCTGATTATAATTAACCTTAAATAGGTTACTTAATAGCTGGGGAGGCAAATATTCTCCTTAAGAGCACGAGATGACGTGAAACTTTTTTAATTACTAATGTTTATCGATTGGTCCTTCTATCCTAAAGACTCGTTTTAAAGAAAACATCTTGGATAATGATTAAAAGATTCCTTAACTTGATCGTGCTAGGGTTCTCATGAGAGCTCATTAGGGTTTTATAGGAGTGGTCCACCATAGGAGGCTCTTCATCAATACCTTCGAAAAGAAACTTGAAATGGTTTCTTGGATGACATTCTGTAAGAATGAATGGGATAGAAGTAGTTTTTTAAGCTTATGAATGGAAATTATTAAATATAACAATAGAAATCCCTGTAACTAACCCAAATAATCTCGGCCAATAATCAAAGAGACTGTATAAAATATGAGGCATTAAGAGTAAATTTCTTTTGGCAAGACTCACCACACGAGTGCATAATAATGGAAATTTCAATAGTTGTGCCATAGGAAATTGTAGTTTTAAGAGTGTTTTTGAAAAAAAATTATTTCAAATGAAATTTTTTTTTATTGTTTCTATACTACCCTACCCTAAGTTAAAGAGAGTAATATCTCCTTCAAGTGTAGAAGTTCTTCCAATGTAACCATGTCCGTAAAATAATACTAAATATACTCACACTCATGTTTAAAATGTAAACTTCAACGGATACTGGAGTATGAGAAACAAACTTCTCTACTTGATATGGTACCAAGAGTTTCAAGTTAATGAGGGAATGGGTAGTGGTAACAATTGTTTGGAACCAGGCTTTAATATGACCCACATATTCAAGGTTCTCCAACTTGTACAAGTCTTCCACTGCTTGATGTTTTCTTTCTTCAGATTGACAAGGATCATTAAGGGAAATTATAGGGTTTCCTTCTTGGTGAGCTTCAACAACGGTTTTTTAATAAGTTCCAATCATAGATTGCTCCTCTAATGGTTTATGGACTAAAGTTTATTCCTGAGGTAAATTTTGTGTGGTAATAGGGAAGTTTCTGAATTCACTCATCTCCCCTCTCTAAAAGATATGGCATTACATTCAGTAGGGGAGTGAGTAGGAAAAATAGTTGTTTTAAATTGATGTGCAACTTGATAATCATAATTAGGACTTGGTTGCACAAATGATTGGGGCCATAGATAAGGATACCATCGTGGTGCATTAGACACGAATTGTAGTTGTTGTGGCATAGGTAATGGAGTTTGCATGGGGAATTTACCTAGAGAGGAGGCTCTAAACCATCCTTGAGTTTGTGGGAATATATGGATTGAAGGAGAGGTCCAATGTGGCCATAAGGTGGGGTATTGAATTAGAGGATGATTATAAGTATTCCATGGAATTGTAAGGTTATAGATCTGTTGAGGAACCTGTTGAGGACAATAAATATTATTCCAACTATTAAATGATGGTGAGTTTTGAGTTATACCCGGTTGTCGATTTATTTCCTTACTTGATTCCTGAAATAATTGTTGTAACCTTAGAAGTGATGGGAAATTTATTGAGTGATCCTCCTTGCATTGATTCTGTTCTTCTTGAAAATCATCCAATTGTAAATTTAGAGAAGCTTTTGTAACTCCTATTTTTGTAGAAGATTCCAAAAATTGAGAAGAAATTTCTCGAGAATTCTTACCAATTTTGGAGATTCCCCTTGAATACCTAATGCATAATTTACAAACATAATAATATGGTAAATGAAAATCATCACTTCCTCCTATCAAATTTAAAGGTTCTAAAAAATCATCTTTGATTCCTTTGAGTAGGAGTGTTTTCAAGGTCTTTTCTTCCAAATGTTTATGTTTGATTTTTGAAGGTTGTATCGAAATTGCTCAACATTGTCCTCCAAAATTTCATTTTCCCCATGTGTTATTCCAAAAATACCTTCACGAGCTTGGTAGTAGTCTTGATACTTCTCCAAGAATACATTCTTTATGTCTTCCCATGTTTGAATGTAGTTCCCACCAAGGTTCCTGAACCATCGAAGGGTTGTTTCTTTTAGAGTAAGAGGAAACACTTGCAACCTTTGATGATTAGTACAATAACCATATCCTCTAGAAAGTACTTAAAACTCAAACAAGCATGTATCTGGGTCTTCATTTTCCAAACCATGAAATTTTGGTAGTGCAAATGGGGGAATACTATGCATTTGTGCCACTCATGGATCTTTGATAGGGAATTCAAAAGTAACTATGTTTTCCATTTCTTACCAAATGAAAAGAGGTTCTCCATGTACTAATTCGATACTCCTTCTTCAAATTTTCTTGCCAAATGATCAGTGAAATAAGTGCATTGGATGCTTGATATTAGCCTCAAACTCCTCATTGAAAATTCCTTGAAATACCATTTCTATGTTTTCAACAAGCTAGTTGGTATATCTTGTGAGCACGTGGTTGAATTTTTTTTTTTTTGGGGGGGGGGGGTTTCTTACAACACCCAAGAAATTAAAAACCTTAAAAAAATGTAGGAAAGAAACAAATTCAAAGAATCAAAGGAAATAAAATTTACAAGAAAAAAATAGGTAAAGCACAAACCAAAATGCAGCAGGTTACCAAGGTCAATCCCCTAAGTGCCTCCCCAAAAACGACACCAAAATGTTGGGCATAATAAAAAAACCTAATATTTAATTGTCAATCCGAGAGTTCGTAAGCTTAAAGGCACGACACTGGAAATTCCAAAGAAGGACTTAAACAACTCGCACTAGTTAATACCATGACACCACACCACTCTGGAAACTAGATTCACTCAAGAAAAATACTCTCCACAAACTTTCGCAGAAAAATTAAACACCTTTTCAATCAACTCCAAACAAATATGGAAAATAAAGGAATAT